>JAMPIV010002245.1:15000-747635 GCA_024509875.1 Oreohelix idahoensis | reverse complement strand
TTTTAGCATTGAATATATATCTGGAAAAACCAATCTGGGAGCGGATTTTTTAAGCCGCCATCCGTGTGATGAGAATCACCGTAAACCCCAGAAATAATAATAAATTTCTCTATGTGTATATAGAATAAAGGACTGACATATAATGTCTGTTTTAAGAGGGGAGGTGTCATGAAATATTCTAATCCACATATATAAATTATTAGGTAAATATGAAGCCTAACAAATAAAATTAATAAAGAGAAGAGCAATGGTAAAATGACAGTGCTGTCACAAAGAATGTACTCGAAATCCCCCTTGTTTTCTGCTTCGTCTGCAAATGACCTAAATTAACCCTAACATTAATTATACTGCGTTACCAAAACGAACGAACAGATGGATTAAAGGGATAAAAAGAGAAGGGAGAGGCAGAAAGCCGAACACTAAACCCGCTTCGCGCGATACACAATTACTACCATCACGCGTGTAAGTCTACATGCACTAATTTTTTTTCAGACGGACAGTGATAAAATACACTACCCTTTCCCAGAGTTAGGTTTATAAATCATAACAGACTCTTATTAGAAAAGACAACATTATATGGGTTTACGTTTGAACACATAACAGTACCCAGACAGCACATCTTCTAAACAGGAGATAGAAGAAATTGCATATTTTGAACGCAGCCACGTAGCTCCTTTAAATTAGTATTTTTGGGTTCCTTAGGGTTTGCTGACAAATAATATGTAAAACGTTACGCAAATAGTCCAGGAATTAATAAATTATACCCAAAATAAAATATTGGGGGTGCCTGACAGCATAAAATCATTTCTGCTCATAAAATTTTTTTTATAACGTGTTTGAAAAAACCTTACGTTACATAAATAGCCTACCATGTAAACTCCAAATTGATTGGAGCGCAACAAATGAAAGCCTAACCACGATTGGTCGGGTTATAAATACTATCTTGGTTGTTGGGGGAGACGGGAAAAGATAACATTTTTTCAAACACTTGTCGAAACGTGGCTCATTGGCCAGTCTCGCTGATATACACACTTGGGAGCGTTAGTTCGAGACCACTAATTCAAATAAGCTTGATAAAGCGACAGTACGTTGAAGCCAGCTCACATTTTTGCTAAAATAAAAGCCTGGAACATAGGCAGAACGGAATTTGTGCCAGTTTGTGCCAGAATTCATTGCTAATCAACGTATCTGTGTTTATTTCCATGAAATTGTGGGACAGTGGTCTTGATGGTAGTGAGCAGCACCTGGTCAGAGATTTGCTGAATCCAGAGTCGGACAGCATACTCCTTGGTCTTTTTAGCTATCAGTGAGGTGTCTCCTGAGCCCAGAGGAGAATTCGAGCAGAGGAGTCCTTTCCTGCCGCCATCACGCCAGATAAGCGAATTGGCCAGCTGAGCTCAACATTATGTCCCCTCATCTTGAAATAACTTTATAAAAATACTATTCAGAGGGGAATTTACTTGTCTTAAAATCAGGAACTGTGAACATCTCCAATACTGGTCCCTAAAGACAAACTATTGAAGTCATGATGACAAATACCAACAGAGCTTGAACAAAACAAAACCAGTATTACCTCATTTTACTACTACACAACTGACACACATAGAACATTTGTACTAATATATGTCACTACAATATTCAGATTAAATACATTCTGTACATAACTTGTAATTTAAATTGATTGTGATTCCTGGTTCCCTTGTAGTTGAATCAGGACACATATTCATTCATGCTAGTAATGAATACATATTGTTATTTGAACCGTTACGAGTGACTTCTTTAAGCTATTCTCATAGAGTGTTATATGTATGTGAGTGTCACAGTGTTGTTAAGAGTAGTGGATTAAATTAAATTGTTTATCTGTCTGTTGTTGTGACTTACACTTCACCATACACATACCCTAGACACATAACGTAGCATCACACTATTCCAGAATAATTCTGACTGAGATAAAGAGATATGTGGTAGCAAGTAAGGTTATCTATAATACACTACTTTTAATAGATATAGATACCTTCACAGCTGATCTCAGTCAGTACACTAAGTCCCCTATAAATATTTATAACATCCCACTTCACCACAGACGCCATACTATAGCCAGCAGCTCAGCTGAGTTTTGCTAGCACTTCTGTGTTAATTATTCATAATCTGGTAAGATTGAAATTATTTCTTTATATATTTTGAATATTGTTTCATGTTCGAGTGATTTGATACTGCCATATCATAATCTAGCCTTACAAACAAGTAGGGATTTTGCTCTAGACCCCCCGCCCAAGTCAGGGTCTAGGGACTAACAGTGTACATAAACTACAGCAAGGATTATGCAAAATAAATCAAGCGTTGAAACAGATTACCTATCTTCTTTTAGGGCCGACAACTAATAATTATTTTTCAGAATCTATAGTCTGGGAGGATCTATCGGATGTAAACCCACCATGGTAACTGTGCTGTTTGGTCAGAGAGATCTGACCTGTCTGTATGATGTGGTTGTTGTGTCAGTGTGGTGTCCAGACGTGGGTATAGAATAGATTTTGACACATAGCCCATACTTTGATTGCAGAGCTGTGAGTTTTCTATCGACAACAAAGCAGAGTCTATTCGGTGGGTGACTTTACTCGAGTGTATCTGTGCAGTTCTTGTGACAGAGACCACCATTATTGCCCGCCAGCACGGAGAGGTGGGACCGCAAGTTTTCAGCACCAGAGCTACAAAAAGATGAGTGAGCCTCTGGTCAGCTGGACATTCACCAACTATTGGTAGTGACTAATATCCCCATAAAAATTCCCACCATTTTCTGGACAATGTGTAGTCAATATAGACAGGTGTGATGAGGCCACCCCAACAGCACAAACAGTAACTATCCTCCCAAAGAGATGACTACTCGAACTTTTTTTTTAATAAAACTAACTAGTCTAGTACTTAAATATGTACACTCCTGCATTTATTATGTAACATTCCATGCATTTTTTTTTCATAAATTTTCAATCCTTCTTTTAAAACAAGTTCTGGTCAAAATAAAACTTGATCCAGAACAAATAAATGCAATATAATTATATCAAAAACTTTATACACGTGAGTTAGTTCAGTGTATTTTAACACTTGTTAATCTTATTAGTCTTCTTAAATGTCTGTGGGTGTATTTATAACTAACACACCACATTACACATCATTACCCTAGACACTTTACGTAGCCACATTCATTAAGAAAAAAAAAAAATTAAGTGTGAGGTCGTAGTGGTAGCAAGAAAGGCCTTCTGATAATTCTCAACTACATTTTATCTCAGGAGCCTTCACAGCTGGCCTCATACAAGTTACAGGTAGTAATAACACCATCATACAATACCATCAATACCACTACAGAGTATGAAAAGATAAGGTGACATGATATCACCTTGTCTTACACCAGTGGTGGTCCTGAACTCTTCTGACTTATGGTTTGCTGTCCTCACATAATTTCTGCAAGACTTGTAGAAGCTCTGTATAGCTTGAATCAGAGGTGCGGAGTCTCTGCTCTAGGATTCTAGAGTAGATTTTACCAGGGACACTGAGAAGGGATATGCCTCTATGGTTTCCACATTGTCGATTGTCACCCTTTTTAAAAATTGGTGTTATGATGGCAATCTCCCAATCCTTTGGTATGGTCTTGTTGCACCACGCTGCCTGTAGGACCCTTAAGAGTAATAGATCGCCTGATGCTCCCATGTACTTAACCATTTCTGGTGTTATACCATCATGCCCTGCTGCTTTGCCCATCTTGATTTTCTCTAGTGCTGCCTTTAGTTCTTTCATCTTTATGTCATCTTCGCCATCATTGGGTTTCTCTTCTGTGTTAGTGGTTATCATTTCTGATGCCTGACCTTGCTCACCATCAAGGAGTTCTGAGAAATATTCTTTCCATCTTTCCATTACTTCCTTTGGGGCAGTAAGCAATTTGCCTTGCTTCTCCTTTATAAATTTGAGAGGGCATTGTTTTTCCTTCCTCATGTTCTTTAGGGTCTAATCTAACTGATAACTATTAGCACGAATAAAGCTATGGTATCAGGAGTAGGCCTTCCGGTCACACAATGAAACACATTTTGAGAAACACTGTCTTAAATGAATGATGCAATCCAACATGAAATGACAATACTTGAACGTGACAATTTTAATTTTATTATGTCGGCTCAATCAATGAAACAGCTCAGATATAATTTCTTTCAGTACGCCTGTAAGTGTGAATACGTCATAACGAGCTACGCTAGTGGTGTAGATTAACTTACAGGAAAGATTGAAACAAGACGAGAACATCCACTCACAGCAACAACTCTCCTAACAAGCAAACATCGCATGCGAACAACAAACAATGAAACTTGACTGACCAGATAGGCTTTGGGAAACATTGGCAGAGAGGCTTACAGACAAATTGCCGGTCCTGATCCTAATGACAACATCGGCCATTTTACAAGGAGGGATCAGAGTACCATTTTTCGGTTCAGAGCACAACATATACCACTCAACAATCACTTCAACAGAGTCCAACCACAACACACTCCAGAGTGCCAGCTATGTAACTAACCCAATGAAACTGTTGACCACCAACTCTTCGATTTGCCTAGCACTCGATGATGTTGGGAAAATGCTTGTTCCACCGGGGCAAGTGGAACACCTTATGTGGAGCTAAAGAACGACTTGCGAACACATGCAAACACCACTACATGGCATTGGGGGGCCCAATGGCGAGAACCTAAACATTGCTGAATCAACAACAACAACAACAACAACAACAACAACAGCAACAACAACATAGGAAAGATCGAAGGAGAACAAAAAGTGACCGTGTTAAGAAGAACGACTATTTATGACAGCGAATCGTCACTTGAGTGCACCTGATTCGAATCTGAGTAGTGTTTATTACTTTTCTTTATTTATATTAGTTTTGTGTCACTTTCTTTCTTTCTTTTTTTCTTTCTGTCTGCACGCCTGTCTTGTTTTTCAGTGCCCTTAAGTTACACATGTTTTGTTAACTGTTTATGACTCACAGTTCTCAGGTTTCCCTCTTTATATCTTCGTACTGTGGATAAGGTATCTGCAGACTTCGCGGTGCTGAGGTCCTAGACATAATTTTACTTATAACTATAGGAAATGAGGAACAATTATTAAGTTCTAGGGAGGAGGGGGGATCGGACAGGTAATCTACTCTCCTGGGCTACACTCTCTGTGCTGAAGAACGTGACTTCCCAATTACCCCAGCTGGTTTTCCGCTGTACAGTTTGTGTCGTCTCTTGGATACGTACCTACATAATTTATCAAATTAATCTCCTCTCGCCCTGTGTAGTAACCGGGGGGTCTCTAGATTGGCCGAACGAATAGCACCACTGCTCCCACAAGCATGTCGTAAGGTGCGACTAATATTAATATGAGATTGTGCCTGGGGTTGGCAACCTTATTATATAAAAGAAACTACCAACTTTCTGAGGAAGGAGATGAGACAAGATGTTAGTAACATTAAATGTTCTCTGTAGAATGACCATTATTACATTCTGAAGAAGGAGATGAGACAAGTTGTTTGTAACATTACATGTTCTCTGTAGAATGACCATTATTACTTTCTGAGGAAGGAGATGTGACGAGTTGTTAGTAACATTAAATGTTCTTTGTAAAATGACCATTATTACATTCTGAAGAAGGAGATGAGACAAGTTGTTTGTAACATTACATGTTCTCTGTAGAATGACCATTATTACATTCTGAAGAAGGAGATTTATTCATTTTATTTTTCGTTACCTACAGAGCATGGGAGCTACAACTGTCGTTGGCCTCCTGTGCAGGAGGCCTGCACCATTGAATTCATGGGCTCTTGCAGAAGTGGTTTCTGTTGCAATTTGTTTGATATGATGGAGTTACCAGCATCGTAAATAACTTCATTGTAGTCACCGCTGACGGAATGTAGGAGCGAACAGTGGTTCCGTTATTTATTTGTCTGAGACAGGGGCGGATTAAACTGTCGGCCCACAACAGTAGGAAGCCCGCTGTAGGATAAGTGGCCAATAGCCCTTATTACCCGGGGGCCCAGACCACTGCCAGTACGCCCCTGTTTCTCATAGACCTCCCAGGAACCTATACAGGGCTTCAATTTTGTTTGACACTGTTCAACTTTTCTTTCTTGCGCAGATTTCTATTTGTATCCAAATTAGTTATTATTCGTTTAACATCTAAGAACATTAATAACTTAGGGCGTGTCAATTTTTACAATTAAACTTTTGAAGCGTTTTCATTTTCATAGATCCAGTGAGCATCTGGTATCTGAGCTACTGTGTATAAGCAGTTATTCTGTACATGCCAGGGGTGGCCAACTAGGAGACCGTTGGGAACAGCAGTACTGGAGACAAATTTGGAAAGAGCCATATATATATATATATATATATATATATATATATATATATATATATATATATATATATATATATATATATATATATATATATATAGCATTACAAGGCAGTCTTTGTTCTGTAACCTGCAATGTAAGAGACTTAGCAGGATACCGAAAAACACGTGAAGAAGAGAGCTGAAGACAGAAATGAAAGGTATGAGAAAGTCATAGATAGACCAGGAATGATAGCATTGGTTTTGTGAGCTAAAAGGCAATGGTAATGATGATGATGACGATACGTCAAAATTTAAAAATAAATTCACTGATAGCACCCCTTCCTAGTAAGGCTTTTAGAGTATATATATATATATATATATATAGATATATATATATATATATATATATATATATATATATATATATATATATATATATATATATATATATATATATATATATATATATATATATATATATATGGTAAAATGAAAATTATATAAATTAAAACTTGATAAAATGAAAATAATAAATAAGCAATAAGCCAATGTTAAAGATAAGAATAAGTGGGAAAATCCTGGAACAAGTCAAGAGTTTCTAATATCTTTGTCATATAATACAAGAAGATGGCAGTTGTGATACAGAAATCAAGAAGGAATGGCCAAAGCTACATTCAACAACATGAGACAGATACTAACATCTAAACAACATGAGACAGATACTAACATCTAAACAACTAACTCACAAATTCAAAATGAGAATAATCAAATGCTATATATATATATATATATATATATATATATATATATATATATATATATATATATATATATATATATATATATATATATATATATATATATATATATATATATATATATATATATATATATATATATATATATATATATATATATATATATATATATATATATATATATTCTTCAATGCTGAATGGCGTGGAAACCTGAAGAATGAACAAGTAATTAGAAGAAAGAATTGAGACCCTTGAGATGTATCTGTATAGAAGAATGAGGCACGTCTCATGGAAAGAAAACACATAAAGATGTCCTAGAAAACCTAGGAATGAATAGAGAATTAATGAAGGAGATTAAAAAATTAGACAGCTAAAATATTCTGGCCATGTAAAAAGACATAACACCGGACACTGAAGACCATAATTGAAGGCGGAGTTGAAGGCAAACGTGCAAGGGGAAGACAGCGCTATAAGTGGAAAGATAACATCAACTGATGGACAGGCAAGAGTCTATCAGAGTGCACCATCAAGACAAGACGTAGAGGACGTTGGAGATCCATTACAGCCGACCTTCAATGTGAAGATATGGTATAAATACAAAATATATTTGTGTGAAAATTATTCAAATTTAAAAATATAATTTGGGATACGTAATGACACAATGGCAGTTGCGCTATGACCTCCTTGGACATAATACCAACGAAGGGTAACAAGTATTCGGTTGGTGCTAAAAGAAAGAAACAGTGTCAAAATGCATTAAAAGTCAATATTTGTGCTCAGACAGGGGTTAAATCTGTCGCGGAGAACTACTGCCCTGAGATTTTCAGGTGGGACATCCGACCGAGGATGTCTGAGCACGAACCGTGATCTGGGTCTTCCAGTGGAGGTGGGAAAGTGAATGCGTGAGAGAAGGGACTCTGAATTTACAGGAGGGATTTAACGCGTGAAACAGTCCTATGGGGAAAATGAGATTTGTTTCTTCTACGTGCTGTAAAAGAGGAAAGAGGTTGAACTGAGGAAATCAGTTTTTTTTTTAAATGAATAAAGCTGGGTATATTCTGAAGATAATGGCGATGTTAAAAAGTGTTGCAGAATTGAGAGAAATAGGCGTAATCGATTGCGCAAAATAACAGTATTAAGAATACGCATATTAACGCCACTAGAATACAAATGACTTACAGAAAGTACATTTAGGAATCAAGGACAAATAATTAATAAACTGTCACTGTTTTTCAACTTCTCACGCCTTCATGTTTTTTTTTTCTGTTCTGTCTTACTTACTTACTTAGTCGTTCTTCATCTACCCTGGGGTGTAGAGATTTGTCAGAGAGAGCGCCAATCTATCATATCGGCTGTCTTCCTCCAGGCATGGTTCTTCAGAGACGGTCAAATGTTGTCTCCCCAGCGGACTCTGAATCGTTCTGAAGGTCTGGATCCCTGGCTCTTAGTTTCCCATACTTGTGTGGTAGCCGATCTTCTCCCATTCCGCAGACATGGCCAAACCATCGTAGTTGAGACTGTTCTACTTGGGTCTGCAAGGGTTGGTGTCGTGATTTAGTCTGTCTCACAACACGGTTTTCTGTATACTTAGGAGTAAATCTGACCATACCGCACGCCATATGTTGAGAACTCTCTGATACACTAGCCAATGAAAACGCGTCCTTCTTGGTGTGTGTTTATGAAACGTACTATGCTTGAACATAGAGGCCCATTTTGTGTAACCGATGGTACAATGCCATTTAATTTTGGAAAGAATAAAGAAGTATCACCGGGAAGGATTATATAATTCAACAACGGGAAAGTTACGTTAAAGGTAGGTGTAAAAACTTTCTCGAATAGTATTTTAGTAAGATAGAAATATCGAGGGAAAGGGCTTCGTTACGTCAGGTTAGTCCCAATTTAGCTAGTTAAAGCATGCATATATTAAAATGCATTTTGCAAACTAACCAATTAGTAGATAGATCAATACAGAATAATTCACAGAATAATTCAAGCTTCAGATGACCAAAATCGCCCCATAAATAAGAAAGATACTTGAGATACTAATTTTTACTAATTGAACAGAGAGCAAAATTATGCCTCATTTTGAGATTTTTAACACCTCTTTTGCCCCATGCCATCCGATACGGAGGATGTGCTAGTATATAAGACCATGCCCTTGGCTAAATTGAGGCCACAAAATTTGAAACAACACAGCTGAACAGAAGAAGCGGTAAAAGTGTAAACGTCTTGTACCTTTGCCATCCGCATATGTAGAGCAGACATGAGATGCCCATTAACAGCTTGTGTGTTTTGCCTGAGGGTAAGAATGAATATATATATATATATATATATATATATATATATATATATATATATATATATATATATATATATGTGTGTGTGTGTGTGTGTGTGTGTGTGTGTGTATATATAATTATGTAATTTTCCTGTGATTAATCCACTTGTGCGTTAGAAAGTGTGTAGCATGTGTAAACTTTTGGAGACGAAAGCCAGCCTTGTAAAATGTGTAGCATAATTGAGAATGATGGCCAAAGTACGTCTGTAAGTTTGACAAAGTATTTGAAGGAGTATTTCTTAAAGGAACGACACACTTACCAGGAACATAAGGAAGGATGACAGGAATTGTTTTAAGGTATTGATCAAGGTATTACTTAGTGTACTATACTAGACCAAATCATTGTATGAAGGTGGATCATGGACAACTGGATCTAACTTAGGATTTATAAGGAAAGTGTAGTCACAGTGAACTGGCTGTAAGTGGTATTGAGGTAAATTGTCCTGTGCATATGTTAGCACAATGTCTGACACTGTTTGTTATGTCCATTGTATGTGAGGACAGAATAGTGCTGGACCATACAGGGGTTGTGATTATTTGTATTCCAGGTTTTATCCTGCAAACTACCAGAAGTATATGAATCAACTATCTCTGTTGGACTCTGAGGTGCAAGTGCTCTTAAAGCCATTGGAGCCAGATACCCAGCATCCACTGCCTGGCAATTCACAGACGTGTTAGTCCATGGGGGGAGTGTGATTGATCTCTACATAGAAGTTAAGTGGCAAAGCAAAGCCCCTGGTCAGCCTATTCAGACTCTACCTCTAATATATATATAATAATAATTCAGTGTATGATTACTACTTCACAGTCCAGTAAGAGTGACAAAACATATATGTATTAGATAATGGTTAATCAAAAGGTGAAATTCATCACAGTGATCTATTTTGATAATTAACTTTCCATGCTTATTTATTTTATAATGTAAATACATTTGAGTTCATTCTACGTTGCCTAACCGAAAAGATAAACGGTATAGGTTAAATAAATTGTAAATATGTACCATCAGACTTGCTAAATTATTTAAGTTGAGTTCAAGTTCTTGTTGGTATATATAAATATTTATAGACATACATATTAATGAATTAATCCCCTAGCAGAGCTAATAATATTAATAAAAATAAGAATATCAAGGGAGGATTCTTGAGGGGGAGCCCATAGACATTCAGGAACATATACTATCATCATACCTGGAGGTTTATACAGCTGGATCCTACCTTTAATGTCGATACACCCTTATTCTTTTCAGAAAAGGGGGTATTTCTTGTAAGACCACTCTCTTATCTGGCACTATCCTGGTATCAACTGATACATCTTTTTGTCCAGGATACCTTATACTTTACATAGCAACAACCCTTTCGCGACAGTTGGGTTTTGAGGCCTTGCCGTATCGTTTGGTTGCGGACGATGTCTTTTCTTGTTACTTCAACAACCTTCCTCAGATACCTCATTTCTGAGGTTTGGAACTGTTCTGTCTTATTATTAATAAATAAATAAAGTAGTTCTTCTTTTGCGCTCACTTTGTAGTCATGCTAAACCTTGGTTTGAATTCCCGGAATGCCTATCACTTCTGTTGTTTGTGTGATGTCTTGTTTTCTACTTATTTATTTCTTACGAGTGTCTGCAACATTCCCATTTATGCGTAGTATGTATGTCTTATTACCAACAATGCATATCTCATTTTCTTACCTTCTTCTTCCTGTATTCATCTTCTTCTTTTCATATTCAACTTCTGTTCCTCCATTCCTTCTTCTTCCTTCTTTGTTTCTCCTGTGTTTAAAACGAACTTTTTCTTTCTTTCCTTTCTGGCTTTTCTTTTTCTTTCGTCATTTTGTTATTTCTTGCCTTCTACTTCTTCTTCCCTTCATTCTTTCTTTCCATTCTTATTTCTTCTCACCTTGTTTTTGACGTTTTAAACTTTTAAGTTTTTAAAACTGAAATCGTAAAATTCTCTATCTCACTTTGAAAAGTTTCCCTAATTCATATTTCTCGCTAAGCATTCCTACCCGTTCTTCTCTGATTTATATCACTCACAAAAGGCTGTCTCCAAATCAAATGTCAAGTCAATCCTACTGTGTGGCTGTGAAACATGAAGAACAACTAAAATAACAACTAGGAAATTACAAACTTTCCTAACTAGGTGATCACGTGGGATAGAATGATTGAAATCGTATGGCTGTGACGGTATTGCCTCCCCTGCTTTGCAGTAGTGGTCCAACAGTGGCCAAAACTCAAGAGTATCTAATATGGGCTTCAAAAGTATCTACCTTCGCACAAGATTACTCTTGGCAGAGATGTAGATAGAAGGGTGATGACACTTCTATTACAAAGGGAGTCTTCACAAGATATTCAGAATAAGCGAGAACAATACTGCTTTGGCTTAGTATGTTAACTCTGTAATTCTGCCGACGCTTTTGTGAAGGATTTAAGCACTTATTACTTTCAGCTCGTTTAAGCCCCCACCCCTGATTTACCCAGTGGAATTATTCTTCTTCCTCGTTCGTCCTGAAAAGGACGGTGGTTGCGTTGTGTCTGTTTACGCCTAAGCTGTGATATCTGCACCTTTCGGTCGACACATCCGACTTCTGCACAGCATTTTTTAGGACCGGGTTTGCCTTCCCATTTCGATCCACACTCGCTCAGCCAGACTGCACAGCTGCAGACTGTTTCCAGGACCACCACGTGGAGGTGGAGTGCGGTCTTGACCAGCTCTGGTTCGCTGGTCCTGACGCAGGCAGTCAAGCTATGAGTCGCTGACTGCGGTCTCTATTGCTGCGTCTTGAGGGCCCCGTGGAATTCTATTATTCTAGTATAGCTCTGTTTAGAGTGTGTGTAGTAATTTGACTGAGACAAACATGCAGTAACTTTAAAATGATCAAATCGAAGTTAAATTTGTAACATTACAAATAACAAAATTTAATAATCACTTTAGATTTTAACAGTTGGAAAATAATTTGAATAGTAATGGATCAAGAAAGTTATCATCATGGTCTTTAAGGATCGTGAAGTATTACAAGAAGTTCAAGTGGCAGCATATATTTGAACTTAGCTGCCAATGACGGTTCTGCTCCTTCTTATGGGTTGGTTCTTTTCACTCTGCTCACGCTCGTCCCTGATCAAGGTAGTCGGGTGTAGCTTGTTTCCCAGATATGTCAAGGAGAGTCTACCACGTGGGTTCTTCGTCTTAAAGCTTTGGCCACTGTTCCCTTCTTGTTCCAGAGATAATACTTTCTGCTGGTACCACTAATAACTATGGTCAAAGAAAAGAACGAAACGCTCTTCTAAGTATGGCGTTTTCCACCCCATAGTTATGGGTTCCCATCCTCCCATACCACCATCCCAATTACTCAGACTTTACCCTCGATGAGAATTAAATTTAATCCCTTGGGATAAAACTTTCTTTACATTTAAATAGAATAGCTTTCATAGTTACTTTATATTTAAATGAAAAGGTTAATAATACAGATAGAGTCTGTTTACATATACATCTCCACTGATTGAAAAGTGTTCACAATATTTCTTCTTCTTCCTCCTCGTTCGTCCTGAAAAGGACGTTGGATGCGTTGTGTCTGTTTACACCGGAGCTGCAATATCTGCGCTTTTCAGCCGACACATCCGACTTCAGCACGGCATTTTTTGGGACAGGGTTTGCCTTCCCTCTTCGATCCTTACTCTCTCAGCTTGACTGCAGTGATGCAGCCTGTTTCCAGGACCACCACCTGGAGGTGGAGTAGGGTCTTGGTCAGCTCTGGTTCGCTGACCCTGACGAAAGCAGTCAAGCTATGGGTCGCTGACTGCATTCTCTATTGCTGCATCTTTGGGTCCCGTTGACAACACAAATTGAATATTTTTTCATTTATATTTACACTGATTGAAAAGTTGAAACTTCCATTAACTTTAAAATGTATATTTTCACATAGACATGAACACTGGTTTAAAGCTTGAAAACTTACATTAATTTTAAAGTGACTATGTTTATAGGGACATTTACACTGCTTTGAACATGTAAGTATTATACTTAGAATGTACATCATTTCTTTGATCTTTCCCTCCCTGCTCCATTGGGAACCTGGAACTACTTTATGCTTTTAGTTCTCTTTACGAAACTATCAATAAAGCAATCACCAGCCCGATCAGTGGTGGTTCATGAATCATCATTCTATACGCTGAGGTTGCCAGCCTTAAATGACTGTGAGTGGGAGCCGCGCTAGCGTAGTGGTTACAACACCGCTCTGGCGACCGGGTGATACAGGATCAAACCCGGGCGACGGCATTTGAGGATTTTTCGTCGACCGGGATTTGGACTGGATTAACTCGAGACCTGGCGAAGACATTTGAAGAGGTGTCGTCGACCAGGGACTGGCGGCTCCTGAGCCGACCCAGCTGCAATGGGTACCTCCGAAATCGGCGAATATTTGCCTGAATGGCGAGGGACACCTGTCTCTGTACAAGAAATAAAGGGATACTCACGTAAAATCAATGTCAGGTTAGACATAAAATAATAACCTGAGATTTCGCCTCGAGTATTAGCGGGCGAACGCAAAAAAAAAAAAAAAAAAAAAAAAATGACTGTGACATCCACAAGCGAGTTTCACATATTAAATTCACATGGTAATATATACATATATATATATGTTAGTTCACATAATTAGTAATAAAATATGAAA
This sequence comes from Oreohelix idahoensis, assembly GCA_024509875.1. Lineage (NCBI taxonomy): Eukaryota > Metazoa > Mollusca > Gastropoda > Stylommatophora > Oreohelicidae > Oreohelix > Oreohelix idahoensis. The sequence continues at coordinate 733,527 of JAMPIV010002245.1, read as the reverse complement.
TGTAAATCACAACGTACGCCAATCCTGGCTCACAGACTTTTGCTCAGATGAATAAAAGAGACTTGAATCGGCCTCTTACACGCGCCTGGGGTGTAGTTAATTTAATAAGTTCCCTCTCTGACTTCGTGTGTTGTCCTTCAGTTTCCTCAGTCCCGGTTTCCTTATGTAAAATGTTAGAGATTTCCTGGGCTATATTGTAAGTCCTGATGAATACTCCAATAAAAGGTGTCCAGTATTTTAAGAAGGAATTCTGAATTATAATTCTTCACTGTAGCAGTCTGGTGTCTTGGCGAGCGATTTCTCAAGTGAAATAGCTTAAGAAAATGACCAGATTATTGTTGAGGACTGTTTCGCGGCTTGCAGACATGTGAATGGTTGCAAACATTGGCATGCCTGCACCACGGAACTCCTTAATTGAATAAGACCAGAAATCGCGCAGATCGATGTATGACGCGTCTAGCCTAGTTACATTCTAGTCTATGTGTGGCCATTGAGCCTAACGGCAGTGTTGGAATGTGTGGTAAACCCACTTAAGGATCGTGTTTGAATATGTGGCACAGCCACTGATTATATATATATATATGTGGAACGGTAGATCCACTGGAAAGTGTAAGATAGCGTAATGATCCGTATCGAAGTTGATTATAGGACCAGGTAGAGTCCGTATTAGAATCGCGAACCAAGCAGATTACGTTCACCTTGAACTTATATATATGGCAGTTAAAGCCTGGCGATGCAAGCCAAAGATGTTGATTAATGATACATAGACAGGATCTATAGATTTACAGATAATGTACTCACTAGTATTGTGAAGGAATAATAATTCTAAGGATCGGATTCGTTAAGAGTTGGTTGCACACTCTATTACGCTATAAACTTAAAGGTTAACCCAGACGAGCTAAGTCTGTGAGAGGAACAATTGTGTAGAGCTCAGAACTATGATGAAGCCAATTTAAATGTGTGAAATGATGTTGCACCCCATTGTGTAAAAGGATATATTAAATTGTTCAGTCGTCCATGGAACTTGTTGGTTGCCTGAATTATACAAGTTCTCACTCTGTGCTGTGACTGTCATTAATCCTTGCAAGGTCAGTCCAGATTATCACAGGTATTTTCTAAGACTAACTATAATCTAACCAACACTGCGGAAGAATTAATATACGATAACGACACTGAATATAATAATAATTTAATCACACCACAATGGCTTAAAACTGCACTCGAACTAGAAATCTGGAATTAGAATGGATGAATTATAATATCTGAAATATTGACAAGCAACCCAATAAACTCACGTCCAACGGTGCTGAATCTTTTAATAACATCTAGCAAGAAAAGATACAGCGGGAGACCGTAACATACTGGTGTCAAGAAGTGTTCGGACAATTTTCATAATTCATCTTTTCCGTTACCCAATTGAATGAACTAATGTTCATGAATCAGGCTTCAAGTTGGGAAGATTCTAGTGGAAACAACTTCAAGATCAATACAGTTCGTCACAGACAAAGTAACAGTGGAAATTGAACAGATCAAGAAAGTCTCATTCAAGACGCAAGTCCAAGCTGGCAACTCAAATTTACACATCAAGTTACGAAGGTCAAGGTCGAGTCTTCACTACGATCAACGGTCGCTGAGTCGCTGAATCAAATCGATCGAATTTCATTCAATTTTAGATCCTGAACCATCACATAGAACCAGAGAGACAATCCATACACTTGTTAAACCTCCAGAGCAACCGGGGAAGTATTTCAACAGAATTTCTTTCAATATCACGTTTGAAAATCTTCGTTCAACCGTTCAAGTCTGCTTCTCTGTGAAAACAAGTCTGAACAGCTGGGAGCATTTTGTTTATTTTGAGGATCACTATGGCATGACCACATGAAGATAAGTTCTTGTCTAAATTAGAGCTTTCGACTAGATTGTGTTGTCCAGTTGGCTAGCTTTGGCCTTCAATTCTTCCTCCACTGTCACTTGTCGGTCTTACTTTGCAGTCCTAGTTTTTATCATTACGTGTTTACTATCAATGTATTTTATGTAACTTCGCGGGAGGATGGATAGGGCTTATCATTGCTTCTATATTCCTTTGGAAGATTTAAGCAATTTTAACGACTTTTAGGGATAATTGCTTATATTTGCTTACTGAGGATCTAACTGATTATTAATTTTTCTTTTAAGTTAGGAAATAAATGTTTCTTCAGTAAGCCATATAACCACTTTGCTTGTGCTAGTTGTGACGTCAAGTGCCTACGTCATTTAATTTAAATAAATTACTTTCCGTTTTGTGTCACTATTTTATTCGTTTGTGATCTAAACATCTCTCTGTCTCAATGTTAGTTTAGGACGACTTGTATCGTAAAATTATTGTAATGTTACTTTAAACATTTTATTTCTCTAATTATTAGGTCTAGTACTTACTTAGTTTCTTTTTATCTGTTTCATAGCGTCGTATAAGTGAATATATCATTTCATTTGATTGTTCCATCCATTGTTTATCGTCACTTGTTCTTGTCTCTGGCTATAGTAAATATCATAGTTACTTTGAGTTAATGAAGCTCATATGTTCATAATATAGTTACTGACAAATAATATACTACTATAAGGTATTGAAAACTTATAACCTTATAACCATGTCTGCCATTGAGTATTTTCTCAGGCAAGGAAAGAAGTCTGGTTTACAAGGACCATCTCTTCAGGACTTTATTATGAAAAATCTGAAGGAATTAGAAATGGAAGGAGGTGATCAGTCCTTAATTGAGGATGAATGGTATTGGAAGGAAAATAGATTATTGAGAATCATTGATGATAGGGAAAGATTGATTGATGAGTTATTTGATGAGGTGAAAGCATTAAAATCACAAGTAGATGTAGATGGATCTAATTTTCGATCATTAACAGTTGATTTTTCAAAATGTAAGGAGTCATTAGATACTGCCTTGAGGGAGAATAAAGCTTTGAACTCTGAGATTTTGGTACTGCAAGATAACACTGCAGCATGTCAGAATAAAAGTTCCAAAATCAGTGATGACTGTTCTGATAAGGGTACTGATATTAATGAGAAGTTTTGTAAAGCAAAAGAGGCTTTGGAGGCCAGAATTCAATCACAAGTTGCTCAAATTAAGGGTCTTGTTCGTGATATGTCAAAATTGAGACTCCAGTTGAGAGAGAAGAAGGATAAAGAACAATCTCTTACTCATGAGTTGGTTACTGTGAAAGCAGAATATGAGAATTTTAAACATAAGACCAATGAGACCAAGACTTATGTAGATTCAGAGTCTGATATATTATGTGTTCTAAGAAAAGAAAACTCTGAACTCAGAGATAATATTAAACGACTAAGTGAGAAAAACAGTAAGTTACAACTTAGTAAGTCAGAACTTAGTAAACCTACTCCTTATGTGGAATTAGGAAATTTAAAACAGGAGATCAGGTATGACAATGATAAGGAAAAAGCTCTTACCAGTGAACTGGAACAATTAAAGATAGATTATGAGAATTTCAAAGTTGAGGCCCAGAAACATGTAGATTCCAAGATGTTTCAGATTGTTGGTCTATTAGATGAGAATGAAGATCTATTACAACAACTTGAGGAGAAACAAATAGGATTGCCCGAGAAGGTTGCTGATCTTAAGGAAAGCCATTATAACTCTATTGAAGGACTACAACTTGAACTTCAACAAGAAAAGGCAAAGAATATGGAGATTGTCAGTAGACACTCTATGGAAATTGAACAACTGACTAATACTGCTGCTGCAGAACATAAAGTAAAAGATTTAGAGATTAGTAAATTACATCGAAGGGTGGATGTTTTATTAGATATCTTATCACAGGAACATGTATTGCCATCAGATGGCATTGATTTGGGTATGAAATTGGGTTACCGTGATATTTCACCACACCCAAACGATTTTGTGCAGAAGCATAGCATTTCAAATGCTAAACTTAGTGGTGATGATACAGATCGCTCTCATAAGAGTAATATTCGACTTCCAGCATTCAATGCTAAGATTCATTTACAACGACGGGATAGTCGATCATTCAGAGGAAAATATGGCTTTTCTCGTCAGGATTCTTATGTCAGGGTTTCCTGTCATAACCGTTCTGATTTTCATGATGGTAGATCTTGGCGTAAGGCCAATGCTAGGTATGTCACTATGGGAAAAAGTCCACCACATGGGAATAATAATGGTAAACAAAACACCCTTACGGGATGTGAACAGATGAAGTTCCATGAGACCAAACTTCATGATGATATTTGTTATTGTTATAGTCATGAGGATCATATTGTTGGTAAAACAGCTGTTGATGGGAAATATACGACATCTCAGGGTGACACTCCTCAGCTACCACATGAGACATCTACTAATGTGGAGGATGTCGTTCATACTGTTTCTATTTATTTTGATAGGAATCGCTATGAACAGCTTTGTCTTCAAAATACAGTCAATGCTGATGGTAGGGAGGCATCGACTGTCCTTCCGGTCGGTCCGTCATGTCATGCTCAGATACGACAGGTCGGATTGACAATCATCGGGCTACACCCGATGGTGATGAGCTGCAACATGTGAAATCTGCTCATTTGGAAGATGTTGATCATCATATTGGTTCCATTTATTTTGATGAGAATATATATACACAACTTTGTCTTCAAAAGACATTTAATACTGATGTTGTGGAGACATCGACTGAATCTTCCGAGCATCCTGTCATGACATGCTCAGACGTGACTAATAGTATTGGTCATCATCACATGAGTAAACAGCACGCTCATGGTACGACTACTCTTAAGAGTAGGAATGATGTTGGCAAAGGGGATATAAAATTTAGTAGAAAGAGTCATGATGCCGGACGAGGGGTAGTTGATAATCATACTCGTCGGGATGATCACAAGGATAACCATGATCGTCCAGCTCTTACGACATGCAAGGACGAGATATACATAGCAATACCACTGTGCGCGTGACTCGCACGACACATGATAGATTCAATGATTCTCGGGCTCAGTTCAGACCTGGCCGAGATCATATTTCATTGAATCGCACTGTTTTAGTGCGCAATTTGCCTTTGGGTGCGACTTGGTATGCGCTCAGGAGATTTTTCCAGCGTATCGGAGATGTTGAATTTGTTCGTATGTTCGAACTTCAACATTCTTCTCACCAACTTGCATTTGTTCGTTTTGCTCGTTATTGCGATGCTCGCAGAGCGGTGAAATTCAAAAATGGTTCTCGTTTTGCACACCATTACTTAGACGTGCAACTCGCACGCAATTCTACACCACGCACTTTATAGTTGCGTTGGATTATCTATTTTCTTCTGTCTTTGGATGTTTTGTTCTTCTCTACATCCATAGTTTAGTGTGCTATTTCTTACATTTGTTCGCACATGATAATTTTCTTTTGGTAATATTGACGTTATTTTTAGAAGATAATAATAATAATAATAATAGCACCTTCAGTCATAACTGACTATGGGAATGCGCCCCTGAGGTGACAGCCCTCAGCTGCTTATTTTCCTGGTGCTCCTTTCGACGTTTTCTCCTTACCTATGCTTCCTGTGTGAGCCTCTCTTCGCCCAATCTGAGGTGGCGCCGTAAATAGCATCGCCACTTAGTGCGATCGGCAGCTTCATCCTCCCAGGATACTTGCTTCAATTATGTCTGTCATCAGTAATACTCGCATTATTTGTGCTGACTTTACTGATCTATGTATTTTTGTCTTTATTACTGTAGGCAACTATGATTCGTTGCGTAAGTTCATTCACTTTAGGTGTTCGAATAACATGATAATTGCAAGTACTTTTATTAGAATGAATACAGGCGCATGATGTGCCGCCTTTGTGGCGATCGAAAAGATGTCATCACATACATCGATGACATCTGTCTATTTCACAACACATGGGAAGACCATATTACTGGTTTATCTTCTCTACTTCTTACACTGCGACAACATGGTTTGACTGTAAGACCTTCTATGGTCCAGATAGGTTGTCAGGAGATTACTTTTCTTGGTCACCGCATAGGTAACCATAGATTACACCCTGATGACAATACAGTCAAGCGTATACTGGAGATTGCCACTCCATCATCTAAGAAACAAGTAAGAAGTTTACTTGGGCTTGTTAACTATTACCATAAATTTATACCACGCTTCGCATAGATTTCTGCTCCTTTGTCCGGATTGTTGGCCAAAGGTAGTCCAAAAAAAAAATATTATGGACACCGCAGTGCGAAGATGCTCTGATTATGATAAAGAATTTATTTAAGAATCCTCCTATCCTGTTATTGCCAGGCATACATTTACCGTTCTTGATTCAAACAGATGAATCCAGCTCCGGAATTGCAGGTTGTTTGCTTCAATGCTATGAAGGGATACTCCATCCATGCTTGTTTGTCTCACGCAAGCTTACTCCAGCAGAACAAAAGTACGCAACAGGAGAGCGCGAACTGCTCGCGGTGGTGGTGTGTAGTCGTGCACATCTTCGCCACCACTCTCTCACGTGCCACGAGTGTCAGGTTTGGGAGCGGGGGGGGAGTGTTTCGCGGCTTGCAACATGTGTGGTTGCAAACCCCTGCACCACGGAACTCCTTAATGGATCGTGTTTGAATATGTGGCACAGCCACTGATGGCCATTGAGCCTAACGGCATATATATGGAATGTGTGGTAACGGTAAGGATCGTGTTTGATCCACTGGAAAGTGTAAGATAGCGTAATGATCCGTATCGAAGTTGATTATAGGACCAGGTAGAGTCCGTATTAGAATCGCGAACCAAGCAGATTACGTTCACCTTGAACTTATATATATGGCAGTTAAAGCCTGGCGATGCAAGCCAAAGATGTTGATTAATGATACATAGACAGGATCTATAGATTTACAGATAATGTACTCACTAGTATTGTGAAGGAATAATAATTCTAAGGATCGGATTCGTTAAGAGTTGGTTGCACACTCTATTACGCTATAAACTTAACGGTTAACCCAGACGAGCTAAGTCTGTGAGAGGAACAATTGTGTAGAGCTCAGAACTATGATGAAGCCAATTTAAATGTGTGAAATGATGTTGCACCCCATTGTGTAAAAGGATATATTAAATTGTTCAGTCGTCCATGGAACTTGTTGGTTGCCTGAATTATACAAGTTCTCACTCTGTGCTGTGACTGTCATTAATCCTTGCAAGGTCAGTCCAGATTATCACAGGTATTTTCTAAGACTAACTATAATCTAACCAACACTGCGGAAGAATTAATATACGATAACGACACTGAATATAATAATAATTTAATCACACCACAATGGCTTAAAACTGCACTCGAACTAGAAATCTGGAATTAGAATGGATGAATTATAATATCTGAAATATTGACAAGCAACCCAATAAACTCACGTCCAACGGTGCTGAATCTTTTAATAACATCTAGCAAGAAAAGATACAGCGGGAGACCGTAACAATTATATTCCCTGCCTTCCCACGCTTTCATTTGTTATGAGCTATCAAAAAACTCCAATCATATTCAAACAGGCGGGTTATGGGGTAATTTTAAAATATTCCGACATCGAATAATTTTAACGTAAGGCAGAGGTCAACTCTCCCATATATAGTAATAAGATGTCCGATGCCCTTGTGTACAAACTTACAGACAGATCGGTAAACTCATACAACAGCGTGTTCAAAATGTAACCATCATTACTTCATTAGAAAGTATTCTTGTCATAACAAGTAGGACTAGAAACGCATATGTCATAAGTTTCCGCCGCGTACACGAGATCTTGTGCTAATCTTAGCCAAACTGTGCCACTTCCTTGCGACTGCGAGTAATTATCTCAGCAAATCTGGGTAGCGTCAAGCAAATGTGATTATTATCACCTACAGGGAGTGTCAAGCAATTCGACAATACTCAAATATCTGCACTTAGCAGAAAAATAATGAAGAAAGAAAGACAGAAAGAAAAGTACGATAATTGAGAGCACATAATAAAAATCAGTAACACAAATGTACCGATACTGCCGGAGTGAAACACAGATCGATAGGGGCCGCCCCGTTTTGTCACAATGACAAGACCATCTATGTAGAAATGATGATAAGAAACAGACAAGTTTCAATGGGACAGGAGATGAGAAGAAGACGCAAATGCTTTCCTTTCCCTGACGAAGGCCTTGTGGCCGCAACGTAGAGAGTTTTCTATGTTTTCTTTCCTCGTGAGACGAATTACTTTTTCCCGTTTTGTTTATTCCCCCACCACCCTTCACCACGTCTCAATGTAGTCCTCCGCATCTCCCTAGACCTACGAAGTTTTTCAGGCAATTAATTATTCATTCCCACAATCAAGAGTACATTAATTGGGTACGTTCATCTTACATTAAAGTTGTACGTGTTGCCGATATCACACAAGCCGCTTGAGCAATTTTCTGACGAACACAGGAATAATTACTTTCTGATTTCCCCGTACTGACCTGGTGACATCGATAATAAGGAAGTCGGAGAATCGATGACCCAGTAATTGATTACATTCACTATGTGGACGAGATATTTCAAACTGGGTTTTGGAAAGTCTAATAATATAACGAGGCAAATAACCAGCAGAACTACTGCAACATCAGGCGACTAATATGAGATGGTGGATTGGGTTGGCAACCTCATCATGTAAACCAGTTGCCATAGAAACCACCATTGTTAGAGCATGAGACTGCTTGGTGCCTGCTTCCTGCAGCTAGCAGTGGTGGTTACATGCTCCGTAATGAGCTCAAATGAAAATGATAAACGTGGGATTTTAGCTGTCTTGTTTTAGACAGTAAGAAATCGTGGAGCCCTATGTAGTTCCTGTGGGTTTGTGAGAAGCCAAGAAAGGATAGAACTTCTGTTTACTCAGGCAGGCCAAAAGAGCTGACAGCTATCAAAGCCACAAAGAAATAGCTAACAGTGTCAGACCTGAACACTATGGGAAGGAACAAGAAAGAAAAAAACCCGCAAAATATGTCTGAGAAATGGAGGTAGTAAAACAAAACAGACCTAATCAATAAACAAAACAAAACAAAAAATCATGATCATTGTTGAATCAGCACAAGTAAAGAAATATACTGACACATAAAGAATACGCCATCACTGTGCTAAGTTGACTCAGATTTTTCTGTTGACCTGCCTGTCAAAACTTACGTTTCCTACCTCTGATTTTTCTCCACACCCTCTTCTACTTTTCTTGGCATTTTATTGTATATTTGCGCCTTCGTGCGTGTCAGTTCTCATTTAGACAGCCCCTGGAAGTCGCTCCTCTTACGTAATATTTTGCTTCGTCTACACTAGCCGACCAAACTCAGGGTTGCTGGTCGGCACGTTTTTTTTTTCAAATGTCTTTTGAATTTGACAGAAGAAAGCGAGAAGCGGCGGCGCCTTTTCATGTCCCCTGGGCGGCTCAGTTTTTCGGAACCTTTCGGGTCTGCCGCTTCTTAAAACTCCCCGTCAACTAAGAGATCCTAATTCTTTTATCCCGTCGCATCGGGGGAGCTGGCAGGGGTTAACTTGCTTATCTGTCAGAAGGTTATCATTTATTGTCATTTAATAAATGTATTACGGGTGTTAAATAAGTATGAGGGCCATGTTTCGTTTTAGGCACAAAAGCCGGCTCAATTGATCACAAGTAAAAGAGTAAAAACATCGCTTTAAGTCAGGATCGAGCCCAAAACCAACATCACCTCGTAACCTACGCAGTCATGAGAAGTCTGTTTACTACAGCTGTGCTGCCATAAACGTTATAGGGAGCTTGCTAAATCGCTCCTCATAGTAGCACAGACGGGTACTCAGTCGCAAAGTGACTATACCCGTTAGGACCCAGATCTCATCTGGCTCTATATGCCTAGTGTGTTAGGCCGCTAACGTTTGTGGATATAGAAGATAAACAATTTTATCTGGCCCTCTCGCCAGATAACTTCGCAGTCATCGACTGGAGAAGGGCAGGCCTGCTGGAGCCTTTAATTGTTCGTCAGGGAAACCACCGAGAGATACAGAGTTATTTCAGACAGCCTGGATAGTAAACATTTTCACAGCGGATTACACAACTGGATTGGACTTGTTCTTGTTGTTCACTTTCTAGGAAGCTCAACCTTCGGTGCCAACTCGGTCAGCCAACACCAGTGACCATCCTTGTACTTGTTCCCTCATGTGGAAATGTTGTCCTGTCCAATGTCGTGACTCTGTGTGTACTGTTTGTTCAATGTGTTTTTTGTTGTTGGTTGTTTCTTTTTATAGAACAAATTGTTGTTTTCAAATGTGATGCCATAAAGCTTAGTGTTCTTTTCTCTAGATAGACAAGAAGATCTATTGTGTTCTTAAAAATATTCATTACTTCAATAAAACCACACACACACACACCACACACACATATCACTTGTTAGATGTTAACATTTTTTATCTTTTTGATTTGAACTGTTTGATCTGTAATAAATCGATACAAGAGAGAGAGAGACCAGACATACAGTTTCCCCAATCTTTGATTTGGCCTTTATATCTCTCTGATCAGGAAAAATAGAGAGAGAGAGAGAGAGAGAGAGAGAGAGAGAGAGAGAGAGAGAGAGAGTGGCTACAACAAAAACAAGTGGAGGTGAAAACAAAGATCTAGGTCTCTTTAGCAACCCGTTATCTTGGTTGTTGCCTGTCACTCAACCCTCACACCCTGTGAGCCGGTCTGTCCTACCACTTCTGCACTGCACTAAATTGGCAGTCCAATTTGGATGCCTTTGCCATTCGTTTCTTTTTCATTCACCCCCCGACAATCACTAAGAGTTAACGCTCAGTAATGGTGGATCAAAGACAAGACAAAGAATACGTTAGACTGGACACATTTTCTCACACTTTTTTCTTCAAATATCAAATCAAAATAAAGTTTATTTAAATTTAACACACACAAAATGAAAGTTCTCATTAAAAGTCAATATAAAATTTACTTGGTGTGAACTTGGGCTTATATCTGCATGTATGTATGTTGAATACTTGGCCGACATTTTCACAAGTACAGTCGGTGTTTTTTCCCCCTCGACAGACACCCAACGATTTCAGTCTTTGCTTTTAATTTTTGGCAGACATAAGGAAGCTTGTTCACAAATGTGAGAAGTATTACCAATTACTGGACACAAATTCCTGCGACACTTCGAGAGGCACTTGGAAAAATTTTTCCACAGTAACTTGAAATTTGTATTTATTTACTGCACTGTTTCTCAGGAAGGTCCTGATGATCTACCGCGGAAAGACGCCAGGCTAACCAATAAAGATGATGATCTACAGCGGAAGGCCACGCTAACCAATAAAGATGACGGCCACAGACTTGTTTTTTTTTTTTTAATTTAGCCGTGCTACGGAAAGGTAAATGTAGCAGATATTGCCGTAGGTGAGTGAAGTATTAAAGCAGGATTCGGCAACCAAGGAGCTGTAGAGATCTACTTAAAAAACACAAGGAGCTGTCAAAAGATCTACCTTGATAAAAGGGGGTCGGAGTGGTTAAGAAGAATGGCATCCGTCTCGAATTCTAAAGGTACCGGATTCGATTCCCAGTTGAGGGAATTTAATTTATGGAAATTATTTTTTTCAGAACCAATGGTCCTTATGATGTCATACTACCCCCTGGTCTCCTGGGTAGTGAGATTGGATGCCTAGCCTTCTCGGATTATGGCGAAAAAATAGGAGGTCCCGTGTATTAAAATATTCGCCTGTACTAGGTGTTATTGTTTTTAGGTCGGGTGACAAGTTTCTTTCCTCGCTGACTTTGCCTTCCTTAACTTAAGAGCAGAGTCATGTACCCATTTTTATAACTGCGTAGATTGCAGCGTAACGCGATCTGGTTTCGTATTATGTCCCCTTGTCTCGAGAAGCAAGCATTCTAACTACTCTGCCCTTCGCATGCTCAGTCACTGGTACCAATGCCTTTTATGTCCAGTAAGAAATTGTGAAGACCATAAAGGCAATCGGCCTCCTCATAGTATGCATGCGGCCAGAGCATTTCATGTGATCAAGCAGTGGTGCTTCCTGTATCGGTTAGTTTTACATGAAGAAATGTAACTGCATACACAACCATCTTATTCACCTTGTAATGAAAGTGATTATTAGGGTTTCTGGTTCGAAATTCCCGGGATGAATTTGCCGGGAAATTTTTTAAACTGTGATCAGTCTAGTCCCGTCAAAATAAGGACGGGACCCGGGAAATGTTCTACTTAATTTTTATTAATAAAAATAGTTTTATTAAATAGATTTACAAAACACTCATCTTTTTGTCGCTTACATACGCTTAGATTTTATGTGGCACATGGATGAATCATGTTAAACAAGAAACAATTAGCTGTTAATCGATGCAGTTGAGGTACGTTCGGGTACAAAAGTTACGTTAAATATGTTCCGATCTTTCTCTGTTTTCTAATTGGGGAAAACACATTGTTTAAGTCCTGAATAACCATTAAGCAGAAGAAATGTATGAAGCTCTTCTAAAGAAAGAAAGAAAGAAAGAAAGAAAGCAAGAAAGAAAGAAAGAAAGAAAGAAAGAAAAAAGTCCGACGAGAGAACAAAATTATTAACCTACTCATTGTAGCAAAATATGCGAGAATAAACGCTCAATTCAGTACGATTTAGGCATAAAACGATAATAAATACATTAGCCCGCATGTGTCTGACGGTTGGCATCTTCGAAGCCAGCAACGCTGCTTTTTGCACAGTGCTAAGCCTATAGAACGATTTCACGGAAAAAGCCTGACACGCTTTAGTTTCGTTTTAGACAAACACTACTAATATTTAACTTTTGCCAAATCTGCTGCATACACTTTGTAGTCTAGCCTTACAATTAACTATTGGCGGAAGCATACCGCAATATAGCTATCTGAAGTAACACTTTCTGTCAACTTTGTAGCAAAATCAGTAGTAATCCTTACATTTTTTTTGTAGTATTACACGATACAATGCTAACTAGTAACGCAAATTCTTAAACCCGCCCCGTCTATCCCCCGCTTCGCTGACACAGTCTGCAACGCATATATTCACACTGTGGAAAAGCCAGCCAAGGCATAACCACGCAGACAGTTTTATTTCCTCCTAGTGGTAGCATTTCTGATGTAACTAAAACAAGTAGTTATTTGAAAAAAATACATGCTCGCAAGATGAAGGAGAGGAAAGATGGCGGACTTGTGTAAAATTTTTTTTGACGATAGACGATGACAAAAAATTGGAAATTTTAAACCATTATGAAGTTCCGCATAAGAATTATATGATAGTATGACGTAGAGTTCACCCGTGTGTTACCGGGGCCCGAAAGGGGAGCAAAGAATAGTAACACTGTCCCCTGCCAAGCATGTCGTAGAAAGCGACTAAGGAGGGTTGGGCATGGGGCCGGTTACCCCATCCTGTAAAAAATTTAAACCACAAAAAACTTCAACAAATATGGACAAGTCAAATAAAGAAAATAAAACCCAGCCATCCAAGACAGGGGAAGGTCCTCTCGCGGGGAGGCGTATGATGCAACACAGAGAAAGCCGAAAGGAGTCTGTGTTGCTGACTAACCTTCTTTCTTCTAGGAGAACTTCCAGATTTGGCACCTGGAATGTTCGGACATTAAACGAACAAGGGAAAGTGGCGCAAGTGGCAGCAGAAATGAGGGAATACAAAATCGAGGTTTTGGGAATGTGTGAAACAAAGTGGAAGGGGGTAGACAGGAAGAAACTCATCACAGGTGAATTGGTGCTGTCCTCAGGACATGAAGACGAAAGTTCATACCACAGTGAAGGGGTAGCTCTTATGTTATCTAAAGAAGCACAGAAAGCACTCATTGAATGGGAAGCTGTTGGACCCAGAATAATAACAGCTACTTTCAAAACAGCTAAAAAGAAAATTCATGTAAATGTCATCCAATGTTATGCACCAACTAATGACAAAGAAGAGTCTGTGAAAGAAGCATTTTATACTAAACTACAGGAAATTATGGATAAAGTAAAAAGAAGAGACATCACAATTTTGATGGGTGACATGAATGCAAAGATAGGTACAGTCAACACCGGATTTGAAGAAGTCATGGGAAAACATGGGCTAGGAGTAATGAATGAAAATGGAGAACTATTCGCAAACTTCTGTGCTTCAAATCAACTGGCTATAGGAGGAAGCATGTTTCCACATAAGAGAATACACAAGGCAACATGGATATCACCAGATCATAGAACAGAAAATCAGATTGATCATATATGCATAAACAAGAAGTTTAGATCATCATTGCAGGATGTAAAGGTATACAGAGGAGCAGATGTGGCATCAGATCACCATCTTCTGATAGCCAAAATAAAAATGAAACTCAAGAGATATGCAACAATGCAAAATTATAGACAACAGTATAATGTAGGACAGCTAAGAAATCAAGAAACAAGAGACAAATTTGCGGTCACAGTATCCAACAAATTCCAAGTGCTCCAACAGCTGGAAGATGTAGAGAATACAGAAGACTATTGGCAGCAGGTCAAAACTGTATGGAAGGAGACATGTGAAGAAATACTGGGGAAAAGGGAAAGACAACAAAAAGCATGGATAACAACAGAAACCATCAATAAGATAAAAGACAGAAAAAACAAGAAAGCAGAGTTAAACACAAGCAAAACCAGAAGTTCCAAAGCCAAGGCTCAAGAAGTGTACACAGAAGCAAACAAAGAAGTAAAAAGAAGTATCAAAAGAGACAAGAGGAAGTATATTGAGGAGTTGGCAAGAGAGGCAGAAGATGCTGCAGCCAAAGGAAATATGAGAGAACTGTATAGCAGCACAAAGAAGCTAACAGGGAAATACAAGCAAACAAGTTGCCTCATAAAAGACAAGAATGGGAAACTGCTCAGCAATATACAAGAGCAAATGAAGAGGTGGACAGAATATTTTGGGGACCTTCTCAATAGACCAGCTCCACAAAACCCGCCGGACATCCAGCCAGCAGAAGAAGAGCTACAAATTAACGGTGAAAGACCAACGAAGGAAGAAATAAAGAAAGCCATAAAGCTTCTAAGAGATGGAAAAGCGTCTGGACCTGATGGCATTCCAGCAGAGGCCATCAAAGCAGATATCGACACGGCTACAGAGATGTTATATAAATTACTTGGTAAAGTCTGGGAAAAGGAAGAGATACCAGCAGAATGGAAGGAAGGATATCTGGTTAAGTTGCCTAAGAAGGGAAATTTACAAGAGTGCACAAATTATAGAGGAATAATGTTACTATCAGTGCCAGGAAAAGTATTAAACAGGATTATCCTTGAGAGATTAAAAGAGTCCATAGACAAGAAACTGAGAGATGAACAAGCAGGTTTTCGACAAAACAGATCATGTACAGACCAGATAGCCACTTTGAGAATAATAGTTGAACAAAGTCTGGAATGGAATTCACCACTATACATCGGATTTGTGGACTACGAAAAGGCATTTGACAGTGTAGACAGAGAATCACTTTGGAAATTGTTGAGGCATTATGGAGTTCCCCTGAAGATCATTAATTTAATAAAGAAAACATATGAAGACATGACATGCAGAGTTCTTCACGAAGGACAGCTTACAGAACCGTTTGGGATAAGAACAGGAGTGCGACAGGGATGCCTCTTGTCTCCATTTCTTTTCTTGCTGGCAATAGATTGGGTTATGAGATCATCGGCAACACACAACAGAAATGGAATCCAGTGGACTCTGACTAAGCAGTTGGATGATCTGGATTTTGCTGATGACTTGGCTCTTCTGTCCCATAGCCGTAATCAGATGCAGGACAAATTGAAAACACTTGATGAGAGGTCACAGCAATTGGGTCTGAAAATACACAGGGAAAAGACAAAAATAATGCGAATAAATGCAGGTAATGATAACAGGGTTGAACTTGAAGAAACACCAATACAAGATGTAGAATCATACACATATCTTGGCAGTAATATAGACAAAGTTGGAGGGACAGACAGCGATATCAAAATAAGAATACAAAAGGCAAGAGGAGCTTTCATTGCATTGGGAAATATATGGAGATCAAGAGAAATAGGATCCAACACGAAAATAAGAATCTTCAACTCAAATGTGAAGTCAGTCCTATTGTATGGCTCAGAGACATGGAGAACAACAAAGACAACAACCAAAAAGCTACAGTCTTTCATAAATGGGTGCTTGCGTAGAATAGAGGGATTAAAATGGTATGACAAGGTTACCAACGTGGAACTGATGACAAGAACTAGACAAGTGCCAGTGGAACAAGAAATGAGAAGAAGACGATGGCGATGGATAGGACACACACTGAGAAAACCTGTTGATAGCATTACAAGGCAGTCCTTGTTCTGGAACCCCCAGGGCAAGAGAGGCAGAGGAAGACCAAGAAGTACATGGAGAAGAGAGTTGGAAACAGAGGTGAAAATGATGAGGAGAACATGGAAAGAACTTGAGATGATGGCACGTGACAGGAGGACTTGGCATGTGTTTGTTGAAGGCCTATGCTCCTGTGGGAGTGGAGGGTTATGAATGAATGACGTAGAGTTAGCTGAGTAAGAATGTACTTTAAATAATATGATAGTCCCAGTATTAGAGAAGTTATTGAAGAAATATTAATATCTAAGAACACATGACCAGACACACTGGCGTTCCTGCTCATGTTTTTGGTAACGTTAAGGGGACGCGAGCTGGAAAAAGAGGCAGGGAGGTACATTCAAATTCGCTTTGGGTGAACAGAGTATGAATGGGAAAGGGGAACGGTAGGAGAAATGTAATCCTAAACGTGATATCTTTTGTATTGGGCATGACTAGAACAGACTAGCCAATCGACCACCAGTTATTCAAAATTATTTTGGGTTTTTCATTCAAACTGCATTTGAATTCAAGTAGTAGAACGTTTCGATTGGCTAGTGCTGGTAAATATTAGCAAAAGGCTTTGACTATTCATTGCCAGTTGAACTAAAATTTGTATACAGATACGCTGAAAAACAGCTGTGTTAATTTTAAACTTAAATAAAGAATAAATTCACAGTCTGTGCAGTTCGGAGGAAGCTGAGGCCATTTCTTCACAAAATCAGCGTCATTTGTTTATATATTTCTTGATTGTGGTAAGGATATTTTATGAAATTTAATATGTTTGGTCCAACTACAAAGTTAGATACTGCTATTGGGGAAAAAGTGAAGGACATGTCGGAAACAGACATTGTTGAGTCCACACATTAAACGGTATCTGACTGATGTATGTTGTTATGATTATGTTGACATATTATTGTATTAAAATAGTTTAGCAAGCCTCTGTGTTCAATGAACACTGTTTAACATGCCTGAAGCAAATATAAGTGTAAAGAAAAGAAGAGAAGATCATATCACAGGAAATGTGGTTACTCCACATTATTGAATGGAGGAAAAGTATGTGAACGTACAGTGGCGTATCTACTATAAGGACTTGAGGTGTGGTCACAACCAGGTGGGAGTCCTGTACAATTCGGGGCGAGTGCTTTTGTAAGGCACGCGAGGCTGACCCCATACCCACGTAGGAAATTAAGTGTTAGAATAAATGATCAGAGATAAAAGGCCAGGGTGTCCTTTTGTTGCAGAGGGTCTATGTTCCTGTTGCCGGCTGGTGACAGGAAACCTGCTGAGTGCTTATAAACGCCAACCAGTCTCCAACCAGACTTATATGCTGTCGAATATCCAGTAGGAGCTTTGGCGAGTGTTGAACTTGAAATTTCTGCAACTACCCATTGAATAATCTTACAACAAGGACTCCCAGGAGAAGAGTAAAACATCTGGGGCATCTCTGACATTTTCTTGTGTTTCAAAATATTACTCAGGAATATTATGGGAGTAGGATGAACTACAGCCCTCATATACAGTGACTCTCCCGTTAGATAAATAAAGTGAACTATTTTAATATTTCAAACAGGAAGGACATTTATAAATACATAATAACTTTTAGTTATTGGGCAAATTGTCCCAACATTTTTAATTGTTCTATTCTGTAAACTATCTTGTCCTTATTTTCAAAGACCTGTCCACAAGCTATGAATGGACAGGCAAAATCAATTGTAAATATTTGTTCAAAGAAAAACTTAACTGCTAGTTATTCTCTTCTTTAATAGAAACTTAAAGTGTTTGATTGTTGTGTACCATCATTCATTTCTCCCCTAGACACTAGGTACACCATACACCATACACTAGAGCCAGAAGATTGACCGTGTGAGACCTAGGGAGGTAGCGTTAGATTCTCTGCACATAATTCATCATCATCATCTATAGAGTCAGAGACCTACATTTGCTTGACCTCACACGGTTATAGCAGACACCTTTTCATTCTTTTAGGATACCATCATAACCTCCCCAGCAAAATCAACTTTGCTACACTCATGTACCTCCAAAGTCCAGAGACCATAAAAAGAGAATACAATTTTACCTTCTGTTTAAAAACTTCTTTATGGTCTTTCGCAGAAGAATTAATTAATACATTCTTTGGCGACATTTCATCATCGACAACAAAAATAAACGAAGATGATGAACGGGAAGAAACAAATGAAAATGATCATACTGGATATGACCAAAGAAGATAAACCTGGACCCAAATAAAACGAATCAAAGTAATCATAAAACACAAGTCAATTACAAGGAAATCTCTGACAAAAATAATTTCAAAGTTTTGAAGCCACCAGGAAGCAAATAGCTAATTTGTATCTCCTTTTGAAGCCATATTAACCATAAAAACCTTCGGAAAAAGAAAGGTTTTTTTTTTCTTTTTCACTAACACGGAATTTGTAATAATGATATAAATCAAAATGTTATTTCTCAATCCTAAAATTTCTAATAGTCACCACCGTAAACCCCAGGAACTTCTATGGATCACACAGGATTACGGGAACTGCATGTAATGGCCAAGAAAAGACAGTAGGTCTATACGAGAAAATATAAATACCATCACATAAATGCTACATATGATTAGGCGAGATAGTAAGGAACGGTACCACTTACTGCAGCGTCCGAATGGCAGAGCTGTTGTAGTAATAGCTTATCGAGGCAAATGATCGGATTCGAAACCAGGTCTACCCAGTCTATACAGCTGTAAGACGTTGCCCTTGACTATTCTCTTGAGTCTGGGAAGGCAAAGGTAGAAAGGAAGGAAGCTGGTCACACCATCTCATATAAGCTGAGACCTAGAACAGGTGAAGTCCCGAGAATCGACCCAGGCCAAGGCCAGGTGACACGGCGATCAACACAAAGCAAATGAAAATAATAAAAGCAACTGTAAGGTAAAGGTAAACGATCCCGTTACACGCCCATTGAGGTATATTGGGAATATGGTGTTAGGCCCATATTTTCTTGACCATCGGCACACTAGGGGTGATGTGGTCAGCATCACGCCGGCCGCCTTAACCTTCCCAGAGTTGCTGTGGTACCCAGTTGGGGCTGGGTCGACCCAGGAGCCGTTTGCGGCCTTAAAAAAAATCCCACCTCATCTGTGGATCGAACCATAGACCACTGAGCTAGGAAGCCAGTGCACTAACCACTATGCTACCGCGGCTCCCATAAGCAACTGTACTCCTATAATAATGGTAAGAGCGCTGGTCTCTCTCGTCAAAGATGCCGGGTTCGCATGCTCGAGTCTACCCAGCTATAAATGGGTACCTGACTCTTTGAGTTAGGGAAGGAAAAGGCAACGAGGAAAGGAACTGGTCACCCCACCTCTCGATGCTGAACCTAGTATGGTGAAGTCTCTAACACTTCACTCCCCTACGTCAGTATATGATAAAGGAACACCTTGACCTTTTTACTCCTGTAAATGCCGTTATTGATCCGTAAAGTGTGAAATGTCCGTGTAGTTTCTAGGAGTCTCAGAGATGACAAAGAAAGAATATCATTACTGTTCCCTCGGGACATCCCGTGATTAATATGAAGTTGTGCAAGGGTAGGGGGGGGGGGGGCCGTGGGCGGCTGGCAAACTCATCATATAATACAAACTGCTACAGGAACCACCTCTGTAAGAGCACATGAATACTTTGATGCAGGCTTCCTGCAGGGACCTGCGGCAGTGGCATTGAGCTCCATGCTCCGTAGGGAGCAAATACAGAAAAAAAAGGGGAAAAGAAGACGTCTGTGAAATATCATGCATGCCAGCCATTCGATTCATGTGTTTGATAGAGACACTCACCAGTTGATCTAGTTTGTCATGATTAACAAGAAGCTTGATGCCTTGTTGCTGTTGTCTCTCCCCCCCCCCTTTCCCCCCCCCCCCTTCCCCCCCCCTTAATCATGATCTAGTAACACTGTACATTTATCTGAGAGTACTAACAGATTTAGGAAGCTAGTGCAGTGTATAGGAACCGACATCAGGTCTAGTTTTTCACCTCATACATTAATAACTATTCCCGGATTATTCAAGTAATATTTTCAAGATTAACAACATAAAGTATTGTTGTCACGGATTGCCTCCCCTGCTTTGCAGTAGTGGTCCAACAATGGCCAAAACTCTAGAGTATCTAAACTGGGTAGTCAAAGGTGTTTACCTTCGCACAAGATTACTCTTGGCAGAGATAGAAGGTTAATGACACTTCTACCTTAAGGGATTCACAAGATAATTCAGAAGTCAAGAACAATGTTGCATAGGGCTGAACAATTGTTAACTTATATCCGTCCGTCGCCTTTGTGAAGGATTTAAGCAACGTTTTTAGCCCGTTCAAGACCCAGCTGAGTTAATTCAGCGAATTTTCTCTTATAATGGTATAGCTCTGTTTAGAGGTAAATATATAAATATATAAAAATTTTGCACCAAGCAATTATCAGAATAATAGAAATAAGCAAACTCTCAGATTGGGATGCTGGAACGTCCGGACTATGTTGACTGGACTATCCGAAAACCTACAGGATATAAACGATGTAAGGAAGACAGCCATAATTAATGATGAGCTTAAACGACTTCAGGTGGATATAGTTGCACTTCAGGAAACGCGCCTAGCAGACTCTGGAACGGTGAGTGAGAAGGACTACACATTTTATTGGCAAGGGAAAGATCTTAATAAAACTAGAGAGCACGGAGTAGGTTTTGCGGTAAAAAAATCGCTAACTAAAATGGTTGAACCAGGCGAGAATGGATCAGAACGCCTGTTAACGCTCCGCATGCAAACTAGCACAGGTCCCATCACCCTTGTCAGTATGTATGCTCCTACTCTGTACTCTGCCTCAGAAGCTAAAGATGAGTTCTACGAGAATCTAGCAGCAGTCATCAAAAGCATACCTAGGCAAGAACAGCTTGTTCTCCTTGGTGACTTTAACGCTAGAGTGGGTGCCGATAATGTTTCATGGCCTTCATGTCTGGGCAGGTTTGGTATTGGCAAGATGAATGAAAATGGACAACGGCTCTTAGAGCTGTGTGTCCACCATGACCTCTGCGTGACCAACACCTACTTTCAGACAAAACCCCAGCATAAGGTGTCGTGGAGACACCCACGATCCAAGCACTGGCACCAACTGGACATGATTCTCGTCAGTAGGCCACTTCTCAGGTCTGTGCTCTCCACGCGCTTGTACCATAGTGCAGACTGTGATACAGATCACTCCTTGGTTTGCTGCAAAATCAGAGCACAACCAAGAAAACTCTATCGTGTCAGACATGAAGGGAAACCACGCATTGATACCAGCAAGATGTCAGACCCTGTCATGATCGCTCAATTTACTGCGACCTTCAAGAAAGTGCTCAGCAGCCATCAGCATGGTGATACTATTACAGAGAACTGGGAGCATCTACGGAACACCATTCAAAGTACTGCACTTGCCACCTTTGGTAAGAAAACGGCAGAGTCAAATGACTGGTTTGATGCTTCATCAGATGTGATGGCACCTGTCATTGAAGCTAAGCGCAGTGCTATGAATGAATACAAACGTTAACCGAGTGCTAGAACCCTACAGATCCTGAAGGCTACGAGAAGCAAAGTTCAACAAACTGCTCGACGCTGTGCAAATGACTATTGGCTCCAGCTCAGTGAGAGCATCCAGATCGCAGCGCAAACAGGCAACATTAAACAAATGTATGACGGTATAAAGAAAGCACTTGGCCCCCAAAAAAGTAAGACGGCACCGCTAAAAACCATCAGCGGAGAGAAGCTAACCGATAAAGGTAAGCAGATGGAGAGGTGGGTCGAGCACTACTCTGAGCTTTATGCTAGAGAAAATACCGTTACGCCTGCAGCCCTTGATGCTGTCAAATGTCTGCCAACTATGGAGGAGCTGGATGCCGAACCAACATTAGAGGAACTCAGCAAGGCCATTGATAGCTTGGCCTCTGGCAAAGCACCAGGCAGTGATGGGATTCTTCCTGATTTAATCAAATGCTGTAAGAGCACGCAATTACATCCCCTGCATAGGATGCTGTGTCGGTGCTGGGAAGAGACAATTATTCCTCAAGACATGCGAGATGCCAAGATTGTAACACTGTACAAAAATAAAGGAGACAGAAGTGATTGCAATAACTACAGAGGCATCTCTCTTCTTAGTATTGTTGGTAAGGTTTTTGCCAAAGTCGTCTTAATGCGACTACACAAGTTAGCTGAGCGCATATATCCAGAGTCTCAGTGTAGATTCCGAGCTGGTAGATCAACAACAGACATGATCTTCTCTGTCCGCCAGCTTCAGGAAAAATCAAGAGAGCAGAAAAGGCCTTTATATATCGGCTTTATAGACCTCTCAAAAGCATTTGACCTGGTTAGTAGGGATGGACTCTTCAAAATCCCCCTGAAAATAGGCTGCCCTTCTAAAATGCTGGAAATGATAAAGT
This sequence comes from Oreohelix idahoensis, assembly GCA_024509875.1. NCBI lineage: Eukaryota > Metazoa > Mollusca > Gastropoda > Stylommatophora > Oreohelicidae > Oreohelix > Oreohelix idahoensis. Next base: position 710,784 of record JAMPIV010002245.1, on the reverse strand, counting down.
CATTCCATGACGACATGAAGGGAACAGTCCAATATGCAGGAAGCATGTCTGTTGAAATCTGTTTGATGTAGAAGTAAAGTTGGATTGCACGGAAACTGGAGATGTATAAGGTTGCTCAGTGTAAATGTACTGATGTAACGTACTGTTTTCCTGTGTTATGGATGGTAGTACGTTGAGCGTGTCATGTTGTCCTGGGCAGTACCAAGTAGTAGCAAGGAATCTAGGTCACTAGCGTGAGGTGTCGCCATGGTTTAGTAGACACATACATAATGTCAGTATTCCTGCAGATTCAGACGTGTAATATTTGTATGACAATGTGGTTGATGGTGTAAGTGTGTAGATAACAGTGCTGATAACACGAAGGCCGTATAGGCTCTTGGACGTCTTCACATTAACTCACACAACCACAAGTAGAAGTCAGTGAAGTAGGGAATGCTGTTGACGTTTACAATATTTATTTGTGACGTACGATAATACGATGATGATGAACGAAACAGTCAATAGTATACAATCGGGTACATAATATGTGTAGTTACAAAGGTCAGCTTCAACCATCACAGATCCTAGACATGTAACAATGTCTTTATCAGTTTTTACAGTTTATGCAATAGCTCTAACCCCTGACTGAGCCCCGTCAGGTAAGCCCTAGCAAATATATTGCGTAGTACGGGTAATATCATCTATATAAACAAAGTCAATGCCATTGTCCTACAATTAGCAAAAAAGACTTCAGACTGGCCTCACATGCCAGATACTTCATTCTGGTGAAGAATAGATATGGTGACAACGAAATCAGGCCGCAGGTCGCGGGCCTCGATAAATAGGTCACTCTCAGTTCACACAGGCTCCTGAGATTAAATATACATTTTCTGCCAAATCATACTCCGCCTGCATTGCGGATCCATAAAGATGATTCCTAGGCTTATGTGAGTAACAGGTTAACTAGACCTAGTCTTGTAGATATGAAGTCATACTGGAGTACAGTATAATAACTTCTTGTGAGCTTCGCTCACTATGCCGCCATCAGCGATACATGTACCTGTAAGATCTAAACGAGACGAAAAGATCAAATAGCGTTTTCAGTTACCTTTTTAAAGAATCCTGACACTCTTAAGTAACACAATACAGCCAATACTGGCATAAAGAAAACACTCAGGGACGGAAGAATGCCAAATGGCCATTCCCAGAATTTCCACTCCCTATCGAAAACTTGGCAGAGAGGAATCTACGGATCGGGACATCCGTTCTAAGCCACAGGTAAGCACTCTCTGAATATCGGTCTCCCGGCTTTTGCCGCTAAGACCCCGCGCATGCCCAAAGAGCATGGACCAGATCGAGGCAAACCCAGACCAGGCGTTTCCGACCAAACGGGTGACAAAGATACATCGAATGATCCTATACATAGAATTAAGACATGTCAACTCTAAGACATGTCTGAGACAGGACAACATAAGACAGGAGAAGATAATCACCAGTCAAACTTGTCACCGAGAGATAATAAACGTTTATCTCTCTTTGATTACATTAAACCAAACAAACATTAGGTTGGTGTTTTCTTCACCGTCGAAAATGACGGTAACAACGTCGCAGCCCTTTGACATACGAAGTGGCGTTAAACAAAGCTGTGTTCTGCCTCCGACCCTCTTCGGGATCTTCTTTGCCTTACTCTTGAAACATGCATTCAGAGATGCAACTGAAGGAATATGCCTTCACACTAGGTCAGATGGCCGTCTGTTTAATCTTTCAAGGCTGAAGGCAAAAACAAAAATCAGAAGGGTCACTATAAGAGACTTGTTGTTCGCTGATGATGCTGCAGTCGTCACTCAAAGCCAACAGGAGCTTCAGAACTTGATGAATCGCTTCACTAAAGCATGCAAGGACTTTGGCCTCACAATAAGTCTAAAGAAAACGAATGTGCTGAGTCAGGATGCGGGTGCTGCACCAGTTATCACTATCGATAACTATGAATTGGCAGTGGTGCACCACTTCACATACCTAGGGTCTACCATCAATGACAAACTCTCACTGGATACAGAAATCGACAGCCGCTTTGGCAAAGCTGCAGCTACCTTTGCCCGCCTCCCATCGCGTGTTTGGGGAAACTCCAAACTCACAATGGAGACCAAAGCTGCGGTATATAATGCCTGCGTCACCAGCACACTCCTATATGGCAGCGAGACCTGGACGACCTATGCTAAGCAAGAAAGAAGGCTCAATACCTTCCATTTACGGTGTCTACGCCGCATCCTCGGCAGAGCCGGATTAACGTAGTAGCCAAAGTAGCATATGCTACGGGCCCCGCGCTTTTAGGGGCCCCGCGCCAATAAATATGTACATAATTTTTTGGTCATCTTCTAATACGAGCGATAAACCAATGATCTTGTGATTTATGCTATCTTTAGCGCCTTTTTATTTGGTGTCACGAAATTGTGAGAGAAAGAGCATAAGAGGGTGACTTAGTGTGACTTTTCATTATTTTTATCTTAACTGTTTGCGGACGGAAGCCATTTAAGTGGCGTTGAAAATTTGGTCACGTTTGGACGGAAGCCACTTTTTTGGCTCTAGGCGACTACCCCTCTAATTTAGTTTCGTTCTGTGTGAAATGAATTTGCATTAACAATAAAAACTATAATTTAGGAAACGGAAACTTCCTGTTTTAATTGAAATATACGGCGTGCTCGCACTCTCTTTCGATCTTGATTAAAATTTCTTGATTTGTAAGGTTAGAAAACTCAAAAAATGAGAAGTAGACACAGAGGTATTGGACGTAATTATGCTTCTGGAAGTGAAAAACGTAAAGCGAAGGAAGAAAAAGAAAGAAGAGATCAACTTGTGATATAAAACACACGTAAGCTGACAGAATATTTTGATGTTCATGGTGGTGGTACTCTTACCGCTGAAGCTGGAAGTACAGAAACAACTAGCACCAGTGCAGGCTGTGCAGCAGAAAATATACAGCAAAACCCAGTATACACTGAGTCTTAATGTGAAAGAATAAGTGAAACGAAGAAGTACTCTAATGATATTGGTGACTGGCTGAACAATATTGATGACTGTGAGCGTGAATATTGGATATCCAAGAGAAGTGAAAAATGTCAACATGTTGATAGTGCCTTTTCTTCATCCGTGCGATTGTATGACACTGAAAAGAAAACTCGATACTGTCAGAAGTCTTATTTTACACATATTCATAAACTTACAAACAAGCAACATGCAAGAAAATGGTAATGCTATTCAGAAAGTAAAGGGCGCCTATTCTGTTTCCCATGCAAGCTTATGAGTTCAGAATGTTCATCAAAGTTTACTGTGGAAGGGTTTAATGACTGGAAAAATGCAAGCAATCTATTGCGTCGACATGAAGAAAGCTCCTCACCTAGACAAGCTTTAATTTCACAGTTGATACGTAAAAACAAAGGTGAACGTGTCGATTCCCAACTTGTGAAACAAATGGACATTCAAAAAAAGTACTGGTACAAACTTCTAGAGCGAATAATTGAAGTTGTGAAGTTTTTAGCAGAACGAGGGAGTGGCAAGTTTATAGGATTACAAGCACGAATTAAAGAGATGAATAAGTTTGCGCATTACATTCCGTGTTTTGCACATTCACTAAATTTGGTTGGAAAATGTGCTGCTGAAGGTTGTCAAGAAGCAGTCATTTTCTTTGGATTTGTTGAAAGCCTGTACACCTTTTTTCTGCTTCTACCTACCGGTGGGGTCTCCTTTCTACTGCATTATGTGCTGGCGGTACTCATAATAAGTCCCATTTGTCCTTTGTGAAAAGACTGTCAGATACCAGGTGGTCAGCTCGGGAAGATGCAACAAAAGCACTTTTACACAGCTTTTCTGCAATAAACCAAGTCTTGGATGATATTTCAGATAACAATGATCAGAAGTCAGAGTGTCGTCAACAGGCTCGTGGTATACTTTCAACCATGATGAAGTTAGAAATAGGAATAATGATCATACTGTGGGATCAAGTATTACAGCGTTTTCAAATGACCAGTGCTTCTTTGCAATCTTCTGACCAAGATTTGAATACAGCTTGTGCACTCTATGAATCCCTGCGGGGGTATATTCAAGCTATGCGGTCTACTTTTGCAGACATAGAGCCAAAGGCCAAAGATCTGACTGAGTGTGAACATTATCAAGAACAAACTCGAAGAAAACACAAACGAAATCGAGAGTATGATGATTTCAGTGGTTCCAGCACACTTGATCCACTTGTTGAATCTCAAACGCCTTCTCAGCAGTTTAAAAGCCGAACATTTCCTGTCCTTATTGATAGCTTGCTCTCTGCCTTGTCAAAACGCCAGAAAGCTTATCAAAAGTTGAATGATGTATTTGGATTCCTTCGTCAGTTACAGTCGTTTACACCTGAAGAGGTGGTAACGAGATCATCGAATCTTATTAAATCATATCCGGAAGATCTGGAAGAAAGTCTTTGTGAAGAACTTGTGCAGTTTACAGAACTGTTGAAAACTGATCTTGCTTCTCATATTGGCACTACTCTAGACCTTGTAGAGTTACAGTTATACCGTTGGATAATTGACAATTCTTTGGAGTCTTGTTTTCCAAATGTAGAAATCGCCTTGCGCATCTATTTGTCCCTAATGGTAGCCAACTGCAGTGGAGAACGATCATTTTCAAAACTGAAACTTATTAAAAATGAACTAAGGAGCCCCATGGGTCAAAAGAGATTGAACAATCTCACACTAATGAGCATTGAACATAAACGTCTGCGTGAAATTGATACATCCTATATCATCAACAAATTTGCTCATGCTAAATGTAAAAACATTAATATTTAAACAATAATGTTGACTGTGTTGTTACTTTTGATAATGATAATTACTATGCAAATTAAAAATGTATGTGTTCAAATATATTTGTGTTGTTTTATTGTTGTTTTTTTTTTAATATAGGGCCCCTTTCTTAACATATGCTACAGGCCCCGTTCTAGCTTAATCCGGCCCTGATCCTTGGCATTTCGTGGAAAGATAAAGTGACAAATGTCGAGGTGTTGTCACGTGCTGGTCTTCAAAGTATGTATACACTGCTTACACAGCGCAGACTGCGCTGGCTTGGCCATGTTCGCCGCATGGAAGATGGTCACATCCCAAAAGATATCTTCTACGGACAATTAGCAGATGGTAAGAGAACAGTTGGGCGACCACAGCTGAGGTTCAAAGATGTGTGCAAGAGAGATATGAGGGCACTGGACATGGATCCAGCAACATGGGAGGATGAAGCTGCCGATCGCACTAAGTGGTGATGCTATTTACGGCGCCACCTCAGATTGGGCGAAGAGAGGCTCACACAACAAGCAGAGGAGGGGAGAAAACGTCGAAAATAAGCAGCTGAGGGCTGTCACCTCAGGGGCACATTCCCATAGTCAGTTATGACTGAAGGGGCTATATATAAATATATAAATATATAAATATATAAATATATAAATATATAAATATATAAATATATAAATATATATATATATATATATATATATATATATATATTTATATATTTATATATATATTTATATATTTATATATTTATATATTTATATATTTATATATATATATATACATACATATATATATATACATATATACATACATATATACATACATGTATGTATGTATGTATGTATGTATGTATGTATATATATATATGTATGTATATATATATATACATATACATATACATATACATATATATATGTATACATATATATATGTATACATATATATATATATATGTATACATATATGTATACATATATGTATACATATATGTATACATATATGTATACATATATGTATACATATATGTATATATATACATACATACATACATACATACATACATACATATATATATATATATATATATGTATATATATATATATATGTATATATATGTGTATATGTGTATATGTGTATATGTGTATATGTGTATATGTGTATATATATATATATCTATATATATATATATATATATATATATATATATATATATATATATATATATACATATATATATATATATATATATATATATATATATATATATATATATATATATTTATATATATATATATATATATATATATATATATATATATATATATATATATAAGATATTCTGGCTCATACGTTTGCTTTCATACATATAAAAAAACTGGAGCGACTGTGAATGTTTTGTTTTAAAACAGCATGTAACAATTTTAATAATGAATTAGTCTTTAACAGTTAAAATAAATATGGAAAATTTGGTAAAATTTTATATTGAAATCAAATTATCTCCTCACGGAGATTAAATAGAGGGTTTTATCAATGTCCGTTGCTTTCGCCTGTTTATAAGCACTTAGCTTGTCTACGTAAGTCCTGCCGCCGTTGTATCGTCACTTTTCTGGTGATGCGGGCACTTTTTCGCCTAACTCGTCTTATGTAGGTGGTCAGTGTTGATTCCCTGCTCTCACAACTAAGGGCGTAGAAACGTCAGTCTTGCCGCTTCATCCTCGAACGGTCTTATAGCTTCGTTCCACAAACTATTGGACACAATAGGAAACAAATGCCTCTGCTAAGTACATTAGTTTGAAGCACTCTGACAGGCTCACTCTTCCGTTGTCCACCCACCAATGTTAATCTCTCAGAAGAATTAAATTCTTGAGCACATAACGTAGCTCAATGAATATGATTAAAATCCACCAATATTCTTCTGTGTATTAACTGGGAAGTGTGTCTGGACAGCGTGAATAATGATTTGTGCCTGAATTAACATTAACAAGTTATACAAATCTCACAAAATGATAAGATACACTTGAGGCACATATGATGTAGTCATCACTCATCACTGCTCCAGCTGGAGTCTGAGGTCACCTCTGCTGTCGGGTTTTCCCGCACGACTAGCAAGAAACAATCCCCAGCACTTGCTGTAGCGGTTCATGAATATACTCTTTTCATATGTTGAGGTTGATAGCCTCATTTATAACTACTTAGCAAGTGTCGTAAATTTATTTTGAGAGAAAGAGTCTTAGAAATAGTGGTCCTGTTTAGAGTGGAGAATGGTGGTGAAAAGCTCAGTGATAGAAAATGTAGAGAGTAAATAGTTGCTTCCCAGAGTGCTGGGGAGAGTAAGGACAGACTTATTTACGACAAATCGTTCCTCTCAATCTTCTCTTCACTCTCCTGGTTTAACAATTATTTGCCAGTTTCCAGACACACATCTGCACTCACACCGATTTGGTGCTTCAAACACACAGACGCACGTGAATACAAACTATATTAAACCGATAGGGGAAATTCTGGGCTTTGGGTATTCCAACACAGTACTAAATAAGTTTATGCTGTTTATTAATATTAAATCAATCACAAACAATTAACAAGTGTTTCAGGAAAAAATATCATAAGTACAGAAAATACAAATAACAAGGTCAGGGGGGGGGGGGGGGGGGGAAGAAGATTGGTATCGACTAAGCCCTTCCCGCTTGTATTAGACAAAGATAAACCCAGTCCAAAGATAGATAGTTATCAGGAACATAGGTAATGTAACCCAACAGTGGATTTAATTACTCTGAAAGAGGTGTTACAATATTAGGTATGGGTGGTAGACAAAAATCCTGTTATTCCCAATTGTTCTTCCCTTTACTAAGCAAATGAAAAAAAGGGGGGGGGTTAAAAAGAGTTAACAAAATATCCCACTTAAAGGAACAATGCAGGCTATACAGAAAATGTATTACCCGGTAGGCAAGTTAACAAATGGTTTGCAAAAATTAAATCTCCTGTCATTCATGCACGCGCGTGAGGGCCCACACTCATATACTCACACACACTTACCGATTGCAGCATCAGACAATCCATAGAATTATATAAATAGCACTTATACTCTTGACATATGAAAATGTCTGGTACTTCGATGTCCCGGCCCAGATGTAGCGAGGTTTGCTGATAGCAAATATTCCCACTTATCGCCGGACTTGAAGCCTAAGAGTTCTTGTGTTTTATTATATAAAAAGGAGTCTATGGGATGGCACTGACACAATTCAACACAGGGGTGAGGATGGAGTAGTCTCTTTAATTTCGCTGCTGGAGGTAAAATTCCTTCAAGGCGTGATGATAGCAACTGACCGGTAGGTTTTTAAACCAGTGAGGAAAAACTAGGCCCAGTCACAGTTCAGGTAAATATGTACTCTCTCACAGTAGGGCAGTAAATAAAATATCGCTACTGGCACTGTTCATCTTCCAGTTTATCTTACAGATTGTAATTTAATTTGATGGTTTCTTTTAAAATATTCTTGGGTAGGCTTTCTTTCATGTAATTATGATAGCTAGGCCGCATCGGACCGCCACAAGATTAAATTTAAAAAGTTTCATCAATATGTCTGGAAGTGTTAAGATGATTTCTTTATTGCTGGGATCGCAGGTTACGATCACTCTGTATGAAAGAAAAAAACATGTAATATACCGAATTTCCCGTTAAGACTATAATATACACTCGCGTATTTAATTATATATTTAAGAAGACACTTCGCGAGTTTAAATGGTTAAAACACACGTCTATATATATGACTTAACTCAATTATTTATAAATTCCTTCGCGACTTTTAAAAGTTAATTTAAGCATTTAAGCATCTATTATCTTGTGAAATAATATAATAGATATATCATTACATTTACAACTGGAACTATTGAGATGGTTTAATTTAATAGATTTAAATTAACACAGAATCCAGTGAAATAGAATGAATGAACTAGACCACTGATCACTTTACACAATTATATTTTACTGTTTTGCACAGAATAGAATTCACTGCAAATATATATGAAAATCCAGGGGAAAATCTAACACGATTTCAAATATAGCTAGTGCTTCTGTCAAGGTCTGGCCAACGAGTGATAAAATGGCTGTCTTCGTGGTCTGTATATATCTAAAATGGAATGTAAGATGAGTGGGACATGTTAAAATTTGACACCTTTTTAGATCTCATGAGACTTTCGGGGATCTGACCGCCAGACTAAAGAGAGATGCCGCCCATGGTCTTCCGTATCTCCGATCGTTGCGTCCGCGTCGGCTTTCTCGTTCGCTCCCACTGCGATCGGTTCTGTGGTTAACACCCAGATGCGAAATACCGGCAGGAAACTTGCGTCGTTCGTTTCAGGGACCCCTACTGCCTTTTTGTTAGCGTGCCGCTAGTCTTTCCTGAGATCTCCCCCGTGTCTTTGATCGTGGTCGCTACTATCGTTTGATGCTGGCAACGCTCCCCACTGGCCAAGTTACTGAAAATAACTGCACATGATTGCTCAAGAGATATCCGTGGGCGTGATTTAACCTCTCCTTAAATCAATGCGATGACCAGAATGAACGGTAGATAAACTGTCCACGTATTAATTAGCAAACGTACTGACCATCTGCGTGGAAAGGTTGCATAGCTAATGAGTCCAGGTGAAAAAAATCCCGTTTGACGAAGAGTTACCACAATATTCGGGGGCACTGATGCTATGCGAAGGGGTCGTTCAGGGTACGATGTTATGAGAGACTTCAGGGACGGCTGAGTTGTCTGTCACAGCACAAAACCTGTAAAATTTACATTAGTAAATAAATTGTTTACACTTACCCCAAAATTTTGAGAATACACAATCTCCATGCACAGATTTAGACTGGACACAGCTCTGTATTAGACGCTTCGAATCACTTAGGTCTGGAAATTAGAGTTAATTCCACTGACGGCGGATGTTCTGCGAAATCACTGGCCTGTGAAAACTTTTGTTTACTTCCCTTATGACTTGTGATCAAATTCCTAGGATTCCAGTCTTGTTATTTAAAGTCCTGGTCCCTTAAGTTTCCAGTCTTGTATTAAAAATGCGGGTTTACTTGTTAGTTCCAAAGTTGCCAAATACTCGATCTGTTACTTATAGTTGTGGAATTTATAAGTCCAATGTCTCTTTTTCTTTCTGGCTATTTGGAGTCGCTAGTCTGACGTTTGCGCTGCAGTGTGTGCTGTGACTCCGATTTTGTTACATTATATTTCCAGTTTCCAAGTCCAGCTGTGTTTCCGCCAAATCTTCCAATAAGATACATTGTATATTCCGGCCTCTCAAATCAACCAATCCAATCGAATCTCGTTCAGCCCTACGTGGGTAGGGGTGTTTAAAATTCAAAAAATACCCTCACGGGTGTTTCAAAATATTAAATTTAACATCCACGCGTGACCTCTTCATATCGTTGCGTCAGACTTCCGCCGGTATCTTGTGCTATCTTCACTAACAAATGTTGTGCACTGATACTGCCCCGATGCTATCGTCCGCAAATCTTGACTTTCCAGACTGATTTATCTGTAAACTCGATACAGAACGTACATCGGAAGCGATTATCTCATTATCTCCCGTCTTGTGCAAACATAGGGATAGTCGCTAGCCACCTGGAGCCAAGTGGCGGACTGTCACGTTCAAAGGGATCAACAGAGATGACCGTCTCTATCAAATGCGGCCAGACGAATGAAGCGAAAACTTATCAGTCGCTGATCGGTCAAATTACACGGCGTTATTACAGTTCTGTCTGGGATCGGCTCAAAGCAAACATGTGAAAATTAAAGATAGTCCCGTGGCCGATACTTCCGTAGGGTTGTGGAGTGATAGAAACTTCACCCTACTGATCCAACGTAGACAGCAAAATAATGAATGAAAGGGCAAAAAATATGCCAAATAATAGCGATGAGTGAGAGGAAGAGACAAGTGAAGAAATAAAGTGATACTGCCGGAGTGGACGTGAGATCGCACAACCGTATCGTCACAAATGTAATAAGGAGAATAACATGCAGCGTAACACTGAAGTGCTCCATGTATAACATTTGTGTGTGTGTGTGTGTATATATATATATATATATATATATATATATATATATATATATATATATATATATATATATATATATATATATATATATATATATATATATATATTAGGGCTAGGGTCTTTAACGATTAATTAATCGCTTAAAGATTTTTTAATCGATTCATTCATAACATACATTTTATGGCAAAGGTAGCGAGAAAGGGAACTAGTCACACCACCGCATAAAGCTGCAGCTTGTATTTGGAAGTCTCTAACACTTCACTTCGCTACGGCAGTTTTTGCTACGGGGGCTACCTTTATTAACCTTAAGATACACTTGGAGACTGGGAGACCGACAGGGATGTCTGCTCTCACTTTCATTGTTCAAGATCTTTCTGAAATGTCAGACGCACTCGGAAGACACAAAAGCACAGTTTACAGTCATTACTGGAGGTCAACCAATCATCAAATTGCGGTTAGCTGGTGTACGCAGGCTTGCTGGAGAAGACAGCAGCTTGTAAACTGTATCACTTATCTTGTCATTACTGCCACAAGATGCCGCGACATGGAGATAGTGATAGTGAGGACTAACAATCCACAAGGAATGCAATCAAATAACTTTGTCCCAACTTAACTCTTACATGACGTGGATGATTTCCCATGTTTGATGCAAAGAATTTTCTGACACTTTGAGCTTTCATATAGTTTTAAAGAGTAAGGGTCAGATCTTTCTAAGTTTAAAAAAAGGTATAATTATGCTGTACATAGTTTTACAGAAAACTGAATAAGGATTGATAAAAATAAAATTGGCCTCCCTCCACGAGCGCTTGGGAAAATCACCCCCGAATGCTGGGCTCTTGTCCTTTAAAGCGTTTAATGACTAGAAGCAAACATGGATGACGAAGGATCCAAAACAGAAATAATAGTTAGAGAGGTTAGAACACCGGCGGTCCTAACAACACTTAAATCAATAGGGAAATCGAAAATAATCTCTCTTCAAAATAAATAAGATTGCTGTCTTGCAATTTCCACATTCATACATTCAAATGAAACTTGAGCTTTGACAGCCGATTTAAAGAGAAGTGCAATCTAAATTAGATGTTATAGAAAGATTATAGGAATATCGTTCATGGACACATAAGATACGTAGTTAGAAGCGTTTTAGTAAAATATGAAGACGAAACAACAAAGAAACGGAAGCTGACACGATATGGTCTCGTGTCAAAATTACATTGGTTACCAAAGATTTTCCCTAACGACAACAGTTTCAGGCAAAAGAAGACCGGGCAGATATGAAAAGGAAAGGACTGACAACTCAATGGATGGGCGCATCTATCTGTCGCGGAACTAAACAGACTATCAATCGATAGTCAAACTGGCGACTGGTCCAAAACTGTCGTGCCCCAATGACCAAATGTTATGGGGCAAGTCAAACCAATAAGACGTGATCAATTAGAACAGTGTTCTGTTCTTTCCACCCCTCCCCCCACTCATGGTGACGTTTTTTGTTTTATGTATGAAAACAATATGAAAACAATATGAAAACAAATAAAGAGTTGCTATAAAAGCTAGGACTGACAAGAGAATTACTGAAGGAGATCAAAATTAGACAGTTAAAATATACTGGCCATATAAAAACAACATAACACTTTGCCGAAGACCATAATAGAAGGAAGAGTTGAAGACAAACGCACAAGAGGAGGACAGTGCTATAAGTGGAAAGATAACATCAAGAGATGGACAGGAAAGAATCCATAAGAGTGCACCATTAAGACAAGAGCCAGAAGACGTTGGAGATCTACTGCAGCAGACCTTCGTTGCGGAGATGACAGCTGATTATTATAATGATGAATATAAAAACGGGGGGGGGGGGGGGGGGGGGGGGGGGAGAGGGAATAGCTGTGGTTAAACATGAATAAATATACCAATTAAAAGCAAATAAAAATGATTAAAAAAAAACACACACACACAAACAAAGAATCTTGGTAACGAAAGAAAAGTATGGTAGCTGAATGTGGCTAATCTCGTTAATTTATTTGACAAATTGTATGATGTTGATATCAAGTTACAAGAAAACAATGTAATTTCAACAACAGAAATCATCACTGGATTCAAGACCAAAGTTGAAATGGAACTATGCAAGGCCCCTCCCCCCCTCCCCCTCCCCCTCCCCCCATCTCCCCAGCCAAAACTATTTGGCACACACAATGACTTTTTTTTTTCCCCCTTGGAGAAGAAACTCTTCATGTCTAAAAATTACCAAATAGATAACTGAACTGTTTCGGAACTTGGTCAAAGATAAGGAAACTTCACTGCATAATCATCACCATCATTTACCATCGCAGCTCCTTACTGAGCACGGAACCTACACTACAGCTGGTCTCCTAGCAGAAAGCCTTCATCAAGAAGTCACAGGCTCTGGCAGCGGTAGTTTTTGTGACAATTTGTTTAACATGATGAGGTTGCCAGCCCCATGCACAAACTCTTATTAGTTGCCATGTACTGAGGAAGCAGTAATACTATATTCTCTCTCTCTTTTCAGAGACTCCCAAGGGGCAAAATTCACATTAAGGCTAAAGTTAAAAAGCGAAATTCAACCGTCACGACATAGTGTCACCCGTGTGGTACAAGATTCCAAAAGGGGAGCCCAGAATAGTAACACTTTAACTTACCATACATGTTGTTAAAATTAAAAAAAAAAGACTAAGGAGGGTTGTCATGGAACCGACTACCCCCATCTTGTTGAAACTTTAAGCCACAACAACTTGAACAAACATTATGGCAAGGCCATCAATGGGCATGGGGCTGGTGTAGCGGGAGGTTATTTAAAATTATTTATTATGTAACAGTATGCCAGTAAAGAGTTCTGGTCTTACAAGTAATACCCCAGTCTTAGAAATAAGCACTGGTGTATTGTTATCATAAAAATAGTCAGACTGTGAAAACCCTGGCCCAGTTGGTAAGAAGTAGTACCAGGATTTAAGGTGTCTCCTCCCTGTGACTATCTTATGATTACTTTTATTCTAGGGGATAAGTAAAATGAACATTCACTGAAACCACAAATGGAAGAAGTGAATAAATCCTCAGGTACAGTTAAAATAGTTTAATAATTACACTAATATTCTATTTCTACTAGTTGGAAAAGAGTATACACATATATATATAAAAATATTCACACAATTACTATTATTGTCTGTTTAGACTTCAAGATCTTAAAGGATAAAGTTACTGAAATCACTGTTATTAGTCCTTTGAATTTTAGGATAACTGTCATCAGTTGACTGAGTTTATGTATGGTTACTTATTGTTTTCAACTATTGGCTGTTTCACATGTATAGGTGGTCAGTGTCAAACAGGACACTTATCTTTCCAACTTGATACTGCGGAAACTGTCCTTTGCTGATATCAGACTTGGTAGGCCCAACAGTAGGGATGCCAATGACCAGTTGAAGTTTACTCTTTGGGGTCCTGCACTTTTGTGGGATGGCCTCGGATGAACTGCACCGGCTTCTGATACTGGACAGTCTGGTTTGAGTTATTTCATGGAACCTGCAACATATCAGCCTTGGCTAGTATCTGGCTAGACTTGTAGCTGACTAGCACAGATGTCAGACCAGTCAGTCATCAGATGTCACCGTTTTACAATCATAGTAAGCAAGGACATCATTTCAGTGATATAGCATTAATATTAACATGTCAATTAAGTGTAACTGACAACACATAAGTCAGACAAGTCAGTCATCAGGTGTCAAAGTTATACAGTCATAGCAAGTAACATCATTTCAATGATACAGAATTAATATTAACATATCAGTAATAAACATCATCTGGTTTATTCCGCTCCTATACATCCCTTCATATGCTATAACTTGATCCTTCCAAATCATATCAAGTACAAATTCAAATACTGATGCTATCCTTAGCATCTACACAAAAGTAATACATAAATAAAGAAAGTGAGTGACCACGTGATCAGGTTGCTTTCTACTGAAACTGGCTATAGAACACTCCAGTTTACCAGCTGTAAATGGGTACAAAGTTGTGCGCTCGAACTAGGGAAGGCAAAGGCAGCGAGGAAGGGGACTAGTCACCTAACCTCGTAAAAGCGGTATCTTCCATGCTGAAGCTTCTAACAATTTATTTCCCTAAGACAATCTCTGGTCATGGGACTGCCTTTATCTTCGTAAGCGATAATGCATTTAATATCGACGAGATACAGCATTAAATATAATAAATATTTTCTATTTGGCTGTGGGGCTAGTTTTGATACGTTTTTGTACAAGCAACCATCTTCCACTAAGCACATGAATAAATCATATTAAATAATAATACGTTATATCAATGAATATTATACAGGCATATTTTGTGAATTCTAAATGAACCTGTAATACAAAATAAAAGAAATTATTATACAGGATAGTTATCGTAAATTCGCTTACCCTCAGACTCCAGACACTTAGACTGAAATTTTCTGGCGATCCGCTCACACTTCAGATGGATTTAGAGTCGTGGCGTTATCTGCCCTCAGTCTTGCCTCAACCTCTTGCGTTGTGTATCTCTCTCAGTTTACCGATCCGCTTTAAATACGTATAGCGCGGACGTATCGGAGAGTACCGACGTCACAGCTTAAACCTAACCTGAAAAATCCTTCCCGAACAGTGATTTCGGCAGATCTGTGCGTCGACTGAAATTTTGCCTTTATCATTCTCGGCATATATAATATCCATATTGTTCCATCTTATCTAGTTTTATACAGCGGATAAAACTCTATCTTCCTATCCATGTAAATTCCCAAACTGTTATTTGTTGATTTTAATATTTAGCACAGAAGTGGGTTTACCTGCTTTTAGCGTAACTGTGGGCAGCCGAAATACGCATATATCTCCGTAAATGAGAACTTCCTACCGTTCCATCTTATATGCAGTTATACACCATCCTTCCCTGTACTGAAATGTAAAATCCTTTTCATACGGATTCCCTTCTGTTGTTATTTATCGTTGGCGATTTCCTCTGTCCGATATACATTTTGCTGATACGCCGCCATTTTGAAAGCGGTCACTCGATCGTAGATGGGTTTATAAATCTAACTGAACCCATTTGAAAATAGTCTCTAAAAGGCAATAGTCAGCACAACGTTCCAAACAATTTTTCGTGGAGAGAAGTGGGTCGGTGCCATATGCCACTTCGTTCACTGCTGTAAGTTGGGCAGGACTGGGGCAGATGTTCGGCTGTCATGGGGCTGGTGCCACAAGAGCAGAGATCTGTTGGACCAATCCTGTACTTGTGGTATAGAAGGCACCTCAACCTATTGTTACCAGTGCGTAAGCGGAAAATTATGACCTGGTCTGGCCTAGATAGCTGGTGATATGCATCATCTTTTGTGTGACTTGGGTCTTCTCTGTCCCATTTGGACTTGAATATGGCTTTTATTGTTGTTTTAGCTATTTCGTAAGTTGCCCTTATTGCATTTCGTTACAACACTCCCCCATCTTTAGCAAATTTATCTGCCTCTTGGTTGCCTGGAATGTTGTAATGTGCTAGTATTCACTGGCAACAGTATTTCTCTCTCCCTCTCTAACTACATACCTTTACCTAAACTAAACCTAATCCCAACCCTAACCCTACAAACCCACCTATCTACCTATACCTATACTTAAACTAAACCTAAACCCTAACCCTAACCCTCACCCTCACATCTATCTATCCATCTATATGTCTGTCTGTCTATCTGTCTGTCTGTCTACCCCTCTCTCAACTCTTCCCCTCACACTCGTGTTTTTAATTGTTCATTTCTTTGGTCTGTTTCTGTAATCCGTTTTCGCCGTTGTTGTGTTTGTTTTGCCATTGTTGGCAAGCACTGCTGAAGTTTTTGTTCTAGGGACTGACAAATGCTGCACATTACAACTGTAACATTGTTTTACTGTAGTTATCCTGTTTATTCTCACGTGCACGAACGCTTCAGAAAACGTACATGCATACACAGGGGACGAAGACAACTAGGAAATATCTCATACGCGTAAAATAAAATGCCCAATGGGCTGATCACCCGTTGGCTTGTCACACCGATTACGGAAACAACGGCAGATGGATCTATATGTTGTTGCCCTAAAGACGCCGCTAGGCGTGATGGGAAACTGCAACAGAGAAAATCAATCTGCTGTTGCCCTTAAGACGCCACAAGGCGTGATGGCCTCTGACTGCTTGGTCGGTCTTTGGCTAAGGACGGAAGAAGAAGAAGAAGTAAAATAAAATAACGAAAAGTTATCAACGAACTAAATAAGGTACTACACTATATTTTAGCATCTTCTTGGATCCTTAGCTCCTGGCTGATAAAGCAGTCAGTGGCCATCACGGCTAGTGGCGTCTTGTAGGGCGGCAACAAACTGTCCCCATTTTGCTCGGTCGGTGGCCATCCTTCTTGCCGTGCCCCAACTCTGGTTCACGCTTTGCAGCTCAGCCTTCACTGCTCTTCTCCGCCAGGTTGTCTATGGTCTGCCCCTCATTCGCCGTCCTTCTGGGGTCCATAGCATAGCAGTTCTAGTGATGGTGTCAGGGTCCCTTCTGATGGCATGGCCAACCCAGTTGCAGCATGACTTTTATATTTTAGCATATGATAACAGAAACGGGTAGAACTTCTTTTTTTTTTTTTACTTTCACTGCAAGCAGGAGAGGATGAGGGAGGGAGAGAGATAGAGAGAGAGAGCGAGAGAGAGAGAGAGAAGAGAGAGAGAGAGAGAGAGAGAGAGAGAGAGAGAGAGAGAGAGAGAGAGAGAGAGAGAGAGAGAGAGAGAGAGAGAGAAGGGACATAACAAGAAGATAAAGAATAAAGCTAACGTAGTCGACTCCACATCTCATGTACTCATACATCTCCATGGAGACAAAGTGACAGCTGTAAGATAGCATATCCATATAAACTCTGCTACCAGTGTCAACCATTCATTTATTAATTTCCTTTGTCTGTCTTTACAGACATTACATCTACTCCCCTTACAGACATTACATCTACTCCCCTTACAGACATTACATCTACTCCCCTTACACGAAGCCTGCATAAAAGAACGTGCTCTGGCAAGTGGTGGTTGTTTGTAGCAACGTACTTGACACATGATGAGGTTGCCAGTCCGATGCCGAGCCTCACATTAGTCCGGCCTCGCGATATGCCTGGTCAAGCAATAGTCATACTCTGTCGTTATCTTATCAGAGATCTTTGGAAACTACACGTGACAGGAAAAAGTCAAGGTAGTCCCATAGCAGATACTGACGTAGTGGAGTGAAGTGTTAGAGACTTCACTATACTAGGTCCAGCTTCGAGAGGTGGGGGTGTCCAGTTTGCTTCCTCGCTGCCTTCTCCTTCCCTAACGCACGTGCAGAGTCGGGTAGCGAGCAGTACATCGATAATTAAAAAGAGCCAAACAGTTTAGTTTGGTTTGGTTTTAAAGACTATCTTCATTGCACACGGACAACTCCATCAGTGCTCCGATCTCCTCCTTTAGATCACACAAGGAGGATCTCGGCACAGTGCACGAACTCCGTAGGACCGGCGAGAATCCCAATGTGTATATAGGAATCACACATTCTATATATATTTTTGTGGTGGGTAGGTTTCTAATCTTTAAATTTTGTCAGGGTAGCGGTCTTATGGCCTACATTTTACGATTTCCAACTGCCGTGGGAGTAGTATACAATGTACCAAACAGGTATTATTCAGGCGGCGGCGTGTGACTTTTATATAGCAAAATACTCCGATCGATTTCAGGCGTTCTCAGGCGGCGGCGCATGACTTTTATATAGCAAGAAAAAAAAAAACAGGTATTATTCAGGCGGCGGCGCATGACTTTTTATATAAGGAAATACTCAGGTGGAGCATCAGGTGTTGGTGCATGACTTTGTATATAAGAAAATACTCAGTGTGCAGGTAGCGCATCAGGCGGGATGACTTTTTATATAAGGAAATACTCATTGTGCAGGTGGAGCAGCAGGTGTTGGTGACTTTGTATATAAGAAAATACTCATTGCGCAGGTGGGGCATCAGGCGAGATGACTTTTTATATAAGGAAATACTCATTGCGCAGGTGGAGCATTAGTCGGGATGACTTTTTATATAAGAAAATACTCAGTGTGCAGGTGGAGCATTAGGCCGGATGACTTTTTATATATAAGGAAAATGTGCAGGTGGAGCATCAGGCGGGATGACTTTTTATATATAAGGAAAATGTGCAGGTGGCGCATCAGGCGGGATGACTTTTTATATAAGGGAAATGTGGTGGCACTTTGTGGTGGCGCGTGACTTTTTATATAAGGAAAAGGTGCAGGTGCAAGAGGGCGGACTTGAGATAACAAGAAGAGGATAATAGGAAGATGGCGGGGTGACTTTTTATATAAGGGAAATGTGGTGGTGCACTACAGGCACAAGATGGCGGGATGACTTTTTATATAAGGAATTGAGGGGGAGGATAGGAGGAGGCGGATGACTTTTTATATAGTAATATTAGTGTTTATTTTTAGATAACAAGAAGGCGTTATTTATAAACATATATTAATTCTGCAGGAGTGATGCAGGGACAAGATGGCGGGATGACTTTTTATATAAGGAATTGAGGAGGCGGGTAGACGGAGCTCAGGAGAAGTTGGTGACTTTTATATACCACTATATTAGCTCGCTAATAGTGTGTTGTGGTCGAGTGGAGGTTTTTTTGTGGTGGGGGTGACGAGGCATGGGTGTAATGTACCAGGTGGGGTTAGGTTAGGGGGGCTGTTTTTGTGTGATGTGGTAGGGTTTTGGAGGTGGAAGAGAGAGATATTTTAGATGTTGAGGGGAGATGTGGTGACGTTGTCAGGATGCATCTGTGTACATTTTTGGGGTGTAGCAGGCGAGTGGACCAGCATTGAGAGGTGGGAGTGAAGAGACGTCGGTGATGAGGTACGGGTGTAATGTAGCAGGTGGGGTTAGGTTAGGGCGGATTTTTTGTGTGTTGTGGAATTGTTTTGTTATGTGTGTTGGTGTGTTTGTTTATACAGTCTACAACCGCGTGACTTTTATATAACGAAAATGTGTTTATACGTACATATTACAGATAGGTAGCCAATATTACAACAGTTAGATGCTATTTAGTTATACATATATAGAAATATAAAAGAGAAAACACTAGATACATTTTATATATTTATTGACAAAGTTAGTTGATCTATGGGTGACGTATAACCGCACTTCTTTTTCGTATACCACTAAGACCCCCTCAGAACACAAACGGTTCGGATTACTTGACGAGTCTGTCACGTCTTTTTCGTGTAACCATCTTCAACAAGGTGAGTGTCTGTCGTTATCACGCTATTGTCTATGAAGGAAAAAAAAACAGGCTTGGGGTGGGTTAGCCAGGGTCTGACTAAGCGCGTAATTAATCGCGAGATGTGTGTTGTATTGTGTGTTGTATGGTTTCTTGGCTGTTGTACAGAGTGGAAGAGCTTGTCGGCCAGGTAGTTTATGTGTTGGTGCATATACCTGTAGGTATCTCTGTGTGTCTGTAGGTAGTTGTATACAGAGAGTTTAGATGTTGAGCATCACCATATGTCACTTTAGCTTTCTTGGTTAACATAGATTGTACAGGGTTAAATATTTTAGAAAAGTTGTGCCCCGGCTGATCGTGTACAGAATACTTTATTATGGAACAACATGTCTCAAACGGTTTAGTCTAAGAACCCTGTGATGTCTTACAAATTATTGAGGTCCCAGAGATCTTTTGTAGATAAGAGTTGTACCGCGAGGATATGACAATATCAAAAGAAGGTGTTCGATTATAAGGAACATAGTGTTCACCTCGCTGACCCGTACGTAGGAGGCCTTATTTGCTCACTAACAGCAACTTGCTTAATTGAAAAAGCTAAGCGATTGTGTACGATCGGCTTTAAGTTAGGTTGTTAAACGGTTTGAGACACGAGTCATGGTAACAGCTGGTTGCTTATCCAGAAGCCTAATCGATACCCAACGTGCTGTTGAACAAATATTCAGTGTTAGAGACCTGTACTAGTTCTACCATCGAACTTGCGTCCTGGTAGTGAGTGTTTTTTATTTTACATATAGACAGGTATTCATATACACGATGTTACAGCAGTTATACGCTAAATAGTCATATATACGTAGGTGAATAATAGGAAGACTTTGAGATTTTTAGATAACAAGAAACCGATAATAGGGAGACGATATATTTAGACTTTGAGATAATAGGAAGACGATGTATTTAGATATATACGTCTACCATGAAGAAGTGGCGGTTCGGGAGTGAGAGGTGAATGCGTTTCGTGGTAACAGCTGGTTGCTTATCCAGAAGCCTAATCGATACCCAACGTGCTGTTGAACAAATATTCAGTGTTAGCTTTTCTTGATTTGCGAGAGTTTGTCACTATGAGTTATCTGTAAGATTTTACATAGTTATGTTAAGGCGTTTATTTTCTAAAATATTGTATGTTCGTAAGCGATAACACGGGCTTTACAAATTGATTGTTCCAAAACATTACTACTTGACTTGAGAAAAAGGACTTTTTATAAACACTCTTGAGTGAATTCCCATTGTTTTCCTACCAGCTATAGAATAAAGAGGGAAATATATTTTTTTAAACCAATACCTGTTATAGAGGCAGATGAGTAAGGGTTGGTATGATGGGGATGTTTTTGTGTTGTGTGTGTAGCTAGTGATAATATGATAGGGAATTCCGTTGTTGGGTGAATGTAACTACATATTAACACATGCACGGTGTCACGGGGTAGTTTTCTTTATTATTTATATTATAGCATGAGTAATAAAATCTACTTACACCAATGGTCAGTTAATGTTATGTAAAGCCATCTCGCATGTGGTGGATATGTTCAACACATCGTAGACTTCCCTGTCTCACCCGGTTATACAGACTTTGAAAGCCAATTCAAACTTTAGTGAAAGGTTTTCTGCCAAACACCAAAGACGATCCCAAAATTTTCTCCCAGGCCTCCCCAAAGTGGCCAACCTATAGGTAAATAGATCAACCGTCAAATACTTCTTTAAAAAATTTCTCCCCACTTGTCAAAAAAAAAAATACCACCCCTGTGTTAAAAAAATACGTCCCCTGACCAAAAAATACTCCCCCTTGTCAAAAATTTGTTTCGTCCTCTTGGTAATCAAACTTCTTTCTATTGTCAAAAAATTTCACCCTTGGTAATTAAATGGCTACCCCTTGTCAAAAAAATACTTGCCCTTGGTAAATACTTACAGTGCCGGTCTTCAACCCGCTCCCCAATGGTTTAAGCATAGCCTTTCATTCAAATTTCCCCCCCCCCCCTCGACAAAGAAATTTCGTCCCTTTGTTAAAAAAAATACTTCCCCTTGCCAAAAAAAAATACTACCCCTTTGTTAAAAAAATACTCCCCCTCACCAAAAAATACTGCCCCTTGTCAAAAAAAATTTCGCCCTATTGGTAATCAAACTTCTTCCTATTATCAAAAAATACTCACCCTTGGTAAATACTTACAGTTCCGGTCTTCAACCCGCTCCCCAACGGTTTAAACACTTCATCACTTCTTGTCGTGTGATAAATTATTCTATCCAGAGACTGTCCTTTCTCTCACAAGATCACCTTGTGATAAAACTATTTCTTACCCCTTACTTTCACATTGTCATCACTATCATATCGGCTCAGAGCGGCCTATAAACATCTATTACCTACCTGATAAAAGCTACAACAAACGTTATCTACCAGTTGTATAGCAACGCTCTTTATCAGTTGCATATAAAGTAACTAGAGGGATGACGGGATATATTTTGGATGATCCCTTACGAACCTGCTTACCAAAACAAGTTAACTAATCTTTTAAATTTCTCGATATATACATATAATAGGAAGATATATTTAGACAATAAGAAGACTTTGAGACAATAGGAAGACGAGAATAGGAAGAGGTTAATAGGAAGAGGTTAATAGGAAGACGATATATTTAGACAATAGGAAGATGATATATTTATATACATATTTTACAACAGTTGGACGACCAGTTATACGATATATTTAGACAAACAATTAGACGATATAGGTAACAAAAGAAGTATACACAAGGTATGTGTGATGCACATGGTGTTAAGTCAGCCGGCTCGATGGTGTTTCCTCAAGCTGAAAACGATCAAGCTGTTAATACAAACATTCCACGGAAGGAAGAAATCATCACAGCAATCAAGGGGTTAAAGAATGGAAAAACGCCTGACCACGATAACTTAAATGCAGAGTTAGTAAAGTATGAACGTGTGTGTGAATGACCAAGGGCGTTAAAAGAAAAAAAAAACTACGTGTGTTTTGAGTTTTATTAAACATGGATGAGAGAGAAAAGAGAGAGAGAGAGAGAGACAAACAGAGAAAGAAAGACAGAAAGAGAGAGAGCTAGGGAGAAAGAAAGACAGAGAGAGAGAGAGAGAGAGAGTTAGGGAGAAAGAAAGAAAGAGAAAGACAGAGAGAGAGAGAGAGGGTAGAGAGAATAAAATACATATATGTAACAATCAGTTAAATAAGACACAGACAAGTTGAGAAAGAAAGAGAGAGAAAAGAGCGAGAAGAGAGAGAGACAAACAGAGAGAGAAAGACAGAGAGAGAGAGAGAAACAGAGAAAGAAAGACAGAGAGAGAGAGAGTTAGAGAGAAAGAAAGAAAGAGAAAGAAAGAAAGAGAAAGACAGAGAGAGAGATGGAGAGAGAGAATAAACACAGTCTTATGTGTAACAATCAGTTAAATAGAGAGAGAGAGAGAGAGAGAGAGAGAGAGAAAGAAAGAAAGAGAAAGAAAGAGAGAGAAAAGAGCGAGAAGAGAGAGAGACAAACAGAGAAAGAAAGACAGAGAGAGAGACAAACAGAGAAAGAAAGACAGAGAGAGAGAGTTAGAGAGACAAACAGAGAAAGAAAGACAGAGAGAGAGAGAGAGTTAGAGAGAGAGAGAGTTAGAGAGAAAGAAAGAGACAGAGAGAGAGAAAGAGAGAGAGAGAGAGAGAGAGAGAGAGAGAGAGAGAGAGAGAGAGAGAGAAAGAGAATAAACACAGTGTTATTTCTTATTTCGTGATGTTAGCGTGTCAGAAATACCACACGTCAGCTGTGGCAACATAGATATCGATTAAAAACTCAGTCTGTGGTTGACCCAACATGTTTTCTAGACATGTAACGCTCTTTCGTTTAAGTAATAAGTTTTATTAACGTGTTTTGCTACTTTGTAACAAGGAGTTTTTCTTTGTGTAGCTAGACAAATATGGTATGTTCTAAATAATATTTTTAATGTGATAAAAGTGTTTATTAATTTTTGAGGTATCAGATTCTGTCTTTTTTATATTTGTTATGTTAACACAAATAAATCTCGCAAAAATGAACAAAATACTTGTCTAACAGTAGGTGAGAAAATAAGGAAAATCTTTTTTCCTAGTACATAATCGGTTAATGCTTATCAACCACTCTTTAAAAATGTTATGTCAAGATAAAAAATACAAATTTAGTATCTGAGTTAACACAGATAAAAATAACAAACAGATATTTGGCTACAGAGATATTTTTACAGCCTAACACACGAAAAACAGATATTTTTAAAGTTATTTATGGTCTCCTAACGAATACACTTATATTTTTAAAGATATACATCATAATATAGAGTACCGAATACACACACACACACACACACACACACATTTAGACCTTTGTGTAGGTTATGTCTTCACAGTGTCTGTTAAGAAAAATACGCCTAGCGAACAACAAACGGCCAGATATTTAAACAGAGAAATAACAGACATATATTTAACATTCTAACGTGTTTCTCACTTTTTTGTTAAGTTTTTATTTCAAAAATACTTTGTTTGATACTCTATTTTATTTTATTTTTGTAAAACTTTTGTTTAAAATGGTTGGTCGCAAAGAAAAAAGTTATCTCTAAGGGCTTTCTTTCCCCGTCAACAAGACATCTGCCTGTATTACAAATAAACGATAATTGGATTTATGCTGGAACGTAACGAAACAGACCTCAATGTATTCACACCTGTTCCCTGAGTAAATAACGGCTATCGATTTTTCGAAGGGCTCAAGTAGTAGTAGGGAATGCGCAACTTAGGTAGTATTCTACCCCTCCATCTTACCCCGCCTCTTCTTGTTATCTCAAGTCCGTCATCTTCCCCCGCCTCCCCTTGTTAGCTCAAGTCCGCCATCTTGCTCCTCCTCCCCTTGTTAGCTCAAGTCCGCCATCTTGACCCGCCTCTTCTCGTTATCTCCCCCTTGTTAGCTCAAGTCCGCCATCTTGCTCCTCCCCCTTGTTAGCTCAAGTCCGCCATCTTGTTATCTCCCCCTTGTTAGCTCAAGTCCGCCATCTTGTTATCTCCCCCTTGTTAGCTCAAGTCCGCCATCTTGTTATCTCCCCCTTGTTAGCTCAAGTCCGCCATCTTGCCCCATATAACCTCCCCTTGTTAGCTCAAGTCCGCCATCTTGTTATCTCCCCCTTGTTAGCTCAAGTCCGCCATCTTGCCCCATATAACCTCCCCTTGTTAGCTCAAGTCCGCCATCTTGCGCCGCCTGAATGCGCTTATATAAAAGTCACGCGCCTCCTGGCGTTTTTGCTATATAAAAGTCACGCGCCTCCTGGCGCGCCTCCTGCGCGCCTCCTGAATAATACCTGTTTGGTACATTCCCTACTACTACTTGAGCCCTTCGAAAAATCGATAGCCGTTATTTACTCAGGGAACAGGTGTGAATACATTGAGGTCTGTTTCGTTACGTTCCAGCATAAATCCAATTATCGTTTATTTGTAATACAGGCAGATGTCTTGTTGACGGGGAAAGAAAGCCCTTAGAGATAACTTTTTTCTTTGCGACCAACCATTTTAAACAAAAGTTTTACAAAAATAAAATAAAATAGAGTATCAAACAAAGTATTTTTGAAATAAAAACTTAACAAAAAAGTGAGAAACACGTTAGAATGTTAAATATATGTCTGTTATTTCTCTGTTTAAATATCTGGCCGTTTGTTGTTTGCTAGGCGTATTTTTCTTAACAGACACTGTGAAGACATAACCTACACAAAGGTCTAAATGTGTGTGTGTGTGTGTGTGTGTGTGTGTGTGTGTGTGTATTCGGTACTCTATATTATGATGTATATCTTTAAAAATATAAGTGTATTCGTTAGGAGACCATAAATAACTTTAAAAATATATGTTTTTCGTGTGTTAGGCTGTAAAAATATCTCTGTAGCCAAATATCTGTTTGTTATTTTTATCTGTGTTAACTCAGATACTAAATTTGTATTTTTTATCTTGACATAACATTTTTAAAGAGTGGTTGATAAGCATTAACCGATTATGTACTAGGAAAAAAGATTTTCCTTATTTTCTCACCTACTGTTAGACAAGTATTTTGTTCATTTTTGCGAGATTTATTTGTGTTAACATAACAAATATAAAAAAGACAGAATCTGATACCTCAAAAATTAATAAACACTTTTATCACATTAAAAATATTATTTAGAACATACCATATTTGTCTAGCTACACAAAGAAAAACTCCTTGTTACAAAGTAGCAAAACACGTTAATAAAACTTATTACTTAAACGAAAGGGCGTTACATGTCTAGCAAACATGTTGGGTCAACCACAGACTGAGTTTTTAATCGATATCTATGTTGCCACAGCTGACGTGTGGTATTTCTGACACGCTAACATCACGAAATAAGAAATAACACTGTGTTTATTCTCTCTCTCTCTCTCTCTCTCTCTCTCTCTCTCTCTCTCTCTCTCTCTCTCTCTCTCTCTCTCTCTCTCTCTCTCTCTCTCTCTCTCTCTCTCTCTCTCTATCTCTCTCTCTCTCTCTCAATAAAATCAAAAACACACGTAACTCTCTCTCAGCGTGGTCAGGCGTTTTCTAACTCTCTCTCTCTCTCTCTCTCTCTCTCTCTCTCTCTCTCTCTCTCTCTCTCTCTCTCTCTCTCTCTCTCTCTGTCTTTCTTTCTCTGTTTGTCTCTCTAACTCTCTCTCTCTCTCTCTGTCTTTCTTTCTCTGTTTGTCTCTCTCTCTCTGTCTTTCTTTCTCTGTGTGTCTCTCTCTCTTCTCGCTCTTTTCTCTCTCTTACTTTCTCTTTCTTTCTTTCTCTCTCTCTCTCTCTCTCTATTTAACTGATTGTTACATATAAGACTGTGTTTATTCTCTCTCTCCCTCTCTCTGTCTTTCTCTTTCTTTCTTTCTCTTTCTTTCTTTCTCTCTAACTCTCTCTCTCTGTGTTTGTCTTTCTCTGTTTGTCTCTCTCTCTCTGTCTTTCTTTCTCTGTTTGTCTCTCTCTCTTCTCGCTCTTTTCTCTCTCTTTCTTTCTCAACTTGTCTGTGTCTTATTTAACTGATTGTTACATATATGTATTTTATTCTCTCTACTCTCTCTCTCTCTCTCTCTCTCTCTCTCTCTCTGTCTTTCTTTCTCCCTAACTCTCTCTCTGTCTTTCTTTCTCCCTAACTCTCTCTCTCTGTCTTTCTTTCTCTGTTTGTCTCTCTCTCTCTCTTTTCTCTCTCATCCATGTTTAATAAAACTCAAAACACACGTAGTTTTTTTTTTCTTTTAACGCCCTTGGTCATACACACACACGTTCATACTTTACTAACTCTGCATTTAAGTTATCGTGGTCAGGCGTTTTTCCATTCTTTAACCCCTTGATTGCCGTGATGATTTCTTCCTTCCGTGGAATGTTTGTATTAACAGCTTGATCGTTTTCAGCTTGAGGAAACACCATCGAGCCGGCTGACTTAACACCATGTGCATCACACATACCTTGTGTATACTTCTTTTGTTACCTATATCGTCTAATTGTTTGTCTAAATATATCGTATAACTGGTCGTCCAACTGTTGTAAAATATGTATATAAATATATCATCTTCCTATTGTCTAAATATATCGTCTTCCTATTAACCTCTTCCTATTAACCTCTTCCTATTCTCGTCTTCCTATTGTCTCAAAGTCTTCTTATTGTCTAAATATATCTTCCTATTATATGTATATATCGAGAAATTTAAAAGATTAGTTAACTTGTTTTGGTAAGCAGGTTCGTAAGGGATCATCCAAAATATATCCCGTCATCCCTCTAGTTACTTTATATGCAACTGATAAAGAGCGTTGCTATACAACTGGTAGATAACGTTTGTTGTAGCTTTTATCAGGTAGGTAATAGATGTTTATAGGCCGCTCTGAGCCGATATGATAGTGATGACAATGTGAAAGTAAGGGGTAAGAAATAGTTTTATCACAAGGTGATCGTGTGAGAGAAAGGACAGTCTCTGGATAGAATAATTTATCACACGACAAGAAGTGATGAAGTGTTTAAACCGTTGGGGAGCGGGTTGAAGACCGGAACTGTAAGTATTTACCAAGGGTGAGTATTTTTTGATAATAGGAAGAAGTTTGATTACCAATAGGGCGAAATTTTTTTTGACAAGGGGCAGTATTTTTTGGTGAGGGGGAGTATTTTTTTAACAAAGGGGTAGTATTTTTTTGGCAAGGGGAAGTATTTTTTTTAACAAAGGGTCGAAATTTCTTTGTCGAGGGGGCGAAATTTGAATGAAAGGCTATGCTTAAACCATTGGGGAGCGGGTTGAAGACCGGCACTGTAAGTATTTACCAAGGGCAAGTATTTTTTTGACAAGGGGTAGCCATTTAATTACCAAAGGTGAAATTTTTTGACAATAGAAAGAAGTTTGATTACCAAGAGGGCGAAAAAAATTTTTGACAAGGGGGAGTATTTTTTGGTCAGAGGACGTATTTTTTTAACACAGGGGTGGTTTTTTTTTTTTTTTTTTTTTGACAAGTGGGGAGAAATTTTTTAAAGAAGTATTTGACGGTTGATCTATTTACCTATAGGTTGGCCACTTTGGGGAGGCCTGGGAGAAAATTTTGGGATCGTCTTTGGTGTTTGGCAGAAAACCTTTCACTAAAGTTTTAATTGGCTTTCAAAGTCTGTATAACCGGGTGAGACAGGGAAGTCTACGATGTGTTGAACATATCCACCACATGCGAGATGGCTTTACATAACATTAACTGACCATTGGTGTAAGTAGATTTTATTACTCATGCTATAATATAAATAATAAAGAAAACTACCCCGTGACACCGTGCATGTGTTAATATGTAGTTACATTCACCCAACAACGGAATTCCCTATCATATTATCACTAGCTACACACACAACACAAAAACATCCCCATCATACCAACCCTTACTCATCTGCCTCTATAACAGGTATTGGTTTAAAAAATATATTTCCCTCTTTATTCTATAGCTGGTAGGAAAACAATGGGAATTCACTCAAGAGTGTTTATAAAAAGTCCTTTTTCTCAAGTCAAGTAGTAATGTTTTGGAACAATCAATTTGTAAAGCCCGTGTTATCGCTTACGAACATACAATATTTTAGAAAATAAACGCCTTAACATAACTATGTAAAATCTTACAGATAACTCATAGTGACAAACTCTCGCAAATCAAGAAAAGCTAACACTGAATATTTGTTCAACAGCACGTTGGGTATCGATTAGGCTTCTGGATAAGCAACCAGCTGTTACCACGAAACGCATTCACCTCTCACTCCCGAACCGCCACTTCTTCATGGTAGACGTATATATCTAAATACATCGTCTTCCTATTATCTCAAAGTCTAAATATATCGTCTCCCTATTATCGGTTTCTTGTTATCTAAAAATCTCAAAGTCTTCCTATTATTCACCTATGTATATATGACTATTTAGCGTATAACTGCTGTAACATCGTGTATATGAATACCTGTCTATATGTAAAATAAAAAACACTCACTACCAGGACGCAAGTTCGATGGTAGAACTAGTACAGGTCTCTAACACTGAATATTTGTTCAACAGCACGTTGGGTATCGATTAGGCTTCTGGATAAGCAACCAGCTGTTACCATGACTCGTGTCTCAAACCGTTTAACAACCTAACTTAAAGCCGATCGTACACAATCGCTTAGCTTTTTCAATTAAGCAAGTTGCTGTTAGTGAGCAAATAAGGCCTCCTACGTACGGGTCAGCGAGGTGAACACTATGTTCCTTATAATCGAACACCTTCTTTTGATATTGTCATATCCTCGCGGTACAACTCTTATCTACAAAAGATCTCTGGGACCTCAATAATTTGTAAGACATCACAGGGTTCTTAGACTAAACCGTTTGAGACATGTTGTTCTATAATAAAGTATTCTGTACACGATCAGCCGGGGCACAACTTTTCTAAAATATTTAACCCTGTACAATCTATGTTAACCAAGAAAGCTAAAGTGACATATGGTGATGCTCAACATCTAAACTCTCTGTATACAACTACCTACAGACACACACAGATACCTACAGGTATATGCACCAACACATAAACTACCTGGCCGACAAGCTCTTCCACTCTGTACAACAGCCAAGAAACCATACAACACACAATACAACACACATCTCGCGATTAATTACGCGCTTAGTCAGACCCTGGCTAACCCACCCCAAGCCTGTTTTTTTTTCCTTCATAGACAATAGCGTGATAACGACAGACACTCACCTTGTTGAAGATGGTTACACGAAAAAGACGTGACAGACTCGTCAAGTAATCCGAACCGTTTGTGTTCTGAGGGGGTCTTAGTGGTATACGAAAAAGAAGTGCGGTTATACGTCACCCATAGATCAACTAACTTTGTCAATAAATATATAAAATGTATCTAGTGTTTTCTCTTTTATATTTCTATATGTATAACTAAATATCATCTAACTGTTGTAATATTGGCTACCTATCTGTAATATGTACGTATAAACACATTTTCGTTATGTAAAAGTCACGCGGTTGTAGACTGTATAAACAAACACACCAACACACATAACAAAACAATTCCACAACACACAAAAATCCGCCCTAACCTAACCCCACCTGCTACATTACACCCGTACCTCATCACCGACGTCTCTTCACTCCCACCTCTCAATGCTGGTCCACTCGCCTGCTACACCCCAAAAATGTACACAGATGCATCCTGACAACGTCACCACATCTCCCCTCAACATCTAAAATATCTCTCTCTTCCACCTCCAAAACCCTACCACATCACACAAAAACAGCCCCCCTAACCTAACCCCACCTGGTACATTACACCCATGCCTCGTCACCCCCACCACAAAAAACCTCCACTCGACCACAACACACTATTAGCGAGCTAATATAGTGGTATATAAAAGTCACCAACTTCTCCTGAGCTCCGTCTACCCGCCTCCTCAATTCCTTATATAAAAAGTCATCCCGCCATCTTGTCCCTGCATCACTCCTGCAGAATTAATATATGTTTATAAATAACGCCTTCTTGTTATCTAAAAATAAACACTAATATATTACTATATAAAAAGTCATCCGCCTCCTCCTACCCTCCCCCTCAATTCCTTATATAAAAAGTCATCCCGCCATCTTGTGCCTGTAGTGCACCGCCACATTTCCCTTATATAAAAAGTCACCCCGCCATCTTCCTATTATCCTCTTCTTGTTATCTCAAGTCCGCCCTCTTGCGCCTGCACCTTTTCCTTATATAAAAAGTCACGCGCCACCACAAAGTGCCACCACATTTCCCTTATATAAAAAGTCATCCCGCCTGATGCGCCACCTGCACATTTTCCTTATATATAAAAAGTCATCCCGCCTGATGCTCCACCTGCACATTTTCCTTATATATAAAAAGTCATCCGGCCTAATGCTCCACCTGCACACTGAGTATTTTCTTATATAAAAAGTCATCCCGACTAATGCTCCACCTGCGCAATGAGTATTTCCTTATATAAAAAGTCATCTCGCCTGATGCCCCACCTGCGCAATGAGTATTTTCTTATATACAAAGTCACCAACACCTGCTGCTCCACCTGCACAATGAGTATTTCCTTATATAAAAAGTCATCCCGCCTGATGCGCCACCTGCACACTGAGTATTTTCTTATATACAAAGTCATGCACCAACACCTGATGCTCCACCTGAGTATTTCCTTATATAAAAAGTCATGCGCCGCCGCCTGAATAATACCTGTTTTTTTTTCTTGCTATATAAAAGTCATGCGCCGCCGCCTGAGAACGCCTGAAATCGATCGGAGTATTTTGCTATATAAAAGTCACACGCCGCCGCCTGAATAATACCTGTTTGGTACATTGTATACTACTCGTGGGATCTTTAAGGAGCGCAAATTGCACAGATTCAGAGGGAAGAGAGAAATAAAATACTTAATGAAAATAAAAGAAATAACCTCTATACCTCACGGTAGAAGGGGAACGACCAAGTAAGTAAGAAAATAAAAGAATCTATGGGAAACATACTCAGTATAGAAATGCCTCTAACTATAGGAAATAGTTCGCAGGAGATGAATGATCAAGTATCAACAAGCTGGAGATATTACATGACGTCAAGAAGAAGGTTGTGTAAAAATTGATTAATTAATTTAGAAAAGACACTATTATGTTGAAGTCTTTAGCAGGCATCCATCTCCCGTGTATCGAGTGGCAATCTGGTTTGAGATTTTGCTTCTCGAGGCACGGATACTGGTTTTCGAAACATGGTAACGTCACGCTCCAGTCTACCCAGCCGTAACGGAGTCTATGAATCGGCTCTTGAGTTAGGGAAGGCAAATACAGCGAAGAAGGGTAGTGGTCACCCCATTTCATAAAGCTGAGACGTAGTAAAGTCTATAACTTTCACCCTCTACAGTAGTGTCTTGTTTTAAATCCAACGCCCAGTGGTCCATCACATTGCCATTGTTTGCCCGCATACTTTCATGGATTTTTTTTTAAAATGGCATTTTTTTAATGTTAGCATGTAGAAGTTAGATATGAGCATATCGCATAATGTAGACTTTGAGTAGATATCTCATAGAATGTAGACTTTGATTAGATATATCTTACAATGTAGACTTTGATTACATATATCATATAATGCAGACTTTGATTATATATCTTACAATGTAGACTTTGATTAGATACTATGTGTAATAAAATTAAAACTTCGGTAAGTGTCGTTCCCTTAGTGCGTAGCATAGTTGCCTATTTTTGGCCAGCACCTGGCATACCAAGCAAACCCGAAAGCCCCCATAAACACAAGTCAAATCTCAATCAAGATGTCCAGTGTAGTTTAATGGCTGTCAAGAGCTGACCTCTTTATCGGCGTTTCTGAATCTTTCACGCGTGGGAACTAATGAGGATTTATGCTAATTCCACAGATTATCTCCCTCAAATCCTTTAATAACAGTTATTAACGAACATATAGATATGAAGAAATATACCACTAAATAGTTACGTATACTACATAAACATTAACGATAGCCCTGCTCTGATCATAAAATTCAGTGATACCGTGTTCTCAATGGGGACCTGCAAAAAACCGAGTGAGAACCACTTTTATTCTGAGCTATTAGAAGTAGACACGTGACCTATTTTCCGCTAGGGAATGCTTGCGATGTTTTTATGACAGCACCGGGATTCCCTGTAGGCGGAATGGGGAGTTTTATGATTAGGAAACAAAAAGGGGAGGGGGAGGGGGAAGGGGGGGAGGGGCGGGGGGGAGACAGATTAATCTCCTGTGTATTGTGTGGCGATAGTGGGTGTTTACTGAAGTGACACCTAACATAAATTTGACGAGATAGTCCGGTAACGTAGACAGAATTTGAAAGAAAATAACATACAAGTGATAACCACGACAACAACAGCAACAAAGTTATCTTCTTTCTATTTCAATAAATAATTTCAATAAATGCGCTTTTGTCTGTGTTTCTCATCCACGTATGTGTTTGTAGTATCTTTCTTTGACCTGTTTATAATTCTTGTCCTTGTCACCTGTTTGTAGCTGTGGCTGATGAAGGGTGAAACCCGAAACGTCCCGTGTTTCCTGTGTACTGTTAATTTGTAAAACTGATTTCATACCATTTTATTTTTTAATTTATATATTTACTTCTTTTTATTTACATGCTGTGTCGACTGACTCATATAGTCAGGATTCTCCACAACCCCCGGTTTATTGATCCCAGTCACGATTTTCTTCCAAAGCAGAATGTTATACTATCCGTTTCGTCTGTCTGTCTCCTCTGCCTCTCCCCCGCCCCAATCAGTTCATCTGTTTTGATTATGTCATCATCGTCAATCGTCATCTCCTTACTGGGCAATGGGCAACCTCTGCAGCTGGTTCTATTACAGGAACGGGATTTATAAAGCAGTTTTTGATATATACAATAAGTTCCCTTGGCAACTGGTCCGTTACAGGACAGCATAATTAGTCCGTTTATTTAACTACATGCTCCTAAATATTCTTAAAATAAAAACGCGCAAAAAATAATTTATAGCCACATGATCCCAAATATTCTTAGAAAAAATACTATCTACAAAACACAAAGAAAGTTCAACATGAACAGAGATGACAAACACAATGTGAAACTGAATTTAATTAGTCTTAGAAAGAGTAAATTGGACAAGCATAACAACAGCTTAAGAACCAGGCAGGTGTCAGTGGAACAACAGATGACAAGAAGACGCTGGTGTTAGATAGGACACACACTGAGGTAACTTGTTAACAGCATTACAAGTAGTGATTGTTCTAGAATCCCAAGGATTAGTGGGATAGTACATTTGCTTTTTCCAGTTTTCCATCAGCCGGTGTTTGCTGAACACTGAGGTGGTACGGGCGTTTCTGGCAGTCCTTTTCATGACGAGTCCTTCTTATGGCTCCATCATGCTAGTATTTATATACTATTAGCCGTTTCAGAACTTAGTATTTACTTATGCTGTGCTTCAGTTAACACAGTTCACATACTTCTGAATGGCAAATTGCGCTCTGTTACAACCAATGGATGTAAGTATAGGTTGAAAAGTCGTGCCTCGGTCACAAAAAGGCAAAACGCGAAAGGAACAAACAATAATTAAATAAGATAGGTAGGGGAGCCAGAAATATACACGGAGAAGAGAACTAGACACAGAAATGACAAGGATAAATGACCCCCCCCCCCCCCCCCAACATAAAAAAAAATGGACAAACCTTGACCGGATGCCACAGGACAGGTAGACTTGACATGAATTTTGTGATGGCCAATGCTCCTTGTGCGGTTGCATGGTGATGAAAGAATGAATAAAATAAAACAACAGTTCAAAAAGTCTTTGAAGTAAAATATCTCACTGCCTTGAAAGACTGAAGCAGCCGAAGATTATAATTGTGCCTTCTGGTCAGGTAGATAATTAGACAGCTCACAGCGGTCTAGCGTGGTCACGATTACAATTTATAGCCGCCGTGTTTTATGTTCTTAAAGTCCACGTTTATAGATCAAAGGTGGTCCCGTCTAGATTTTGTAATAAACGACGATAAAGGACTTTTACAGGGCGGCGTGTGGAAATGCGGCCTGTATAAAGAGACATTATATTTAATAAATAATAAACCATCAGGACACTTTCCTCCTCCATCAAATTATTACAAAGATTAATTAAATCAGTGGTTTTCAAACTATTTGAGTCCCGATTCCCCCATGCAACCTTGATCCTTATTCGACCCCCGACAAAAAAATAAATAAATAAATAAAATAAAGAAGTGATTATATAGACACAAATAAATTAACCTAATTTATTTTTTTGGGAACTGGTTAAATTAATTAAAAGAAGGGTATAGATGATGAGCGTTAGCAAGGACACTGTTATTTGGTTGGAGATTGATGAGTTTTGTCGTAAGTCACCACGCTCTTCCAGGTTCAGTCTGTTCCTTTACTTTCCTAGAGGTGCATTAAAAATGAAAAAGGATCCAGTTACACGCCCATTGAGGCATATTGGGAATATGGTGTTAAGCCCATATTTTCTTGACCATCGGCACACTAGGGGTGATGTGGTCAGCATCACGCCGGCCGCCTTAACCTTCCCAGAGTTGCTCTGGTACCCAGTTGGGGCTGGGTCGACCAAGGAGCTGTTTGCGGCCTAAACAAATCCCACCTCATCTGGGGATCGAACCATAGACCACTGAGCTAG
This sequence comes from Oreohelix idahoensis, assembly GCA_024509875.1. Classification (NCBI taxonomy): domain Eukaryota; kingdom Metazoa; phylum Mollusca; class Gastropoda; order Stylommatophora; family Oreohelicidae; genus Oreohelix; species Oreohelix idahoensis. The sequence continues at coordinate 674,940 of JAMPIV010002245.1, read as the reverse complement.
GAAGCCAGTGCACTAACTACTATGCTACCGCGGCTCCCCTAAAACAAGCTTCAACTATGCACGAACTGAGGAAAGTAGATAGAAACGGCTCAACAGCTGCACACAACTTGGGGTATTTTGTAGAAGTATTTACATTGACTCAATAGTCACCAAGGCTTATATTTTTTAACAATAATTAAGTTTCGAGATCCTCACACATATCAATGAGTTGATCTTGTAGGTGAGATTCAATGACGGCATTTTCTATTTCTACATTAAACAGAGAGTCTGAATTTGTCTTTGGATGATGCAGGTCGACGTGATGCGTTCAGAGCAGCTGTAATGGTGACAACGTTCTGGAGAGAATACGTCACATGATGATGACATTAAACATGCTTTCATCCAGCCAGGTACGTGCGTTTTCTTCAATGTCTTCGAAACGTACTCGAAAGCCTTCCGTTATTTTTTCAAGGTGATTTACTGCAAGATATGAAACATAAATGTAACCGTTTGAGCGGTTTACGAACACTTCTAGTAATAAAACTGGGTTACAGCAAGCATTTTTGTTTGTTTTTTTAATTGTCAAATTTCGACACCAAAAGTTTAATCGACCCCCAATCGACCATCTGGGGCTTATCGACCAACTGACCGGGAGTCGCGCTGGTGTAATGGCTTCGGCGTTGTACTGGCGACCAGGTGTTCATGGTTCAAACCCGGGCGTCAGCGTTTGAAGACATGTTTACGGCCGGAAATTTGACTGAATAGCCTGAACGGCTCCTGTGATAAACCCTCTGTGGATGGGAAGGAGCGAAGCTCCTGACCGGGTTGGAAGGAAAGTCCTCAGGTTCCCCAGCCTCGCAATGACATGTCATTGGGCCGAAGGGCTGAAAGCCCAAGTGCCGCTGGTTAAGGAAAAAAAAATATCGACCAACTGAATGTCAAAATCGACCCATTGTGTTGATTTCGACCCCTTTGGAGACCCCTGCGTTAAATAAATATACAAATAAAAGGATTCCTTCTGGCTATAGTTTTGAGTCAGAGTGTATCTTATCGTTAAAAGCTTAAATTGTATCATCATCATTATCTTTTAGTTTCCTGTGGAGCATGTCCTCAATAGTCACATGACTTGTGCAATCCATTCAAGATCTTTCCATGTGTTTGTGGTGAGATCAGTGATACCCTTGATCAAAAGTACATTAATAATTAATTAAATAAGTAACAAGTAGTAAAAACTATTACAACGCCCGTGTTTATTGCCCGTCATCGTCACCGATGCCTCGGGTCGAGCTGTAATTTAAAAGTGTTCGCGCTAAGCAAAATACTAGCCTATCCCAAAAACCCGCCCGCGTTTCGTCACTCCGCCTTGAGAAATTGAAACTAACATGAAACAGTTTGCGTGCGGCAAATACTGGTTTCGTTCGCGTTGGAGCGATAGAAGGGAGGGGAAAGAGTGAGAGAAGAATAAAATTAATGCTTTTTATGAATCTAAAAATAAACTAATGCATTGTATTGTATCCAAGTCGCATGGTAACCGAGGTTTGAATTTTTATAATATTGCGTGAGACATCACGACCACTTGGTCCCCCCACTTTCCTTAGGCTAGACAGTTAACTACGATTCAAATAAACCTTGAGAGAAGGGGAAAAGGGGGTGAACGATATTGAAAGTGGAACTCAAAATGACTTTCGATACACACACACACACACACACATATAAATAAATAAATAAATAAATAAATAAATAAATAAATAAATAAATATATATATATATATATATATATATATATATATATATATATATATATATATATATATATATATATATATATATATAATAAAAAAAAAAAAAAAACCCAAAAAAAAATATATATATATATATATATATATATATATATATATATATATTATATATATATATATAATATATATATATATATATATATATATATATATATATATATATATATATATATATATATATATATATATATACATATATATATATATATATAAAAGGATGGTTGGGGTGATAAAATTAATATTATTATTTATAACAAATCCTCCATAGTCTTATAATAATTTTTATGAATCTGTGAAGATAGAGTTTATTAATAGGGTAGTTCAGAAAAGAAAACCCAATATGCATAGAGAAATACAGAAATGAGAACGGCAAGAAATATTAGCATAAAAATTATATAGACTGGTAGGGTATAGTCTTCTGATAAATAATATGTTTCAATATAAAAAATCGCACGAGTAATAACCAAGATATTATAAAAATACTATATATTTTCGGACAGTGTGACAAACAGACGATCGCTCTTGCTCATTTATTGGTAACATTTTTGGGACGCAATTTTGAAAAGAGGCATTGGCGTGATTCAAATTTGATTGGTTAACGCTAGGAGGAAGGGAGAGGTAGAAATTGTTAGCCCAAAACGATACATATTTTGCAGTGTAATAGCATTGGCAGACTGACCAACAGACTAAGAAACACATAGTATATTTGGGGTTTGGTTTTTGAAATTCAGTTCAAAATTGGTCGTCGCCTGATTTCATTGGCCAGCCCAAACTGATATTAGCAAAAGCTTACAAGGCTCTTGGCCATTTGAAAAGAAATTTTCCTTACCAAAGGACGATGAGAACAGAAGTGTTGATTTTAACATAAAATAAGTTCAACAGTCTGGACAGCGGCAGAGAAAAACTTGTGCCATATTTGCCAGTCATCGTTTCTTGTGTGTTTATATTTCATTGAATTGTGGTAAGGAAATTAATTTATTAACAAGTATTATAAAACTGCAAAAAGCTAGATACTGCTATTAAGAAAAGCGAAGGACATGCCTGGAGCAAAAATTATTGAGTCCTCAAATTGTATTGTGTTTAAATATTGCATATTGTTATGAATATTATTATTATTATAAGATCAAAACATACTAGGAAGCCTCTGTGTTCCATGAACACTCATCAACATGCCTAGAGCGTTTATAATCATGAAAAGAAGAGAAACTCATACAGAAGGAGATGTGTTTACTCCATTTAATTGTATTGAAGACAACTATGTAAAATGACAGAGGCGTATCCGCCATATTGACCTGAGGTGTGGTCACAGTAGGATGTGAAGTCATAAGAATTAGGGGCTGGTGCACCTGTATGCACTCGAAGCTGACCCCATCATAGCATGTAGTAAATATTTAATTGAAGTATATTCCAGATGTGAAAAGGCCAGGATGTCTTTTGTTTGCAGGGTTTTATTTCCTGTTACCAGCCGGTGAGAGGAAACCTGATGAAATAAATACGAAGACAGAAAGTCTCGAGTGAAAGTGTTTACTGTATGCTGTTAGCCAGAAGCAGTTTCTGTGAGCTGACGTTCTATGCAGAGCAGTATTATACGAGTGAATCTACCGACAGAATCTAAGGTAATGTGCCATAATCTGGGCACTCTGACAGTTCATCTGTGAATAAATTGATTTCCCTAAAATTAACTATAATGATCGGGGCGTGATGACAACAACAGCTTCTCAAATAAATGACTCACACTACTATCTATATATATAACTTATAATGTTCCTATAGGTGTATTCACAACTGTTCAGTGATATATATATATATATATATATATATATATATATATATATATATATATATATATATATATATATATAAGATGATAGGAAACTCTTTACAGAGCGATACAACAGGAGGCAATCTGATCATCAGAAGAAGTCCCCCCATCGGACAAGTGTTTCGGCCCAGTATACTCCTTTACACTCTAAGGGGGGCGGGCCCACTTGGGTCATGACTCCCAAGCGTCTCAGCCTCCTGTTGTCTTGTATCGAAAATGAACCCATTTCACTTATGGTAGCAACTTTAATCCACAACTCCGCCAGCCGTGGAGGCAATTGTGAAAGTAACAAAGAGAAGACAAATTATTCCGTTCATTCCGTCGCACACACTGAGACACCATCGCGAAGCCGCCGAGCCTAGCCACTGAAATTCTGACTCTGACACCTCCTATAATATACATCGCCTGTTGCCCCTCAGTCACAGCCCGCTCACTAGTACACCACAAAACTCAGCGTTTTGTGGACTTAGAAAAATTCCTGGTGTTTTCTGTACCGCAGCGTTTATTGTCACGATTTCCATTGCCCATTGCGGTTGTTCCACAGCCAGCCTGATGCCTTTTCGGCAGTTTCACTAAGCCTCTTCAGTGCCCTTGTTCTCGCCTGTCCCTTCAGCCCCAACAGTTTCAATAGATCATACATTGATGCAGCCACAAGCCCTCTTGCGCCCACTTCAACAGCCATGATATATATATATCACTGAACAGTTGTGAATACACCTATAGGAACATTATAAGTTATCGTTATAGGACAAAGAGTCCCTTTAATTAATTATTAGTTGTAAGATATATTTTCCTCAGTTTCAAAGACCTGTCCAAAAGAGTTTGCAGGACAGGCAGAATAAAATTGTAAAAAAGAATTAATGAAAAAAAAACATTTTAACCACAGACTTATTACTTTACTGTTAGTGTGTTATAGTATGTTGCTTTGATGTACCATCATTTCATTTCATTCCCTAGACACTAGCCACCTCAAACACCAGACACTAGAAATAAAATACAGCCCGTGTGAGATCTAGAGAGGTAGCGTTAGGTACCATCATCATCAACTATTAGACTCAGGGTCTTACATAGCTTGACTTCACACGGTTGACACTTCCACAGCAATACATCATTCAATTATAACATCTTAACCTCTCCAGCAAATTAAACTTGCTACATATATTGGGGGCTCGTCCGGGATGTGAAATTCTAATAACATTACTACATAAATTTGGGTCCTGTTCTGGGATTTACCATTATTAACATCATTTCTATTTAACCCAGGGAATCCCCATTATTAATATTACCCAAGATTTGGGAAATTGATGAATTGTCAGAGCCTGGAATAATTTAATTAGAGTTGTACTTATTATAGTAATAGATTTAAAACATTTTAGAATTGATCAGATGGCGGACTTGGCAAAATTTCGATCTGCTGCTGTGTAGACTGCCAGAGAGATGGGTATGGATGGGCCAGAGCTGGTCCAGTATGTAACCTCAGAGTGTGATAAATTTATTGAACGAGAAGATAGGATGTTAGAAGCAGAAAGAAGATTACAAATTGAAGCAGATAAAGAAATTAAAAGATTACAAATTGAGGCTGACAAAGAGGCAAGGGCATTAGAGGCTGATAGGGAGGCTGAGATTAAACGGCTCCAATTTGAAGAAAAGAAATTGGAGGCAGAAGAAAAGAGATTGGCTGCAGAACGGGAGGCAGAAAGAGAAGAAAAAAGATTGGCTGCAGAACGGGAAGCAGAAGATAAGAGATTACAGAGGGAACACGAGCTACGACTAAGGGAGTTGGAATTGCAAGGCCATGCTCCTGAAAATGGTCACAGCACATCTACCTCTGATGCTACTGCCAGTCAGGGGGCCTCTAACTCAGCCATGGGATGTCATTTAGATCATTTTGTTGAAAAGGATGATGACATAGAGTCATATTTAAGTAGATTCGAGGTACTAGCTATAACCTATGGGTTGGAAAAAAGAAAGGTGGAGTCTGAAGCTATTCCAGGGTCTTAGGGGAACAGCTTATGAGGTTTTTGCAAAAATGAGCAAGGATGACCAAGACAACAATGACATGTTAAAACAAGCTCTTTTGATTAGATCCGAGAAGAATGGTGAGTTTTATAGAAAAAGGTTTAGAAATGCCAAGCTTTTGTCTGGGGAGACATACCACCAATTCTCTGCCAGATTGGAAACCTATTTGGAGAAGTGGACTGCTCGGGGGGAAAACTCAAGATCTTAAAGAGATGATCATGATAGAGCAATTGAGAGAGTCCATGGCTCCAGACCTGAGAAAGTTTCTCATGGAACAAGGTGCAGAGAGGTTGGGTGAGGTACTTAATGTCGCTGAGAGGTATCAGGCGGCCCAGGCAGAAGTAGCTGGCGCAAGAAAGAAACATATAGATAACAATAACGCCCCACAAAACTCAAATAAATTTGATAATAGATATCAGAGAAACCGAGGTACGCCCAACGTTGATAGGCCAAGATTCGACCATAGAGATAGAAACCCGCAGTTCAATGACAGAAAACCCTACAGACCAGAAGGAAAATGGTGTAAAATCTGTAGGATGAATAATCATAATACCATTGAATGTGGTAGGAAAGTTCCTCCATATCGCGCTGCATGCATGATAACAGTGGACAAGGGAAGAAAGAAGGAATTGCCAACAGAACTGCAAGAACCTCATCATTCCCCCATCTGTGAAGAAGTGACATGTAATGGTGCCAGAGTTAAGTGCCTTTACGATTCAGGTTTGGAATATGACTCAGTCGTGAGTTCTCACCTAGTGCACCCAGACCAGTATACCACGGAGAAAGTGGAGATACAAGGGGCCCTAAAAGGAATAGCCACCATAACACTTCCCGTAGCCAACATAAATGTCAAGACAAGGTACGTGGAAGGAGTGATTAGAGCTGCAGTGTGCGATGAACCTAATTACCCACTGGTGTTAGGAAGTAAATATGTGTTTCTAGGGAGCCCTATAAAACCTGTGGTAATGGCCACGCTCCAGGTCAGGTCGACCCCTAGTAGAAAGGAGAATGATCCACCACTAATAATTCCTTATAAACAGTTGAGAAAGGCCCAGGCGAAAGAGAAATCATTAAAACCTTGCTTTGGCAAATTGCCAAACAGCCATGCACACCCTAAGAAAGGACAATTTTACTTGAAGGAGGGACTGCTATACAGGACAGCTGGAGCAGGATCCAAAAGATATGGACAGTTGGTACTTCCAACTTCATACAGGGAAAAAGTGATGGCACAAGCACATAATGTACCAGACGGTGGACACCAGAAGATGGGTACTACACGTCAAAGGACATCTGTGACATATTTCTGGCCAGGCGTAGCGGAAGACATTGAAAAATTTGTTGAGGCCTGCGACCAGTGCAGCAAGGTTTATTCCCCAAGAGGGAAAGAAAATAATAATCAGATGCCAGCCAAGCATTCTGAAAAATTTGGGCCTAAAAATAAAAAGGAAAACAAAAATAGGGTAGACACAGTGGATAGGTATGCACTTTTCCACAAACAGTCTTCCCCTAAAATAGCCAGAATGGCAACTCTGCGTATGGCACCCAGAGACAATATAAACAAAGACCAGTCATCCCCTGCTCAATTTGAAGCAGCATTCCGGGAACTGGCAAAGATTAGCATTGAAGATAATCCGCCAAATTTGAAACCGAAACAAAAGGTTAACGTAAGAAAAGTGGGGAGTGGACAATTGAGGAATTGGAAGAGTGATCCAGTCGCTTCACAATATGGCTATTAACTTAGCATCATGAGGGCACCGGTGACAGTGGTAGTTAACCGGCCCCACCCAGTCCAATTGGAAGTATTGTACGGACATTGGATGTAGATCACCCACATAGTATAGCAATGCTAAAAGGGCGAATTGATTTCTGATGCAGAAATTCATTTCCCCACATTATTTATTATTTCACCAAATTGTCGTTAGGCGGAGAATACAGTTGGTGAATATGGCCTCCATTTGAGTGGCACCTTATGGAATCATATATGAATATTATTAAAGGGTGTTTCCAAATTCAAGTCAAGCCAGAACGCAGACCACTAGATGGCTGTGTGCACATCGGAGAGGAGCACATTGAATTAAAATGTTGCTTTTTGGATTGGAAATTACTCCGAGTGTTTTATCCAGGCTGATAAGAGAATTATTGGATCCTCTACATAACTCTGCTATCACCATGTTATAGATTCATTCTTCATAACTAGTGCAACCTTGAGGAAATTCTAAGAAACTCTGGACATGTCAATGAACAGACTCAGAGAAGAGAAATGGTGAATACTGATTGATAAGCAGCATTAAGACAAGCAGTAACACTTGCAGCTGTTTAGTAACATAACGGAAATCGATTCTTGGATTGCAGAGGTTTGAGGCAACTTTCGTTAGTAGTGCCTACTTTGAATGACCCCACTGCAGAAATCCACGATCATACAAAAGCAGAGTAAAGCCTATATTGAAATTACCTGATTTGAGTCAGGAATTTGTGGTAAGAACGGACGCTAGTAATGCGGGATTAGGGGCCACATTATTACAAAGGTCCTCTTTACCAGATGGGAAATTAAAACCAGTTGCTTATGCCAGCCGCAAATTAAACCGAGCGGAACAAAACTACTCAACAATTGAAAAGGAATGTCTTGCTTTAGTCTGGGCGATTAAGAAGTTCCAGATCTATTTATATGGTAGAACATTCGTGGTCCAATCAGATCATCAGCTTTTAGTGTTCTTGGCACAGGCGAAACATGGAAATACCCGTTTGCTAAGGTGGTCTTTACTTATTCAACCATACTCGTTCACCATTGAATACATTCCGGGTTCACAAAATGTTGGTGCAGACATTTTAAGTAGACACCCTCCGGAAGAAACTCGGAATAATCATAAAGCTTAGTTAAGTTTAGTTGATCTAATGTGTATCACAGATTTTAAACTTGCACATGGGTGCATGTTCTTAACAGGGGGGATGTGTGGTGAGATCAGTGATACCCTTGATCAAAAGTACATTAATAATTAATTAAATAAGTAACAAGTAGTAAAAACTATTACAACTCCCGTGTTTATTGCCCGTCATCGTCACCGATACCTCGGGTCGAGCTGTAATTTAAAAGTGTTCGCGCTAAGCAAAATATTAGCCTATCCCAAAAACCCGCCCGCGTTTCGTCACTCCGCTTTGAGAAATTGAAACTAACATGAAACAGTTTGCGTGCGGCAAATACTGGTTTCGTTCGCGTTGGAGCGATAGAAGGGAGGGGAAAGAGAGTGAGAGAAGAATAAAACTAATGCTTTTTATGAATCTAAAATTAAACTAATGCATTGTATTGTATCCAAGTCGCATGGTAACCGAGGTTTGAATTTTTATAATATTGCGTGAGACATCACGACCACTTGGTCCCGCCACTTTCCTTAGGCTAGACAGTTAACTACGATTCAAATAAACCTTGAGAGAAGGGGAAAAGGGGGTGAACGATATTGAAAGTGGAACTCAAAATGACTTTCGATACACACACACATATATATATATATATATATATATATATATATATATATATATATATATATATATATATATATATATATATATATATATATATATATAAAAGGATGGTTGGGGTGATAAAATTAATATTATTATTTATAACAATTCCTCCATAGTCCTTATAATAATTTTTATGAATCTGTGAAGATAGAGTTTATTAATAGGGTAGTTCAGAAAAGAAAACCCAATATGCATAGAGAAATACAGAAATGAGAACGGCAAGAAATATTAGCATAAAAATTATGTAGACTGGTAGGGTATAATCATCTGATAAATAATATGTTTCAATATAAAAAATCGCACGAGTAATAACCAAGATATTATAAAAATACTATATATTTTCGGACAGTGTAACAAACAGACGATCGCTCTTGCTCATTTATTGGTAACATTTTTGGGACGCAATTTTGAAAAAAGGCATTGGCGTGATTCAAATTTGATTGGTTAACGCTAGGAGGAAGGGAGAGGTAGAAATTATTAGCCCAAAACGATACATATTTTGCAGTGTAATAGCATGGGCAGACTGACCAACAGACTAAGAAACACATATTATATTTGGGGTTTGGTTTTTGAAATTCAGTTCAAAATTGGTCGTCGCCTGATTTCATTGGCCAGCCCAAATTGATATTAGCAAAAGCTTACAAGGCTCTTGGCCATTTGAAGAGAAATTTTCCTTACCAAAGGACGATGAGAACAGAAGTGTTGATTTTAACATAAAATAATTTCAACAGTCTGGACAGCGGCAGAGAAAAACTTGTGCCATATTTGCCAGTCATCGTTTCTTGTGTGTTTATATTTCACTGAATTGTGGTAAGGAAATTGATTTATTAATAAGTATTATAAAACTGCAAAAAGCTAGATACTGCTATTGGGAAAAGTGAAGGACATGCCTGGAGCAAAAAATTGTTATGAATATTATTATTATTATTATAAGATCAGAACATACTAGGAAGCCTCTGTGTTCCATGAACACTCATCAACATGCCTAGAGCGTTTATAATCATGAAAAGAAGAGAAACTCATACAGAAGGAGATGTGTTTACTCCATTTAATTGTATTGAAGACAACTATGTAAAATGACAGTGGCGTATCCGCCATATGGACCTGAGGTGTGGTCACAGTAGGATATGAAGTCATAAGAATTAGGGGCTGGTGCACCTGTATGCACTCGAGGCTGACCCCATTATAGCATGTAATAAATAATTAATTGAAGTATATTCCAGATGTGAAAAGGCCAGGGTGTCTTTTGTTTGCAGGGGTTTTTTCCGGTTACCAGCCGGTGACAGGAAACCTGATGAAATAAATACGAAGACAGAAAGTCTCGAGTGAAAGTGTTTACTGTATGCTGTTAGCCAGAAGCAGTTTCTGTGAGCTGACGTTCTATGCAGAGCAGTATTATACGAGTGAATCTACCGACAGAATCTAAGGTGATGTGCCATAATCTGGGCACTCTGACAGTTCATCTGTGAATAAATTGATTTCCCTAAAATTAACTATAATGATCGGGGCGTGATGACAACAACAGCTTCTCAAATAAATGACTCACACTACTATATATATATATATATATATATATATATATATATATATATATATATATATATATATATATATATATATATATATATATATATATATATATATATATATATATATATCACTGAACAGTTGTGAATACGCCTATAGGAACATTATAAGTTATCGTTATAGGACAAAGAGTCCCTTTAGTTAATTATTAGTTGTAAGATATATTTTCCTCAGTTTCAAAGACCTGTCCAAAAGAGTTTGCAGGACAGGCAGAATAAAATTGTAAAAAAGAATTAATGAAGAAAAAAACATTTTAACCACAGACTTATTACTTTACTGTTAGTGTGTTATAGTATGTTGTTTTGATGTACCATCATTTCATTTCATTCCCTAGACACTAGCCACCTCAAACACCAGACACTAGAAATAAAATACAGCCCGTGTGAGATCTAGAGAGGTAGCGTTAGGTACCCTGAGAATTCATCACCATCATCATCAACTATTAGACTCAAGGTCTTACATAGCTTGACCTCACACGGTTGACACTTCCACAGCAATACATCATTCAATTATAACATCTTAACCTCTCCAGCAAATTAAACTTGCTACAGTGTTCGTTATCTCTTTAATGGCTGTCACTAGTTCTCTTTTCCATGTGTATTTTTTTAAACCTCACCATATTTCTCTTACACAGGGGATTCCAGGATATGAACTGTCTCGTACAGCTATCAGCTGGTTGTCTCAATGTTAGTCCTATTCTCACCACCTCCTAACCCACTGACGTTCGTCTGGCTCTTCCAATCAGTTCCACATTAGTGATCCTATTATACCACGTCAAGCCCTTATATTCTGCGCGAGTACCCATTTATCAAAGTCTGCATATTTCTTGTGGGGGCGAACAGAAGCTCTCATAACAAGCAGAAGAGAACAGAACGCGAAGAAAGGAACACCAATAAAAAAGCAGCTGAGTGCTATCACCTCTGGAGCGCATTTACATAATCAGTTATGACTGGAAGGGATCTACTATCTTTCTGGTTGACATTTTTGTTGTTCTCCGTGTTTCAGAGCCATACAGTAGGGCTGACTTGACATTTGAATTGGAGACTCCTTTAGCATGCAGTATATAATCTACTGCTGAGTTTTAAAGTGATGAATCTGTCGTACACATTCTGTGTATATACTGGAAAAGATAAGAAAATAATGAGAAGAAAAAAAATGAGTTTACCAGAATGAAAAGAACCTTGTGAAAAAATTCATTTTCTTCTTCTTCGTGAAGTGAAATGCTGAATGGCAAAGGGCTGGGCTTATATGGAACAAGAAATGAGAAGAAGGCGCTGGAAATGCATAGGAGGCACATTGAGGAAACCTGTCGACAGCAACACCAGGGAGTCCTTGTCTGCAATCCCCAGGGTAGACCAAAGAACACCTGGAGAAGAGAACCGGGGACAAACATGAAGGGGATGAAGTAGGCACGGAAAGACCTTGACCTGATGACACGTGACAGGCAGACGACATACGTTTGTTGACGTCCTACGTTCCTTTGGGAGTTGAAAGAAAGGACTGGGCAAGGGGGTCGGCATAAGATAGATCCAGATAGACCTGCAAACCACATAGAATGCTATGGCAGATCCCTAGGTGACGGAGGGGGAAAAGAGAAAGAATATGAAAGCTAGAGAACATTCAGTCTAGTCCTCTCCCCTCGGTTTCAAAAGTTATGTATCACAAGGTTTAACGCTACTTTTTCCGTCTTTCCATTGAAAACTCACGAGCTAGTTTTATAAAATTCGCTTTAATCGTGAACTGCATGAGGTGGAAATGAATTTTTTTGTTTTTAAATTGAAGTTAACATTTGTTAAAATATAACTTAGTTAGTATTCTCCAGCACGTAAAATTCCCAATAAGCTGTACTTATAGCACTATGATAATTAGCAAAACAGACGATAAACCCACATTAAAGATAAGCGTAAATGGGAAAATCCTGGAACAAGTCAAGAGCTACGTATATCTTGGTCATATAATAACAGAAGATGGCAGATGTGAAACAGAAATCAAGAAGAGAATAGGAATGGCCAAAGCTACATTCAACAACATGAAACATATACTGACATCCAAACAGTTATCTCATAAATTAAAACTGAGAATCATAAAGTGTTATATATATTCTGCATTTCTGTATGGTGCAGAAACATGGACGATGAATAAGCATTTGGAAGAAAGAATTGAGGCTCTTGAAATGTGGATATATAGAAGAATGGGGCGTATCTCATGGAAAGAGATGAAAACAAATAAGGAGGTCCTAGAAAATCTAGGTATGAAAAGAGAACTAATGAGAGAGGTCAAAGTTCGGCAGCTAAAATACTTTGGCCACATAAAAAGGCATAACACCTTGCAGAAGACCATAACAGAAGGGAGAGTTGAAGGTAAACGTGCAAGGGGAAGACAGCGCTATAAGTGGGAAGATAACATCAAGAGATGGACGGGAAAGAGTCTATCAGAGTGTACCACCAAGACAAGAGACAGAAGACGTTGGAGATCCATTACAGCCAACCTCCGTTGTGGAGATGGCAACTGATGATGATGATGATAGAAGCTTTCAAAATACTATGAAACCTGAAAATAGACACGCTAGACCTTACTCGATGTTTCTAAAAGATCTCCAAAAGCCCATGGGATGCCTCTAGAACTTTCCGGCTGATATTACTAGTAATGAATGTGCTTACTAAGTGTTTCTAAAATATATCTCTAAAAGCCCATGTGTTGCCTGAGATGTTCTAGAACTTTCCGGCTGTAATGATTTTTTTTGTTTATTTTTTTTCCCCAATCCATAATTTTAAACTTCCATGTTTTCTCTCGCTGCTCGCTTCTATTTCGTTTTTCATAAATTCTGTCTTTTTTCCTTTGAGGTGTTTGCATTATTGTGGCCAGGCACGCTTCTTTTAACCTTTAGAGAAGTAACTCGGTTATATCAAAGCGCATTTGCCATTTTTTAAAAGTCAACTCAAGTGCTGCGTTGCTACATATTAAGCCCTGACAAGGACTACTAGTTTGTATCGACTAGCATGTGAAGCTATGAAAAATACTACTAGTTTGTATCGTCTAGCATGTGAAACCATGAAAAATACATCTAGTTTGTTTCGGCTAGCATGTGAAGCTATGAAAAATACAACTAGTTTGTATCGGCTATCATAGTGAAGCCATGAAAAATACAACTAGTTTGTATCGGCTAGCATAGTGAAGCCATAAAAAATACTAGTTTGTATGGACTAGCATAGTGAAGCCTTAAAAAAATACGACTAGTTTCTATTGACTAGCATGTGAAGCCATGACAAATACAACTAGTTTCTATCAGCTAGCGTGGTGAACCCGCGAGAAAGACTGCTAGCATGCCACTGGAACATGAGAGTCGAAACCGTTGGTCATCAACCTGTGGGTCGCGACCTCAAATTTTGTCACCGGAAAAACTGAAATGGGTCGCGTCCCGTACGTTTTCTCTACTCGAAGTTTCAAGCGGCTTGTCTTTGGCTGAATTCTCATATTCACTGCATGAGTCGCCAGCTTCACCCGCTGTGAAATTTGAGTCGTTGTCGTAAAAAGGTTGAAAACCACTGGTCTAAATTATTGTCACTGTTCGTTTGTTCGTCCACAGTGTGCTGTATTCGTAAACGCTAGGCGCATTATTTATAGAGCTACCTCTCCCGAAATTTTAATATTTCCTGCGTCCTTTTTTCAAGGCTAAATATTATGCTAGCATGGTCTTAGTAATCGAGCAGCATTTTTTCCCAGTAAATTCCATGCCAGGATTAATAACACGGCAGGATTATCTTTGGAATGTCCAAGTAAATCTCCCGCACTTTCTTATACAATGAACAGGCAAACATGACCTCACATTTGTATTCCGTCGCCTCAACTGTATTATCTTCCGTTGAGTCACGGGGACACAGGGACATGTAAAGGGGAATTAACTATAAATCTACCACTGTGTGTATAATCTCTAAATCAAGTTTAGACCTCTATTAAGTTCATGGTCGTCGTATAAGGCCTAAGCCATTGGCAATGGTAAGGTGAAATGCAAAGCGCTTTTTGTTAAGAGAAACTCGCACAAGCCACGTATTTCGTACTTGGAAGCAGAATGAATATGGGTCTAGAGCCCTCTTTGCAGATGTAATCTAGGGATTACAACATAATATCGAGAGTAAAATTTATTTGTGAAAATAAACATAATTTACGTCTATACTCTAAATACATGAATTACGTGGTCTGAAATAATTCAAAGACGGAAATTTCAAGCGTGTCGCTTACATCTTCTTCTTTTTCAAGTACCTTGTCCGGTGGCGTAGACGATCATGTCTCTCCACAACTTCATGCTTCCAGTACTATTTATCAATCCTGTTACTGACTTCTTTCCGTGCCATGATGTCAAACTGTCCAGCATCTTCTCTTTTTGTCCTCCGCTATCTCTTTTTCCCCTCAACGTTTCCTGTTGTCACAGTATATTCCAGTTTTCTTCGTCCATTAACATGTCCAAAGATAGTGGACTGTTTCCTTCTAATAAGAGGCACAAGTTTACTTTGTCTTTGTGCATTGTCCTCTTTCGGGACGTCCTCATCACTCTTTTTAAATGTCAATGGTATTTTTAACATTCTCTGTGGCCTGTAGTGCATTTCCTACTTGTTTATTAATTGTCCATGGCACACATCCTTATGTCAGGATTGGTTCTATATAACACTGAAGAACTCTCTTTTTTACTTCCGCTGAAAAAATGGTTGCTTAAAATACTTGTCATTTCATAGAGTGCTGCTTTCGCCTGGGCTATTCTACTCTGCACTTCTGAATTACATTTACCATTCGACGTTTTTTAATGTGCCTATGTCTTTTTAACCTATCTATCTGCTTACAAAAAGCAAATGAAAAAATTTAGGAGTGCTACAGTATAATCATGTAAAATGAGGGGGTCCGCAAAAAGTGGGTAATTTTTTTTTTTTAACCAGCAGCACTTTGGCTTTTTAGCCCTTCGGCCCAATGACATGTCATTGCGAGGCTGTGGACTTTCCTTCCAACCCGGTCAGGAGCTTCGCTCCTTCCCATCCACAGAGGGTTTATCTCAGGAGCCGTTCAGGTTATTCAGTCAAAATCCCGGTCGATGACACTGCTTCAAATGCTTGCACCCGGGCTTGAACCTTGAACTCCTGATCGCCAGGCAATGTGGTAACCATTACACCAGTGCGGCTCCCTGTGGTAAAGTGGGATGTTATAAATATTTATAGGGGACTTAGTGTACTGACTGAGATCAGCTGTGAAGGTATCTGTATCTAATAAGTGTGGTGTATTACAGATGACCTTACTTGCTACCACATTTATACCTCAGTCAGAATTATTCTGGAATATTGTGATGACTACGTTACATGTCTAGGGTTATGAAAATGATGAAGTGTAAGTCACAACAACAACAGACAGATAAACAATTTAATTTATTCCACAACACTTTACAACACTGTGACACTCACACACATATAACACTCTATAAGACTATCTTAAATGAGTCAAGTGTTTAAGTTTAAAAATGTATGTATTAATTCTTTCAATAATAGGTATCCTGATTCAACTACACAGTGAACCAGGAATCACAATCAAATGTAATTACAAGTAGTATGTACACAGTTTATATATATGAACTTTGTATTGACATATTTGATTATTATTATTCTATGTGTGTAAGTTGTGAAGTAGTAATATGAGGTAATACTGGTTTTGTTTTTCAAGCTAGGTTGTTGTTTGTCATCATGACTTCAAGTGTTTGATTATCTTGGAAATAGTATTGGGAAAAGTTCACAGTTCCTGTCATTTGAAACAATTTATTGTCCCTCTGTGTTAAATATACTGTCAATTTTTGAGGGGGGGGGGGCACATAATGTTGAGCTACTCTGGCCACAGAAGCTTATCTTTCGTGATGGCGGCAGGAAAAGACTCCTCTGCTCGATTGCTTCCTGTGTTCTGGAGACACCTCACTGGTCGCTATCTGGACCAAGGAGTATGCTGTCAGCCTCTGGATTCAGCAAAACTCAGACCAGGTGCTGCTTCAATAACTTAGGACCACGGTCCCTGAAACAAGAAGGTTGTACCTCCTATTTCAGAACTAATTTATAATCTATTTCCACACTGAACACAATACATAACAAACACTGAGTTCAGAGCGGTAGGCCAACTGCTAGCTTCATCTGAAACAATTTACACCAGTATACTCCTCCCTAATGGTTACTACGCCTCTGCAATTCCAGCATTAATTCTTTCTAGTCAATAAGATAGGTGTCAGTGTACTGTTTGGCAATTCCATGCAGTTTTACTTTTCTCCGACACCTCCTGTTCAGGTTGGAGCAATATTTAGGCTTTGCCTCATGTTGGCTACTGAACCACACACATATACAGACATAAATTATCAATTCACATTCAATTTTCATTAAAAAGATCTCAAATATGTCAAGCTTACCACAATTCATGGAAATGATAACAAATACGTTGACTGGCGATGAATAATGGCACAAATTCCGATCTGCCTCTGTCCCAGACTTTTATTTAGAAAAATATGATCTGGCTCTCAACGCACTGTTTCTTAGTAAGTTTATTTTAAAATGTGGCACTGAACTGACGCTCCTAATTGACTATATTGGCGGGTCTAACCAATCGGGCCATGTTTACACAGCTTTTCAAAAAATTTTACCCTTCTCACGTTTCCCCTAACAACCAAAATTAGCATTTGTAGTCCGACTAATCGTGTTTAGCCTTACATATCATTCCCGCCAATCAAATAGGATTTAACATGGTGACCTATTTCCCGTAAAATGGTGGTTTCAAAACATGCCACTGTGCGATTATTATTTGGTGTTGTCTGACCGCACCACTCTAGTATTATGGCTATAATTTGTTAATTCCTAGACTATTTGCATAACACTTAACATATTCTTTGTCAGCAAGTCCTAAGGAACCCAAATATATAAATTTAATGGAGCTAAGTGGCTGCGTTCAAAATATGTATTTTCTAGGATAGTCGTGTATTTTTTTTTTTAATATGTTTAGAACCGCCACCTGTCCTGCCTTTTCGACTGTTTTGTCAGACTAATGTCAGGATTTCAGACATAAAACAGTAGAATGTCATGTTTCCTAATAAGCATTTTACAGGTTTTTAACCCTAACTCTCGTATGGGTAGTGTTTTTTATCACTGTCCATCTGAAAAAAAGTTAGTGCTTCATGCCTTTCGCGTTGGGGGTGGCATTAATTTTAATCGCGAGACGCGTGTTAGTGTTGCATACGTCCTCCGTTCAGCCCTCTCTCTTTCTATCCTAAGTCCATCTGTCCTTTCGTTTATGTTAACGTAGTGTATAAAATGAAATTAATGGAATATTAATCTAGGTCATTACGCAGTGTGTCTATCTCAAGGTTTTCTTAGAAATACAGTAAACGTTTTATTGTTAGAAAGGCGTGTATGCTGCTATAGGCTTTACTATCAACGTGGAAACGTTACAATTTACAGACGAAGTAGAAAAACAAGGGGGATTTTTGTACGCCATTGTGACAGCACTGTACTTTTACCATTTCTCTTTCCTTTTATTGAATTTATGTGTTAGGCTTTACATTTACCTGATAATTTATATATGTGTATTTAGAATGTCTCACGACACTCCCAAAAGTGGATAATAAGATAAGTCTTATTAAAATACATTTGGGGAGGGGGGGGGGAAGAGTCACGTTAACACCTCGAGGACTTCGTCGGGGGGCAAGAGGGATGACAATGGTACAGAAACGAAAGTGTATTTACTTACTTGACTTATCCTGTCCACTATTGTCGTGAAGCGGCGTGGTAGGCTGAAATTTTCCTTCTTACGGCAAGTGTTATTCTCTGGCTGATGTAAACCCATGTTATTGTAGGTTTTTTTTGTTGTAATTTTGTCTATCCATCTGTCTCTACATCTTCCTCGTGCCCTAAGATCGGATATTCTATTTTTGTAGGCAGCCTAGTGGTAACTGATTGGGTTCCATTCTCATGAGATCGTCAAACAACTTAACTTTCTGTCTCTCTTTAAATTCCGCGCAGGATGTATCCTGCATCGAATGAAAGTGTACTCTAAACTAAATGTATAAAATAACAAAAAAAAAAAAAAAAAAAAATATATATATATGTGTATATATGTGTATGTATGTGTATGTATATGTATGTATATGTATGTATATGTATGTATATGTATGTATATGTATGTATATATATGTATATATATGTATATATATATATATATATATATATATATATATATATATATATATATATATGTATATATATATATATGTATATATATATATATATATATATATACATATACATACATATATATATATATATATATATATATATATATATATATATATATATATATATATATATATATATATATATATATATATATATATATATATATATATATATATGGGAGCCGCGCTGGTGTAATGGCTGCAACGTTGTACTGACGACCAGGTGTTCATGGTTCAAACCCGGCCGTCGGCGTTTGAAGAAATGTTTACGACCCGAAATTTGACTAAATAATCTGAACGGCTCCTGCACATAAATCCCGTGTGGATGGGAAGGAGCGAAGCTCCTGACCGGGTTGGAAGGAAAGTCCACTGACCCCCCAGCCTCGCAATGACATGTCATTGGGCCGAAAGAGCTGGAAAAAGCTCGAGTGCCGCTGGTTATAGAAAAAAAAAAAATTATATATATATACAAATGATATGAATAACTGTAGCAAATCATGGACATAAATCTGGCGTGGAAGAAGTAATAAATAAAAGTTATTAAAATCAAAATAAAATTGATTTTTTTTTAAATGCATTAGACTGTGGCGTGAGAGCCGCGGTAGCGCAGTGTTTAGTGCACTTGCTTCCCAGCTCGGCGGTCCTGGGTCGATCCCCAGTTGAGGTGGAATTTATTTTAGATCGCAAACGGCTCCGGGGTCGACCTAGCCTCATGAATTGGTACCAGATCAACTCTGGGAAGGGTAAGGCGGCCGGCGTGATGCTGACCATATCCCCCTAGTGTGCCGATGGTCAAGAAAATATGGGCCTAACATCGTTATGCCTCAATGGGCGTGTAACGGGATCCTTAACCTTAACTTATTACACTGTGGTGTGCACTTGTATTTACTGGTCACGGCTGTTTGTGCCCTATACCAGAGCGCTCTTTTAGTTTCGGTGACCGGAATTCTGATACCGGGTATAAAATTTTGTGTGCACCGTAAAAGACTATTTAAGTTTTTGGCGGGGAAAATCAGCTGATGTGTGAGTAAAATCAGTAAAATATAAATCATTACACACTCGTTCTGGATTTTTTTTTTTTTTTTTTTTTTTTTTTCTTAACCAGCGGCCTTTGGGCTTTCAGCCCTTCGGCCCAATGACATGTCATTGCGAGGCTGGGGAACCTGAGGACTTTCCTTCCAACCCGGTCAGGAGCTTCGCTCCTTCCCATCCACAGAGGGTTTATCACAGGAGCCGTTCAGGCTATTCAGTCAAATTTCCGGCCGTAAACATTTCTTCAAACGCCGACGCCCGGGTTTGAACCATGAACACCTGGTCGCCAGTACAACGCCGAAGCCATTACACCAGCGCGGCTCCCACTCGTTCTGGATAAACACAGCGCTAAAATTCTTTTGTGTACTATAACTTTATTCTGTGTTCTATTTTTGATTGCATTTTTATTTGTTTGAAATTAGTTTTGACGGAGTTACAGACTTTTGAAAACAGCGTCATCATTTGAGGAAATTCATAAAATAAGTAATCTTTTTATTAATTTAATATCTAAAAATCGGCCCATTCGTATGAGTTTATAATTATAAAGACTTCTCGAAGGGAAGCTAAAGATTATTTCCACATACTTTTTTTTTTTGGTTTCATATCTTGAGAATGTGTGGTAGTCAGTTTTGTGAGTGTGGCATTACAAGAACAAGCATATTGTCACCAGATTTTATAGCATTTAAATCCCTTTAAACGCATTCCTGATACCCACAAATCTTAAATAAGGTAGTAAAAAAATAACTTTTTGTAAAGCACCATATGTTTTTGCATTTTCATTCATTTATAATGATATTTAGCTACGTACATAAGCGTCAGAAAACATGTAAAGCTATAGATAGATTACTTCCACATAATTTGATCTATCTTTCAAGTCTTGTTAATCTTCTATTTATAATATGAATTTTTTTTTTAATTGTGTGTGAGATAAGGACTGTTCCATTGGTGTTCTTTGGTAGACAATCCTGTGCACACGACGGCTGCCAGCGAATTCTAAGTAACTGTTTGTATATCTTCTTTCATTCAAAGTTACAATGCAGGTAGTAAATTTAGAGAAACCAAATTCTAAATCTAATACCATCCTTTTATCAATGGCTAGAGTCAGAGATACATATGATAATTTAGAAATATTTATGAATGGCATGAAAGCTCAGATAGAGTCACTAAAATATTTAGAGTGGGATGGTAAACAAATTGTTGTTTTCTTATTCGGGGATTATTTCCTTGTTTTGCTGGAGACACCGCAGACATGGGTATATTCCTTGAGCTCCAGACAAACCAAACATTTTCATCAAAGACATCCAGAGAGCATACAACTTGCAAACCAAGAAGTTTGGCCATGTTGATAAGAGATTACAATAGATATATGAAATATGGGAAAGGGAATAAAAGGCAAGTGGCACATTACCATAATTGTTTACACAAACCAATGTTAGAGATTGAAATTGAAAATGTAGCTCCTCCTTACCTTCATATTTTATTAGGCATTGTTTTGAAACACCACAGACTTCTAGAACAGGTAGCTGATACAATAGACGCAAAGATATTTGAGAATTCGCAAGAGATACATGCAAACATTAGTACTTTTAAGAACTTGAAGAGATTTAGTAGTAACTGGAAATAGGCAGAAGAATTAGGAGCTAAAATTGAATTTTTCAGGTAGGTATTGAACTTTGTGAGGATAAGGAGGAGACAGATAATTTTAAAGTTAGACTTGAAAATGCACAAGATGCGCTGGCCAAACTTCAGTTTCAAGATCTGTGTACTAGGTCTGGTCCAGTTTGCTCACACATGGACAAGGTACTAGCCAAACACAAAATCATACAACAGGCTTATAATAGCAGAGCATTTATAGGGAATCACTGCCACAGATATCTCACACAAAAAGTTTATAAAGATCTTACAAGAGCAATCATTACACAAACACTGAAAATTACAGACAAACAAGATATAACTAACATAGCTTTTATTGCCCAAGAACAATTCAACTCACTGAAAGAAGCATTTGAGAAAGTACACAACAAAATATCACACAGTAAACCAATTAGTAAAGAATCAATAACAGCATCGATAGAGACTTATATGTCTTTGTTCAGAAAGCTATTCCCTAGTAAGACAATTCATAAACAGCACATATTAGAAAAACATTGCGCAGACTGGATCAGAACTCATGATGTATGATTGAGATAATTGTTAGCTCTCATGTTCTGGGGACAATTGGGTGTGTTATTTTAAGGTTATAAATGTGGACATGCAATTTAAACTTTCAATAATTAATGTTTGACGCATGAAACCAAAACAAAACTTTGATATCCATTTTCTGCAGGTTTTCTACTTTTGATTTCTGTAATTTGTTATGCATGTTGATTGTGACCGTTTTAGTGTAAATTGAATTAGAAACAAACCATAACAAAATGTAAAAAAAAACCGTAAATTTTACACTATTTCAGACTATTATATCTTCTGTTCTAATTGTGATAAAATGTTTGTTCTTGTTCTAAAATTTACTCTAACATTTCTAGTCTAGCTTTACGCAAAATTAAAGCCGGTATTTATAATAATAAAGTAGCATAAAAGCAATTCAAACATGTTTTGGGGACAATTGGGTGTGTTATTTTAAGGTAATAAATGTGGACTTGCAATTTAAACTTTCAATAATTAATGTTTGACGCATGAAACCAAAACAAAACTTTGATATCCATTTTCTGCAGGTTTTCTACTTTTGATTTCTGTAATTTGTTATGCATGTTGATTGTGACCGTTTTAGTGTAAATTGAATTAGAAACAAACCATAACAAAATGTAAAAAAAAAAACGTAAATTTTACACTATTTCAGACTATTATATCTTCTGTTCTAATTGTGATAAAATGTTTGTTCTTGTTCTAAAATTTACTCTAACATTTCTAGTCTAGCTTTACGCAAAATTAAAGCCGGTATTTATAATAATAAAGTAGCATAAAAGCAATTCAAACATGTTTTGGGGACAATTGGGTGTGTTATTTTAAGGTAATAAATGTGGACTTGCAATTTAAACTTTCAATAATTAATGTTTGACGCATGAAACCAAAACAAATCTTTGATATCCATTTTCTGCAGGTTTTCTACTTTTGATTTCTGTAATTTGTTATGCATGTTGATTGTGACCGATTTAGTGAAAATTGCATTATAAACAAACCATAACAAAATATTAAAAAAACGTAAATTTTACACTATTTCAGACTATTATATCTTCTGTTCTAATTGTGATAAAATGTTTGTTCTTGTTCTAAAATTTACTCTAACATTTCTAGTCTAGCTTTACGCAAAATTAAAGCCGGTATTTATAATAAAAAAGTAGCCTTAAAGCATTAATTAAGCCCTATCAAAAGTAAACATCGCCACATGGTTTTCCCATTAGGAAGCTGACCACGTGACCTCTGTCAAGTGGGCTATAAATAGCGCGGTCGGGGAAAAAGGGGAAATAACTAAAAGATCGCTCGCAAACAGCCGTGTGGTATACGTGGATGTCTTGTTTGTTTTTAGTGGGGTGCGAGAAAGAAGCAAAGCAGAAAAGCACTGTTCCGGAGCCTATTTTTAAAAGTTTTCTAAATGTTCTAAATGTTTTCCAGCGTCTTTTTGTCACTTCCACTGGCACTTGTCTGGTTCTTTTCATCTCCTATTCCACTGGCAATTTTCTGGTTCTTGTCATCTCTACTTCCGCTGGCAATTTTCTGGTTCTTCTCATCTCCACTTCCATTGGCAATTTTCTGATTCTTGTCATCTCCACTTCCACTGGCACTTGTCTGGTTCTTCTAATCTCCACTTCCACTGACAATTGTCTGGTTCTTATCATCTCCACTTCCACTGGCACTTGTCTGGTTCTTGTCATCTCCACTTCCACTGGCAATTTGCTGGTTCTTGTCATCTCCACTTCCACTGGCAAGTTTCTGGTTCTTGTCATCTCCATTTCCACTGGCACTTGTCTGATTCTTGCCATCTCCACTTCCACTGGCAATTTTCTGCTTCTTGTCATCTACACTTCCGCTGGCAATTTGCTGGTTCTTGTCATCTGCACTTCCCTGGCAATTTTCTGGTTCTTGTCATCTCCACTTCCACTGGAAATTTTCTGGTTCTTCTCATCTCCACTTCATCTGGCAATTTTATGGTTCTTCTCATCTCCACTTCCACTGGCAATTTTCTTGTTCTTCTCATCTCCACTTCCACTGGCAATTTTCTGGTTCTTCTCATCTTCACTTCCACTGGCAATTTTCTTGTTCTTCTCATCTCCGCTTTCACTGGCAATTTTCTTGTTCTTCTCATCTCCACTTCCACTGGCAATTTTCTTGTTCTTCTCATCTCCGCTTTCACTGGCAATTTTCATGTTCTTCTCATCTCCACTTCCACTGGCATATTTCTTGTTCTTCTCATCTCCGCTTCCACTGGCAATTTTCTAATTCTTCTCATCTCCGCTTCCACTGGCAATTTTCTAATTCTTCTCATCTCCGCTTCCACTGGCAATTTTCTAATTTTTCTCATCTCCGCTTCCACTGGCAATTTTCTAATTCTTCTCATCTCCGCTTCCACTGGCAATTTTCTTGTTCTTCTCATCTCCGCTTCCACTGGCAATTTTCTAATTTTTCTCATCTCCGCTTCCACTGGCAATTTTCTAATTCTTCTCCTCTCTGCTTCCACTGGCAATTTTCTTGTTCTTCTCATCTCCGCTTCCACTGGCAATTTTCTTGTTCTTCTCATCTCCGCTTCCACTGGCAATTTTCTTGTTCTTCTTATCTCCGCTTCCACTGGAAATTTTTTTGTTCTTCTCACCTCCACTTCCACTGGCAATTTTCTAATTCTTGTCATCTCCACTTCTACTGGCAATTTTCTAATTCTTGTCATCTCCACCTCTACTGGCATCATTTGATTCTTGTCATCGATACCACATTTGTGACCTAGACGTGCCATGTCAGCCTTCTATTCTACACAAGCACCTATTTATGAAATGGACAGGACACATATTAAGAAAATTCATTTATATCATTACGAGGCAGTGTTAAGTCATACTTTAATTAAGGGGAGTTAAGCGGTAAAAGATTTGTATGTACAGGTCGGAATTTATGGTTATCACGCTTGTAAGCTGACTAGCTGTTAGTTTGTTTAAAAAGAAAATATGATAGGGAAGCTGCTCGAATGTTCGAGATACAGAAAGTGTTAGAAGGGGTATGAACGCTACTCACATCTCGTGCTGCGAATTCGCGCCGGGATGAATTAGTACTGGGCGGTTTTTAGAGGGGGGAAATTTTCGTGACGGTTAATACGGGCAGAGCTCCGAAGATGGATGTTGACCATTTTTCGTCAGTGTGTCCCGGGATAAGATTTTTTGCATGAAAGGGATATTGGATTTTTCCTAATGTATTTTCTAAAGCCATGGTTGTACGGCTTATTTATGTACTGCAGAGGGCCTTGACATGGAATGATATATGGCATATGGCACCTCTTAGGCTCAGCTTCGTTGTTAGATCAATGTATGACCTGCTGCCGTCGGCCACAAACCTTGTGAGATGGGGAAAGTCAGATGATGAGCAGTGCCCCCAATGCCAGGGGAGGCAGACACTTGAACACCTACTCTCAGCGTGAAAGGTGTCATTAGGGCAAGGACGATACACTTGGCGCCACAACAAAGGGCTAAATGAGCTTGCTGCGACAATAGACCTGGCAAGGATGAAGGCGAATAGCAAAGCCAGGCTGAGCACCACAAATACATACTTTCTGAGGGCAGGAAAGTCAGCACACCCCAAACCGAGTAAACCAGATAGCAGTTTACCATTTCTTCTTGACTGTGCAAACGGCTGGCAGATGGCAGTAGACATACCTTGGCGAGGGGCATATCCAGAGAGTATCAGAAAATCGCGGAGACGGCCGGATATAGTGCTTCATTCTTCAGCATCGCTTCAGGTTATACTGATTGAACTGACCGTGCCATTTGAATCCAGATTGGACGAGCAACATTCGTTCAAAGCGGTCAAGTATAATGATCTGGCCGCGGATCTGAGACACGATGAGTTCACTGCAAGGGTCATGGCTGTTGAGGTGGGCGCAAGACTGCTCGTGGCTGCAT
Organism: Oreohelix idahoensis; assembly: GCA_024509875.1. NCBI lineage: Eukaryota > Metazoa > Mollusca > Gastropoda > Stylommatophora > Oreohelicidae > Oreohelix > Oreohelix idahoensis. The sequence continues at coordinate 648,849 of JAMPIV010002245.1, read as the reverse complement.
CAGTGTATGATTTATTGAAACTGTTGGGGCTGAGGGGACAGTCGAGAACAAGGGCACTGAAGAGGCTTAGTGAAACTGCCGAAAAAGCATCGTGCTGGCTGTGGAACAACCGCAATGGGCTATGGAAACCGTGACAGTAAACTCTACGGTACAGAAAACACCAGGAAGTCCACAGTACGTTGAGATTTTCAGTGTACTGATGAAAGTGTTGTGACTGACGAGCAACAGGCGGTGTATATTATAAGAGGTGTTAGGCACAGAATTTCAGTTGCTAGCGCGCAGTGGCTAGCCTCGTCGGCTTCGCGCAGGTATGTCCGTGTCTGTCCCTCGTTGTGTGCGAAGGAACGAACGGAGTAATTTGTCTTCTCTTTGTTACTTTCACAATTGCCTCCACGGCTGGCGGAGTTGTGGATTGTAAAGTTGCTAAACAGTTAGTTGCTTATCCTTTACCGGACGTGGCAATCAACTCCAGCTTTTATTGGCTGTTTGTGATTTATCTAGGCAATTTTTTTTTTCATTCAGTAGTTTGCCATTGCTTTCTGAACGGTACGACGCTTATACCATTGTTAAAAATCCACACAAAGCGATCTGCTACCAAACCGCCTGCAGCAGCTTTCGAACCTGGTATATCTGGATTATGAAACTGCGTTCATATCCATTAGGCCACAGACGCCGAAAGTTGCTACCAAAGTGAAATGGGTTCATTTTTGATACAAGACAACAGGAGGCTGAGACACTTGGGAGTCATGACCCAAGTGGGCCCGCCCCCCTTAGAGTGTAAAGGAGTATTCTTCTTCTTCGATCCTTAACCACCGACCGTCAAAGCAGTCAGTGGCCATCACGCCTAGTGGCGTCTTGTAGGGTAACAACAAATTGATTCCACTTTGCACGGTCGGTGGCCATCCTTCGTACAGTGATCCAACTCTGGTTCATTCTTTGCATCTCAGCCTCCACAGTCCTCCGCCAAGTTGTTTTTGGTCGGCCTCTCTTTCGCTTTCCTTCAGGGGTCCAAAGCATAGCTGTTCTTGTGATGGCATCGGGGTCTCTTCTGAGGACATGACCAACCCAGCTCCAGCGTCTGCCAGCTATGATGGTGTGCATGTCCTCTTGCTTGCTACGAGTAAGCAGATCTTGGTTGGTGATGGTATTCGGCCAAAAGATTCGGTGAATTTTTCTTAGGCATGTTGTGTGAAAAGAGGACAATTTTGACATTTCCTTCTCTGTGACTCTCCAGCATTCCGCACCATAGAGAAGCACAGAAAGCACGCAACTCTGGTATAATCTTAATTTTGTGCTTGTGCTGTATTGGGAGGACTTCCAGATGTTATTTAGGCTAAAGAAGGCTGTTCTTGCCTTATTCATTCTGATGTTGATGTCTTTGCCTGCCCCACCGTCTGGTGTTACTATGCTTCCTAGGTATGTGAAGGTATCTGTCTGTACCAGTTGCTGATTCCTTACTGATATGGACTCAGGGTTGCTCACATTGAGCGTCATGACCTCAGACTTCTTTAAATTGATGTTCAAGCCCACCTGCTGGCTAAATTTATTAAGTCTATCCATTTTTTCCTGGATGTGTTGATGTGAATGTGCCAGCAGTGCAATGTCATCTGCATATTCCAGATCTTCCAATGTAGAAAATGTAGTCCATCTTATTCCTCTTGGACTGCCCTCTGTTGTCTGGCGCATCACCCAGTCTATGACTGTTAAAAATAGAGTTGTTGATAAGGGGCATCCCTGTCGTACTCCTGTCTTCACCTCGAAGGTTAGGTTGCTCTGCCCAACACTACACGTAAAGTTGGCATAGAGGCTTTTAATGATTGATACTATGCAGCTTGGAATTCCATAAGCCCTCAGTATTTTCCATAAACTGTCCCTATGTATGCTGTCAAAAGCCTTTTCAAAATCAACAAAATTTATGTAAAGCTGTCTTTGCCATTCTGAGCACTGCTCTATAATGTTCCTGAGAGTGAATATATGGTCTACACATCTTCTGTTCTTTCTAAATCCTGCTTGTTCTTTCCTCAGTTTGTAGTCTACTGCCTTTGAAATTCTCTGTATAATTATCCTGCCTAGTATTTTGCTGGGAACTGAGAGAAGAGTGATTCCTCTCCAATTATTGCAGTCTGAAAGATCTCCCTTCTTGGGCAATTTGACAATTATTCCTTTGTTCCACTCTGATGGTGTTGTCCCCGTTTTCCACACTTGTGCAAATAGTGGTTCTAATAGTTCTGCTGCTAGCTCAGGGTCTGTCTTAAATAGCTCTGCATTTAAGTTATCATGGCCCGGAGCTTTACCGTTCTTTAACCCTTTGATTGCTGTGATGATTTCTTCTTTTCGTGGAATGTCTGTATTTACATCTAGATCGTTTTCAGCCTCAGGAACATTCAATTGTGTCTCTGGTATTTCCTTGTTCAGAGTTTCTCTGAAGTGCTCTGCCCATCTTGTTTCCTGTCCCTCTGCTGTCTTGATGAGATTTCCTTGCTTATCTCTTCTTCTTCTTCTTCCGTCCTTAGCCAAAGACCGACCAAGCAGTCAGAGGCCATCACGCCTTGTGGCGTCTTAAGGGCAACAGCAGATTGATTTTCTCTGTTGTAGTTTCCCATCACGCCTAGCGGCGTCTTTAGGGCAACAACAAATAGATCCATCTGCCGTTGTTTCCGTAATCGGTGTGACAAGCCAACAGGTGATCAGCCCATTGGGCTTGCTTATCTCTTACTAATGTAATATTGTTTGCACCTCGTTTTCCGCTGATGAATTTAGTTATTTTGTATACTGTGCTTTGTTCATTTCTCAGTGCTGCCTCCTCTGCCTGTTTTGCAAGATCGTCTAGGAAATTCCTTTTGTTGGCTCGGGTTTGGCGTTTAACTTCCCTGTCCAGTTGACTGTACTGTTCGCTATATAGTTGCTTTAACCTGGGGGACTTCGCTTCTGTTTTCTTTCTTTTCATTTCCTTCCTCATCTTTATGGTGTTTAATGTTTCTGGTGTTATCCAGTCTTGCTTCTTCCTTTCCTGGAATCCTAAGCATGATTTGCTACTTTCCTTATATATTGTTGAAATGGTGTTGAAATTCTGGTCTATATCATCAGTCAATGTGTAAAGGAGTATACTGGGCCGAAACACTTGTCGGATGGGGTGACCACTTCTGATGATCAGATTGCCTCCTGTTGTATCGCTCTGTAAAGAGTTTCCTATCATCATGGAGTGTGTTTGTTGCGGACCTATTCTCCACGGGGAACAGAAAGATAACGATGAAGTCACAACACTCTTCACCTCTATATATTTTTGTTGGTAAACACTAATATTCTCTAACAAATCAGTGACAAAACAATTTATTTACTAATGTAAATTCTACAGGTTTCTTGCTAAGTGGTTATATACAAGGCTGGCAACCTCAACATATGAAAATAGTATATGCATGAACCACTACTCAGGATGGTGACACAACAAGAGAAATTCATACTAGAATTGCTTTGGCAGCTAGCGCCTTCAATAGATTATCTAACATTTGGAAATTACGATCATTGAATATACATACCAAGCTTCGTCTGTTTAATTCAAATGTTATCTCAGTGTTAACATACGGCTGTGAGAGTGGAAAATAACAAAATCATTGGAGAACAAGCTGAATACATTCGAGAACAAATGTCTTAGAAAACTCATGAACATCAGTTGGAAAGAATTCAAGACTAATCGACAAATAAGAGAAGACTCTAGGCAGAAATATGTCTCCAACTATATAAGAAAAAGACGATGGTCATATATCGGTCATGTCCTACGAATGCAAAACAACAGAATACCATTGCAGGCACTCACTTGGGTTCCTGAGGGTAAGAGGAAAAAAGGAAGACCAAAAGAAACACTCAGAAGAACAATAATAAGAGAAGGAAGAACGTTGGGATTAAACAATGTGCAAGAGCTAAGAGGAGTGGCATCACAACGTACAACCTGGAGAGCACTGGTTTCTGCCTTATGCGCCGTGTTTGGTGCTTAAAGAATTTATTATTATTATTATTACTACTGCAAGAGCTGGAGATTGTTTCTGACTAGTCGTGCGGGAAACCCGGCAGCAGAGCTGTGACGTATGAAAATCGAGCCTCTCTTTAATTACAACTAAACCTCTCTTACAACTAAATAACTCGAGTCATTCCCACGATTGCTGGTTTGGTATGCCATAAGTTATCTGGACATTCGCCCTTTTGTTGTCTTCTCTCGCGGCGGTATCTCTTACTGACATTCCCACAGAGAGGCAGACCACCGGAGATCAGGTTACAATGTCAAGAGCCGAGATCAGCACCCTCTGTTTAACACCTGATAATAGAATGGACGAAGAATTCGCAGGTGCGTTTGCCAGTCATGGGGACATGGGCCGATTCAGTATATTAGCGCAGTTTTAGAAAATTCATCATCAGTCTGCCCCAGGAATTGGTGATATCTTCTAGCGCGAATCTTGGAGTTTTAGATAAAGATAATTCCTTTTAGATTCGTGGAGAGTGTCAATTTGTCCTTGCGTGGCGGCGATCAACCCTGTGATCTAGCGGTCTGAATAGCTCCAGAAAAAACATTCTTAAAATATTATTGGGTCTTAAATTTGGACCTGTGCGGTTCTCTTGTCTTCTTACAGAGAGAGTCCCCACATATAAACATTTAAAGAATAAAACATCAGAACTGGACAAGAAAGTACCCAGATTGTTCACAGCAAATCTGATCCGCCTGTGGTGGCCAAATATCTATATATATATAAACATTTTTCCAGAATATTGACTATCGTAGTTTTTTTCTTTTCTCAAGTGGATTTATCCAGAAAAAGGAATACTTGGGTCCATAACCGGCACCCAACCCCAGAGTGAGAGATAAAAACAGATAGGAGATCCTTTGCTTATCCTTATTGGTTTTCTAACAGTGTACCCACCAGACATTTTCCTTAAATATCGGACATCTGTGTGCTGCCCATGGTGAACATTTGATCGCAATATTTATTTACCTGCACTACCTGACGTGAACTTTTTGACACATAATATTAGCATTATTTAAGCGGACGTTCCCCATTAGGAAAAATAATCATTCTTGGAGGAACTGGGGTCCCTTGGATAGCACCAACCTGAAATATGTCAAAGATACACAGATGTGTTAAAGAGTAGTAGGTAAGTGTGATTGCTGATTGCTTGTGGCCACAGACCGACAGACTGTAAGAAAGAGAAAATGAATATTTCATATTTTGTATAATCATTATACTCACTTCAGTCTTTTCGGGTTCGCAAATACTGTTATATCATTTTCTTGTCTTCTTTGTTTCAGGATAGATTAACTAGAGACTTGGTTCTTTTACTTTATCGTCTATCCCTATATATATTATTATTAACTGTAATCTTTTGGGTTAATTACCTCTGTCAGGATCTACTTTGGGATTCCGTTGCAATAGAGGAGAGCCTATTGGGTTAATAAAATTTCTTGCATTTTTATGTCTGTAAACTATACGTTCTGATAGATAATATTGATGTGATTTTTTTAAGATAATAAACATAATAAACCTTAAGTTATCGTGTTGGTCAAACCCCTGCCCAGTATATGTTATCCACAGCTTGGTTCACGTCTGTACGTATTATGTCACAGAATTGTGTATATGTAAGTGGAGTGTAACTCGTATATATATGTACCAGGAGAGACAGGGAGTCTAGTTAAATATTGTCGTGAGATAGGCTGGGATTAGAGCAATTACTCAATCCAGAGACTGTCCTTAGTGATGAGTAATGAGTAATGATTACATCACATGTGCCTAAGGTGTAACATATTATCTTGTGAGATTTATGTACCTTTTTTAAATTGTAATTCAGGCAAATCATTATGCATGCACTCCAGGCGCAATTTCCTAGTTAACACCCAGAAGGATATTGGTGAATTTTCATCATATTCCCTGAGTTACACTGTGCGCTCGGGAATTTAAATCTTCTGAGAGGTTAACATTGATGGGTGGAGCGCATGACAATGGGTCTGCTAGTTTGCGGCGAACAAATACTTAGCAGGAATTTGCTTCTTTCTATTTGTCTAAAGATCGTGGTTACAAGCCATCAGACGATTTGTGGTATTCACGCCGCTATTGTGAGGGAAAAGCATCCACATCTGCCAAGAGTAATCTTGCGCGCAGGTAGATACCTTGGAAGCCAATATTAGATACTCTTGAGTTTTGGTCAATGTTGGACCACTACTGCAAAGCAGGGGAGGCAATCCGTGACAATGACAGTAGAAAATTGAAAGTGGCAAAGGGCGGAACTTGGCTTCTGTCAGCAGAAGTTTAACAATAAAAATGTACACTCCGAAATACACTGGATTTAGTTTAATTTGTACATATGTAGAATGTTCAGAACGAACTTCAGGTTACTCGGTACAATTTCATAGACATGAAACTTTAAAACAGAGCATTACAACAAGAAGAAGCTAATCATCGTGTGGTCTATTCGACGGAAAAGTGTTCCTGCATTGTAATCTTCTTTGAACTCTGGATGCGCCAATGTATTACCTAAGCCCGAAAGAGAAGCAAAGACTAGTAACACTGTAACTTATCAAGCTTGCTATATAAAGGCCACCCGTGTGTTACCGGGGCCCGAAAGGGGAGCAAAGAATAGTAACACTGTTCCCTGCCAAGCATGTCGTAGAAAGCGACTAAGGAGGGTTGGACATGGGGCCGGTTACCCCATCCTGTAAAAAAATTAAACCACAAAAAACTTCAACAAACATGGACAAGTCAATTAAAGAAAATAAAACACAGCCATCCAAGACAGGGGAAGGTCCTCTCGCAGGGAGGCGTATGATGCAACACAGAGAAAGTCGAAAGGAGTCTGTGTTGCTGACTAACCTTCTTTCTTCTAGGAGAACTTCCAGATTTGGCACCTGGAATGTTCGGACATTAAACGAACAAGGGAAAGTGGCACAAGTAGCAGCAGAGATGAGGGAATATAAAATCGAGGTTCTGGGACTGTGTGAAACAAAGTGGAAGGGGGTAGACAGGAAGAAACTCAACACAGGTGAATTGGTGCTGTCCTCAGGACATGAAGACGAAAGTTCACACCACAGTGAAGAGGTAGCTCTTATGCTATCTAAAGAAGAACAGAAAGCACTCATTGAATGGGAAGCCGTTGGATCCAGAATAATAACAGCTTCTTTTAAAACAGCTAAAAAGAAAATAAATGTAAATGTCATCCAATGTTATGCACCAACTAATGACAAAGAAGAGTCTGTGAAAGAAGCATTTTATACTAGACTACAGGAAATTATGGAAAAAGTAAAAAGAAGAGACATCACAATTTTGATGGGTGACATGAATGCAAAGATAGGTACAGTCAACACCGGCTTTGAAGAAGTCTTGGGAAAACAGGGGCTAGGAATAATGAATGAAAATGGGGAACTATTCTCAAACTTCTGTGCTTCAAATCAACTGGCTATAGGAGGAAGCATGTTTCCACATAAGAGAATACACAAGGCAACATGGATATCACCAGACCATAGAACAGAAAATCAGATTGATCATATATGCATAAACAAGAAGTTTAGATCATCATTGCAGGATGTAAAGGTATATAGAGGAGCAGATGTGGCATCAGACCACCACCTTATGATAGCCAAAGTAAAAATGAAACTCAAGAGATATGCAGCAATGCAAAATTGTAGACAACAATTTAATGTAGGACATCTAAGAAATCAAGAAACAAGAGACAAATTTGCGGTCACAATATCCAACAAATTCTAAGTGCTCCAACAGCTGGAAGATGTACAGAAGACTATTTGGCAGCAAATCAAAACTGTATGGAATAAGACATGTGAGAAATACTGGGGAAAAGAGAACGACAACAAAAAGCATGGATAACAACAGAAACCATCAATGAAATAAAAGGCAGAAAAAACAAGAAAGCAGATTTAAACACAAGCAAAACCAGAAGTTCCAAAGCCAAGGCTCAAGAAGTGTACACAGAAGCAAACAAAGAAGTTAAAAGAAGTATCAAAAGAGACAAGAGGAAGTATATTGAGGAGTTGGCAAGAGAGGCAGAAGATGCTGCAGCCAAAGGAAATATGAGAGAACTGTATAACAGCACAAAGAAGCTGACAGGGAAATACAAACAAACAAGTTGCCTCATAAAAGACAAGAATGGAAAACTGCTCAGCAATATACAAGAGCAAATGAAGAGGTGGACATAATATTTTGAGGACCTTCTCAATAGACCAGCTCCACAAAACCCATCGGACATCCAGCCAGCAGAAGAAGATCAACAAATTAACGGTGAAAGACCAATGAAGGAAGAAATAAAGAAAGCCATAAAGCTTCTAAGAGATGGAAAAGCGTCTGGACCTGATGGCATTCCAGCAGAGGCCATCAAAGCAGATATCGACACGGCTACAGAGATGTTATATAAATTACTTGGTAAAGTCTGGGAAAGGAAGAGATACCAGCAGAATGGAAGGAAGGATATCTGGTTAAGTTGCCTAAGAAGGGAAATTTACAAGAGTGCACAAATTATAGAGGAATAATGTTACTTTCAGTGCCAGGAAAAGTATTAAACAGGATTATCCTTGAAAGATTAAAAGAGTCCATAGACAAGAAACTGAGAGATGAACAAGCAGGTTTTCGACAAAATACATCCTGTACAGACCAGATAGCCACTTTGAGAATAATAGTTGAACAAAGTCTGGAAAGGAATTCACCACTATACATCGGATTTGTGGACTACGAAAAGGCATTTGACAGTGTAGACAGAGAATCACTTTGGAAATTGATGAGGCATTATGGAGTTCCACTGAAGATCATTAATTTAAGAAAGAAAATATATGAAGACATGACATGCAGAGTTCTTCATGAAGGACAGCTTACAGAACCGTTTGGGATAAGAACATGAGTGCGACAGGGATGCCTCTTGTCTCCATTTCTTTTCTTACTAGCAATAGTCTGGGTTATGAGAACATGGACAACACACAACAGAAATGGAATCCAGTGGACTCTGACTAAGCAGTTGGATGATCTGGATTTTGCTGATGACTTAGCTCTTCTGTACCATAACCGTAATCAGATGCAGGACAAATTGAAAACACTCGATGAGAGGTCACAGCAATTGGGTCTGAAAATACACAGGGAAAAGACAAAGATAATGAGAATTGTCGTGAGAAATTCTAATCCACATATATAAATTATCAGGTAAATGTAAAGCCTAACACATAAATTCAATAAAAGGAAAGAAGAATGGTAAAGAACAGTGCTGTCACACTGACTGTACTCGAAATCCCCCGTGTTTTCTCCTGCGTCTGCAAATTGTAACGTTTCACGTTGATAGTAAAAGCCTTCTGCAGCATACACGCGTTTCCCCAACACAATAAAATGTGTACTCCCTTTCTAAGAAAAACCTTGAGATACGCAATCTGACCTAGATTTAAAATTCCATTCATGTCATTTTATACACTACGTTACCAAAAAAAAAAAAAAGAAAGACAGATGGACTAAAGATAGAAAGAAAGGGAGGGGCTGAGAGCAGGAACGCATGCAACACTAAACACGCGTCTCGCTATACAATTACTACCATCACGCGTGTAAGGCCACAAGCACTAGCTTTTTTCAAATCGACAGTGATAAAAAACACTACACACACGAGAGTTAGTTTTTAAAAACTCACAAAACGCTTATTAGGAAACATGACATTATACTGGTTTACGTTTGAAAACATTACAGTACCCAGACACTACATCGTATTCGAAGTAAACAGGAGGTAGAAGAAAGTGCATATTTTGAACGCAGCCACTTAGCTTCTTTAAATTTGTATATTTGGGTTCCTTAGGACTTGCTGACAAAAAATATGTTAAACGTTACGCAAATAGTCTAGGAATTACCAAATTATAGCCAAAAGAAATAGTGAGGGATGTCAGACAACACCAAAATCAGAATCGCTCAGTGGCAGATTTTCACACCACCATTGTACGGGAAATGGGTCTCCATGTTAAATCCGATTTGATTGGAGCGCAATAAATGTAAGGCTAAACACGATTAGTCGGACTATAAATACTATCTGTTGTTGTCAGGGGAAACGGGAGTAGGAGTACTTTTTTTCAAACGATTGGGTAAACATGGCACGATTGGTTAGACCCGCGAATATAGTCAATCAGAGGCGTCAGGTCACCACCACATGTTCAAATAAACTTACTGAAGAACCAGTGCGTTGAGCGCCAGTGCATATTTTTCTAAATAAAAGCCTGGGACATCGGCAGATTGAAATTGTGCTATATTCATTGCCAGTCAACGTAACTGTGTATTATTCCATGAATTGTGGTAAGCTTGATATATTCAATATCTTTTTAATGAAAATTGAATGTAAATTGATAATTTATGTCTGTATATATGTGTGGTTCAGTAGCGAACATGAGGTAAAGCCTATATAGTGCTCCAACCTGAACAGAAGGTGTCGGGGGAAAGTAAAACTGCATGGAATTGCCAAACAGTACACTGACACCTATCTTATTGACTAGAAAGAAATAATGCTGGAATTGCAAAGGCGTAGTAACCATTAGGGGGGAATATATTGGTGTAAATTATTTCAGATGAAGCTGACAGTTGGCCTACCGCTCTGAACTCAGTGTTTGTTATGTAATGTGTTCAGTCTGTAAATAGATTATAAATTAGTTATGAAGTAGGAGGTACAACCTTCTTGTTTCAGGGACCGTGGTCCAAAAGTTATTGAGCAGCACCTGGTCTGAGCTTTGCTGAACCTAGAGGCTGACAGCATACTCCTGGGTCCAGATAGTGACCAGTGAGGTGTCTCCAGAACACAGGGAGGCTATCGAGCAGAGGAGTCTTTTCCTGCCGCCATCACGAAAGATAAGCCTATGTGGCCAGTGGAGCTCAACATTATGCCCCCCCCCCCCCCCCCCTCAAAATCTGACTTTATAATAAACCAGAGGGAAAATACAGTGTTTAAATTGATAGGAACTGTGAACTTTTCCCCATACCATTTACAAGATAAACAAACACTTGAAGTCATGATGACAAATAACAACATAGCTTGAAAAAAAAAACCAGTATTACCTCATATTACTACTACACAACTGACACACATAGGATAATATTAATAAAATATGTCACTACAAGTTTCATATTGATAAATCCTGTACATATAAATTGTAATTAAAATTGATTGTGATTCCTGGTTCACTTTGTAGTTGAATCAGGACATATATATTAATGTAAGTACTTAATACATATTGATATTTGAAAATTTACCAGTGACTCATTTAAGATAGTCTTATAGAGTGTTAAATGTGTGTGAGTGTCACAGTGTTGTCAAGTGTGGTGGAATAAATTAAATTGTTTATCTGTTGTTGTTGTGACTTACATTTCATCATATACATACCCTAGACATTTAACGTAGTCATCACAATATTCCAGAATAATTCTGACTGAGGCATAATGTGGTAGCAAGTAAGGTTATCTGTAAAACACTACACCTATTAGATACAGATACCTTCACAGCTGATCTCAGTCAGTACACTAAGTCCCCTATAAAAATTTATAACATCCCACTTTACCACAAGAATAAATGCAGGTAATGATAACAGGGTTGAACTTGAAGAAGCACCAATACCAGATGTAGAATCGTACACATATCTTGGCAGCAATATAGACAAAGTTGGAGGGACAGACAGTGATATCAAAATAAGAATACAAAAAGCAAGAGGAGCTTTCACTGCATTGGGAAATATATGGAGATCAAGAGAAATCGGATTCAACATGAAAATAAGAATCTTCAACTCAAATGGGAAATCAGCCCTATTGTATGGCTCTGAGACATGGAGAACAACAAAGACAACTACCAAAAAGCTACAGACTTTCATAAATGGGTGCTTGCGTAGAATAGAGAGATTAAAATGGTATGACAAGGTTACCAACGTGGAACTGATGACAAGAACTAGACAAGTGCCAGTGGAACAAGAGATGAGAAGAAGACGATGGCGATGGATAGGACACACACTGAGGAAACCTGTTGATAGCATTACAAGGCAGTCTTTGTTCTGGAACCCCCAGGGCAAGAGAAGCAAAGGTATACCAAGAAGCACATGGAGACGAGAGCTGGAAACAGAGGTGAAAATGATAAGGAGAACGTGGAAAGAACTTGAGATGATAGCACGTGACAGGAGGACTTGGCAGGTGTTTGTTGGAGGCCTATGCTCCTTTGGGAGTGGAGGGTTATGAATGAATATAAAGGCGAATTAAACAGGTTGGAATGGGGGCCGGTTACCCAAAACCGTAGAAAAAAAAAAATCAACGAGCATGAACAAAATCATCCTAAGCAAGTGGTTCTGGTATTTGAATTCAGCCATCCAGGACGGAAGAAGGCCCTCTCTTAAGGAGGTTAATGATGCGCCCCAGAGGAAGCTGAAAGGAGCCTGGGTTCTAACTCACCTTTTTTCTCGTAGCAAAATCTCCAACTTTGGCACCTGGAATGTTCGTGCAATAAAAGAACAAGGAAAGACCGCTCTGGTGGCAGCAGAAATGATAGACTAGAAGAATGACATCCTCGGACTCTGTTTAATAGGGTGGATGGGAATAGAAAAGACGAGACTGAACACAAGAGAAACGGTGCCGTTCTAAGGACACGAAGAAGAAAGCGCACATCACAGTAAATGAGTGGTTCTAATGCTTCCAAAGCAAGCGCACAAAGCACTCATAGAATGACAAACAATGGTATAATAATAATAATAAATTCTTTAAGCACCAAACACGGCGCATAAGGCAGAAACCAGTGCTCTCCAGGTTGTTCGTTGTGACGCCACTCCTCTTAGCTCTTGCACATTATTTAGGCCCAACGTTCTTCCTTCTCTTATTATTGTTCTTCTGAGTGTTTCTTTTGGTCTTCCTTTTTTTCCTCTTACCCTCAGGAACCCAAGTGAGCGCCTGTAGTGGTATTCTGTTGTTTTGCATTCGTAGGACATGACCGATATATGACCATCGTCTTTTCCTTATATAGTCGGAGACATATTTCTGCCTAGAGTCTTCTCTTATTTGTCGATTAGTCTTGAATTCTTTCCAACTGATGTTCATGAGTTTTCTAAGACATTTGTTCTCGAATGTATTCAGCTTGTTCTCCAATGATTTTGTTATTTTCCAACTCTCACAGCCGTATGTTAACACTGAGATAACATTTGAATTAAACAGACGAAGCTTGGTATGTATATCAATGATCGTAATTTCCAAATGTTAGATAATCTATTGAAGGCGCTAGCTGCCAAAGCAATTCTAGTATGGATTTCTCTTGTTGTGTCACCATCCTCAGTCATTTTACTGCCTAAATAATTGAAACTTTCAACTTTCTGTAGTTTTTCCCCGTTCAAGATGATATCAAAGGTCTCGTTAGAAAAGTTCATAGCTTTAGTTTTAGAGGCATTTATTTGGAGACCTATTTTAAGGGGAGGTTTCACCCATATTTTGGCATTTTGTTTAAAAATTATCATTTTTACAATATTGATGCTACAGTTTAGTGTCACCATTTTTCTACCTAACACTATGTTTTTTATTGCAGTTTTCAGCTTACAAATATTTTAAATTAATTTTTCAAATACGTATGTTCAGCCACAAATCAGCTAATTATATATGCAAAAAATTTATTTTGTTATAACTTTTTTATTTATTAACATATTTTAATAATTTTTTCGGTATTTAGTCCAGCCAGGGCATTAGATTAAAATTTTTAAAAGTTATGAACCTTAACATAAAATAACATTTCATTGGCTGAAACTTCTCATGATTGTCACAAAATCGCCAGCTTCAACCAATCAGAATCAAGCTTTCATTGGGGCTTGGCTGGCTGATTTATTTACTTCGTATTCACTTCCTGTGTCATTGTGAAGCAGAATTAGCGATTACTGTGAAATTTATAGTGATTTCTTATTTAATAAAATGGATTGTGTTAATAAATCAACAGCATCAGGTAAAAGAAGGAAGGATAGGCCCATTAAGAGGAAATTTAGAGGTAACAGATATTCTGGTTCTCTTAAACAACCGAAAGTCACAGCCACGTGTCAGACAAACGAAATAAGCCTAGGCCTATCGTCAAACTGTCATTCTCAGCCAGATGAACGTAAAACTCTAAACTCATCGGCATCATTCTGCAAATTAAATAGTGTTAAAACTACAGCTGTGAAACCCACTGATCCTGAAACTATTGAAGGATACAGAATTATCAGCATTGAAAACGTCTTGGATTTTGTTAAACAGTTCCCCTGTCCAAAGTGTTTGACATCACCTGTCACTACAAACAGTGAGCAGAACCAGTTTACAGAGTCTTTATACACAGTGAATGAGTCTCACTTTGGCCTGTCAAGTTCATTTACTTTCACTTGTATATTTTGTTGTGACAGTTTTCAACTATCTTCATCTGCTGAAAATATAAATTTAAGATTCCAGATGTCAATGTTTAGCATAGGAATAAACAAAGAAAAAAGTAAACGTTTTCTGACAAATATGAATATGCCTCCACCAGTAGCATCAGCAACACACAGTGAGTTGAAAAGGAAAATTTTGCATGCTACAAAAAGATGTGCAGAAGAAAGTATGCATTCTGCTGTCGAAGAATTAAAATCAGATGTTAAGACAAATGAAGTTACTGTGTCATGTGATGGCACCTGGCAACGGCGAGGCTTCTCAAGTAAAAATGGCATAGCAACAGTTCTATCTGTGAACCCAGTGAGAGCAGCAAAAGTTGTTGATGTAGAAATTTTGTCCAATTACTGTGATGCTTGCAGTAAGGCTAGAAAGAAATACAAAACAGATGAAGAATTTGAAGTGTGGATGACAGGTCATAAATCATGCCAAAAAAAATCATGAGGGTGCCTCTGGTCTGATGGAATCAAATGGAATGATTAATATTTTTAGAAGATCTGAGGAAAAAACATGGTTTGAAGTATGTAAAATATCTTGGAGATGGGGATTCAAAAAGTTTTAAATCTGTTGCCGAGGCAAAGCCACAAATGTATCCGGGACTTCAAATCAAAAAATTAGAATGCTGCGGCCATGTTCAGAAACGAATGGGACGACGTCTCCTTGATAAAGTTGCAGAATGTAAAGGTAAGCAGTATGAAGAAGATGGGAAAAAGTATAAAGGTATTGGAAATTTTGGAAGATTAACAAAGAGTGCTATTATGAGAATACAAGGTCATTACAGTGCCGCAATAAGAGGAAATATTGGTTCAATTTCCAATATGAAAAAAAGCATAATGGCCATTCTCAAGCACCGTGCTGGAGATCATGAAGATTGTGGAGATTGGTGCCCAAAGGATATAAACAAGGCTAACAAAAACAGGCTGCCTAAATTTGTCATTAAAGAAATTCAGCCTGTCTTTGATGAATTGTCTTCAGACTTCTTGTTGTCAAAATGTCTCCATGGAGGAACACAGAACTCTAATGAGTCTTTCCACAATCTGATCTGGAACAGATGTCCCAAAGCAGCATTTGTAGGAAGAGACAGATTAGAACTTTCAGTTTATGATGCTTTGATAGTTTTCAATGATGGAGAACTTGGGAGAAGAGGAATTTTTGAAAATCTTGGTCTATCTTTTGGGAAATACTGCTTCAAAGGATTTTCTGGTTTTGACGCGGCACGAGTCTCTGCTTCCCTAAGATCATATGATATGAAAAAAGCAGAATACAGACACAGAAAATCTTTCCTGGATTATAAGAATACCAACAAAGATAATGGATATGCAGGTGGTGGATTCTAATGTGAGTATGACAATTTTACAGCATGTTTTCCCTGTATTTTGCTTATTTCTACGATATTGTTTTTCAGCAATTTTGATGACATCATGTCAGGATTACTCAAAAAGTTGTAAAGCTAAAGGCTTTAAACTTTGTATACTATAATCTCATACTATAGTGCTTGTCCCCTGCTAATTTTAAAAGTATAAACCTGTAACTTTTTGATCAGTGAATTTTTAAAGTATCTCTACCCTGTATTTTTATCAAGAAAAATGGGTCTAATTTTTGAAAATTCATAAAACATCACTCGGACAGTTTATGAAAATGAAACTAGAAGGGAGTCTTGAGAATGCTGTGATCTATGTGCAAGCCAAATTCCAATGTCCTATCTTTGCAAATAAAGTGTGCATCTTGACACAAAAAAGTTTCTATTTTTAGTAACAATATGCAAATTAGGACCCAATATAATTATTTTCCAATGATTGAGCATTTTTTATTAGATGCTTTGATGTCCTAAACATGCCCAAAAAAATTGGAGCTTGTACAGACAAAAATAAAAAAAAAATTTTTTTAGGTGAAACCTCCCCTTAACCGAGAGATGACACAAATTATTTATTGCTTCTTGGGATTGTCTTGGTGTTGAACTTAAGAATGCTACATCATCTGCGAAATCCAGGTCCCCCAGGAATTTTCCATTTGTCCATTTTATACCCAATTGTTCATTGTGGGTATAGTTATCTACCCTTCCAAGATGGAGGTGAAATTCGTTTCTCACCTTAGAAGCCGAAAGAAAAACATCAGGAATGTGTGTATTTCGATGGATAGTACCATGTTATGTTAAATTATAGAATAAAAGATACACCAGAGTATCTAGTGGTGTAGATATTTTCCTATAACTGACCTCGAAACCCTCGAATCGGTCGGTTGGATCGGAGGGTTGATCAGTGAGTTAACAATTCACTATCGTAAAACAAGCTATTGTTACCGAAACAGAACCAGGCTCGACAGTAAACAATGGTATACAGAATAATATTAGCGACTTTCAAAAGTCCCCCCACTTACTTAGAAGTGTCATCATATCACGCCACGTGTCATACCTCGAGGAGTAGACGATTATGTCCCTCCGCGGATCTTAATTTTCGATGCTTTGTAGCCAACAGGAGCCGAGAAGTCTTTTGCCAGTCGAAAATTCTGGGAACCACTCTTTTAGACGCGGTATTTCCTGATTCAACCCCCACCAACCCCTTTTTTTAAGAAAAACCCATAAAAGATTTGAAACAGGTCAAAGCCGTTTATATGAGGTTATAAGTTTGTTATACGATTGCGTTACCGGGTGCAAGATTACTTGATCACGAATAGCATCGATGTTATTTCAAAAACTTTGTACTGTAATAATAAAGTGGCTGAGTAGTGGAATAAAGCATTTATTTTTAAATCATAAACTTGAGCTGTGATTTAACGTATGCGATAGATAATCACAACTGCTATAAAAGAACGAACAAATGGACTTTATTTTCAAAGGGTTTAGAACTGTGCACGCAGGCCAGAATACAGTAGTTACCAGAAATAGAAAGGATAAAAATTATACTTAAATTATTATTATATCAGAAATGCGAAAGAAAAAAAAACGACTGTAAAAGAATCGCGAGCGTTGGAGCGCTGGTGTCTAGCTGCGAAGGTACCAGGTTCAAAATAAGGTGTAGTCACGCTCCAGTCTGGGAGAGCAACTTCTAGGAAGGTTAAGGCGGCCGGCGTGATGCTGACCACATCATCCCTAGTGTGCCGATGGTCAAGAAAATATGGGCCTAACACCATATTCCCAATATGCCTCAATGGGCGTGTAACGGGATCCTTTTTTACCCTTACGCTCCAGTCTACCTAGCTGTAAATGAGTACCGGTATCCAACTCCGCTCGTAAGTTAGGTAAGGAAAAGGCAGCTAGGAAGGGAACTGGTCCCGCCACCTCTCGAAGATGGACCTAGTACAGTGAAAGCTTGAACACTTCACTCCACTACGGCAGCGTTTGCTATGGAACTACCTTTACCTTCTTTTAAAAGAATGACAAAAGTCATATGAAAAAGTCTGGGATCTCAAGACGCAGCAATAGAGACCGCAGTCAGCGACTCATAGCTTGACTGCCTGCGTCAGGACCAGCGAACCAGAGCTGGTCAAGACCGTGCTCCACCTCCACGTGGTGGTCCTGGAAACAGTCTGCAGCAGTGCAGGCTGGCTGAGCGAGTACGGATCGCAATGGGAAGGCAAACCCGGTCCTAAAAAATGCCGTGCAGAAGTCGGATGTGTCGACCGAAAGGTGCAGATATCACAGCTACGTTGGAAACAGACACAACGCAACCACCGTCCTTTTCAGGGCGAACGAAGAAGAAGAAGATATGAAAAAGTCTACAAGATTTAGAAAGCGCGACAACTCGACCACATGCTAATATACAGACTTTCATTTACAGGAAAATTCATCATACTATTTCTGTCCTGACTATGCCTTCTTTTTTTGTCTTCGCTGAGTGTTCCACATTTTAAAATCTTTTTCACTTTTTTTCTATCTTTCATTCCGTTATGACGTTCTCTTCCTCTCACTCATCGCTCATATTTGGCAATTTTTATGGCCTTTCATTCATTATTTTACTCTCTATGCTGAATCTAGTAGGGGAAAGTCTCTAACACTCCACTCCCCTACGGAAGTATTTGCTATGGGACTGTCTTTATCTTGTTTACCACTCCTCAGACTTATTTACGTTCCGCCAGGTGAACTGGGGTATTATCGTAACAATACCCAGTCATTATCACCGGTCAGCGAGCGAGATTCTTATCATGAAAAGACGGTCTCGCCCGATCAACATCTATAGAAGCCAATATTGTCTGTCTGAGATAGCCGTCTGAGGTGGGCAGATTACACAGGTGGTAGATGCGTTTATCGTTTCACGGGACCATCCCTGTGTGTGATTATCACGATAATCTGTCTGGAGAGACAATATTGGCGATAGGTAGCATCTGGACATCAAATGAGTTCACAGATGGTGTTTATGAGTTGTGCACAAGATGCCGGCGGAAGTCTGACGCAACGATATGACATCACTGTAAGAGGTCACGCGTGGATATTAAATTTAATATTGTGAAACACGTGAGGGTATTTTTCGAATTTGAAAACGCCCCTACCCACGTAGTGCTGAACGAGATTCGATTGGATTGGTTCATTTTGAGGAGCTGAAATATACAATGTATTTTATTGGCACACTAGTCGGAAGTGCAATCTGTGATTTGCACTAAGAACTGAGAATATAGTGTGATGAAAACACAGACACAGATCACACAGAGAGACTGCAGCGCACAAGTCATATCAGCGACTCCTAAAAGCCAGAAAGAAAAAGGAGACATTGGACTTAGAAATTCCACAACTATAAGTAACAGATCGAGTATTGGGCAACTTTGGAATTCACAAGTAAACCCGCATTTTTAATACAAGACTGGAAACTTAAAGGGGCCAGGACTTTAATTAACAAGACTGGAATCCTAGGAATTTGATCACAAGTCATAGAGGAATTTAACAAAAGTTTTCCCAGGCCCAGGTGATTTCACAGAACATCCGCCGTCAGAGGAATTAACTCTAATTTCCCAGACCAAGTCATAGAGGAATTAAACAAAAGTTTTCCCAGGCCAGGATTTTGCAGAACACCCGCCGTCAGAGGAATTAACTCTAATTTCCAGACCAAAGTGATTTCGAAGCATCTAATACAGAGCTGTGTCCAGTCTAAATCTGTGCAAGGAGATTGTGTATTCCCAAAATTTTGGGGTAAGTGTAAACAATTTATTTACTAATGTAAATTCTACAGGTTTCTTGCTAAGTGGTTATATACAAGGCTGGCAACCTCAACATATGAAAATAGTATATGCATGAACCACTACTGCAAGAGCTGGTGATTGTTTCTGACTAGTCGTGCGGGAAACCCGACAGCAGAGCGACCCCAGACTCCGACGGGAGTAGTGATGAGTAATGAGTGATGATTACATCACATGTGCCTAAGGTGTAACATATTATCTTGTGAGATTTATGTACCTTTTTTTAATTGTAATTCAGGCAAATCATTATTCACGCACTCCAGACGCAATTTCCTAGTTAACACCCAGAAGGATATTGGTGAATTTTCATCATATTCCCTGAGTTACACTGTGTGCTCGGGAATTTAATTCTTCTGAGAGGTTAACATTGGTGGGTGGAGCGCATGACAATGGGCCTGTTAGTTTGCGGCAAACAAATGTACTTAGCAGGCATTTGTTTCTTTCTATTTGTCTAAAGTTCGTGGTTACAAGCCATCAGACGATTTGTGGTATTCACGCCGCTATTGTGAGGGAAAAGCATCCACCTTAACCGCCTACAGTGGAAGAGAGTGTGGAGAAGGCTTCCGTCATCACAGAATTGATGAACCACAGCTGCAGGACTCATCTGGAGTTAAGTTTTTTTTTGTAACAGGCAACAGCAAAACACGGATATTGGTAGCGCCCCGATCCAACTGTTGTGAGGAAAAATTTAATTTACCTTTCACCCCCATTTAATGCTTATTTTAATTTGTTGAACTAAGTGACTATTAAATTTGTTGTATGTTATTTTAAACTAAACAAATAATTGTTTGTTCAGTCATTAGAAGTAAGAAAGCAAACGTATGAGCCCGATTCTTTAATATATGTATATAAATACCTAGACATATATTTACCTCTAAACAGAGCTATTACTTATCACAGGAATTTCGTTGGATTACACCAACTGGGGGCTTGAAAGGGCTAAACCATTGCTTAAATCCTTCAGAAAAGACGACGGACCAGATATAATGCGTGAACAATTGTTCAGCCCAGTTCAACATTGTTCGTGACTTCTGGAAATATATTGTGAACTCTCCCTTAAGGTAGAAGTGTCATTAATCTTCTATCTACATCTCTGCCAAGAGTAATCTTGCGCGCAGGTAGATACCTTGGAAGCCAATATTAGATACTCTTGAGCTTTGGTCAATGTTGGACCACTACTGCAAAGCAGGGGAGGCAACCCGTGACAATGACAGGGGAAAATTGAAAGTGGCAAAGGGTGGAACTTGACTTCTGTCAGCAGAAGTTTAACAATAAAAATTTACACTCCGAAATACACTGGATTTCGTTTAATTTGTACATATGTAGAATGTTCTGAACTAACTTCAGGTTACTCGGTACAATTTCATAGACATGAAACTTTAAAACAGAGCATTACAACAAGAAGAAGCTAATCATCGTGTGGTCTATTCGACGGAAAAGTGTTCCTGCTTTGTAATCTTCCTTGAACTCTGGATGCGCCAATGTATTACCTGAGCCCGAAAGAGAAGCAAAGACTAGTAACACTGTAACTTATCAAGCTTGCTATATAAAGGAGAATAAAACAGATTGGAATGGGAGCCGGTTACCCAAAACCGTAGAAAAATCAGCAAAAATAAATAAATAAATAAAAAATCAACGAGCATGAACCAAATCATCCTAAGCAAGTGGTTCTGGTATTTGAATTCAGATACCCAAGACGGAAGAAGGTCTTCTCTCAAGGAGGTTAATGATGCGGCCTAGAGGAAGCTGAAAGGAGCTTGGATTCTAACTCACCTTTTTTCTCGTAGCAACATCTCCAACTTTGGCACCTGGAATGTTCGTGCATTAAAAGAACAAGGAAATATCGCTCTGGTCATCCGATGCGTTTAGGCTTGGTGTGCTCGCTCTGATCATATGTCCAGTGCTCAGGGGTTTTCCCTTTGCCACCTTGTCCTTTTTGGCCGCGCTGCTATGTAGGACGGTTGGGTTGATCAGACTGCTTGTTATTGTTGGGGTACTTGTTTTTGTAGAACTTAGACTTTTCAGGAGGGGGGTTTTGGGGTCCAGTTTCTCTGTGCTTACTTTGGTGAGAAGCATAAGAAGATTGGTCTAGATTATTCTTTCGAAAAGGCCCTTTTGCCGGTTTACGTTTTGTGGCCGGCAGTTCGGCCAACGAATTTTGATATCACTCAGACTTTTTCAAAATGTCTTCAAGCTTTTCTGCACCCTGCTCAGCTAGAAATCTCCGGGTGTCAGCAGACAAAGTGTTCCTTATCTGTTTGCATATAACGAACTCCTCAAGCCCTTCATAGGTAGAGGCGAGCTGTGACAGCTCGAGGCACTTTGTCAAGTATCCCTTCAAACGAGACGAGAACTGCTGAAAAGTTTCAGTGCTCTCCTTCCTGCTGTTTCGAAACAGTTGCAAAAATTTGCGCGCATTTATTTCAAAGCACTCAAGTAAAGCTTTCTTCAACACGTCGTAGTTGTCTTGTTGGCTGCTTTCCAGTTTGGCGTAAACATCATACGCACTGCTTTTCAAAGCCTGAGAAAGCTTCATATTCCAACGCGACCTCTCTAAACCGTACAGAGTTGCAATTTTCTCAAATTTTTTAAGCCACGTGTCAATCTTCTCATTAGGACAAGGGAAAGGTTCTAGAGCAAAAGACATAGCTGCTAAATGAGGAGATTGAGTGCTAGATGGATCAGTTAAAGAAGAGTGAGGAGAAGACTCTCCATTGCTGGAGGTAGAGGCAGCCCCACGGCTTTGGACTTCTAGAGTTTTGAGCGCCAACTCATGCTGTCTCTCCTTCTCTCTTTCGTCATGCTGTCTCTCATTCTCTCTTTCCTCATGCTGTCTCTCCTTCTCTCTTTCTCTGCGAATTTCCATTTCTTCCTCAATCTTCCTCTGCTCTCTAGCTTTGGCTGCTTTTTCCTTCTGCTTCGCATCATATCTGTCCAGTTCGTCGTTGACAAACGCTTTCGCTTCTTCTCCCTGTCCAATCCCTCCTTTCTTGCTTCTTTCTCTGAGCATCTGTCTAAGCTTCGCCTCTTGCCATTGTAAATCAGTGACTGAGACTTAATCGAGGAAGAAAAAGGATACACTGGTTCTCTTACCACTTACGAGAAAATACCAACAAAAGATGATATACTTAAACTGGGATACCTCCTCCTAAATATTAGTATCTAACTATCGCTGCTATTAATCGGCAATAAAGCACATAATGCAGACGACTATGCCAAATAAATGGTAGTATAGATGAATCACTAACAAAAATAAGTTGCTACAGTGGAAACAAAACAATTATTGCAAAAATGTTTGGAGGAAAAAAAAATATTTTCTTAATTTTTAAATCCACTACAAGTGCACCCCTGAAGTCAGATCGGGTAAGGGAGGCAATTAACTGGACGAAAAAAAAAATTTCTCCGAACGCACTCCTTAACTTAGTTCAAAACACATTCTGCTTCACTACCCTGTGATTGTTACGCAATCACAAATTCTACCAGCGGTTTAGTATTACAAAATCAACATATAACATAACTTCCGACAAAATCAATCTGTAAATCAAATGTATAATACTCAATAATGCTGTGGAAAAAAAATTATTACTTGTGTGGACAGCACGCTCATAAACAGATCGTTAGTCTAGGGGATAGTTATTTTTAAAGATACTAAAACTCACGAGACATCACACTCTTACTCTATTTCAGAATAACGAAAATTAATCCTGTAGACGAGCTGATATTTGCCGTCTCGTCTTCCTATTCTAAGTTCAAAATCCCGTTAGACGAGAAATTCTGACGACTTGCTCAGGATTTGAGTTCAATTCTCGGAAAAAACGAGTCCGCATTTGTCGTAGATTTTTGATAGGGGAATTAAGACATAGATTGGTCCCTTCTGAATAGAAATAGAATAGGTGATAACTCAGTGGTAGATGATAATAGAAATAGATTTTCACGAGTGAGATGGTAGAAATTAATAGAGTCTGTCCCTGAAATCGAGAATCTTCTCTCTTTCATCCTATCTTCTACAACAGATCTAGAGGAGTCAGACAGTCTATTAGAATATATATTAATATATATATACCACTCACATACACACACACATAAGTGACGACAGTTAGACGCACAGACGTGAAAAAACTATAACAATGAAATACAGATATTTGGGACGAGCTGCCTGACACACTGGTATAAGTTTATGTAAATTTTATTAACATAAGACAATGTACCCACACCATAAATTTGAATATCAATCACATATAAATACACATAGGTTAAAGAATTACTAAAAGAATAGACCCATAGGTGTAATCCTTTCCCTCTATGTAGAGCCCACGATCCCGTTAGCAGAAAAGTTATAGCCTCCAAAGAGTCACAGATTTATACGCTATGGTCTAAGATTTCCCTCTACAGTTAAGAACAGAGTTGATATATTAATCTATCCTAAGAGGAAATCAGCATTTGCAACAAAAATTGCATAAAGAAATTTCAAAGTGGGTGCATGAATATAAAATGAAAGAATCACTCGTTCTGCTTTCTCTCTGTTCATTCAGCAGGGGCCCCTGACATACATTCTTACCTACACACGTGCTGTTTTTCGCCTTCTGGCGCAAACTTCAGGACACTTCTCTACAGTGAATCTGTATTCTTTTGATAAAGCGAATCCCAGCTCTGCAGATACAGGTTTCTTCCGATGTTCCGGGGAGCATTCGCTTTATAGCTATATTTTCAGATTACTAGTAAGGTCACTTGAATCAGTTTAGGTAAGAAATGTTAAACGGGCTCACAGTGTCAGAATCACGAGGTTTCCACTACTTAGGAAAATGACAGGTTTGTAACTACTTTCAAATGTAAAATTCTTGGTCACACCACAATTAGTCAAAAAAATGACGGAATTGTTCTTGTTTGTAATTTCTCTCGCCACAGGGGCTGAATGTACAATGAGATTGTTGGGAAGAATTATAATCTGGCTCGATAGGCCCAGTTATTGCATTTAGTTTTAAAGTTAGTGAGATGAGTACTCTGTCTCTTTCTGGATGCAAACACCATGCCAGACAGGTTGTAACTTGGAAACTCACTTATTTAAATTACAAAAATGTTTCTTCTATGTTTTTCTCATATACTGAAACAAAACCGCTGGTAGAGGTTGGGCTGACCCAAAACTGTATAAGGAAGAGAAAAGTACAAAATACTTAACCATAATATTATACACACATCCTATCCTACCCTCGCGTAAAATATAATATTCACTTCGGTTATTAACTTTAAGTTAGAGACTATAAGCTTAGCGCTTGTCTCATCGTTTAAACTTCCGTGAAATAAATTCTAGTCATTGAAAAAAATCAATCATCATGAATTAGAAATATATATAAATATATTTCGTCAATACTCAATGATGAATCTGTGCATTTACTAGTTAAATTAAATATTCTTGGACTGGTTACTAGCAATTTAATTAAATTTATTTATAGCTGTAAGAGTTTTAGCTAGAAATTACAAGTTATTTTACTATCCACTGTAACGCCGTAAACTTAAAGAATATAACTGACTTATCATTTAATCACTCTGCACATAAAGCTAGTGAATATATAGATTGAGATGAGATTTACCACTTAAATCACTCACAAATACTATCAATATATTTTACCTCACACAGTACTACTTAAAACTATCCTCCAATGCAACTGAGAAATTCTACTTAAATAAAAGTGATTTCTAGAACGTAGCTAGGTTGTCTAGCGAGACTGTGGATGTCTGAATGAATGAAGTCTAAAACTGCTCTGGTATAAATATATCTCTGATGAAAGGAAAATCATTACATTATCGAAACCCCAGACTCTCTCTGCCACATGTTATCACTTAGAGGAAAATCTACATATATTATATCTCATTCTGCGAAATCAAACGAATATCTCACGCTGAAGCCGAAACAGGCTCGCAAATCTAGCGGACAGTCTCTCTTAAATCTTGTGTAACATGATTTACCAAACCGTGCAAGAGATTTCTGCTCTCGAGAATTCACACTATTACCGCCTGCAGACTCTGGTCATAAACGAAATACACGCACGCTCCTCTTTCATCTCACATCTTGAATAATTAACTTATAGGCGAGCAGATTAGAGAAAAGTGATAGACGATCGTCTTACTTCTTATCCCTGTCAAGAACGAATTAACACGATTCTGTCTCATCAAAGAACCTAGCTTAACAGCAATAAAATGCGTTGCTAAATATTAGAAAGGAAAATGACAAAGGTACGAATTGCTAACAATCTAGCGTATGCAAAAAGAAAGGTAAAAGAGCGAAAGAAAGGTAAAAGAGCGGAATTAAAGGAAAAGACAAGTGTAGAATAAAGAATAGATGTCTGGTTCTTATGGGACATGTTACTTCTTACTTTTTAGTCTCATAATTTTTATTCGTAACATTAATTTATTTTCTCTTTTAAGATTTCATAACTTAGTTACTTTTACTTTTACTTTATTCAAGTTTGAGTATTTTATAAAAGTCTTCGTGGTTGTGACGTACTTCTAAGTATGACAAATGAATTTCCCTGACTCGATGGATGATAACAGAATATTGGCCTCTCATAACTTTAGAACCCCTGATCATCTGTTGTAACTTTTACCGGCATGCAGCGGTACCATCAAAGAACAGGCTGATCTTCAGAATTCAACGTGGAGCGGCCGCGATCTAAAGAAACAGGGGACTTTCAGCTCACAGAGTTAGCTTCTCGGAAAATTTTCGCACTCTTATGCGAGCAGCCTGAGACGGAAGGAAATCGGTAGACCGGGGGAAACGAAGGAATCGCCACGGTTAACACCACGGCGAGGTATCTCGAATTTTGCTCAAGTTCAAGAAAGGTGCGAAAATTTAACACGCCCCATTCAAGTTACATTCGAGAAGTATAAATAGAGAACTCCGAGAAACTGCATTTTATCGTTCGCTCTGACAGAATCCTAGTTGCACTAGCATAGTCGGATTCCTGCTGGATTTCATCTACCTTCGTGACTATTGGAGTGTATTCTTTCTGTGCAGACGGTAATTTATACATTAGCTTCGAGTGATCAGTGGTCGAGTTATTTCAATTGATTTCAATGGATTGTGGTGTAAATTTAACCTTATTAAATAAACCCATTTTCTAAGTTCTAGTGCAAACTAATGTTACAGCTAAAAGTATTTCCTAATACAATTGACGCGTAAATTTATTTTGCAGACGTTAAAGAGAATTATAACTTTAATACAGTTTAGTTCTGTATAGATAGACGTGCTTTTAATTATTTTTAACTCACGGGAAGTTTTCCTGATTTGTTAATTGACGACGCTAATAAGTAAATAGGCTAACTGTAATTTATTGCGTCAGATTATAATATGATTTGTAATGCATTTCTTGTTTTGATTATCTTTCATTCAGAACGATCATTCAACCTGCATCCCAGCAATTATTAATTATATACAGAGTTCTGCCAAACTCAATTTGATAACTCCAGTAACATATGAACTTTTTTAAAGCTAAACTTGTGGCGACCTGTAATGGGCCCCGCTCCTCTGAACGTAACTGAGAATAAAGCCATTCAAGAAACACTTTAAAAATACTAGTTCATATAGAGTCCTTAAAGAAAACTGGAAGCAGAACATATTTTATTCACTGCCCCTATTTGTGAAGAAAAAACATCGATACCTGAACACTGTCTGTCACGTATATTCAGTGGATTTTAACCCTCCCCCCCCCCCCCTCCCCCCCCCCCCCCCCCCACCCCGAAGAAGAACTTACCTCAGTGTTTTCTTAACTTGTGACATTACGGAAAAAGGAAGTAATCTCCACCAGCTGTGCCAATTTTAGGAACCACACCATACCTCACGCCTAGCCAAGTGCCTGTGACATTCTTTAGGAACTTTATCTAATAAATAAACAGTACCGTTAAACTTCAACGTCCAGCGATTTCGGGACACTTTGTTAACTTCAACAAACCCCAAATCTGGGGCTGTACACGGAAGAAAAATACTTTTACCTAAGCCAAGGTTTAGTGCTGTTTTTTTGATGTATTTCCTATGAAGTGCCAGAATTCACCTTTCGGTAAGTCTGCGTGTGTGTTTGTGGGGATGGCCAGCCCTAGTGTGTTTTTTTGAATGAAAGGAGATTTATCTTTTCTTTACCTTTTTAATTAGTTCGACCTTGTACTAAGGTGCCTTATATTCCTTGTACGGGATCTCTCCTAGCGGGATCGGGTAACTGTGTTCCTTTCCCCTCCCGTAAAATTTGTTGATTTAAAGGGAGACAATTGAGAACCCTAGCTTTCCTCTACACCCCCCCCCCCCCTTCTTTCTGTAACCCCTTGCCTCAGAGTAATAACTTTACCAGTGGGTTAAATTGCCTATCTCTGATCCCCCCCCCCCCCCCTTTCTTGTCTTTGGGACCGGGTTTTGTCTGTTAGTAAATATAAACGGGAAACGGTGGAGGGGATATTTCTCCTCAAAAACCCTTCTTCCCTTATTATATTTGTATTCTGTAACCTTTGATTTTTTGACTGTAAATGTACAATTATGTGTGAGTCCTTTATGATAATAAAGGTATTAATCATTAATTGTGTTGGTTGTCGGTTGGCCTAAAACTCCAAACATTTCCATCTGTGTAGGTTGTATTCATGTACGTTGAGCGACAGAATCACCAAATCGGTGAGCGCGCCTGAGCGACTGGAACTGACAAACAATTGTTTGTGCAGAAGAGAGATAGGAGTAGTCTGTGAGAAAACAGATATTGTCGTAATAAGAGACTGTCCTTGCTCCTTCCCAGCGCTTGTGAATCTACTACCTCATTCACCTAAATCCTTATTCTCACAGAGCCTTCAATATCACCTTACACTCTAAAGGGACCAATATTCATCAGCACCCTCTCAGATAAAAATTACGACAGTGGTAAATGGTTATATGGAATGTTCTTGTGGCAGCCTCCTGCGCTGTTGTCACGCAAAATCGCGACATAGCGATGAGCACGATTAAAATATTTTGGCACAAGATAACCACAAAGTTTAAGTCCGAGGCTGTTGTCGGGGTACAAATCAGGAATGAAACCCTACACCAGTAGTAGTCAATCCAGGAGGCGTGGTGAAATACTTTAAACGCACTGAGGTCTCTATGGATCTACCTTGATAACGTCGTGTCGGTTTTTCAAGTTTCAGAGTATATGCAATCAATGCATCTTTTTTTGTAACTTTTATCCCTGAAGAACTATCTTCTTCCTGCAAGTCCATCAGCGGAGAAAGTCAGTGAAATTGTTTTCTTCTTGGACCCTTAGCACCTGACTGACAAAGTGTCAGTGGTAATACCGCTTAGTGGCGTCTTGTAGGGCAGCAACAAACTGTCCAGTGATATTTTACTGAATGTTAACTTCACTTTAAAGAAAAAAATGCTTTTTTACCTAATGTAGTAAACGAATAAAGTGAATTATTGTAAGCTAGTCCATTAGTTTTCAATGAGAACACGGAAAAGTGCCTTTAATTCTGGGGATACCGAGCTTTTAAATATCTGCGGAAGATGGCTAATTTTGAATTTCCGCAAGTTAAACAGTCTTTGTTCTATTCCCCTCGGTGAACAAAGATCTATCAAATTAACTCTTGTGATCTAGCGGTAGACTGCGTTCGACCGGTTACCGACTCCCAGTCTATACTGAAAAGAATCAAATATAACCATTTAGAAGTATTTTCTAACTACCTCGCTTGAACTGGGCGTAAATAAAAACTATTTTTTTAAACATATATGACCTTGTACTAACTGGCAGAAGTGAAAGGAGACATATTTCCTGGGGAAGACAAGGCTAACTACATCAAAGAGAGCACCTTCGTAGCAAGGTATGACTCCAACAGGTCACTGTGACTGACTCAAATGTGTGGATATAAATGTCAACCTGCTAAGACGTGCCTGAGGCATGTCATTAGACAAAGTCAACCCGTAGACAGTTAAAACATAAAGATCTTTCGTTAGTGCATTTCCCACCGTCCAAGGCCCCTTATTTGTCGTCACATGAAAGGTTTATTCAGTGTTTCAGAAGCAGCTGCGCGCTACTGCTCGTTTTTTTTAAATTATAAATTTTTGCCTCGTTTTGGCGAGGCGCGTCCCGTTCAACCTAGTCGGTTATATTAGGGCGCATATCCAAACACAAAAGACCCTTAGGTCTGAGATTTAGTTCTTCAATTACTGCTCGTGAATTTTATTGTAAAAGTATCACATAACAAACATTAAATACGGGCTTCTACTTAGAAAATTAATTACACGTTTTATTAAGATGGCACTGTGAAAACTTTGTGGACCAGATGACCCGATTGCAATTCTGATATATTAACTTATGTGAAGAATGAATTGAGACATTTGTGTGGTGTCTCTTTACGAAAACTATTACTGCTATATGCCAGTTATTTTGCTTTCCTGATTCGTCCTGTGTCGTTACCGTATTGTAAGGATAACATACTAATTGGACTTTTAAGTATTTCTTTCAGCCGTGACAACCGTGAGTACCAAAAGACCTCATAGCATACTGATGTATTTACTTGCGAGGAGCGCGATCTGACATACGTTTGCGAGACAATTCTTTAATAGAACTATTACTGCTGTCATAACACGGGTAAGACACTCTGGATTTGCAACGTAAACTAGTGCCTTTATGATAAATTATGAACTGCACGACAGAAATTCTGCTATAACTTTATGGTTAATGCCCCGAACAGGATATTTCTTTTGGGATTTGAACTGCAACTACAAATACATGTAATTATGGCAGTGGGAAATAATTATATTTGGTATTTTACAAGGAAATTATGCTTTTGTCGGTAAATTCGACCAACAGCATTGAAATCCCACGAAAGTTTATATATTTAGAAGACTTAACCAACAACACAATAAGATAACTGAGAAGAAGCCTCAACTGACCGCTATTGTGTGCGATTTGCAGATCGACACTTCAAACAGCCGCAGACTTGGAAGTACCACTGTGTCTGAGGGTTAAACTTGTGGTGAAAAATGTGACACAATTTTGGAAATTGTGAACTGTTTAACAGTGGACCACCACTGTTCCAGGCATAAGCTTAGCGTATTCAATGTTTTAACGACGGAGGGAAGCCAGCTACTACAACGTGTCAAGAAAGTTATCGTAAAAACCCAAACCAAGACACCCAAGCCAATAACACGATGAATACGACCAAACTGTGACAATATTCTTTTTTAACTTGTGGGAAATTTTGTAAGATACTGATATACCAAGGCGCTAATTTTTTTTAAAAACTATACATCATTAATCAACAAAGTGCATTTTTATTTATTACTACAGTTATTTACTTATCTAAATTTCCAGTCATAATTTTGTTGTGTGGTTGAAGAAATATTAATAATTTCAAATTGGAAGGGAATAAATACAAGCTGCATTCACATATTTATATAAAATCCCTGCTGCATAGGATATGTCTAGCGATAATGTGACATACCTATCAGATCTCTTCTCCAGCTATCATAGAGAACTGTGCAGTTAACTACCTAACTTGCCATGTGCCATCCCTACCTCTGGTTCACCTGTTCTCTTCTTCATTTCTGGGAACTACTTTCTAAATGTCTATCCAACATCCATATCGCCACAACTGCAATAAAACTGTCATATGCCAGTTATTATGTATTCCTAACTCGTCCGGTGTTCTTACGGTATTGTTTTATTGTAAGTGTACCCGTCTAAACAATGACGCAGAAAGACTTAAAGTAACACATTTAAAAGACTGAGGATCTAGCTTGAAACTCATTATGTTGATTCTGGACGAAGTTACTTCAAATATTTGTAGAGTTTTAAAAAAAAAATGCTAATTTTCCTACAATTTTTCAAGGGATGTAAGTCACTCTGTGAATCCAAGGGAAGCAATCAGACCACAAATAACATCATTGAATATATGCGACTACAGAAAACTGCCGATACTACCGCAGGGGAGTAAAGTGTTAGAGACTTCTAGTTACTGGGTCCAGCACAAGAGGTGAGGTGACCAGTTCCCTTTCTCGCTGTCTTTTCCTTCCCTAAAAGGGGAGACTGGAGCGTGACACCGCCGTGTTTCGACACCGGCACCATTGCCGCAAGAGGTCAGCGTTACAATCTACTATACAAACATTTAAAATCGTGCAAACAGCCTCTATCAGTTTGTTCCGGCCTCTGGTTGTTAGGCCAGTCATTCTATTACTACAGCGGGGTGGGATAATATGTTTGTGTGAGTGGGCATTGAGGGAGTTGGCTGGACAATTTATTGGACAATTTCCGGTTTCATCTTGCCTATAATGGAAGGTCTTTGCAGTTCCCGACAGGCGTTAATTTTCTTGATGGCTTGTCGTTCCGTGGGTCGGCACGTTTGACTCTTCATGACTTGAAAACAGCAGGAATATGTTGACTTAAAAAAAAAATCATTGCTGGAGTGTGCCGTGCAGAGGCTTGAAGAATGGACTGCTGGAAGTGAAATAGAATATGCGGTAAAATAAAGAGACCAAAGATTGTTTACTGACAATCATATGTTTTACTATTTTTAAGCGGAGTTAGTAAACCGTTGATAGAATTACAAGTCTGTCACTATTCTGGAACCTCCAGCGAAACAGATATAAGGGAGACTAAAACCGACATGGTGATGTTTACGCTTTCTTCTCCTCTCCGGCAGTACTGAACTATATTTGTTGTGCGTACTGAATTCTGTGCACTATTCAGCTTTTAGCACATTCTTTTTCCCTACTGTCATTGTTCACGCTTCGATGCATGACAGGGCTAGACCAGCGTATTGCCTATCCCTGAGATATTAATTGAATCACTAAACGTAATAATACCACACTGACTTCAGGTAAATGCGAGCATGGAGTGTTTACTTAAGATTGCATAATCACTTCCGACTCGACAGCAGGGTTTGGTGATTATAGATAAACGCAATATTGGAAAACATTTTGAAGAGTGAGTTGGAAGTGTGATATAAGCAGACTTGGACAACATTTGTTGGATGCAATAACTCCATATTCGGAGGATGACTGTTTGAAATTTTCAAACGCATGAGTCATGGAACATATTACACGAGGAAAAGTTATCATAACATCTACTTTTAATGTATTGGCTGGCATTTGAGGTATGAATAAACAATCGCTATGATTTGGGAGTTTGTCAGAAAACGCCAGGTGGAAGCGTGGGCCAGGAACCTACGATATAACGTAGAAAAAGGTTAACATATGGCACTGCATTCCAGAAATCGTCAACGTAGACAGCTCGGACCTTGCAACAGAAAAGAATAGAGTTGGATTCGGAATTTATAGGACCAGACATAAAGTATTAAGAGAATGTCTGTTCGTCAATAGAAAACTCTCCAATATTAATTCGGAACCCTGAATTCTACAGGACCACTCACAAGTCACAGAGGGATTCTGAAAAATAAATAATACCTCAGACCGGTGTTCGATACATTTTTGTTAAGTTGCCAAGACTATTCTACTGAGCAAGAAGTCTAAGATTTCTCAATTATTGATGTAAGTGTAATATATTTTTTATGCTGGGAATTTGACATTTTTATACTTGCTAGTTGAGTGAAAGATTCATACCAGGGTGGCAACGTCAGCATGTGAAAAGGATACAGTCATGAACCAACACAGCACGTGCTGATGATTGCTTCATGCTATTTCTCACGAAAAAACCAAAAGCAGAGGTAACCCCAGACTCTAAATGGAGCAGGAAGTGAGTGATGATTACATCAACCTGTGTATTGTTGTATATTATCATTTTGTGAATGTATGTAAACTTAATATGTTCCTGCAGGCATAAGCCACTGCCGCTGCCCAGTCAAAAATTTTTCATTAAATTAAACTGACATACTGGTGATTTTTCGTCACATGCCCTGAGTGATATGATATATGCTCAGGGAGAGTAACAAATCTGAGAAAACAAACGGCTGACGGACAGCGGGAATAGGCGCATGATTAACATCAGGGAAACAAATATTTAGCAGTGGAATTTATTCGTTTATTTCCTCTAAAGTTGGTGGTACCAGTACAAGGTGACCCGAATATATGTGGTAAGACAAGGAGAGACCATTGGCTGTACTACTAGTTTGTGGTTCGAAGCTTGAGATCGACACTTGAAGATCTTGCCTTGTCCAGGAGAGGTTACTTCCTGAACTGATCTGGAAACCTGCCCCTCACCACAGAGACGAATCTACGAAAAGCAGCATCGGCACTTCAACATTTTGGCAAGTCCCATTTTTAACAGGCCAAAACCAAAGAACTGTATTCCAGTCCTAAAACCCAGTTTCAATCACGAAACTTATTTTTTTCATAATCACCTGTCATATTTATTTACATTTGTTTCAAAGTATTTGATCATTAAATTTGTATATGTTTATTTTGACCAAGTCATATGTGAATTAATTATTACAGAGCGAACTGCACACGTGCGAATCCGGATTTTAATATATAGTTATATCTACATCTGAAGAGCCATTAAGAACAACAATAATAATAAGAGGAATTTCGCTGAATTAAATCAGCTGGGGGTTTGAACGAGCTAAATCATACAATATACGTCTTCACAAAGGACGGCGGGTAGGATAAAAAACTAACGCGTTCAGACCCATTCAGCATTGTTCTTGACTTCTGAAATATCTTATGAATATACCCTCGAGGAGAAGCATCATTATCCTTCTATCTACAACTCTGCCAAGAGTAATCTTGTGCGAAGGTAGACACATTTAAAGCCCCACATTAGATACTCTAGGTTTGGGGTCACTGGTGGACCACTACTGCAGGGCAAGGGGAGGCAACCCGTGACAGATGGGAACTGGAGACATACCTCTAAGGGATATAGAACGAACGAACGAACGAACGAACGAACTTTATTTTCAAAGGGTTGAGAATTGGGCACGCAGGCCCGTCTGACATTCTGCCCTTCCTTTCTCTCATCTTTTATACTGATTTCATTTATTCTCACATACATTTTACCCATCAATTCAAGGAATTCAACGTTATAAAGGTAAAATAATAGCATACTCACATTCACAGTATCTAATTATAAACATGAAATAAAGTATGTTGAAAAATACAAACTAAGTATCACCATGAAACAAAATATGTTGAAAAACACTATCATCATCATTAAACCTACATTCGATATTATACCATTTGTTCGGAAAAATAATCACATTAGGGGGGGCAGATAATCAGAACTCATAAAGTAATCGAAAAGTTTACGATTGTATGAATAGGGACTGAGGTTGTTATCTTTCAGATAATGTGGAAGATAGTTCCAGAGATGAGCAGCAGAGTAAGCTAAGCTTTTCTTGAATAAGTCAAGCCTAGGCTTGGGCACTTGTATTTTGTTAAGGCGTTGACTGCGTCTTTCACTGTATTTGAACATTGGCCACAGATATGTTGGAGCATTCTGTGACAGGATTTTGTGAACAAATTTAGCTTTGTTGAACAGAAAGCGCTTTCTTAGAGGCAGTATTTTGAGATCTTTATATAGATCTACACACTGTGCTTGGCAGTTGTCAGAAACTAGACGCACTGCACGCTTTTGTAGTGAATGGAGTCTTTTTGTGTTGGACATAGAACAACCAACCCAGATTGTGGAGCAATAGTCCAGGTTTGTTTGTATGTGAGATATATAGAACAATTTAC
The DNA here is from genome assembly GCA_024509875.1 of Oreohelix idahoensis. Classification (NCBI taxonomy): domain Eukaryota; kingdom Metazoa; phylum Mollusca; class Gastropoda; order Stylommatophora; family Oreohelicidae; genus Oreohelix; species Oreohelix idahoensis. The sequence continues at coordinate 613,644 of JAMPIV010002245.1, read as the reverse complement.
GTGCATCTTCATCTAGGAAATGTTTGATTTTAGCTAACTGGTAAACTTTCTGTGCCGTTTGCTTGGTCAGTGCATGAACATGTGAGTTCCAATTTAGATGCTGGTCAACGACTATTCCTAGAGTTTTATGTTCATTAACGTTTTCAATCGGTAAGGTACCAATATAGATCTGAAGTGTTGTTTTCTCTGAATTTTGTAATTTTTGTCTAGTTGATATTAACATGCACTTTGTTTTAATTATATTAATTAGCATGCGATTTCCGATGCTCCACCTAATCAGATTGTCTGTATCTTTTTGTAACGATAGTTCGAGTGTGTTGCAACTTGTATCACTCGTGTAGACAGTACAGTCATCAGCAAATAGGTCACAGGATGCGTGCTCGACGTGTAGTGGAAGGTCATTAATGTATATGGCAAAAAGTAGAGGCCCAAGAATAGAGCCCTGAGGAACGCCGGTATTTATTACGGTTGGGTTTGAGCAAGAGTTATTGTAAGAAACTACATGTTTTCTGTCTGACAGGAATGATTTAATTATCGACACTAGTTGAAGGTTTACTTTTGATGTTTCTAGTTTTCTAATTAAAATAGCGTGATCTATCATATCAAATGCTTTTTTAAAGTCTACAAAAACTGCCCCACATATGTTATCGTTATTAATATTTAAGTGCCAGTTGTCAATCATCTTAGTTAGAGCTGTGGGACATGAATGTTTAGGTCTAAACCCCGACTGACTATCAATTAGCAAGCCGTTGTTAACTAAGTGTTGTAGTGTTATTTTATGTATGTGTTTTTCTAGTGGTTTGGATAGCGATGATATTAAGGAGATTGGCCTATAGTTACCAAGGTTATTATTGTCGGAAGTGCCAGGTTTTAAGAGAGGATATACCTTAGCGACTTTAAAGTGCCACGGAAAGTAACTCCGTTCGATACATTGATTGTATATGTATGTAAGCGAATCACTAATAGCTGGAGCCGCATAACGCAGTATTCGATTACTGACTCCGTCTAGTCCTGATGAGTTATTATCTTTAAGTCCTAGAAGATAGTTATATACTTCATTAACTGTCATAAACGGAATGTTGGATGGGATTGTGTTGGTACATTTGTTCTCACAAAGTACTGACAGCCTGCCTAAGTCACAAGGTGAATTTGGTATAGTAGAAGACATGGGAAGACACTGAACATAGGAAAGGACGGCCTGGGGCAGGGGCATTACTTAAAGTAATTGGCGTTCAGGCCGGATCCTTTCATTGGCACCCCTCTTGAAAAACACAAGAAAATATATTTCTGCTTGCAAGTAGATTTTTAAACAGTACAGTATTGCCATAACAGTGTCTGATGGCACCTCTTCGTGGCTGTCACCCAGGGCGGACCACCCCTCGCATCCCGTTAGTACGCCACTGTCATGGAGTGTTTTTGATGAAGGCTTGTGATACATTTGATGCTCAAAGTTAAAGAATGAAAGAAAACCTAATTGAGTTGAGTGTGAAAAACAAAATCGAGAGAGCTAGGAAAATTTTAAAAACGTGGAAGGGAGAATGAGAAATACGGGATAAACGAGACAAAGAAAATTCCCTTGGGGGCGGGGGAGGGGGATAGAATAACAGAACGACGAAACGTTTGACTTTCACTCGCTTGCGGCGCGTACGCAGGTGCATGAGGCAGTGGAAAGGCAAGAAACAATGAATGTCACATATTAAGAGTCAAGCCCCGTAACCAGAGGTCAAGACACTCCCATTTCACATAACCACCCACTCTCTGGTTGTCAGTTCTGATCTGAGAAGCAAACGGTGGGAAAATTAATCGGCTTCGTGACCCATCTGCAGGTCGTCTGTGCCAAAACTCTACGTGTGCTTTCAATTTCTGTAGCCATCTTTTTTTATATGCCATCCCAAACCCAAACCACAATTTCACATTAGTTAATAAGTATTATAAAAATATGGGTATGCTGCGGTCACTCGTAATAAAGAAGTAGAAAAATAGACAACAGAAAATCTACAGATGTGATCTGTATCCAGAGGTAAAGTGGCTTCCTTTCTTTCTTCAATTCCTCAAAGGCGTCCGGATTTGCTCAAAAGTTCATAAAGTATACATATGCATACCAGACAAAAGGGTCTTTCTTATCTGGACTTGTGCCCTAATCTAACCGACGGACTTGTATCTAGGTTGAACGGAGCGCGCGCCTCGCCATAACAGAGCAAACCTTATATTTCCAACGTTTTGCTCAGACGGCTAGCAAGGTTCTAATGATTAGCATTAAGATAAACCCTGAGACCATCTGTAGGACATTCCAGTGCTCCTGTCAATCAAGACCCCTTCATTGGCATTTATAACCCGCCTGGAAGCCTTTTTCGACTGCATAATTAGGACCCTTATAATCATTACCGCAGTTGCTTCAAGAAACGTTAATGGGAGTCTGTCGTAAATTTTAGATAGGTAGAACACACCCGTGTGTTACCGGGGCCCGAAAGGGGAGCAAAGAATAGTAACACTGCACCCTACCACGCATGTCGTAAAAAGCGACTAAGGAGGGTATGGGCATGGGGCTGTTTACCCCATCCCGTAAAAACTTCGCACAGTGGGCTGATCACCTGCTTGCCAACCAATCTGATTACGGAAACAATGATAGATTGTTTGGTCTGTTTTTGTTCCACAAAGACGCCACTAGGCGTGGTGGAAACAGCGATAGATCGATCAATTTGTTGTTGCCCTAAGACGCCACTAGGCGTACTGGCCACATACTGCTTTGCCGGTTGATGGCTAAGGATGGAAGAAGAGAAGAAGAATAGAACAGGCATAGTGGTAAATAAGTGAGAAATAGTATAAGAAAATAGATTTTCACGAGTAAATAATTTAAGGGTAGAATCTATCACTGGACTTAGAAGATACTCTAATCCAGCCTATCTTTACGACTGTAATTCCTTATTAAACAATACTACTCTTCATACAGTTAATCTATATGTTTAATCATTCACGCACTCACAATCATGCGACAAACAGTACGCACAAAATGTAAAAAACTATGGATAACTGGAGTATGGGTTATGGGCTGAACTGACCAACACAATTAATTAAGTTTTGTTTAGTTTATTATCATTTAAACTCTCACGACATCAAACATATAGAAATCAATATTTTAAAAAACCCAAGTTTACAGAATCATGGAGATAATCGCATAAGTGCCTCCCCTCTTACTGAGAAAAGATCCCGCAGAAGTTAATAACCCCAAAAGGTCAAAGATTAACACTAGGGTATAGGATAGGCAGTACAGTAAAGAACAAGTTCCACTAAATGCTATGCAGTAAAAAAAATACAATATTATTACCCAATAGTTTGAAAAAAGAACAGAAGTTTGCAGTTACAATGTTTTCCTATAACAAATGAAAAAAATTATTTCACTCTTTCTCTCTTTCTCTGTTATACGTGGCCACTCATTCGTTCCTTACCTACTCTGGTGCAAAGAAGTGTTTTGACAAATAATCCATGGAAAAAATGCAGATAATGTCCAGTAATTGGTATCGTCCGAGTCGGCCCCAGTTCCTCCGAGATTAATTACACTTCACACGGGGAACGCCTAATTTGTGATAGTTTTCTGGATACACAAGTTTGTCTACTAGTTTGGTTAATGCCGGAACTCTCTGAGATATGTCATTCCCAGTAAACAGCAGGAAAATATGTGATTGCACAATTAAACTAATGATTATTCTGATGATGATGATACTCTTCTCGGTTTGCTCTGGGTGAGTACCGATTATGAACAGCATATTATCCTGGGTAAATTCCACATTGGTAAACGACTGTCAGAAATCGGGAAAGATTGTTACGTATATGGCCACAACGGGCTGGTAACTTGGCTGGAAAAATTATGGGTATTTTGTAAGTTCCCTTAATCAATTACAGTTCAAAGAATGTTATTGTGTCGCCCTGGTCATCCCTGTTCACACTGGTACAGGCAAACGCCAAGGGAAAACGACACTATTATTACTTCAGTAACTGAGGAAACGACCACAGATAGGAAACCGCTAGCTGACAGGTTTTGATCAACCACTGTATTAGGAAGAAACAGAACAATTCTAATATAACAAATCCTAGGCTATCAACGTAAGGCATGATCTCTTAACCTCTCCGTCACTAAATTAAATTAAAAGGCACACGGGGTATTTACCTATACTATCGCGCGTTGCTTGAACGAGTACGGTTTTGATAGAAGCATGCAGCCTCTTCACCTCCGCCCCGGTAAACAATTAGCGCAAAGTGTCATTTTTATTTCAATTATGACTACGCTTCCTTACAAATCTCACTTGACATTACTAGCTTGTTTATTGACGGCGGCTATCGTGTTATTTCCTTTTCCACATGATATTTAATGCTAGTCACTATAATTACACACAATGAAAATATAACGCGCATTCTGCTTTGTCACTTTAGCCGTCACTCATAGCATTTATTTAGTCATTTAAACCGTATACTCTAGTGAAAATTAGTTGATGGATTATTTATATTAAGCTGAACCACTGGTAAGAAAATATATACACGTTTGCTATTCCGCTAGTCTTAATGCTAGGGACTCATAGTGAATAAAATGGTAACCCTCTAACACATTAAACACTTAGCACAACTTATATTATACACCAGAAATGATAACATGATGAATGAGATCAGATCTGAGCTTAACATCATACAAAGGTCATCAACCATTGCCCTTCAGTGGTTACCCTCCCATTGTGGAATTGCTGGTAATGAGAAAGCAGATGCTCTATCAAGAAGTGGCAGTAAAATGGAACAATACAGCCATTCATTGCCGTATCGGGAAGCAAAAACCATCATCCACAACAAATACAAAAACCAGTGGAAGGAGGAAGGGGATATATACAGCAGAGATGACCCAATACACCATCTAAACAGATACCAACAGACCACAATGTTCCGCCTGAGAACCGGCCACTGCAGATTACTATGACATCTCTATCGCCTCAAGATATCCCACACAAATGAATGCCCATGCGGAACAGGAATCCAGACCCCAGAACACATTCTCCAGAATTGTCCAACCCATGATGAACCGCGACGTGCGACCTGGCCAAGGGGTGCTGAGCTCCAGCAGAAGCTATGGGGCTGCCGCGCCGACCTGGTAAAGACTGTGGACTTCGTCCTGGCGACAGGCCTGCAGATTTAGCATGACTACAAACTGAACACAGAAGAAGAAGAAGATATTATTATTACCAGAAAAGCCGAATAATCCCCACGAAGGCCATTAAGCACTATTCCACATAGGTTCTAGCGTCCGCGTTTAGAATATCCAAAATTTCTTTAGAGGCTTGATAACTGGACTTAAAGTACAGGCAGTATATATACAAATTTTGTGTGATTTCTCTGGAAGGTGGCAGAAGTCACATCTATGGACTTTTCAGGAGAAATCTGCGGCTGGCTTCACGAAGTAAAAGATTCTTCGGTTCGCGTCCTTGCTATGCCGAAACGGCACCAGAGAACCGGCTCTTGCGAGCAACCGTCTTTGATTATCACCCCTTTCTAGATCAAAATACTTAATTCCCCTAAAATGTCGGACATCAGAGATGACCGGGAAATCATATAGTCGCCCTTTGAAGTTGCAACCTGGTCTGATCAGTTTCATCGCGGGCTTTTCTGTCACTTCCCGCTGATTGACGTGCCAGCTCGCGTGAGAACTCTGTAAAACAGGCCGGTTCGCACTCCTATTATCGGGCATGATTGCAAATAATAGGTAAGCAAATAGTTAACTTAAGAAAAACAAGAAAGATAGGCGTGGCTAAATGTCAGTCCACAGACGGTGAATTTCGTCAGCGAATTGCATGTGCGTCGCAAAGATTATAACATTTAGAAGGGGAAGCAAGGTGGACGGGACACTGCTGAGCTATTTACATATACAAGGAGCTTGACATAAGTCTTGGGCCTGACCATGAAGGACATGTCACAGAGAGCTGAAATTGTGTATAGTGTTTATTCCTTTTCAATATAGCCACCGTCTGAATTGACACACTTCTGCCATCTCTGCTTGACCTTGAAAAGACCTTGGGAGTAAAACAGCTTATTTTTCAAACTAAACCAGTCATCACATGCCAGTATAACTTCTTCATCGCTGTCAAAATGATTTCCTTTTAGCTGTTTTTTAAGATTTGGGAATAGAAAAAATTCTGATGGAGCCAAATCTGGAGAATATGGTGGGTGTGGAAGAACTGACACTTTTTGAGCTGTTGACAGCAATTTACCCTCGTTTGCTTCTGTTCACTTGTCAACAGTCGCGGAACCCAACGTGCACACACTTTTCTCATGTTCAGTCTGTTGTGTAAAATTCTATAAACTGTTCTTTCATTCAGTTTTACTCTACTAGCTATCTCCACAATTGTCATTTTTCGATCCTGGTTAATGATTTTCTTCACTCTTGTTGCATTTTCCTCGTTGCACTCTGAGGCTTGTCTACCAGATCTTGGCAGATCAGCAACATTTGAGCGGCCGCACTTAAACTGTTGACACCAGTTTTTTACCGAAGTATATGAAGGACAAGAATCACGAAACACTGGTTCCATCTCCCTGTGCATTTCTGTAGGTGTTTTTCCCTGAAACATCAGAAATTTTATCACAGCTCTGGCCTCCTTCTTTTCCATTGTTTTGTCAAATCTTTAGAGCAGCAGATCCGGTCAATAGGGTACATTGCGCCGTGCACCGTAGCGGGAAAACCCATTGAAGAAACAAACGCGTACTTCACACATTCAGTGCAAATATTAGGAACTTTAAATGTGCCAAGTTTCATCTTCCTCCTGTGACTCCTTCATGGTCCTTCATGGTCAGGACCAAGACTTATGTCAAGCCCCTTGTATATGTGACAGAGCCAAGTAAGGATTTTACTCTGAGAGAGCCAGTAGTGAATATGCTGCACTATACAATGCAATAAGTAAGAGAAGAACACAACCTGCTTTACGAGAAGAATGGAATTCAGTCCAAACCAGCTCATAACAAATTGTAGTATTTTGCATATCTGGAATCTCTGTTAAGCAGCAGGTTCTCCCGCTCAGCGGTGTCTGCGAGGACTTTATCTACGCCACTGTATCCCGCACATTCCGTCACGTCGTCTCCTTCTATTTGTTTTCTCTAAATTACCAGACAGTCCTTGTTCTGGAATTCCCAGGGTAGGACAAATAGAGGTTGATAGAAGAAGACATGGAGAAGAGAACTGGGGATAGAAATGAAAATGATGAGGGAGAAATGGAAAGACCTAGACACTATGGCACGCGACAGCAGAACTTCATTTGTGATGAAGGTCACTGCGCTTTGTGGAGTTAAGGGATATTGATTTCCAAGGGAATGTTCCATTTATTACTATTACATTCTTCTTCTTCTTCTTCCTCGTTCGTCCTGAAAAGGACGTTGGTTGCGTTGTGTCCAATTACAACGGAGCTGCGATATTTGCAACTTTCGGCCGACACATCCGACTTCTGCACGGCATTTTTTGGGACCGGGTTTGCCTTCCACTTCGATCCCTACTCTCTCAGCCAGACTGCAGTGATGCAGCCTGTTTCCAGGACCACCACTTGGAGATGGAGGAAGGTCTTGGTCAGCTCTGGTTCGCTGACCCTGGACGCAAACAGTCAAGCTATGAGTCGCTGACTGCATTCATCTCTCTTGCTGCGTCTTCGGTCCCTATTAAAAGGCATTTTCATTAGATTTTAACTACTTTAATTTGTCATCATTATTATGAGGTTGTCAATGAGGAAGGTCATTTTCATCTATAAAATAAATTACCACTACTACATCACAGCAATCAACCACCAATAGTTCTCCTGAACAACAAACTTGTGTTGTAACAGAAATACAAACTGTCGAATACCCATTTACAGCTGGATAGACTGTAGCGTTAGCTGGCAGACGCTGGAGTTCGGTTGGTTACGTTCTCAGAAGAGACCCTGATGTCATTACAAGGACAGCTATGCTATGGACCCCTGAAGGAAAGCGAACCAGAGGCCGACCAAAAACAACTTGGCGGAGAACTGTAGAGGCCGAGATCCAAACAATGAACCAGAGCTGGAGAACTGTACGAAGGATGGCCGCCGACCGAGCAAAGTGGAATCAGCTTATTGCTGCCCTACAAGATGCCGCCAGGCGTGATGGCCACTGACTGCTTTGACAGTCGGCGGTTAAGGATCAAAGAAGAAGAAGAAGACTTGAGCATGACTTTACCAGGTTTTGATCTCGGAACCCGGTAACTGTGTCGCTAAAAGAGTGCGCTCTAACCACTTAACCAATCGGACGACCCAATGCCGTAGGGGAGTGAATTATTAGAGACTTCACTATACTCATTCCAGCTTTATTAGGCGAGTTGACCAGTTGCCACCCGTTTACAGCTGGGTAGACTGGAGTGTGACGCTAAAAGATTTCCATCGTGGTACCTTTGCCAGCGAGAGGCAAGCACTCTTACTATTAAGCCAATCAGACACAGAGCGATATTATATCGTATAAAAGAAGCTTTAGATGAACAGCTCAAAGATGAACGAGCCGCATAACAAACAGAAAGAACATGTATACATTTGACAGCAACACTCACAAACATCATATTATAGTTTCATGAATAACAGACACCTCTATATACTTACTAACTTTGTGAATTCTGAGAATAAATGTGATAGTATAGACCAAGGGTTCTCAACCTGTTTTTGCTCATGACCCCCTTCTGAGCCTTATTTACCTCTGTGCCCCCCCCCCCCCCCTTCTCATAGTCGATGTTAGCTGGAAACAAAGTACTTTACTGTGGCCCCTTAGAAATATGCAATGATCCCCTGGGGGCAATATGGCACATGTTGAGAACCACTGGTATAGACCACAGAGTCATTTGGAAAAATACTGAAACACCGAGACATTACGGAATACCTGAGAAATGCATTAAAATCTTGTTCTGTGCCCGTACAGTTGACGCATTCAATAGACCATCTGTACCAGTTATAAGGTTATATAAAAGTTTAAATTTATAGAAAATAAATGCTATATATAAAAAAGAAGAAATGTGAGCTAAAAATTAAGCAGCTATAACGCAATACTCTATATAAATAATTCAAATAACACTAAAAATGTTAAAAATATATTAAATAAGTGTTAAAGACAAGGAAGAAATATGAGCGAACAATTAATGAGCTATAACACAAGACTATGTAACTAATTCCGTTACACTTTGTGGATCGGAGTGACTAAGAGGTATGGCGTCCGCCTCGGATTCAAGAGGTACCGGGTTCGGTTCCCTGTAGAGGGAATATAATTTTTGGAAATTTTTTTCAGAACCATTGGTCCTAAACATGTCATAGGAGGTCCCGTGTGCTAGTTACGCACGTTAAAAATCCCACGGCAGTTGGAAATTGTAAAGAGTAGGCTGTAAAGCCTGTGTCCTGGCAGAATTTAAAAATTAGAAACCGACCCACCACAATGTGACGTATAATGGAAATATAGCCTACAGTGTCTGACAGTTTTTCGTGATCTCGCAGCGTCTATAATTCGCTAGCAAAGCCATGCAACTTATAACCTGCGTTTACTTATTTTAATCCACGCCTCTTTTCCTTGAGACGTAAACAAACGGAACGTTTACCAACTTCCGCGAACTGCCAGTTATAACAGGGAGCGAACCTGGTTTGTTTACCTGAGTTTCTCACGTGAGCTGATCTGTCAATCATCAGATATCAAACAGACGCACGTGGGATAACACCGGATTTTTGAAGTAGTTGCACGGGCAAAAACATTTTCCCGTGTACTCTTTGATGTTCGTACATACAGGGGGAGACAACTCTTTGATTTCCAGAAGCGGGCAAATCTACTAGAACCCGTTACGCGGTTTAAGTCTCTGTTGTCGATTGGCAAGCGCCGACAGGGCCACCTTGAAAACCTTTTATCGGAGAAAACGTAGTCTCCCGATTTCTGCTATGCGCTAGAGTGTGAAAATTAACATCCTCTACAGATCATAATAACATGATGTATATAAACTGTGGCTCCCCAAACCAGTTATGAGTTGTTGCTCAGAATTTTGGATAGTTTAAACACGTCGTCTATAACCATTTTGGAGGGAGTGGGATTTCATTCGGATTTTCTGGTAAAAGAAATTTGTTCTTAAGTGTTAAAATGTGTTAAGTTTTACTATTATAATTCACTGTGATTTCCTAGCGTTAAAACTAGTGAAATAAAATAACGCGGAGATATTTCTTGCCAGTTGTTCAGTTAATGTAATTTCCATCACCCGCTTTCTCACACAAGAAGATACAGTTTAGCTGACTGAATTAATATGATAGGCGCGACTGAGAGTTGACCATAGAATTCACGCTATATTTCATTTTGTGTAATTATATACGTGACTAGTGTTTAATATCATACGACTAAACAAACAGACGCCGACAATCTAATAGCTATTAATGACAGGCGATATTTGTTAAGTGCGCGTATGGATAATTAAATAATAATTGACATTGTGCGCTGATCGTTGACCGGGCCAGGAGGGGAAAGGCTACATGCCTCAACCAAACCTGCACTCGCTAAGCGACGCGCTATAGAATAGGCTAGAGACACCGTGTGTCTTTTAAATTTAATCAGGACTGACGGAGAGGATAAGAGATTGTTATTGTCCCTTTCCGTATATATATATGTAGAGATATAATAGTAGCATTTGTTATAATGTTTCTCTATTCTAGCAGACCTGATCAAACGGCGACCAGTGGTCAATTGTGGTCTATTTTAGTACTTTTCTTCATTTACTGATTGGATTAATGTGGTCTTCTTCTTGGCTTACACGTCCCTAAGTTCATTTGTGAACAAAATTGGCCAAATAGACACATAAACATTTAAATAGTAAATTTAACTAAACTTACAAATACCCAGATATTCATTCAATTTTATCAGCCTACAGTGGCGTAATACAAATATCATTACTATCTGACTTTTGACAGTCGTATCAACGGATTTATCCAGCAAGTTACGCTGTTTCAAAATCGGCACACACCTGTGATAAACGAGCGCAAAGGCCTAATTACCTCCTATCATCCTATCATCTTCTAGGAAAATCTTCTGATTTTATTAATCAGTTATGCCAAGAATTATTTGAAACTTTATCTTTCGCACATTTTAGCTGTGAGGTTAAAATAAACAAAATTAAGAAAATGTATTAATAAGTATAAGATCTACTAACCTTCTTTTCCCTTCGCAAAATCCTTTAAGAACACAATTAATCACAGAACTGAATTATCATCCACTCTGAATAAACACGTGTATTAGGCTATGCGTTTTTGGGTTTAATCTCTTCCACACAAGGTAAAAAACTGGACTTCTACACTCTAGTAGATTATGCGGTATTATATATTTCTGGAAATCACCTGGCCAAGTTGGGCATCCAATGTGGTAAACCAACGCTTGTCTGAACCGCGGTGAGACGTTTTCCCCTGGCCAATCTGGGCGTCCAATGTGGTGTCACAGAAATTACCGCATGCCCATGTTTGATTCGGATGACCATATGTGTTTTTACCTGATTTATCACGATGCAATGTGGGCTTCAAACGATAATGTCGGGCATGTGGACTCAATCAAAGGATTTTATTTCCCCCGATGAAAGAGCAAATGTGGTTCTCTAGATACCGGTTGCGAGTAATCACAACGATGAAATAGCAAATATGGATCGCAAATGTTGCATGAAAGAGCAAATGTCGGAGAAAATACAATACGAAAGATGTAGGAAAAGATAGAGCAATAAGGCCTTTGCGCTCGTTTATCACAATAGCCCCTCCTCAAGTGTGATGTCAATCGTACTCAGGAGAGCTAAGCCTTCTTGCTCGGGATTCCTTAATCATTTTCCTCATCTTCGTTTTTCTCTTCGGTTTCCACCCTTTCCTCTACTTGTTTGTGCTCTCCGTCCTGCCTCATAGGATGACGGCTTTAAAAATCCGCTCCTACGTTATGTTTTCCTTGGATATAGTCCACTTGGAACGTGTAAGGTTGTAGAACAAGCGACCACCTCATCAGTCTAGCATTCAAATTCTTTGAATTGGCGAGGAAGGTCAGAGGTTGGTGATCACTCTGGATTGTAAATTTCCTTCCGTACAGGTATGCTTGAAATTTTTGTATTCCCCAGACGAGCGACAAACATTCCTTTTCGATTGTGGAATAGTTTTGTTCTGCTCGGTTTAACTTCCGACTCGCATATGCGACCGGAAATAGATTTGGTGGGCTTCTGTCATCTGGCTGTAGTTTGTATGTTTCGGATTCGGTGCCTGCCGTTTTTATTACTGTGGTTAACCGATCGGAAAGACTTACTAATATTGCTCTCCATCCCATACATCTCCGAAGATATTTCATGCTTTATGTTGGTCCTGTTTTTATTCAGAGGGTGAATGTTGTGAGTCGTAGAGAAGGTGGAAGTGGGTCTTTCCAGATCATCCGCCTTTGCACGCTTCTCCTTCTCAGAGTGATCCTGATGCCTTTGTTCTGAAAGCCGCCACTCTTCTCTTTCTGGTAATAGGGTTTGACTAACAGACCTGACTCTCTCTGGTACAGTTTGAGGTGCTACCTGCGGGAGTAACTTAACTGACGGAGGTGAGGGGCTGGAGGAAGTTGAGGTCTTGGAGCTCATTCTAGGCAGCATCGTTTCGAGACGCAGTAGTTCCGCATCCGAAGCTTCCATCCTTAATTTGTGTTGCTGTCTCTCTTCCTCCCTCATCCTGCATTTTTCCATCTCCCGTGAAACGAAAGTATCTAGCTCTTCTCCGGAGAGTTCGCACTCAATGGCTAACTCTGTCCAGAATGCTCTCCACTCATCCAATTCCATTGTTTCGTCCATTTTAGCAGTGGTGATTCACTCTGAACAGGTTGGTATGACTTGCAAATAATATGCTAATGACCAACTCAAATGTATCTCTAATTACAACTGTAACAAAGTATACTTCTAACAAATACCAACAATAAGATATATTAATACAACGATTAATTATCTCATTAATACAAAGTATAATACTAAGTATATAATACAACATATAATTAAGCAAAAGGATTTCCTCAGATTCTACTCAGATCTTTTATAATCGTTCCTATGTTTACAATGTAGTTAGTGCATTGACCCAGTTACTATTTTTAGCTTCGCTTACAGGTAAAAAAAATTCGCTGAACTCAAAGTTCGCTGTGTTTACAAATAAAGATCTGGTTTCCCAGTTCTATCCATAAAAAAAGAATTAATCGTGATATTGCAATATCTCGTTATCTAAGAGGTATGTACGTGTATATATACTAAAATCCCTAGTGTTGTAAAAAAAAGTCATATCCTAGAGAAATATGTTCTCAGTGGAGAACTATAGGAATGCAAGAGGTAGAAAAGGTTCTCTAGAGTTATGATCTAGATCCCGGACGAGCCCCCAATTGTCGTGTGGTGAGTCACTGGGGCAACTACTACAGTAGTTATTTTGCCAGGAATAGTCTATGAGATATAGATATAAGGTCTCTAGAAATTGGCTCGTTAGGAAAGAATAAAGACCTATTCGAGATAGGGACAAGAAGACAGGAATGCGAATGCTTTCCACTAGACAATGTTTTCTAATTAATTATGGAAAGAGTTCTGTTTCCCCACGACCTTAGCTTCTGCCCTTAGATCCCGTAAAGAAAAAGCCCCCAACCTCATCTGAGTAGAGAAAGGTTCCTATAGGTGAATATGTAACACCGACAGCACGAGTGATACATTAACAAACTCTTGATAATGATCAACCGATCGTTGGGTTTATTAATGAAATATCCACACATATAGGGTTAGTAATGGTTAGAACGTGATGATGGTGAAAGACGATTCACACAAAACACACAGATGAGATAATAAAATTACAGTTAATTAAGTAATAGTTAATTAAGAATGAACTGGTGTAAAGTGAAATGATGATGTGATATGATACGTGTTACCAAAATGGTGAGTACTCTACACAGTCCATGTGTCTCTAAATGCTTCTCCTAGATATGAGGATTCACATGTATGCATAAAATGTCCCAAGTTGTTATACGTTATGTCGAGTGGGGTATCTCTAAGCTGAGGACGTTCTGATGAATACTGTTGTCGTACGGAGAACGCTGTCGAGATATCTATGTATATTCCTTCACTGTTTGAGTATATCTCTGTAGTGTTGATCAACAGTTAATAGCTGTCATATGAACAAAAGGTCTGTTGTCTAATCTCCCGACGGTACTGGTCAGACTGGATATCTTCACGAAATGTTAGTGATATGTAGACTCATAATCTTGCGTATGTAGTCGTGATTCATATACTTTCGAGTCTGCTTCATAAAATGCGCTTAAGAGTGTGTTGCACGTGGTATAAATATGCGATTCCTCTTTTGAGCTCTTTTGCTTGACTTCAGATAATAATGATCTTTCGAGTGATTAGAATTTATGATGACTCTGTATTTGTGAGCAAGCAGTATATGGTGACGAAAAATGCTGCGTCCACCTTATGACTTGTGGGTGAGACAATATTCCTTTTTAATTGAGGAATAAAAGATGTCCTATGGCGAATTCTGCTAGCCAAATGTCCGTTTTTAATAACTTATTTCTGGTTAGACGTCAGACACGTTGCGTGTAGACTCAGACTTCTGGTGAACTGAAGACACACAAAAGTCTTCGTAAGTTTTTCACATTTAACATCACTGGTTGACTTGCATTTAAACTACTGCTCATTATTCATCTCTCTCTCTCTGAGTTCAATTCCAATGATGTTAAATATCTTGTGCATGAGAGTGTGTGCGCATGGGAGACTGTGATGATGATAAAGGTGAAATATGAACTATTAATTACCTCCTATCATCCTATCATCTTCTAGGAAAATCTTCTGATTTTATTAATCAGTTATGCCAAGAATTATTTGAAACTTTATCTTTCGCACATTTTAGCTGTGAGGTTAAAATAAACAAAATTAAGAAAATGTATTAATAAGTATAAGATCTACTAACCTTCTTTTCCCTTCGCAAAATCCTTTAAGAACACAATTAATCACAGAACTGAATTATCATCCACTCTGAAAAAACCCGTGTATTAGGCTATGCGTTTTTGGGTTTAATCTCTTCCACACAAGATAAAAAACTGGACTTCTCCACTCTAGTAGATTAGACGGTATTATATACTTCTGGAAGTCACCTGGCCAAGCTGGGCATCCAATGTGGTAAACCAACGCTTGTCTGAACCGCGGTGAGACGTTTTCCCCTGGCCAATCTGGGCGTCCAATGTGGTGTCACAGAAATTACCGCATGCCCATGTTTGATTCGGATGACCATATGTGTTTTTACCTGATTTATCACGATGCAATGTGGGCTTCAAACGATAATGTCCATAATTAATTAGAAAACACTGTCTAGTGGAAAGCATTCGCATTCCTGTCTTCTTGTCCCTATCTCGAATAGGTCTTTATTCTTTCCTAACGAGCCAATTTCTAGAGACCTTATATCTATATCTCATAGACTATTCCTGGCAAAATAACTACTGTAGTAGTTGCCCCAGTGACTCACCACACGACACACCCCAGAGCCAGCCGATAGGATTTAACATCACCAACATAAATAACAGTTTTAGCAACCAGATGTTTCCTTAGTACAGGGAACACCAGATCTCGGTTCTACATTAACTATTCGAGGTGACATTTGTTGATCCAGGAATACACCACCAAATTTGGCGTCCCCCTCCTAAAAATCTTATTTGTTATAGAGGGTGGACTGGGGCCGACTTGGATAATACCTCTGACACTTTATATATTCAGGAACCATTGTAAGTCCAAAGGGATATCACCAGAATAGGGTAAGCGTAATTGATGTGGCCACGTATGACAGAGAGAGTGAATATTTTCTTAGTTGCAGAAACTGTACCATCATTTATTTTCTTTGCTTAAATATTGTTTACTTTACGGGATAGCATTTAGTAGGAACTTTGTTCTTTTCTTTACTGTCTATTCTGTAACATAGTGCTAACCTTTGACTTTTGGGGTTATTAACTTGTTGGGTTCTTTCTTTCTCAATAAGGGGGAGGGCACATGTACTCTGATATTTTCTATGTATGAATTCTGATTTTATTTGATCTTTCTTTAGATATTCGATGTTGTGAAGTAAAATGATAAACAACAAAAGAACTTAACTTTTTGTGTTGGTCAGACCCATACCCAATTTACCATAGTTTTTTTCACGTTTGTGTGTCTTGTTGTCACATAATTCTGTGTGTGTTTAGTTAAACGTATATTTACAGATAAATGGAGGTGTAAGATTGTCTTATACTAAATTATAGTCGTGTAGATAGGCTGGACTAGAGAAACTACTCATTCCAGAGATCTTCTCCTTAAACTATCCACTCGTGAAATCTATTCTCACACCTTTACTTTTCACGTACTATCACCATCCACTCTACTCAGGCGGGACCATAAATATTTTCCAAACCTATCTAAATTTACGACACACAAAAATATTTATAGAATGTGTGATTCCTATATACACACATCGAGATTCTCGCTGGTGCTACGGAGTTCGTGCACTGTTCTGAGATCCTCCTTGTGTGATTTAAAGCAGGGTATCGGAGCACCGATGGAGTTGTCCGTATGCAATGAAGATAGTTCTTAAAAGCAAACCAAACGAAACCGTTACACTAAAAATTAATGTCAGGGGAAAAAGAAGAAACATAACCGAAAAATTAATTAGCTATAACGCAACACTTTAAATAAATAATTCCAATAACAATGAAAACAATAACAATGTTAGGTAAAAATAGGAAATATGAGCGGGAAATTAATTAGCTATAACGCAAGACTTTGTATAAATAGTTTCAATAAAACTATTTTAGAAGTCGTAAAATGCATTTGAAAGTCAAATAAACATGCATTATGCTGGATTTACATTATTTTACTGTCTGTCTATCTAATCGAATGCCGTTTTCAATATATATCTTTTCAATCAGGTGTCTGTTTGACTGTGTGTCCTTTTGACCGAGTGTCCTATTTACTGAGTGTCTATTTAACAGGGTGTCCTTTTGGTCGTATGTCTAACTGTCAGTTCTCTAACTGAATTGATCTGTTGCTGTTACATTAGGAAGTGAAACGTTCAGACTTAACTAAGAAAGAACGGACAGACAGGTGGGAAGATGTTGGAAGCAAAATCCAGATGCGCTGAGTATCAGACAGTAAAGCATGGAGGTTGCAAAACAGTCATTAGACTTTAAAGTCAAAAATTAAATATGCTAGGACAGACGAACCAAAGGACAAATAAACTGCCAGATAGGATTTAAAAAAAAACAGACTCATAATTTTATGGTTACGTTCTTGACCTTTCAACATCCGCGAAGTTAAACCAGCCAGATTTTACCCCCTTTTATTTCTATTTAGCAGCTGAGACTAAAACATGAAGCGCCATCAGTACTCTCTTCTCAACTTCCCATTTACACAAAAATGAATGGCTGTCTGGTGTCTGATTTCAGGTTAAATTCGGTCAACACATTTCAAAAGACCCCAGAGAACGGCCATAATGGAGTGGAATGCTTCAAAAAGTGATGTTGTTTGTGCGAGAGAATGGTGCTGGTGTAAAATTTCAGGAATAACGATAGGATCGTTGCAAGAAACCGTGTTATTAACGTAACGTAACATTTAAAACAAAACAAAAAATCTAGGTCGCTATAAAAACTAGAAAATATATCTTTTTTTCTGTAGCCTTTTTCCGTTGTCGACTTCTAGCTTTTGTCAAAAACTGTTTTTCTCATGTCCAATCCGCTGCTCCTGACTATCGTATTTTATTGTCTTCGCCCTTCCAGCTAATAGTAGTAGAATAACATAGTGGATAGAATTACAAGGTTACGTGAACGGAGTAGCACTTGGCAACAACCTATTTCTCTCCCCGATAAACTGTTTGGAGATGTCAGGTACCTTGAGCTGACTTCTGCCTTTATTAGAGTCACTCATTTGGAAGTCTGAAGGTGGAGGAGGAGGAAGAAGAAGAAGAGGATGTCTTGTGCCACTCGCTCAAGATTTTTCCATGTCTTCTTTCTCGCTTCTATTTCTGACTTCAGTTCGTTTGTCTGTTTATTTTTCGGTCTGATAGGAAACTCTCTACAGAGCAATACAACAGGAAGCAATCTGATCATCAGAAGAAGTCCCCCCGTCCGACAAGTGTTTCGGTCGGATTACTCCTTTACACTCTAAGGGGGGCGGGCCCACTTGGGTCATGACTCCCAAGCGTCTCAGCCTCCTGTTGTCTTGTATCGAAAATGAACCCATTTCACTTATGGTAGCAACTTTTAAATCCACAACTCCGCCAGCCGTGGAGGCAATTGTGAAAGTAACAAAGAGAAGACAAATTATTCCGTTCGTTCCGTCGCACATCACAACTAAGGACACACACTGAGACACCAGCGCGAAGCCACTGAAATTCTGTTCCTGACACCCCTTATAGTATACAGCCCCTGTTGCCCCTGAGTCACAGCCCTTTCACTAATACACCAGAAAACTCAGCGTATTGTGGACTTAGAAAAATTTTGGTGTTTTCTGTACCGCAGCGTTTATTGTCACGATTTCCATTGCCCATTGCGGTTGTTCCACAGCCAGCCTGATGCCTTTTCGGCAGTTTCACTAAGCCTCTTCAGTGCCTTGTTCTCGACTGTCCCCTCAGCCCCAACAGTTTCAATAAATCATACACTGATGCAGCCACAAGCCCTCTTGCGCCCACTTCAACAGCCATGACCCTTGCAGTGAACCCATCGTGTCTCAGATCCGCGGCCAGATCGCTATACTTGGCCGCTTTGAATGAATGTTGCTCGTCTAATCTGGATTCAAATGGCACGGTCAGTTCAATCAGTATGACCTGAAGCGTTGCTGAAGAATGAAGCACTATATCCGGCCGTCTCCGCGATTTTCTGATACTCTCTGGATATGCCCCTTGTCCAGGTAGGTCTACCGCCATCTCCCAGTCGTTTGCACAGTCAAGAAGAGATGGTAAACTGCTACCAGGTTTACTCGGTTTGGGGTGTGCTGACTTTCCTGCCCTCAGAAAGTATGTATTTGCGGTGCTCGGCCTGGGTTTGCTATTCGCCTTCATGTACCTGTCTTAAGATAGGGATTCTAGAGCAAGGATTGTCTTGTAAGGCTATCAAAAGGTTTTCTCAACATGTGTCCTATCCATGGCCAGCGTCCATCCCCCCCACCCCCGCAATCTGTTCTAATAGCACCGTTTGGCTCTTGTCAGCAAGTACATCTATAGACGATATTAAATATATTTATTAGATCTCATAACCAGTACACAGCGTCCCAATATGACGCTCTACTTTAACACGTTAAGGCCTGTAGCCCGTGGACTTTAAAAATGTAATTATAATTTTCATACTGTCTTCGTGATATCAAAAAACAATACCTACGTCAGAATGTAACGTCTATTATAAACCTAAACGGTATTCATATAGTTCTGAAATGATCCAGATGTAACCGAACTGAAATAGGCGTACGTGCTTTATTATACAATTTATTATCACGATGTATGATAGGTCATGAGCGTCCGATTGGCAAAGTAATTGAAGCGCGGGCCTCTAGCTGCAAAGGTACAGCATCGAAACATGGTGGCGTCACGCTCCAGTCTACCAAGCTGTGAATTGGTACTTGACTCTTTTCTTGGGTTAGAGAAGGCTAAGACAGCTAGGAAGGGAAATAGCTACCCCATCTCTCGTATTTGGACCTAGTTTAGTCTATAACACTTTACTCCCCTACGGCAGTATCTGCTATGGGACTACCTTAACCTTTGATGGTAGTTCATATATGGGACGTTGGGTGTTAAAGAGTTTTTTTTTTTTTTTTTGTATTTACCTTCCATTTATCCCATTATCGCGTGGTGTTGTGTTGCTTTCCTTGTTAGCTTTTCCCACTGAGAAATATTACCTTTCCTTATCCCACCTCGACCCCAATATCCTTTCGATCTCCCGGCCACATGCCATCAGCAAACTTGTAACGAAAATGTGTGAGATCCCATTACTGAAGGCAGACATCAAACGCTGGGCAAACAGAGCGCTGACGTTTCTGGCGCTATTTGAGGACCATAATGCGGAAGAACTAATGGGATTACACAAGGATGTGTCCTGTCCCTCATAGCTTTTGGTAAGTGGTTTAGTGTGCCCTCTTTCTTATGCGAGGTGAAAAGTGTCGGTTGAAATTGTTGAAATCAGTTTACCCCGGGGGACACGTCCTTATTGTTTTATTGTGTTATATATCTTATAAACACTCAAACATATATAGCTATGAATGTTTAAAAAAACAAAGAGGGAAAACTCGAGTTTATAGACAGTAAATATACATAAAGATATCGTTCAGGCACTCGTGAGAAATAAAGAAGTAGAAAACTAGACAACAGAAAAACAACAGAAGTGATAGGCGTACCGGAGACTCGAACATAGGATTATCTGAAAGACAATACCGTCTCGATACGGGAGTGACTCGTGGCTTTCCACCCTGCCAACTAGGCACCACAAAAATAGTGCTTCGTGAACATAGGTAATTAGCACGACCTTTTCACACAACTCCGGATATAAACCTAGGAACGATGCAGATTAATTATAAACGCAATCACTTCTACAGCTTTCCTATTTAACTGTAAGCCAGATTACACAAGACAAAGACTGCAATTCTATGTATTGTCATTGAAAGAAGAATAAGAGCAGTACAGGACAGAGGGTATGTTTGTATTGTATAAACTTTTAAATAAATAAAGAGGGAAACCCGAGGCTTGTAAACAGTAAATAAATAATACACATAAAGATATGCTTTAGCCACTCGTGATAAATAAAGAAGTAGACAACTTTACGTATGTGTATGTGTGTGTATGTGTGTTCCACATTAACAATATTTTGAAGATGATTATGAAATGTGACACTGTTGGAAAAAATAAGGTGGCAGATAAACAAATCTCCAAACACGTTTTGCACTGAAAAATTGAAAGTGTGTTATTGTAAATGTATTGATAATTTTAAATTATTTTAATCTTTTATATCAGCAATAGGCAACCTACGAGCTATAAGGATCTAGTTTGGAAAAACTGAGCGGTATTAAGACCTACCTTGACGAATTCTGCCCGTTTTCTGGTTTTGGAGTACTTGGACTTTGGAATAAAGGCAGCCAATATGTAACTATACAGACAACCTGGCGGAGAACAGTGGAGGCTGAGATGCAAAGCATGAACCAGAGTTGGGGCATGGCACGAAGGATAGCCACCGAACGAGCAAAATGAGGACAGTTTGTTGCTAGGCGTGATGGCCACTGACCACTTTGTCAGTCAGGGGCTAAGAATCCAAGAAGAAGAAGAAATGTAACTTGTGTCTCTTACCAGGTGATCTTTTTCCTGTAATGCATCAACACAGCGGCAGAAAATTCAAACTAAACGATGTTTTACAGAATTTTACTTCACTTCAAACAAAAGATCGTGTTCCTGTCATAAAGTAACTCAAGAATAAACTGAATTTTAGTAAGCTAATTCGTGGGTTTTCAAATGTTGTACAAGTGGCAGAAAAAGTAGACTTTTCTACTCACATTGATTCTACAAAAAAATGACAGCCGTACTTTTACAAGACAACTATGTTGTAAAGATACAACTAAAAATAAGTAGCTGTGGATGCAGGGTTAAAAAAAAAAACAAAAAAACAAAACAAAGGTAGTCCCATAGCATATACTGCCGAAGGGGAGTGAAGTATATATATACACTACATCTCAGCTTTATGAGGTGGTGTGAATAGTTCCTTCCCTTGCTAGCACTTTCTTCCATAACTCAAGAGCGGAGTCACGTACCCATTTACGGCTGGATAGATTGAAGAATGGTCTCAACATGATTTGAACCCATAAACTTTGCTGCGAGAGGCAAGCACTGATGAGTAAGAATATTCACGTAATCGTTCAGTGTATGGTAAACTAGTACATTTACTGGCAGAGTTGAAAACACAATAGTGACCATGTGGATTCTGCCATTTAATTCTAAGGAACATTGAAAACCATGCTGAACTACATTATGGACTGCATGCTGACAGCCTCTAGACAGTAAATGGTGCAGCAAGAAAAAATGCCTCACTTTATTTCCATTCACTGTGACGAAACTGTTGACATACCTAACTACTAGAAGACGGTTTTCATTCTGCACCTCATGCACTAGATCACTGTTTACTGAAGATTTTGATGATTATAATGGAAAAAAGAACTCCTGAAAGCTCTATCAATGGTAAGATCGAACCATCCCGGGGAAGTTGCGAGGGAAAAAATAATGCAAGAGTCTATTGTACAAGTGCAGGTGCAGGCAAAGACATTATTTTGTGGCTGTGACATATAAATGTACTAGATGCCTTACCCGTTCTTTGCACGGGGAATCTGTAAATAACCTTTTTTTTTTTCAAGCATAAAAGTACATAAAGTAAAAACTTAACTAAAGCAGAAATTCTTGTTTAAATATTAATGAGGTATTTATTTAAACTGTGTGATATACCTTTATATAACATAATTTCCTATCTACAATACTACTGATCAAATCCGTTGTTGACTTCTTTCCATGCCATGATTTCAAACTGACCAGAATCTTCTCTCTTTGTCGTCCCCTGTCTCTTTTTCCTTCTATCTTTCCTATTGTCACGATATACTCCAGCTTGATACAGTACTCATAATATGCCCAAAAGAAAGTAGATTGCTTGTTTCTGACCTGAGGAATAAACTTCCTTTGTGCATCGGCATCTTTCAGGACATCCCAATTTTAGCTGACCGTGTTATTGTTAACATTCTGTTTGTAAAACCACATCTCTGTGGCTTATGGTGCTTTTCCAACTTGTTTACTAATTGTCCATTCCTCACTTTCGTATGTCATGATTGGTCCTATATAAATCGTAAGAGCTCTCTTTCTTACTTCCACCGGACAAAGAGTTGTTGCATAAAATGCTTTTCATTTTAAATAGAATACTGCTTTTACTTAGTATATTCTACACTTCACTTCTGAGATACAACATCCATCCGATTTGATTAATGTGCCTAGGAATTTGAATCTATGGACCTGTTTTAAAATTGTTCCATTTACTTTTAAAAAAGCGTTTTTAACTTTCTGTCGTTTCTTTTTAAATCATTACTTACAACCCCTTTTCACTATTTGCCATTAAGAGTGTGTCATCAGCGTACCTCAAAATATTTATATTATGTCCATCGACTGATATTTCTGGCATGTCCTCTATGGACTTCATTTTTCCTTTTCACTGAGCAAATTGAACATATCCCTGTGTAAAACATTTTTTTACCTGCTGAAATTTTCACATTTGGCTGCTGATTCTTACAGCTGCTTTTTTGTTGGCAACATATGATTTTTATTATTCTCAGGCCCTTACCATAGATGTTTGTTCTTCATAACATTTTGATAATTTACTCGGGATTCTCTTTGTCAAAAAAATTAGTGTAGTCTATAAAATTCAAAATATAGATCTGTTTTTACTTCTGTTGTCCTCTCTAGTAATTTTCTTATGATATATTTGCCATTGTTTGTACCTTTACCTTCTACAAAATCGCATTGCTCATCACTAATTGGTGTTGTGTCTTTTCAGTGCTACATTTCAAATCTTTGCACTTGTGGTTTAGCCATGCTTCTTTTGCCGTTTTACAGTTGCTTATTATTTTCTTATTTGGGCTTACCATCAACACGGGGAAAACAGAAATCATGTACCAACCAGCTCCTGGCACAATTTATACTGAGCCAGTCATCAAGGTAAATGGTGAGAAACTGAATGTTGTGAACAGGTTCACATACCTTGGTAGTACACTATCCCAGAACATCGTCATTGATGATGAGGTGAACACCAGGATCTCCAAAGCCAGCAGCACATTTGGCAGACTATACACCAACGTTTGGCATCGAAGTGGCATTAGTCTACAGACAAAGCTGAAGGTATACAGAGCTGCGGTGCTTCCAGTGCTGCTTTATGCATGTGAAACATGGACTGTATACAGGCGCCACGTAAAAAAGCTCAACCACTTCCATACAGTCTGTCTCAGGAAGATAATGAACATCAAATGGCAAGACAAGATCCCGGATACCGCCGTTCTTGACAGAGCTGGTATCCCTAGCATCGATACTATTCTGATGCAGTCACAGATTCGCTGGGCAGGTCATGTAGTCCGCATGCCAGACCATCGACTGCCAAAGATACTCTTTTATGGTGAGATGCAGAAGGGTAGACGCTCCCATGGTGGCCAGAAAAAGCGCTTCAAAGACACGCTTAAGGCTTTATTAAAAACCTTTGACATAAACCCAGACACATGGGAAGCTGCTGCGCAAGACCGAACTGCCTGGCGCACATCTCTTCGTAAAGGTGCAGTGGCAAGCGAATCTTCCAGAAGAGCAGCAACGGAACAGCGGAGACAAGCTAGAAAAGATCGTGAAATAAAACCTTCACATGAAGCAAACATTCCCTGCCCACACTGTCCGAGATCCTTCCAGGCCCGCATCGGGCTCATCAGTTACCTTCGTACTCATAGACTATCCTAACATCCTAATAATTGGATGAACAGAGTGGTCTTCATCACCTGTGATGGACGAACAACATTTTCTTATTTAGCCTGTTGTATTCTTATTTGTCTTGCTTAGTTTTCGGGTTTGCAATACTCATTTCTTATACCTCAAGTGTCATTAACTTTTTCTTTGCAGTCCCCTTTTCACTGATGTACTTGATTTTATCTGCAATTTCTGATGTCTCGTTTACCGTGTTGCAAACATCAAACTCATTGCATTTCGGGGCATTTTAAACGTGTTCATGCCCTATATTCAATAATAAAAACCTATATCTTATGTTTTCGGTCCAGACCTACACTGCAAAGGACAGTTGTAATTTTGTGGCCTAATTACGAAGCAGTCGTATTGTTTTTCCGGATTTTTCTAGGGCAGAGGTTTTCAAACTGTGCGTCGCGGCTCCCAGGGGCGTCGCAGCCCTCGGCTAAGGGCGTCGCGGTGGCTTGGGAACAGTGTTGAGTCATTAATATCTTTTTGGGTACAATTGCTTATATATAATATATAGTATAGAGAGGAGCCGCGGTGATTTATGCACAGGTCAAGGGAGCCGCGGACCAAAGAAGTTTGAAAACCTCTGTTCTAGGGCGTTACATCTTAAGATCTATAAGCACGCCCAATTTCAGACTTCTATGTAGCCTAGAAGTGGTCAAACACTTTCGTGCGGACAGACAGACGGAAAATACGCTTCTTTTATTATATATAATAGATTTAACTTATACAGCTTCACTGGTTTACTCAGTACGTTTAATAATGATTGGCGCAATGGAAATTAACGAACACACGTCTTATTCCGGAGGAAAATCAGTAATATTTGTTAGCAGTTTACGTACTGTATCCAATAAGCTATCACCTCTTTCTTCTCCCCCCACAAAGTCACGAGCCGCCGCTGTCGTAGCCTCTTGTTGCGTGTCTTTATGTCGAGAAAATTTGGAGTGAGTAACGAAACAGATGGCGGCACTATTCACCGTTTATTCCTGTAGGGACATATTTATCGCCTGTATGTGAGGGCGTGACGTTTGTTGTTAAACCAGTTGGTAGATTCACCAACATGCGTGGCTGGTATTAAGACATTAGCATGACATCTACTTGTTAAAATGAAGTACACAAATTACACGATTTAGTATTTTTCTTCTTGCTGGTTTTTGCCTTCTTGCGCCAAAGCACGGTCCTTTAAACCTAGACTTAAGTCAGTTGGTTATATCAGATCGCAATTTGTCATTCAAACAAAGATGAACTCTGTTTACTGGAATATAACGTTAGATACAATTCATGAAAATGACTAAGAGTATCTGACAACATGAGGCCCTGAAAAGGACGTGTCTCGAAAAGGACTGCCAGCTATACCAACGCTACCCGTGCCTCGTCAGTGTTTAGCGAACACCGTTGAAACACCGACAAAGGTTTAAGCCTGGACACCACAAGAGAAGCATGCTTCCTGAATGGTCGTTTTCAGTCGTCAGACAGGGAATGTATTGCAAAATAATAATAATAATAATAATATAAAAAGTCCAGACCACAAGATCTTTTATTCTTGGATGGGCGCCCTGATATAACTAGGGATCTTGTGCCGGGAAAACGATGCAAAACGTCTAAGAAAAACAAATATAGCGCGAAGAGAGAAACTACGAAATGGCGGCAAAATCCATGAGAAAGGTTAACATTTTTGCCTGGGAACGACAAGTAGAAGAAAAATTTAGCTGGAGGAGGAGAAAGAACAAAAGAAATAAAAGTAAGGACGAAGAAAGTGGACAAGATGAACAAAAGAAGAAAACCAACAGAAAAATCCAGGAGGATTAATCTGTATTATCTGTGTATTGACATGTGATGAACCGTGAACCTTGCGGTAAAGCACAGGAACCGTGAAATGTGCGGTAAACCAATTATTCGTAAATCAGAAGTTTTTTTTTTTTTATGCTGAGCCGCGACGCTTAGTTCAATCACCAAGAGATAACACTTGGTGATGGTGGATCAAAGATACAAGTACAATCATTTGACGAACTCTCCATTCACTAGCGATCCTGTGCTTTTCACAGAACATAGGTGTTCCCACTTTCTAGACTGTTACACACAGGCGCTTAAGTCACTTAGGTGGTCACTCTTTATAGACTGTTACCCACAGACGCTTAAGTCGCACAGGTGTTCACACTTTATAGACTTACCCACAGGCGCTTAAGTCACATAGATGTTCACACTTTATAGACTTACCCACAAGCGCTTAAGTCACATAGGTATTCACACTTTATAGACTGTTACCAACAGACGCTTAAGTCACATAGGTGTTCACACTTCACAGACCGTTACCCTCGCGAATAGTTTTATCTTATGAGCGGAACAGTGATGTCATTGAGTTTTCAGTAGGGTAAGCGTAAACTGGCCGACAATAAAGATAAGAATAAATGGGAACAAGTCAAGAGTTTCTTATATCTTGGTAATATAATAACAGCGGATGGCAGATGAGAAATAGAAATCAAGAAGAGAATGGAATGGCCAAAGCTACATTTAACAATATTAGACAGATACTAACATCTAAACAACTAACTCACAAATTCAAACTCAGAATCAGCCATGGACTATGAACAAGCAATTAGAGCAGTGTTTCTCAAGCGGTGTGGGGCGGCACACTAGTGTGCCACCGCGCCTATCAAAGTGTGCCGCAGACATTTGGTAAATTTACTACATGAAGCATATCTTTAGTGATCATCATCATCTCATCTCAACCCATAACCCGTCATGGGTCGTAGGGGTGCCATGGTGGAAGCATCAGCAGACAGGGTCCTCCACTGCTCTCTATTCTCAGCAATGCGTACAAGTGTGGAAAAACCGTGTCCTGCCCATTCTTTGATGTTATCAACCCAGGATTTTCTTTGCCTTCCTCTTCTCCGTTTACCTTCGACTGTTCCCTGGAGGATCGTTTTCGAAAGGGAGTCATGACGAGTTACATGCCCAAACCAGGCAAGCTTTCGACGTTTCACTATTGACAAAAGTGGTTCTTGGTGGCCTGCATAGGTGTTTATCTTCTCTCTAACATAGACATTTGTTTTGTGCTCTTTATAGCAAATGCACAAAATTCTTCTATAACATTTATGCTCGAAAGCCTGAATCCTTCGCTCCGTATCTGCAGTGAGTGTCCAGCCCTCACACTCATACAAGAGAATAGATAATATAAGTGATTTGTATAATTTGATCTTCACAGGAAAACTGATGTTACTTTTCCAGATCACATTCAACCTTGTCATGGCAGCTGAGGCCATCTCAAGTTTTGTCTTGTCACTTTAGTGATCATGTAATGTAAAACTGATCTTACAGCTTGAATTCATTCAATAATAATTGAAGCTATTAACAAAAATAGATATACTTCAAAATTATTTTAAGCGATTAAGAGAAAATCAAATTGAGAGTTTTCTTTATTCTTAAGTACCCACAAATTAGTGTATTTAATTAGTACATATCACTGTAATTTTTTTATTCAGGCGTGGGGTCAGATAGGTGTGCCGCAAATTTTTAGAAAATTGAAAAGTGTGCCATAAACACAAAAAGGTTGAGAAACAGTGAATTAGAGGGAAGAATGGAGGCCCTTGAGATGTGGAAGAATATAGAAGAATGGAGTACGTCTCATGGAAAGAGAAGACAACAAATAAAGAGACCATAGAAAACCTAGGAATGAAAAGAGATCTAAAATATTTTGGCCATGTAAAAAGCCATAACACCTTGATGATTTGTCCATCGTATTTGATGAGAACCATCGACATCTCTCGTAATACAGTTCGTTCTATGAGGTTAAGGAAGGAAGAATTGAAGACAAACATGCAACATGAAAAGATAGCTATAAGTGGGAAGATAACTTCAAGAGATGGACCGGAAAGTGTCTATAAGAATACATCATGAAGACACGAGACAGAAGACGTTGGAGATCCACTGCAGCCGACGTTCAATGTGGAGATGGCACCTGATGATGATGTAGTGTGAATATCAAAGCAGTGAATGGGAGATCAGTGCCGTAACGCTTCCACTTGGTGTTGTTTACATTATAAATTATTTTCTTCCTGAAAAGGTGACACTTGCCACAAGAGTTCCTTTATTCCGTATTCTGGTGTAAAAATCAAAGATATTCTCATAGCAGACAATGTCGTAGAGGAGTGAAGGATTCGAAACTTCACTATACTCGGTCTCAGCCTTATGAGATAGAGTGACAAGTTCTCTTCCTCGCTGCCTTTGCCTTCAGAAACGCACGAGCAGAGTCAGGTACCCATTTTTACAGCTGGAGTGTGACGCACTCAGGTTTCGAACTCAGTAACTCTGCCTTGAAAAGCAGACGCTCTAACGACGATGTCTGTAAGAGACAAAGAAAAGATAGGACAACTGCTGTCTCACGTATGTCGTAAGTGCCAACTGCTGTTAGGTGTGCACGAGGCAATCTCATCATATAAATCAAACAGCAACAGAAACCACCGCTGTAGGAGTACATGGCTGAAGACCCCTGACAGGGGGCTAGTTGCAGAAGCGGGGAGTAAAAAGAAAATTGATTTATTGATTGATATATTGCAGGTACTCTTATTTTCGTACGCCAGCTATTACTCGAGGCGAAACCTCAGGTTAATATGTCTAACCTTAAACTGATTGTACGTGAGTATCCCTTTTTTCCCCTGTACAATGACAGATGTCCTCTCGCCATTCAGGCAGATACTCGCCGATTTCGGAGGTACCCATTAAAGCCGGGTCGGCTCAGGAGCCGTTCAGGCTATTCCAGTCCCTGGTCGACGACACTCTTTCAAATGTCTTCGCCTAGGCTCGAATTATTCTAGTCCAAGTCCCGGTCGACAACTTACTTACTTACTTAGTCGTTCCCCTTCTACCGTGAGGTGTAGAGGTTTGGAAGAGAGAGCGCCAGACCATTCTATCAGCTGTCTTCTTCCTGGCCTGGTTCCATTCTAGTCCTCGGTCCTTCAAAGATTGTCTAATGTTGTCCTCCCAGCGGACTCTGGGTCGTCCTGGAGGTCTGGATCCCTGGCTCTTTGTTTCCCATGCTTGTCGTGGTATCCGATCTTCTCCCATTCTGCAGACATGGCCAAACCATCTTAATTGGGACTGTTCTATTTGGGTCTGCAGCGGATTGGATTTTAGGCCTTGACGGATCGTCTGGTTGCGGACCATGTCTCTTCTTGTTACTTCAACCACTTTCCTCAGATACCTCATTTCTGAGGTTTGGATCTGGCTTTTGTGGGTTGTAGTCATTGCCCACGACTCGCATCCATATGTCGACAACACTACTATAAATGTGCTCGTCAGAGCTCGAACCTGTATCACCTGATCGCCAGCACAGTGTGGTAACCATTACACCAGCGTGGCACCCCAGGTACTCTTGTCTTTGCTGAAGTTTGTCGCCAAGTTTTTTGGGGGGGCTCAACGCGGCATCTAGAACCCTTTTTTTTTTTTTTTGCACCATAGACCCTTCCCTTTTGTTTATCCGGTGAAGGCTCTAGACCGCTGCTTAAAAAAAAAATGTGCATAACCGTATTATTAACAATTGTACAAATAAATAAAACATTTTATTACCAACAAAATCGTTGAGCTTATACAAGTATTTATTCACCCTGAAATATAAAGACTATGTTATTAATAAAGCCCTGCTAAGAGTTGATTTTTTTTTTTTTTTTTTGAAGGTAGTTATCAATAAATCATTCGGTGTGGCGCGAGCAAATTTTCATTCCGAAAGTGTGGCCCAGAGAAAAAAGTTTGGGAACCAATGAACTAGCGGAACTTCAGTCACAGAATGTAGATAACAATAGCATTTTTTTTTCGGTATGTAAACATGTGAGAAAATAAATATTCGCATATTATAAACAGAGGAAAAACTCTTTTGAGCTGCTGACTTAATTTGTAGATTGTTGCTCACGTGGGATGGTAGTGGTAGGTCACTTCATTTGCTTATAACATTTAAAAAAAAAATATTTCAGTCTAGAAGACAAGAACTAGCAGAACAAGAGATAGGAAGATGGCGCTGAAGAGGACAGGACACACAAAGGCGGTGTTGTCGCACGGAAGGTCTGGGGCTAGAATCCTGGGTAAACCACTCACGTCTGTTGTTTTTCTGTTGTCTAGTGTTCTACTTCTTTATTTCTTACGAGTTCCTGAAAACATACCTTTATGTCTGTCTAATATTTATAAACCTGCTTATAGCATTACATGACAGTCTTTGTTCTGGAATTCTAGGGTAAGAGAGGCAGAGATAGACAAAAAAAAAAAAAAACCACATTGAGAAGAGAGTTGGAGACAGAAGTGAAAATGAATTTGAAGACATGAAAAGAACTTATACTGATAGCACGCGACACACTGATAGCACGCGACACACTGATAGCACGCAACACACTGATAGCACGTAACACACTGATAGCACGCGACACACTGATAGCACGTGACAGGAGGACTTGGCATGTGTTTGTTGAAGGTCTATGCTCCATGGGAAGCTAAAGGGTATTGATTGATTGATTGTTAAACAGAGAACCACCATGAATGAATCACACGAATACTGCCCATTCGATCATTTGGTGAACAGCTTCAACACAGACATTCCCGTCATGCCCCTTTGGCTTAAAAAAACAAAAACCTCGACCAGACCACACTCATCAGACACCTATCAGAATAATCAGGAACCACGACTGGAATTGACAAGAGAATGAGTAGTGTTTTTTTTATCCAGACTGATATTTGGATTTAAAAAGAAACAAACAAATGTTATAACTCGAATTACATAACAATTCCTGTTTAGTTAGTTTTTAAATCCTAAATTATCACTTCACAAATATAAATGAATTAAAACACTACCAAAAAACAAACAAACAAACAAACTAACTAACTAAAAAATAAAAAAAATAATAAAAAAATATTAAATACAAGTTTTGGAATTTTTCCAAGATCTACTATTTATGCTGAACTTTCGACAGGGATTCTTTGGAGTTCTTGGCATTAGTTTGTCGAAGGCCATTGTACCCGGGGCACTGATTGATTGACTGATTAATTGAGGACTGTTCTGTTGGACAAAAACAAAGTATTAATTACGGCCACACAGTACATTCACGGAGTCATAGCGAAGGAATTTTCGGCCGGGAATTGCGGGCTTGCAACTAGAAGGATTTTGTAGCTACATAATTACACTTATTTCTTTATAAAGAGGAAAAACCCATACAATGAAATCACCGGATAATAAATAATAGAAACGCTATAACAAGAGAAAAGGAGTGGGCAAAATCTGCGAATTACATCCTGTTTTTCTCTTGTACCACTGAATCAGGGTTTCTTAACCTGTGATCCACTGACCTCTTGGGTGTACATGAATGGATTCTAGGAGATTCTAGCACATAACCTAAAATTCAAAATATGAAGTTTTTATTATGCTTTTATGTACATGTTTTGTTCCCACGAAGGGGCCCATAGCCTTCATCGGACAATCAAATGGGTCCATAGCCTTCATCGGACAATCAAAGGGGTCCATTGCACAAGAAAATGTTAAGAAACCTTGCACAAATGTAAACAAGAGATGTAAATAAATGTATCATTAAATAAAAACACGGCATCTCCATTTATCAGTGAATACAAACAAGGTACGCTACGCGTATTACATAGTAATGAAAATAGTAAACGTTTGTCACAAAGGGATGGAAATACAATCAAGCGCTGACTTTTTTAGTTCTAATGACAAAGAGTTGTTACAAAAGATAATTTTACGAAACACTGCTTTTCCTTGGAATATTCTACTCTTGACCTCTGTGAGGGCTGGTCATGTGTCCCAGCTATCCCATGATGTAAAAAAAGGTCAAGGTAGTCCCATATAAGATACTGCCTTTGGGGAATGAAGTGTTAGAGACTTCACCATGCTAGGTCCAGCATCGAGAGTTGGGGTGACATGTTCCCTTCCTCGCTGCCTTTTCCTTTCCTAACTCAATGTCAGGTACCTATTTAGAGCTGAGTAAACTGGAGCGTGTCGGTACCATGATTCGAACCAAGTACCTTTGCCGTGAGAGACCAGCGCTCTAACCACTCAGTCAATCGGACGCTCACTCCCATAATGTGGAAATGTTAAAGCCACACAAAAATTGTCTACAAAATAAACAGATCATCCAAAGCACGTACGGTAATTCAAGTCCACTGTCCAGGATGAAAGAGGGCACTCCATCAAAGAAGACGGCTAACACGGGTCAGAGAAAGCCGAAAGAAGCCTGACCTGCTGACTCACATTCTTTCACCTAAAAGAACTTCAAGACCAGGCACCTGGAACGTTCAAATATTAAACGAACAAGGAAGATCCGCCTGGTGGCATATAAATAAAAACCATAAAATCGAGATTCTTCTTCTTCTTCTTCCTCGTTCGCCCTGAAAAGGACGGTGGTTGCGTTGTGTCTGTTTACAACGTAGCTGTGATATCTGCACCTTTCGGTCGACACATCCGACTTCTGCACGGCATTTTTTAGGACCGGGTTTGCCTTCCCATTGCGATCCGTGCTCGCTCAGCCAGCCTGCACTGCTGCAGACTGTTTCCAGGACCACCACGTGGAGGTGGAGCACTGGTGCAACAGTGCAATTCGCAGGCATAACGATATTGTTTTTACTTTCAGGATCATCTTCTTTGCAAAAGGACAACTCCTATAGTGCTTCGATCTCCTCCCTCAGATCACATAAGGAGGATCTCAGCATAGTGCACGAACTCCGTAGCATCGGCGAAGATCCCACATGGAAAGGAAAAACATAAAGTGAAAAAGAACAAAGAATAATAGAACAGGAAGTAGAGGGATAATCACAAAATGACAGAGAAGAAAACGAGAGAAAAAAATCTCTAAATTCCAATTCTTGACATCTCTGTGACATTTATTACAAAGTGAGGCTCCTCGCACATGCTGACTACATGCATGACGAAGAAAGCACTGATCATTGTGAGCCGCGCAGCTCTAATGCTGTCTAAGGAAGCGTATAAGGAACGTATAGATTAGGAAGCTATTTGCACAACAATAATTAATATAAGCAATGTGTAGAACTACTAAAAGGAGAATAAAGTATAATCGTCATCCCATGTTATACGCTAACAACGAAAATTTTGTAAGAATTTTTCACTCGACTTTAAATTATAATATATAGATTGGTTTGGTTTGAAGGACTATCTTCATTACACAGGACAGCTCCATCAGTGCTTAGATCATACAACGAGGATCTCAGTACAGTGCACGAACTCCGTAGCACCGGCGAGAATCCCGATGAGTATATGTAAGAATCACACATTCTATAAATATTTTTGTGGTGGGTTGGTTTCCTAATTTTTAAATGTTGTCAGGGCAGCGGCCTTATGGCCTACTCTTTAAGATTTCCAACTGCCGTCGGATTATTAACGTATGCAACTTGCACAAGGGACCTCCTATTATTTCGCCCTTTTCCGACAGATCATTTTATGCATTAACAAGGATTTCAGATCATCATTAAACGACGCAAAAATATATGAGGAAGCAAGTGTCTAATGTCTAGCCAAAATACAGTAGAAATTTTGAAGATTGGCAGAAACACACTGTAACAAGGATGAAGAAGACACGGAAATAAACTGAAAGGATAGCACAGGATATGTGGAACTGGCGCGAGCTGAATGAATGTCTAAATTTCACAGGGAGCTGAAGGTCAAGAACCATGGTTACTTCAGTTTCACTCACTGTGGCGTGTAATGAAAAAAGAGTCCACAGTATCTGACATCCTATTGAAACCTCATAGCTGCTCTCTGATTTACTAGCTAAATAGGCATATATCCCAACTGTCTATTTCTGCAACGTACCATTTTGTCCCGCCTTCTTTTCTTTTAACACGAGCTAACGAAATGTTTACAAACTGTGTGACTTGTCAGTCATAACAGGGAAGCAAATCAGGCTGTGTTTACCTCGTCCCCTCACGCGAGCATCTGTCAATCATAATAGTTCTCAGACAGGCAAGCACGTAGGAGAGACAAAAACACAGACCCTTTTGAAGTTTCGTACTCGGGGGAAGTTAGAAACCCCTGGGCTCTTTGGTCTTCAGAAGCGGGCATTCTGAAAGAGAAACCCGCTAGTCGAACAGAAAGTCTTTTGATGCCGGTCGAAAACTTCCGACGAGAAACCTCATCGACAGACCGTAAGTCTTTTATCTTGATACGCCTAGCTTCTGAATTTTGGGTCTCACCGGGACGCGAAATTAACAACATTAGAGATCAGAGAAATTCAATGATATATATATATATATATATATATATATATATATATATATATATATATATATATATATATATATATATATATATATATATATATATATATATATATATATATATATATTCTTAACCCCATCATCAGTTGTCAGTCAGAATTTTGAATAGTCTAGCGCAGTCCTAAAACCAGTCTTTCTTGTTGGAATATGGTGTACTAGTGTTCGTGGAGATTTTCTTTTCTGAATGTTATGGTTAGAAGGATAATAGTGCTGATGATTTAAGAAGTGATAGCTTTTAACATTTGTTCTTCACTTAGATTTTTCTCGCTAGTAAAACGAGTAAAATAAAGTAACGCGTAGCGATTTCATGCCAGATATTCTATTAAAATGTTAAATCACGCCACCCGCATACCTTAGACCGTAATGATGTTAACAGTATAGGCAGACGCGACACTTAATCTCTACAGGAGAGAGATAAACCCGACGGTTTAGCTGACTGGACTTATAGGCAATAAAGCGACAGATAGGGGGAGTCTAGATTACATGTTATATTTCATGTGTGCATATTTGTCATTATAGTGTCTATTATTTTTGATACCATACAGACGCCAAAAAATTTAATAGCTATTTAATGACAGGCGATCATTGTTTAGGTAGCGTGTATGGAGAGATTAAATAATAATTAACATTGTACGCTGAACGCCGGCGCGAGCAGGGGCGGGCGAATTAACATAATTCAGTACGACCGAACTCAGCGCCAGCGGCGTCTGCTAACTTGTTGGCGTAAGTAAACACCATGTGCCTTTTAAATTTAATCAGGACTGACGGAATGGAGAAGAGATCGTCTTGTCCCCGTCTGTGTGTAGATATAGGATTAGCATATTTTTTATATAAATGTTTCTTGTATTCTTTGCAGATATGATCACAAGGGCGGCCAATGGTCTTTTTCTTTTTCGGATTTGTTATTTCTCCTTTTCTTGGCTTGTGTGTCACCGATTTCATTTGTAAACGGGCACTCGCCAGAGAGTATTGGAGACAATACATTTTTAACACTGGACTTACCAAACCCAGATTTATATTTTTACCAGCCACAGCAGTGAACATTATTTTATCCCGACTCCTGACAATCGTAATTCAAGGGGCGTATACCTCTCTAAATACCTACGCTGTACAGAATCGGCGCTTTTAACACAAAGTTGGCCGATAGAAGAACCATCATCCTCATATGAACATTATTTTTTAGCAACCAGATGTTTCCCAATACTGGAAGTATTTTTCCCATTAAAGAATGAACCTCAAGAACTCTCACAGTTGTAACTATTTGTAATAACACTTCTAGGAGAAGCACCATATTAGGCGTTCACCTCATTAACTAATTTCTGGGGATGGACTGGGGCCAATTTGGATCTGCAACAACTGGGGTGACAGAATATTAAGTGAAAATAGATAATATATTCATGGACTAATTCTATTACCAAGGGATATTACAGACCTACCATACCAGGCAATTAGGTAAGAGTGTGAGAGTGGCCACAGCTTGAAAGAGTGTGCGAGTATTTTCTTGTTTGCGGGAAAACTATCCATATATCTGATTTGTCTAACAGTTTGTTTATTTTACTGGGTCTCATAGAGTACCACTACTGTTCATTCTGTAATATAGTGCTAACCTTCAACCTTTGGGTTAATAATTTTTTAGGGTTTTTTTTTTCCCCATTCAGGGAGGGTGCACTTTTTCTGCTTTATTTCATATGCTTTAAATGACTCTTTGATCTTTTCCTTTAGATATTTTGATGTTGTCGAGTTTAAATGATAATAAACTACAAAGAAACTTACCTTTGTGTGTTGGTCAGACCCATACCCTTTTATCCGTAGTTTTTTTCACGTTTGTGTGTCTTGTTGTCATATAGCTGTGTGTGTGTGTGTGTGCGTGTAGAGAAACTTATCTATTCTTGATAGGGAGGTAAAAGCTGTCTTGCAACAAAGTACAGTCGTACGGATAGGCTGGGGGAGACAACCTAATCACTCCCTCAATCTACCACCTGTGAAAAATCTATTTTCTATACCTTATCGCGTATCTGTCGACATCCACTCTACTCAGACGGGCTAATAAAACAATTAACCTTCCGTACGACACTCACTACCGTTCAAGTCCTTAAAGAGCATAGACCTTCTACAAACGCATGCCAAGTCCTCCTGTCCTGTGCCATCAGCCCAAAATAACTCCATGCCCTGCTCATCACCTTCACGTCTGTCCCCAGCTCTGTTCTCCATGCGTTTTTCCGTCTACCTCTGCTTCTCTCACCTCGGACACTCCACAACAAGGACAACCCGGAATTGACATCAACAGGGCTCCTCAACCCGTGTCCCACCCATCGCCAGCGTCCTACTCTCACCTCTTGCTCCACCGGCACCCGTCATAAGCTCCACACCGGCGACTCCGTCGTAACATTCCATTCGCTCTAAGCAAGCACTCACCCATGAAAGTCTGCAATTTGGTGAACATCTATTCATTGAAAAGAATTTAATAACTGCTTTAGAAAGTAGGTATAAAATGTACTGTATAACTTCTAGTAATCGACACAAACCATCCGATGACCCTTAGAGTACTACTAAATAGCCCTCCGAATAATACCAGAAGTGCAGGACCAACTCCATGGACATGCCAATAGGACCACTGATTCGGGGCACCAAAACTTTCCCACAGAAAAAAAAAAAATAAACTCAGTGAATCAATCATAGATGAGAACTGTCTTTTATGTATTTATTTATTCTTATTTTAGCTTCGATCTCTTTAAACATTAGTTTGCAAATAGCAAAATGCATTGTGGAGAGATTTTTCTTACTCATATCCATGGTGTCTGAAAAACCATTTTCCGTTTGTAAATGGGTAAATTCTCACTTTTATCTATTTGAAATACATGAGGGGCGGGGTGGGGGGGGGGGGGGGGGGGGGGGGGGGGGGGAGAGGAAGGAGAAGGTCAAAACAAGGAACAATAATTGCCATGGAAAATTTTACTAATAAGTTTTACCTTTTATTTCCAGACACAAAATAAAATATAATCTAGAATGGTTACTAAGCTGGCGTTACAGAGGACAGCAAAGATTGATGACCGCTATAAGTCACGTTTTGAACAGTCTGATGTCACAGTGAGCTGTTTTGTCAATGTGAAATAGCAATTTACGTAACAAATTTGCAGTTTATTCTCTTTATTTTGACGATAGTTTCATAGAAATCAAGTGGATCCGAGTGAAATAAATATTATATATATATATATATATATATATATATATATATATATATATATATATATATATATATATATATATATATATATATATATATATATATATATATATATATATTTTTTTTTTTTTCTTAACCAGCGGCACTTGGGCTTTCAGCCCTTCGGCCCAATGACATGTCATTGCGAGGCTGGGGAACCTGAGGACTTTCCTTCCAACCCGGTCAGGAGCTTCGCTCCTTCCCATCCACAGAGGGTTTTATCACAGGAGCCGTTCAGGCTATTCAGTCAAATTTCCGGCCGTAAACATTTCTTCAAACGCCGACGCCCGGGTTTGAACCATGAACACCTGGTCGCCAGTACAACGCCGAAGCCATTACACCAGCGCGGCTCTGATGCGTGGTATTATATGATGATGGATGGTACCCGCAGTCTGGTTTTGTGTAGTGTGTAGATGATGTACAGTCAAACAATGATCATGCAAAACAGGGCAATCCACACAAGGACGTCAGTTAACTCACGACGTATAAAGTCAATGATGCTTGTAACAGCTAGTGACGTTTTTCTGTATCATTTATTGTGGACGCCACAGTGACAAAATGTATACGCGAATATGTAGGTACATCAGACAGTCATTATCACAGCAACATAGTCATAACAGCAACGGATGGTAGACAGCATCATAGTAAAGATGATTCACAGGCATGTCAATACATTATAAGGCTGTAATGTAGTCGGGAAAATTCTCCATCCCTTTCTATCTTAGCCAGGAGATAACCAGATGTATGAGATCAGTTCACTCTCCTTAATCTGACTTCAGCAAGACAGACACGTCTTCTGAAGTATAAATAATGTCCTCAAAAAATCCTCTAGATAACAAAAGGTTTCAAACCTAGTTCATGTAGCGAAGTAGCAAGTAATAGTCCTTGGGACATGTGTAGTGGTGTTGATGTATTGTATGATGGTGATATTACTAAATGTAATTGTATGAGGCCAGCTGTGAAGGCTCCTGAGATAAAATGTAGTTGAGAATTGTCAGAAGGCCTTTCTTGCTACCACTACGACCTCACACTTAATTTTTTTTAATGAATGTGGCTACGTAAAGTGTCTAGGGTTATGATATGTAGTGTGGTATAATAGGTTATAGATATACCCACAGATATTTAACAAGACTAATAATATTAATAAATGTTAAAATACACTGAACTAACTCACGTGTGTAAAATTTTTTGATAGAATTATATTACATTTATTTTGTTCTGGGTCAATTTTTAGGTTGACCAGAACTTAAAAGGATTTAGAGATTATGTAAGAAATGCATGGAATATTATATCATAAATTCAATAGTGTACATATATATGTACTATACTAGTTAGTTTTATTAAAATGTTCTAGTAGTCATCTACTTGGGAGGATAGTTAATGTTTGTGCTGTTGGGGTGGCCTCATCACACCTGTCTATATTGACTACACAGTGTCCAGAAAATGGTGGGAATTTTTATGGGGGTATTAGTAACTACACAGCGTTGGTGAATGTCCAGCAGACCAGAGGCTCACTCATCTTGTAGTTGTGGCTCTGGTGCTGAAATCAGGTGATCCCCCTCTCCGTGCTGGCGGGCAATAATGGTGGTCTCTGTCACAAGTACTGCACAGATACACTCGAGTAAAGTCACCAACTGAATAGACACTGCTTTGTTGACAACAGAAACTCACAGCTCTGCAATCAAAGTATGGGCCATGTGTCAAAATCTATTCTCTACCCACGTCTGGACACAACACTGACACAACAACCACAGCATACAGACAGGTCAGATCTCTCTGACCAAACAGCACATTTACCATGGTGGTTTTACATCAGATAGATCCTCCCAGACTATAGATTCTGAAAAATATTTATTAGTTTTCTGCCCTAAAAGAGGATAGGTAATATGTTTCATTATTCTCAACACTTGATCTGTCTTGCCTAACCCTTGCTGGAGTTTATGTACATTGTTGGTCCCTAGACCCTGACTAGGGCGGGGGGTCTAGAGCAAATCCCTACTTGTTTGTAAGGCTAGATTTCGATATGGCAGTATCAAATCACTCGAACATGAAACAATATTCAAAATATATAAGGAAATAATTTCAATCTTACCAGATTATGAATAAATAACACAGAAATGCTAGCAAAACTCAGCTGAGCTGCTGGCTATAGTATGGCGTCCCTAAACTTCTTTCACTTTCTTTCATATGGAAATCACCACACTTTAAAATCTGTGTCTATCACTGAACAACTATTGAAGAATGGCCCCACTTTCGCGTCTGAGCGCTAATGATATGATTGTCTGTGGCCAATCACTGCCTAGGTTTATTTTAAATTCAAATTTCCTACACTAAAGTCATTTCAGTCATGCTTCAGTCAAGTATGGATGGTTATCTGTTAGTCTGTCCGTCTCTACTTGTGTTTCTACAAAATGTACTTGATTTTTGAACCAACCTTTCTCTCCCCTCCAAAATTTTGTCGTTAAAAGTTATATTTAGACACAGCTACCACCAATGTCCCTCTCTTCCATACTACGTAGATTTGAACACCTGCGTCTCAAGGTCGTGTTTTTTTGTGCAATTAGCGACACTTTTAGATTCAATACAGTCTGTCGATGATGTGAACAACACTGTCTTTTGTCATTATCTTCAATATTATCTATCCGTTTGTAAAATTAAGAACATATTAGTTCACTGCTCTGAATGGGCCATCCGGCCAGCTAATTTTTATATTCCTAACATTAATATTAAGAAAAAAGTACTTTTTAAATTTTGTAATATTCCAAACATCTGCGTTTTAGCCGCTGAATTCAAATCAAGGGCTTGGTATTGCAAAAAGCGTCCAATAAATGACTGTGGCGTAACATATCTATGGTCCCTTCTGTCGAGTTGCTTACTTTTTATGTCAACTTGGGAAACGTGACTTTTCTCCGTTTCCCCCCCAATTGCGTCTCCTTAGCCTTTCTAGTCTCACGCAATCTTTCCAGTCATATTTTTTTCCTTTTTGATCCGCCGTTCCCCTCCTGTCTAGCAAGTCAATTATTATGGAGGATGATGACCCGCGGTCTTGGCGATCATGTACAATTCGCAGCCTACGCATTATGTTTTTTATCCTTAAATGTTATCTTTGGAGGTATTTTACCGTTGTATCTCTGTCAATTTCACTACACATCTCCCCACTTGAAAACATGCCTATGGCAAGTTCCAAAACCAGCGATACACATAGGTAAAATTACTCCTCACGTCTGCCACTACTCTAATTTTGATCACAGGGGTGCCGACTGAGGAAATCTGCACCGACATTCAATTTGCCTGGGATATATTGGATACTGAACTGATAAGGTTGAAGCAACAAAGACCACCTCAGCAATCTTGCGTTTTCATGCTTAGCCTGAGACAAGAACACGAGAGGCTGATGGTCCGTCTCCACCACAAAAGTCCTACCATACAGATAGATTTGAAACTTCTTTATTGCCCAGATTAATGCTAAACATTCTTTTTCGCTTGTGGAGTATCCTTGTTCCGCCTTATTCAATTTGCGGCTTGCATAAGCGACTGGTTTCAGTTCCCCATCAGGTGAAGATGATCTTTGCAACAAAGCCCCTACGAGTCCTACATTACTTGCATCGGTTCTTAAGACAAAGTCCTGTGTCAAATCAGGCAGTTTGAGAATAGGCTTGCTAGTGAGTTTTTCCTTTAACTCTTGGAACGCTAGTTCACATTGTGCAGTCCAAATAATTTTATCTGGAAGTCCCTTGCGAGTCAAATCAGTCAGAGGAGCACAAATAGCGTTAAAATTCTTGATGTATTTCTGTTAAAATCCGCATAACGACACGAATGATCGCACGTCTTTTTTTGTTTGTGGCCTAGGTGCTCTCTGCAGTTTTTCCAAGTTCTTAGAATCAGGGGTCATATTACCCTGATATACAGTGTGCCCCAAGAATTCCAACTCTTTGCATCCAATACAACATTTTGTTGGCCTAGCAGTTAAGTTCGCCTCCCGAAGTCTATCAAACAACATCTCCAGAGCTTCAATGTGTTCTTCAAATGTCTCTGTGGCGACGAGAATATCATCCATGAAATTCGTGATACATGGGTTATTCAGGGGATCCAACAATTTTCGCATCATCCTTGAAAACACACTCGGAGCATTTTTCAGTCCGAATGGTAGCATATTGAATTCATAATGTCCATCCGAAGTGCTAAAAGCCAAATAAGGTCTCACTTCAGGTTTCACTGGGATCTGGTAAT
Source organism: Oreohelix idahoensis (assembly GCA_024509875.1). NCBI lineage: Eukaryota > Metazoa > Mollusca > Gastropoda > Stylommatophora > Oreohelicidae > Oreohelix > Oreohelix idahoensis. The sequence goes on along the minus strand of JAMPIV010002245.1, from coordinate 571,377 downwards.
AGCCTTTACTAAGATCCACCTTTGAAAAGTATTTTGCCTTGTTCAGTCTGGCAAATAACTGTTTTGTGTCTGGTAATGGATCCACTTGTCCTTCTGTGACAGCATTCAGTTTCCTGTAATCTATGCACAGTCTGTGTTCCCCAGACGGTTTCCTCAACAAAACGACACTAGAACTAAAAGATGATTCACTGTGCGAAATAATCCCCTCCTTCAACAAATACTCTATTTCTTCCTTCAATGCCTTCTCCTTCGCGAACGGAATAGAATAGGCTCTCATACAGATTGGGTTTGAGTCTACCAGTTTCATGTCATACTGTAGCAAATTTGTATGGCCTGGTTTATCTGTTAATACATCTGTATGTTCCTCCAGAACTTGTTGAACTCTCTCCCTCTGGTTTTTAGTCAGGTGCTTACTGACTTTTACCTGTGCTGCTGTTTCACAAGGATGTAATGGGTATTCATGTGAGGTGAGTGGTTCTTTTTGCATCTGGGTTGCAATAGCCAAGGTCAATAAGGGGGTGCTTTCCTGGAGTGGTCTGTCCAGATACTTCTTTAACAGGTTTACATGATAAACTTTCTCCTTCCCCTTTTTGTCAATTTTATAGTTTGTTCTAGACACCTTCTCTAGAACCGTATATGGACCTTGCCAACCAATTTGTAATTTATTCTGGCTTCCGGGTAGTAGAAGCAGCACCTTCTCTCCGACTGCCAGTTCCCTGTCCTTTGCCTTCCTATTAAAATATGCTGCATGTTTCTTCCTGGCTTGCTTCAAATTATCATTTGCCAGTTTCCATCCAGCTTTCAAACGAGTGGTCAGTTCGTTCACATATTGATACGATGAGGTAACAGTCTCTTCCGCCTTCTCATCTGTCCAGGTCCTTAATAAAGTTACATCTGGATCTTTAATTTATCATACTTATTTTTCATGGAACCCGTCTGGTCCCGTCCCTTAGAAGCTTTATAATGAGGACTTTTCTTCCTAGAATCATCACTCACAAATCGACCACTACCAATTTTTCTCTGGGGTTTGTCTCCCCACTTTAGATTGCTTATGAGAGATCTTCGCTCTCTTTTCTGTTCTTCCAGCTTATATAATCCTGACCGAGGGATTGTCAGATTATTCTGGGTTAAATTTCTTCTTTGTACTTGTCGCATAGTGGCCATGTTAATCCATTCAAGTGACGACTGGGTGTGAAAAGGGGGCTCCCATTCCACTTTGTCTACCCGAGTATAATTAGTTTTCCTTTCAGGCCTAAAGTTGCCCCGTGGCGTTTCTAGGTCCTGCACATATTTTCCCTTTGTGGGTGTTCCCTCATGAAATACGCCACATGCTTCTACAAAGTTTTCAACATCGACATTTACGTCGGGCCAATAGTATTTTCGAGCAATCTTTTGGCAGATGGTACCGACTTTCTCATGGTCACCATCTTTTCCAACATGTAAGTTCCTTATTAAGTTTGCCCTATATATCTTGGGAAGAACTAACTGTCCGTGACCAGTGGATCTAGTTCCTGTCTTCCTGTATAATAATCTGTTCTTCATGAAATATTCCCCCTTGCTCGGAGGTGTGTGGCATTTGGGCAATTTTTTAAAACAGGGCTTGAGTGTCCTATCCTCAGCCTGCGCCTTCCTCATCTCCTCTGGATGAGCGTTTATAGGTTCACCTTCTTCCTCCTTCTTCTGTGACCTGGTCTGCACTGTCGCCATGATCACAGGTTTCTCGGGATTCCCCAAGAAGACGTATCTACACCCCAATATCAGAGGGTAGATTGGTTCATCTATCACTGCTGCTCTGATTTCTCCTTCCACATAGCGAGTTTTCACCGTTATCCTTGCGATGGGAAGTGTCATGAGTGGTATGTCCTTAGTCGCCCCTTGTATTTCCACTGTTTCTGTGGTATACTGACTTGGGTCCACTAGGCTAGACTTCACAACTGAATCATAATCCAAACCTGTATCATAAAGGCACCTTATGGTGACCCCATTACAAATAACATCCTCACAAACTGGGGGGTGATAAGGTTCCTGTTGTCCCTTAGGATTAACCTTTAATCTTTGCGTCCCCGACTTCATTGCAGCAATGTTTGAAGGTTTCCTTCTACAAAATTCGGTGTTATGGTTATCCTTCTTGCACCATTTACACCATCTTTTCCCTTGGTTCAACGGTTTTCTTTCATTGAACTTTTGGTCATTGAACTGTGAGTTTCTGTCGCGATAGTCATTTCTTGGCCGCTCAAAGTTTGTCCTACCTTTATTTCCCTGCTCTCTATTATCAAATTTATTAAATTGCTGTGGAGCTTTAAAATTGTCTATGTGCTTCTTCTTAGCACCACTTACCTCTGCCTGAGCTGCCTGATACCTCTCAGCAACATTTAAAACTTCCCCCAACTTCTCTGCACCTTGTTCCATGAGAAATTTTCTCATGTCTGGAGCCATGGACTCTCTCAATTGCTCAATCATGATCATTTCTTTAAGATCTTGGGTCTTCCCCAGAGCCGTCCATTTCTGCAAATAGGTTTCTAGTCTAGTAGAGAATTGGTGGTATGTCTCCCCAGACAACAGTTTGGCATTTCTAAATTTCTTACGATAAAATTCACCATTCTTCTCGTACCTTAATAACAAAGCCTGCTTTAACATGTCATAATTGTCTTGGTCTTCCCTGTTCATTTTGGCAAATACTTCATAAGAAGTACCTCTCAATCCCTGTGATAGCTTTAAGCTCCACCTCTCTCTCTCTAACCCATATGTAGTAGCTAATAACTCAAAACGTCCTAGGTACCCCTCTATGTCATCGTCTTTTTCAACAAAATGGTCTAAATGAAACCCCATAGCTGAGTTTGAGGCTCCCAGACTGGGCGTAGCATCTGAGGCAAAAGGGCTGGCACCATTTTCAGGAGCTGGGCCTTGTAATTCCAGCTCCCTTAGTCGTAATTCGTGCTCCCTCTGCAACCTTCTATCTTCTGCCTCCCTTTCGGCAGTCAATCTTTTCTCTTCTGCCTCCCTTTGCTGTCGTTTTTCTTCGGCCTCCAATGCCTTTGCCTCTTTGTCAGCCTCAATCTGCAACCTCTTAGTCTCAGTCTCTAACTTCTTCTCTTCAACCAACCTGTCAGACTCCAATTTTCTTTCAGCCTCTTTTTCTAATCTCCTTTCTTCCCGTTCAATATATTTATCACATTCAGCCGTTACGTATTGAATTAAAATTTGACCATCCATTCCCATCTCCTTCGCGGTGAGCACAGCAGCTGATCTAAATTTTGCCAGCTCCGCCATACTTTTTAGACAATATAATAATATACAAGATAAATCTCTAACCAGTAAATACACTAAGTACTTCTTATGACTATAGTCTAACTAATTCTAACTAACCAGTTAACTAATTAATTATTACTGGCTGTGAAGATTCACCAACTTTTATCTGTAGGGACACTTTTAATGTTAAAGGGAATTTTACAATTTATTTCCCTACTTTTATTTCTCCCACCAGGAGATCCTAATATTACTGTTGGGCTAATTATCCCCGGACAAGACCCCAATATATGTAGTGGTGTTGATGTATTGTATTGGGAGTCGCGCTAGCGTAGTGGTTACCACACCGCTCTGGCGACCGGGTGATGCAGGATCAAACCCGGGCGACGGCATTTGAAGATTTTTCGTCGACTGGGATTTGGACTGGATTAACTCGAGACCTGGCGAGGACATTTGAAGGAGTGTTGTCGACCAGGGATTGGCGGCTCCTGAGCCGACCCAGCTCTAATGGGTACCTCCGAAATCGGAGAGTATTTGCCTGAATGGCGAGGGACACCTGTCTCTGTACAAGAAAAAGGGATACTCACGTAAAATCAATGTCAGGTTAGACATTAATAATAACCTGAGATTTCGCCTCGAGTATTAGCGGGCGTACGAAAAAAAAAAAAAAAAAAAAATGTATTGTATGATGGTGATATTACTAAATGTAATTGTATGAGGCCAGCTGTGAAGGCTCCTGAGATAAAATGTAGTTGAGAATTGTCAGAAGGCCTTTCTTGCTACCACTACGACCTCACACTTAATTTTTTTTAGTGAATGTGGCTACGTAAAGTGTCTAGGGTTATGATATGTAGTGTGGTGTAATAGGTTATAGATATACCCACAGATATTTAACAAGACTAATAATATTAATAAATGTTAAAATACACTGAACTAACTCACGTGTGTAAAATTTTTTGATAGAATTATATTACATTTATTTTGTTCTGGGTCAATTTTTAGGTTGACCAGAACTTAAAAGGATTTAGAGATTATGTAAGAAATGCATGGAATATTATATCATAAATTCAATAGTGTACATATATATGTACTATACTAGTTAGTTTTATTAAAATGTTCTAGTAGTCATCTACTTGGGAGGATAGTTAATGTTTGTGCTGTTGGGGTGGCCTCATCACACCTGTCTATATTGACTACACAGTGTCCAGAAAATGGTGGGAATTTTTATGGGGGTATTAGTAACTACACAGCGTTGGTGAATGTCCAGCAGACCAGAGGCTCACTCATCTTGTAGTTGTAGCTCTGGTGCTGAAATCTTGTGGTCCCCCTCTCCGTGCTGGCGGGCAATAATGGTGGTCTCTGTCACAAGTACTGCACAGATACACTCGAGTAAAGTCACCAACTGAATAGACACTGCTTTGTTGACAACAGAAACTCACAGCTCTGCAATCAAAGTATGGGCCATGTGTCAAAATCTATTCTCTACCCACGTCTGGACACAACACTGACACAACAACCACATCATACAGACAGGTCAGATCTCTCTGACCAAACAGCACATTTACCATGGTGGTTTTACATCAGATAGATCCTCCCAGACTATAGATTCTGAAAAATATTTATTAGTTTTCTGCCCTAAAAGAGGATAGGTAATATGTTTCATTATTCTCAACACTTGATCTGTCTTGCCTAACCCTTGCTGGAGTTTATGTACATTGTTGGTCCCTAGACCCTGACTAGGGCGGGGGGTCTAGAGCAAATCCCTACTTGTTTGTAAGGCTAGATTTCGATATGGCAGTATCAAATCACTCGAACATGAAACAATATTCAAAATTTAAGGAAATAATTTCAATCTTACCAGATTATGAATAAATAACACAGAAATGCTAGCAAAACTCAGCTGAGCTGCTGGCTATAGTATGGCGTCCCTAAACTTCTTTCACTTTCTTTCATATGGAAATCACCACACTTTAAAATCTGTGTCTATCACTGAACAACTATTGAAGAATGGCCCCACTTTCGCGTCTGAGCGCTAATGATATGATTGTCTGTGGCCAATCACTGCCTAGGTTTATTTTAAATTCAAATTTCCTACACTAAAGTCATTTCAGTCATGCTTCAGTCAAGTATGGATGGTTATCTGTTAGTCTGTCCGTCTCTACTTGTGTTTCTACAAAATGTACTTGATTTTTGAACCAACCTTTCTCTCCCCTCCAAAATTTTGTCGTTAAAAGTTATATTTAGACACAGCTACCACCAATGTCCCTCTCTTTCCATACTACGTAGATTTGAACACCTGCGTCTCAAGGTCGTGTTTTTTTGTGCAATTAGCGACACTTTTAGATTCAATACAGTCTGTCGATGATGTGAACAACACTGTCTTTTGTCATTATCTTCAATATTATCTATCCGTTTGTAAAATTAAGAACATATTAGTTCACTGCTCTGAATGGGCCATCCGGCCAGCTAATTTTTATATTCCTAACATTAATATTAAGAAAAAAGTACTTTTTAAATTTTGTAATATTCCAAACATCTGCGTTTTAGCCGCTGAATTCAAATCAAGGGCTTGGTATTGCAAAAAGCGTCCAATAAATGACTGTGGCGTAACATATCTATGGTCCCTTCTGTCGAGTTGCTTACTTTTTATGTCAACTTGGGAAACGTGACTTTTCTCCGTTTCCCCCCCAATTGCGTCTCCTTAGCCTTTCTAGTCTCACGCAATCTTTCCAGTCATATTTTTTTCCTTTTTGATCCGCCGTTCCCCTCCTGTCTAGCAAGTCAATTATTATGGAGGATGATGACCCGCGGTCTAGGCGATCATGTACTATTCGCAGCCTACGCATTATGTTTTTTATCCTTAAATGTTATCTTTGGAGGTATTTTACCGTTGTATCTCTGTCAATTTCACTACAACATGGATCAACCCGATGCGGTACAATGTAGCAATATGTGAGCTGAGAAAACATCTCGTGATGAAGACTTTCAAAAACAGGCTATGAATCAAATGTCACTCACGAACAGATATCGAGAAAGTTAATGTAAATGTAATTTACCTTGCCTTCAGGAAATAACCACAGAAATAATACGCCTCCCGGCGTGTGGAAATACACTAGAGGTATTATCTCGAATAAACGAAATATCCATAAGAAGACTTCACATTCCTGACAGAATAAATTAGCAGAGACGCTCTCACAGAGACGTCCCTACGCTATCGAAATCTTCGCTCACTGGCCGGTGGGCGGAAACCGTTCGACAAAGACCCAAGACTTAGACATGCGCAGTAAAGCGCGATTTCGAACACAGTTCAGAAAACTTAAGACGTAAGGACCTTTACTGAGAACCAGCTTAAGAATGATTACCTTATAAGGAGAACCAACAGGTTGCCAACCGTTTTCTGAGATAAGCGGCCTAGCAAGTCCATACATGGACACGATTCAAGAACGCTTAACAAATTTAACAACCATCGATACCAACGCGAGAAGACAACTGCTTACCATGAAAAGTGACTATAAATTCCACATGATTATTTCCCTTTCATTACAAAATATATATTGTACATAAAACGATGTTGCGAGAATTTCACAGGCAACATATCACCACCACCTCCCGATAAAAAAAATGTGGAACATATTTTTTTTTTTTAAATATCCAAGAGCATGCGATAAGCGGCTCAAAACGCACGAATTATGCGCGGATAATTAATTAAATTGCCTAACATGAGGCTAAATATAGAGTGTCTGGTGAGAATATATCTCAACAGAAAAATAAATATGTCTCAAAAAAAATTATTCATATCGGGGAGGTGTCACCAACACACATCACGCTAGCATGTAAACACAATATACGTATGCAAGTTACCATAGACATCATTAAATAGCATAATCTAATATTGTCTTAAAAATGGATGTACAAATCTGATAGAAAAATTTAAATAGTACATTATTTGACATGTAATGACCCTAGTACATAGTGAAATTGAAGTACATGACGATGCAGGACACATCCTCTGACGTTCCGAGGGTAAGTACACAATGTAGAACTCGTCATGCTTGATAATAGTAAGGTAAGTCCTCAGCTCATCAATGACATTCTGAGAAAGTACAAGCAATATAACGCTAATTAACAACTAATATGCTTCATAAGGTACAATACATTATTAATAATTGTGGCTGTTTAGTAAACTTACGGCCCCTATATTAACTACTCAGTCCTCCTCTATCATCTTAAAAAATGAAACAGAAGAAGATGATAACAAAGCACGATAGTATGTGTACATATAAAGTGAGTACAGATGTGCTAATCTATTGTAGTAATATAGGTGTGTTATGACTCTGTAATATATATATAGAAATATAGGACAGAAGTATTAGTTGGAATCATGTGGGCATCTAGACAAAATGTCAGCCATCACATTATCCGCACCACGGATAGCTCGTACCGTGAAGTGAAAAGGTTGAAGAGCAATAGCATATCGAGTGGATCTCGAACTCTTCAAATTCTTAGTCTGAATAGCTGTAAGAGCTTTTTGATCAGTCTCTAGAATGAAATGTGCGCCCAGGAGGAATCTTTGTAGTTTGAGAATTGACCAAACCATAGCTAACAACTCACGGTCTAAAACCGAGTAGTTCCTCTCTGCCGCATTTAGTTTTCTAGAAATGTACATAACAGGATGCAGAGTATTTGCATATTCTTGCATAAGTGCTGCTCCAATCCCAGTGGATGAAGCATCACTCCGAAGAACAAAAGTCCTATCAAGAGTAGGTAATCTTAGGATGGGAGGAGATGAAAATATATTCTTGATCTGGTCTAAGGAAGATTGGCATTCTTGAGACCAACGGACCAGATTAGGCGAACCTTTCTTCAACAATGTTGAGAGAGGTGCCATGATCGAAGATAAATTTGGAATAAATCTCCCATAAAATTGAATTAAACCTAAGAGACTCCTAACTTGTTTCTTCGTTTTAGGAACAGAGATGTTCAGTATTTTGGAAGTATTGTGGTCTTCTGTCTTCAAGAGACCATGACCAACACGATGACCCAGGAAAGAGATTTCACCAAAACCAACAAAAGCTTTAGAAGGTTTTGCTGTCAAATTATTCTCACGTAGAGTGGACAGTAAGTCATATAAACCTAAATAGTGATCTTCCCAGGTATCACTGAAGAGACAGATATCATCTAAGTATGCGATGACATCTGAACGATGTGAAAGAATTCGACGCATCATGCGAACGAAAGTAGCAGGGGCGTTCATAAGACCGAAAGGCATAACATTCCATTGAAATAGACCCCTAGATGTAGAGAAAGCAGTAAGAGGTTTGGCATGCTCTGCTAAAGGCACTTGCCAATAACCTTTAGACAAGTCAAGTTTAGTGAAGAATCTAGAATTAGAAAGTTTAATCAGTAGATCTTCTAACAAAGGCATCGGTTCAGCATCGAACTTTGTGACCTGATTCAACTTGCGATAATCAACGCAAATTCGTATGTTCTTATCTTTCTTCCGGACAATAACCATGGAAGAAGAATATGGTGAAGTTGATGGTTCAATTATATTTAATTGAATCATTTCATCCAATTCCTTTTCCACTTGCGACTGAAAGTGTATAGGGATAGGATAAGGCCTAACCCTAATAGGATTACTGTCGGTAAGAATTATGTCATGTTCTATGACATCTGTGTGTCCAGGAATGTCAGTGAGAACATCCTGAAATGTTTGTAACATCGACGAGACTTGTCGATGTTCGTCACCAGAAAGATTAGGAGAAACAGAAACGTTTTTCCAAGATTCCGTGGAATGTAGTGGAACCACTGGAAGAGGAAGATTGACATCCGAGAAGGTAGATTCCTCATCCTGTATGACCGACAGAGATGAGTAATGACCATGAGGTGTAGGAGAATCATCCGTTGCCTGGAAAATAGGCAGCAAATAGTCCGGACGTTCGTGAAATTCCGAAAGCATGTTTATGTGGAAAGTTTTATGCTTTCCATCAATATCGACCACATAGTCAACATCGGAAATCCGAGAGACTATTGCATACGGACCTTTCCATGCAATAAGAAGTCTATTTTCCCTACTGGGGAGTAGGACGAATGCTTTGTCACCTGGACAAAGTTGTCGTAGACATCTATTCTTGTTAGCAAACTGCCTTGCCTTCTCTTTAGCAATTTCTGATGAAGCAGTTGCTAGCTTACATGCCTCAATGATCTTTTGTCTAAGAGCAATGACATACTCATATGAGGATTGAGTTTCATCGCTAATATCATCGGCAGTGATGAGATCGTGTAATAAAGACATAGGGCCGCGCGGACGCGCGCCAAAGACAAGTTCGAAGGGAGAAAATCCTGTGTGTTCATTTGGGACTTCTCTATAGGCAAAGAGAGCCGCGGGTAAAACCCTGTCCCAATCTTGAGGATGATCTTCAGTTATCTTACCAAGCAAAGTCTTGAGCGTTCTATTCAGACGCTCAACTAACCCATTAGACATAGGATGATAGATACTACTGAGAGATCGTTTAATATGTAAGGTAGACATTACCTGTGACATAGTGTCAGATATGAGTTGAGTGCCATGGTCTGACAATATTTCTCTGGGGAACCCCAAGCGAGAAAATATCAGCCAAAGAGCATCTGCGATATCTGTAGTAGATATGCTCTTAAGAGGGATAGCCTCTGGCCAACGTGTGCACATATCGACACATGTAAGGATAAATTGATGTCCTCTGGCCGACTTGACCTTAAAAGGGCCAATTATATCTATGGCCATTTTCTGAAACGGTCGAATAGGGATGTCAGCAGCCTGGATAGGCGCAGCATGTCGTGGTCCTCTAGATTTGACCTCCTGACATACCTTGCATGATCGGCAGTAAATACGAATGTCCTTGTTGACAAAAGGCCAAAAGAAAGCCGCAAGGACTCTCGACTTCGTACGGGAAAAACCCATATGTCCAGCACATTGCGAGTCATGAGCATGTTGCAATATTTGCACTCTCATGCTCTTGGGAACAAGAATTTGCGAATGTGCCGACGTAGTCGAATCTTGTACCATACGTACAAGTACGCCGTTTCTCATTGCTATCCAAGATTTTCTATTTGTATCCTGATTCGGATCACCTTTCTTCGCAAGAATGAAGAATTTTTTTAGAGAAGGATCTTCTTCTTGCAATTTTATGAAAGAGTCACGAGTGATGACTAAGTGACTATCTTGGCTATCAACTTCATTATCACCATTCAGTGAAGTTTCGGGTGTTTGTAGAGCTTGTGCTCTTGTAACCACTGCATTGGTAGCTTGCATATTTTTATCTTCCCAAACAGCAATCTGCTGTGGGGTACACTCCCTAACTCCGTGAATACGACCAATAATAAGGTCCGCAATAGGATTAGGTAAGAGACAAGCATGCACATCTCCAGTAAAGAAAGGAGTGGCAATGCGAATTATAGCAGTAGGATATTTTTCTAGAGTGCCGCCAAATGTGACACATTTAATAACCTTTCCTGTAGCACAAGATGGATCTACAAGCGATTGTCTAACACCAATAGTGGTGCATCCGGAATCGAAAAGTAGTGAGACCGGAGTATCATTAACAAGACCCTTATGTAGGATTAAAGAACCCCTCCCGTCATGCGCAACAGCAGCAGGAAGAGCGGGAAGAGGGTGACCACAACTCAAAGTAGTTATGGTACTCGGTTCGAATAAAGTACTGCATTGGGGGCATTTGTTTGCTCTCTCAAAGTCAAAAGCAGAACCAGTGACAGCGTCAAAGTTTTTATTATCAACAACCTGATTACAGGCTCCCTGAGTTTCCTGTTGTACAGCATTAGCCTGCTGATATCTCTTTTTTTTGTGTTGAGATCTACCGCGACTATTATTACCTCTGAAGTTATCAGAGTTATTATTATCTCTGAAGTTATTGTTGTCTCTATTGTAATTGTTATCCTGGTTCGAATTCCAGTTTCCACGATTACTATCATGTCCACATTGATGCGAACATCTATTTGTTTGGTTTTGAGGTCTTCGGGAGGAATAACCTCTATTACCATATCCTCTTTTGAAATGCCTATAATTATTAGGGTGATAGTAACGAGCACTATCAGGTTGTCTCCAATTCTTTGAAGAAGAATCACCATGAAATTGATTTCCATGATTTTGAAAGTAATTACCGTTACTCTTTCTATCAAAATTTTGTTGGGATCTACGAGCAAAGTTTTGACCATACGGTGCTGCCGAAGCAACTGGTAGACCTTCTTTCACCTTAGAGTTACTAATGGTTATGTGTGGGTGCGCAGTTACATACTGGCAACAGAAATCTTCCATTTCTTTTATTGTTTTAGGTTTACGTTCATGAAGGAAAGCAAGGAAAGACTCATTGACAGAAGACATGACTTTGTCTCTAAGTATTAAGTCCATAAGTGCTTCATAAGTTTTTTCCGTCTTAGATAGTTCAACCCATCGTGAGAAAGTAATGCGTATTCTTGCAATAAACTCGGAGAATTCAACTCCAGTTTCAGGCAACATGTTTTTAAATTGTAGACGATAGCCGTCTTCGTTAAGCTGATATTTCTTTAACAAAGCGGCCCTGACAACCTCATAATTGTTCTTGTCAGGTTCATCCACCATATTTAACATACTTAGAGCTTTACCTGTCAGTATCCCTGATAACTGATAAACATATTTTGCTTTGTCTATGTTATGAGCTTTACATGCTTGTTCAAATCTGTCCAGATAGAACATTATATCATCACTGGAAGGACTAAATGTTGGTAACTTAATCTTAAAAGTATCATTATTAGCCTTATCAGAAGATGAACCCTTGTTTGCATCATTAGCATTACTCATGCTCGTCAATTTCAACTTCTCCAACTCTAAAGCTAAGAGTTTTTCTTCATGTTCCATTTTTGCTTTCCTGTCATCAGACTCTCTCTGTAATCTTCTTTCCTCAGCCTGAGCCTCTAGTCTTTTATTCTCAGCTTCGTTCTCCAGTCTTTTATTCTCAGCCTCTTTTTCAAGTCTTTTATTTTCAGCCTCTTTTTCAAGTCTTTTATTTTCAGCTTCTAGTTGTAGCTGGAGTTTTCTCTCCTCAGCTTCTGATTCCCTTTTCTGTTTTTCCATTTCCATTTGGAATCTTTTTTCATCCACCTGCATCTGCAGTTTCTTTTGTTCAGCTTCCATTGCTTTATCATATTGAGCAGTTGCAAATTCTTCTAACTTATCACCAGTCTTCCCAAGCAATTTACCCTGCTCAATAAAGTACTCAAGTGTAGACATGTTGTCTAACATATGAGTCCACAACCTGAAATAATTAATTATCTTATTTAAAAATTTAATCATAACAAGTCTTAAATAAAGCACTTGTTAACTCACAACACTATATTATCATCCCAATCTCTGTGGGAAACAAGTCTTATATCAAAGAACTTGTGTATAGACCTTTTTGAAATATTATCAATCAACTCTTGATCATAGGTGCACTTCTCATTCAATAGTGCACGACACTATTCATCATTCATTTATCATCAGTGTAGTAGTAACCGTGCATTAGCATAGCCCATAACTAATTACTATAACTGTAAACAATGACTATGTAAACACAAGCAGAATGTAAACATTGAAAATGTAAACAATGTAAACAATGTAAACAATAACAATGTAAACAATAACAAAGATCAGCAACAATACAAAAACATTCGTAGAAATCAACAAAAAATAAAGCGAAAATTAAAGAAATATCACAAAAAATGTGATGATATCTACGAGGAGATAATACAAATACAAGACACCACAGTGTATAAACAAAAATTTTGTAAAGAACTAAATAATAGGAAAGAGTAGACCTACAAATACAAACAAATCAAAACAAAACTAAAGAATGTGAAGAAAATACCGAAAACAACACTGACCATATCGTCACAACTAACAAAAATTAGCAATAAATATTGCTAACAATTTCCAATTAAGGAAATTGCTCCTAACAGAACGCTATCATAAGACCTCTATGACGTGATATTTCTTATGACAGTCACCTCCCATCCAGACCCGCGAAATATAAACATATATTTATACAAATAACATATAAACAAATAACATATAACAATAGACACAAGAATGAGATGATACACAGAAGACTCAGCAGAAGTATAAGGGCACAGTTTACGTACAAACAGGCCACTTAACTTATAGGCTTCCAATCGTAGAACAGCAGAAAAAACAGATGTCAATCAACGTCCTAAAGAGCGAAGCTCCAACGATGATGGCACATCTGAACTGCTTCCACTGCTAACACGATGGTACTTGAGCTTCTGAAATACTGTATGTTGAGTTGTTTCGGCACTTGACCTTCTAATCCAATAGTAAATTGATGGAAATCGGTACTTGGCCTTCTTCAGAAAACAACCCGTTTCAACCGGCACTTGACCTTCACAAAAAAAACGACAGCACTGGAACCTTGACAGCAGCAACTTGCTTGACTTGCGTTAAAGACAACAGCAGTCCGTGTTATCCGGCAATATGCAACAACGCCGGGTACTGTCAAATTCCTGTATCAGTCAAAAAATTGCATTTTTGACATTTACCGGGCAACGCCGAGTACTTTGAAAATTTTGAAGATGTTGACTGTCTTGAAGAATGTTGAAGTGTTGACTTGAAGGATGCTGATGAATTCTTGTTGAAAATGAAGTGGGTAAGGGACCCCGTGTTTGCTGGTACCAGAGCAAACCAGCTTATGGCCACCAAATGATGCGTGGTATTATATGATGATGGATGGTACCCGCAGTCTGGTTTTGTGTAGTGTGTAGATGATGTACAGTCAAACAATGATCATGCAAAACAGGGCAATCCACACAAGGACGTCAGTTAACTCACGACGTATAAAGTCAATGATGCTTGTAACAGCTAGTGACGTTTTTCTGTATCCTTTATTGTGGACGCCACAGTGACAAAATGTATACGCGAATATGTAGGTACATCAGACAGTCATTATCACAGCAACATAGTCATAACAGCAACGGATGGTAGACAGCATCATAGTAAAGATGATTCACAGGCATGTCAATACATTATAAGGCTGTAATGTAGTCGGGAAAATTCTCCATCCCTTTCTATCTTAGCCAGGAGATAACCAGATGTATGAGATCAGTTCACTCTCCTTAATCTGACTTCAGCAAGACAGACACGTCTTCTGAAGTATAAATAATGTCCTCAAAAAATACTCTAGATAACAAAAGGTTTCAAACCTAGTTCATGTAGCGAAGTAGCAAGTAATAGTCCTTGGGACATGCATCTACCCGATGCGGTACAATGTAGCAATATGTGAGCTGAGAAAACATCTCGTGATGAAGACTTTCAAAGACAGGCTATGAATCAAATGTCACTCACGAACAGATATCGATAAAGTTAATGTAAATGTAATTTACCTTGCCTTCAGGAAATAACCACAGAAATAATACGCCTCCCGGCGTGTGGAAATACACTAGAGGTATTATCTCGAATAAACGAAATATCCATAAGAAGACTTCACATTCCTGACAGAATAAATTAGCAGAGACGCTCTCACAGAGACGTCCCTACGCTATCGAAATCTTCGCTCACTGACCGGTGGGCGGAAACCGTTCGACAAAGACCCAAGACTTAGACATGCGCAGTAAAGCGCGATTTCGAACACAGTTCAGAAAACTTAAGACGTAAGGACCTTTACTGAGAACCAGCTTAAGAATGATTACCTTATAAGGAGAACCAACAGGTTGCCAACCGTTTTCTGAGATAAGCGGCCTAGCAAGTCCATACATGGACACGATTCAAGAACGCTTATCAAATTTAACAACCATCGACACCAACGCGAGAAGACAACTGCTTACCATGAAAAGTGACTATAAATTCCACATGATTATTTCCCTTTCATTACAAAATATGTATTGTACATAAAACGATGTTGCGAGAATTTCACACGCAACAGGCTCCCATATATATATATATATATATATATATATATATATATATATATATATATATATATATATATATATATATATATATATATATATATATATATATATATATATATATATATATATATATATATATATATATATATATATATATATATATATATATATATATATATATATATATATATATATATATATATATATATATATATATATATATATATACTAAGCACATTAAAAACGCACCACCTGTATAATCCAGGAACAGAGTGTGAAATGTAAATATAAGTGTTTACAAGTTTACATATTTGGAATCTTTATTCATTTTCCTATGAATCCATGCTGGTCATTAATTTGTACATTTGATTGTTATGAAATTCATTGCATTCTGTGCAGGCAAGGGAGAAAACTAAAAATGCAACCAATAAAAAAATTCATTCACACTATCCTCAGTATCTGGTATGTCCACCGTGTGCTTGCAAACAAGCTTGGCAGTGGCTCCGCATGGAACGCACAAGTCTCTGAAAGAAATTCCGGGGAATTAAGTCCCATTCACGTGTAAGAGCAGCTTCGAGCTGTTGCAGATTAGCTGGAGAACCTTGCCTGTAGACTCTGCGTCCAAGCTCGTCCCACAGATGTTCTATAGGGGACATGTCTGGTGATAGGGCAAGCCAATCAATCGCCACAATGTTCTGCTGCTGTAGATATTGCTGCGTAATGCATGCGGTGTGCGTACGTGCGTTATCCTGCTGGAGAAGCTGCAAGTCTGAATAATTTGTGAACGCAGGAGCAACCAATGCATCCAGAACCTCATCTCGATATGTCACAGCATTAACATTTCCACGGAAGACGTGAAGAGGCAAGCGATGGTGAAAACTGAATCCTCCCCAAATGTGAATACTGCCACCTCCAAATCGGTTGTGCTGACGAACACAGCAATCTGCAAAGCGCTCTCCACACCATCGCCAAATCCGCATACGTCCATCAGCAAAGGATATGTTGAATCTGCTCTCGTCTGTGAATAGGACAGCATTCCACTGCAGTCTAGTCCATCTGACATGTTGCTCTGCCCATTGCATGCGCTGCTGACGATGTCTGTGAGTCAAGTTTGGCCCAACATAAGGTCGTCTTGCAGTAAGGCCTGTATCTCTGAGTCGTCTTATGACTGTCATTCGAGAGACTTGCCCACGTCTACCCACTATTGCTCTTGCTGTTTGACTTGCCGGGAGAGAACGATTCCTTAGGTGACTCAGCACAAAATGACGATTGTGCGCAGGGGTAGTAACTCGTGGTTGGCCACTCCGAAGTCTATCCCGGGCACTGCCAGTGGTTCCGTAACGTTCATTGAGACGTACAATAGTGCTATGGTGGCAATTCATCCTTCTGGCAATGGCCCGCGAGCTCATTCCGGTCTCCAACATACCAATGGCTCGTTGGCGGTCGTTTTCAGATAGTCGTGGCATTTCAAGCACCTGTACTGGGTGTTTTGTCTCAACGGCCTTTTTATACCGAGTATACTGCCACAACGCGTACACATTTTTCAGGGTCATAGCTGTTGGCAATCGTGTTGCACGTGTAACTTTCATCGTTTTCATGTAGTCTGTACACAAACCCGTGGGTTGAATCATGCACTTTCCATTCCAGCAGCCATTCGCTCTCTACCTCATGACAAACACGGGGAAAATCCATTCCCACACTGTTTTTTCCAGCTTCTCGGCATCAGTATATATAATAGTGGTGCGTTTTTAATGTGCTTCAGCATATATATATATATATATATATATATATATATATATATATATATATATATATATATATATATATATATATATATATATATATATATATATATATATATATATATATATATATATATATATATATATATATATATATATATATATATATATATATATATATATATATATATATATATATATATATATATATATAATAATATATATATATATATATATATATATATATATATATATATATATATATATATATATATATATATATATATATATATATATATATATATATATATATATATATATATATATATATATATATATATATATATATATATATATATATATATATATATATATATATATATATATATATATATAGGTTGGGCAAGCGGGCACCAAATAAATAGTTGCTTGAGGTGACAGAGCTCCCTAGAACCGGGTTTAAAAGTACTAACAAGAAAAAGAAAAAAAAATACGAAGCTCTGGGGATATTAAGGCTGTAAGCATCACAGTGTCTCTGACATTGATGTATCTTTGTGCCCTCGGTACATTCAGCTCTGATTACGCTAGATCGCACGTGGGTTGTTAAAATGCTGTCCGATCATTCTAAACATCATCAGCGCTGGGCACACTAGAACACAAAGAACAGAGAACATGGTGAATCGGCTTGATGATAGTGCTTTTCCCACGGTTGTGAACGCGATGACAATGGCAAGAAATACGTCAACATGGAAGGAAGGACAACAAAATTAGAGAGCAATGACAATGTGCAGCTGTTAACAAGACGACGAAGGGGAGTCTAACGAACGCATCAAGAAATTACAAAAGCTGGACGTACAAATTTTTTTTTTTCTCCGTTCGGTTTGTTAGTCAGGCTAAATCTGCAGGCCTGTCGTCGGGATGAAGTTCACCGTCACTTCCAAGTCCAAGCCGCAACCCCATGTCTTCTGCATAAACTTAGCACCCTCAGGTCAGCAGGATGTAGTTATCAGAGTTGCCACTTTAAATATTGAAAAAAACCTAGATGGTACCTTAAAAAACACCTAGACACACCTAGATTTTAAATTATGAGCTATTTTAGGGTGACTCTGGCTACTTAGGCGGTTTTTCTGGGCTAATTTGTGTTATTTTTGGGCTACTTTGGGCTAACACCGAAAGATGATCTAGGTGACGTTATTCAACTAATAAAGGAAATGACACCTAGAGGGAACCAAGAAAAACAAAACAAACCTAGGTCTATGTGAATCCACCTAGGAGTGGCAGCGCTAAAAATTATATTCATTTACTGCCTACCCCAACCATTGGTGGGTCCCCTATTGTTCCTGGTGGTCTCTGAGAAGACAAAGAAAGAATAGGTTTACTGCTAGCTCAGCCATATCGTTCACGGCAACTAAAATGAGGCTATGCATGTGGGTTGACTAATTCATCATTTACAACAAATTGCTACATAAACTAACGCTACAAAAGCACATACATGTATTGATGCAGGCTTCTTCAAGGTGGTCAGCTGCAGTAGTGGATCCATGCTTCTTAAGGAGCGAAAAGGAAAAGAAGAAGAAGAAGACAAAAAAACATGTGTGGGTTCCTTGTTGTTCAACGTGGAAAGAATAATAATACTACACCATCAGACATGTCGTCTAAATAAAAGGTTCTGAATGGAGCAGTCAACCTTATCATGTACAACAAACTGTTACGGGAACCACCGCTACGTAAAGTAATGAAGGTATGATGACGACGGTGATGAATAAGTATCAAAGCCACTTATCTAAATTTATATCTCTATGTGTATAAATCTTGTCACGGAAAAAAAGGGGGGGGGGGGGAGAGACGGAGGGCTGATCTTGTTCAAATAGTAGAACCACATTTGTCCACATTTATGACTCTAATAAAGGCAGTAGTCAACTCAAGGTTCCCGACATCTCCTAACAGTTTTTTCGTTGACAGAAGTGGGTAGGCGAACGAGGAAGAAGAAGAAATAGTAGAACCAGGAAACGAAAAAAGAGAATTGAGGTGGGAATGGGGAGAGTATCAGCTAAATTCCAGAATAGAAACTCAGTAATCACATTAGACATTGCTCAGAATAGAAGACTACTGATTTATTGTGCTGAACTTGTGACGGATATAAGATACAAGGGCCGCGTGGTTGAGTTCTTTCTTACTCATCCCTTACCGACCCGTGGGTGCTTGGTTTCTTCAACTGCTGCACGAGAAATAGAATATTACGCAGACCCAGCCTTTGGGCGCTTTCACGGTGGTGCGAGGTCCCGTGATGGCGCCCCCGCCCCATACTGTACTGCCTTCTTACGAGACTTAATTTCATGCTAATGAGTTGGATCTCACTGTAATTTTACGCAATGGATGTTCATGGTAGCGTTTTACAAAAACATAATATACTTTTGTTTTTCAAATTCTACATTACATAATGTATTTTTACATTCATGTTACATTACAGATGGGTGTTCAGTGAAGACAGGCCTACACACGAAGAGATAAAAGCAATAATCAGAAATAACTATAAAGAAAAATGGCATAAAGAACACCAAAAATTTGATATAGCAAAACCGTACTATGAGGATGAGGCAATTGATACATTTTATTGGTAGTGATCACGACATGGTATTGATGACGCTCAAGCTTAAACTTAAAAAGAACTATAATCAAAACAGATGTTCTCAGTTAAGATTCAATTTAGACAAACTGAAAGATCCAGAAATCGCGGGAATCTTTGAGGCAACTGTTGGAGGAAAATTCGCAGCTCTCAACTTTTTGGAGGATGATATCAACTCAATCACAGAGAACATGAAAGACGTGCTCATTGAATCAGCAACAGAAATACTTGGTAAAAGAAAGAAAATAAACAAACCATGGGTTACAGATGACATTCTAAAGTTATGTGATACACGGCGGGAAATGAAAAAGGTTAAGAAAGAGGTTCCTGAAGCAGCATGGCAATACAGTATGGTGAACAAAAATATTAGGAAGAAAATGAAACAGGCCAAAGAAAAATGGGTAGCTGATCAATGTGAGTCCATTAATACGGGGCTAATAAAAGGTAACAGCAAGGCAGCTTTTGACACATTAAGAAAACTATCAAAACCTCAACAGCCCAGGGTAACTGTCATAGAAGATAGCAATGGGGCTCTGCTCAATGAAAAAAAACAGCTGTAACGAGAAGGTGGACAGAATATTGTAAAGAATTATATAACTGTAAACTTGACATTGACTTAGGCATATTAAACAACATTAAGTGCGAAAACAGGGAACTCGGAAATGCAGCAATATTACGGGAAGAAGTGGAAGAGGCTATATGTTCGATGAAAGGAGGGAAGTCACCGGGTGTGGATAATATCCCAGCAGAGCTCTTGAAATATGGAGGACCAGATATAGTAAAAATCATGACAACAATTTGCCAGAAGATATGGAGTACAAAAAAATGGCCAAAAGAATGGACGCAGTCATTAGTAATACCGCTTCCAAAGAAAGGAAATCTAAAAATGTGCAAGAACTACAGAACCATTAGCCTTATTAGTCATCCAAGTAAGGTAATGTTAAGGATACTTTTGAACAGAATAAAACAGAAATCAGAAGAAATCTTGTCAGAGGAACAGGCTGGCTTTAGACCAAAAAGAAGTACCTCAGAACAAATCTTCAATATTAGATTACTTATCGAAAAACATCTCCAACATCAACACGATTTATACCATAATTTCATCGATTTCACAAAAGCCTTCGATCGAGTCTGGCATGAAGGCTTATGGCAAGTAATGAGAAAATTCAATTTTGATACCAACATCATAGATATCATTGAAGCAATATACAAGGACGCAAGCAGTGCTGTTTTTTGTAAGCAACGACATTGGAGAATTTTTCAAAACAACTGTAGGAGTTCGCCAAGGATGTATCCTGTCACCAGTGCTCTTTAATATATATCTAGAACATATTATGCAGGAGGCTCTCTACGATTATAAATCAACCATATCGATTGGAGGCCGACCTCTGTGCAACCTACGTTTTGCTGATGATATTGATCTGATAGCTGGATCAGAATCAGAACTTCAAGACCTTACCTCTAGACTGGAGAAAGTAACAAGAACGTATGGGATGGAAATTAATATAGAAAAAAGCAAGATATTGGTGAATAGCCATAAGAAACATGTTCCGACCAACATTACGTTAAATGGGCAAACGTTAGAAGAAGTTAACACCTTTAAATATCTCGGGTCCACTATATGTAGTGATGGAAGATCAATTAAAGAAATCAAGACAAGACTTGAGATGGCCTCAGCTGCCATGACAAGGTTGAATGTGATATGGAAAAGTAACATCAGTTTTCCTGTGAAGATCAAATTATACAAATCACTTGTATTATCTATTCTCTTGAATGGGTGTGAGGGCTGGACACTCACTGCAGATACGGAGCGAAGGATTCAGGCTTTCGAGCATAAATGTTATAGAAGAATTTTGCGCATTTGCTATAAAGAGCACAAAACAAATGTCTGTGTTAGAGAGAAGATAAACACCTATGCAGGCCACCAAGAACCACTTTTGTCAATAGTGAAACGTCGAAAGCTTGCCTGGTTTGGGCATGTAACTCGTCATGACTCCCTTTCGAAAACGATCCTCCAGGGAACAGTCGAAGGTAAACGGAGAAGAGGAAGGCAGAGAAAATCCTGGGCTGATAACATCAAAGAATGGGCAGGACACGGTTTTTCCACACTTGTACGCATTGCTGAGGATAGAGAGCAGTGGAGGACCCTGTCTGCTGATGCTTCCACCATGGCACCCCTACGACCCATGACGGGTTACGGGCTGAGATGATGACTATACATTACCCAGAAGATACCAAGTGATAATTTTCAGACTAATAATAAGGGACCTAAGACGCGTCAACATTGAGGAATGCAGTTAGCGACCCATAGCTAGACTGCTTGCGTCAGGGTCAGCGAACCAGAGCTGACCAAGACCCTACTCCACCTCCAAGTGGTGGTCCTGGAAACAGGCTGCATTACTGCAGTCTGGCTGAGTGAGTAGGGATTGAAGAGGGAAGGCTAACCCGGTCCCAAAATGCCGTGCTGAAGTCGGATGTGTCGGCGAAAGGCGCAAATATCGCAGCTTTGCTGTAAACGGACACAACGCAACCAACGTCCTTTTCATGATGAACAAAGAAGAAAAGACTAATAATAATCATCAAAATCCATAATTCTCGCCGTTTGTACGTCGGTCACATCTAAGGGATGCAACTGTGGTTGAAAGGAAGACATTAATTGTAATTTTTCCCTTATATGTACTCTCCCGAAAATAGTAAACGAAGAAAAGTCGGTGTAGAACCCAGTTTCATTCCGGAAACGGATTTAACTCATCATTTTGTTAAAAATAACCTTACAATGTAAGTTTTTGATTGTTTCTTCAAGACAAAATTTTAACTTAAAGTATTGTAGACTTATTATTATGGATCAAAATGATAAGATGGCTGCAAAACGAGCTGTAGATGCTACGAGGAAGAGACGATCGTGTCAATCACAGCGAGCAAGCGAAACTCTAGAAGAAGCAGCAATACGACGACAACATGAAGCGGCCCAAAGTCAAGCACAGCGTCAGTCACAACGAGCAAATCAGTCTGCAGAAGAGCATGAATCCTATCGCGCTGCAGAAGCTTTTCGCATTCATCAGTTGATAGCATCACAACGAGCAAAAGGCACTTCTTTTGATCACGTAGGAGTTTTCCTTCCTGAACCTTATTTCGGACACGGCCAGCCCTCACCCGAGGAACAAATCATCAAAGCTTGAAAGATTTTGTTAAAAACACTTTTTATCAGGGAACATTCTTTGAAACAAATCCATGCACTTTCACAAAAAATGTTGTCGTCAAAGAACTTTTATATTGAATTTAAAAATATTTAAAAAATATATTACAGTTTTTTATTTACTTCCGTCATTATTGACGGGTTATTGCTAGTAATAATAATAATAATAATAGCCCCTTCAGTCATAACTGACTATGGAAATGCGCCCCTGAGGTGACAGCCCTCAACTGCTTATTTTCCTGGTGTTCCTTTCGACGTTTTCTCCTGCCGTAGATAGCAACGCCACTTGGTGCGGTCGGCAGCTTCATCCTCTCAGGTTTCTGGATTTATGTCCAGTGCCCCCTTGTCGCTCTTGCACACATCTTTGAATCTCAGCTGCGGTCGCAGAACTGTTCAGGCCAATGCAGTCTCAAATACCATCTGTACAACAAAGTTAAAATCGAACGGACAGATATGTGCCCAATGGGGGGAAGACAAACACATAGTAGAACACGTATTTCAAAACTTTCCGCTCCACGAGAGGCGCATCGTGGCCGCATGTCCTTCTCCAATCCAGCTGAGGAAGAAACTGTATGGTGACGAGAGAAAACTGTATGGTGACGAGAGAAAACTGTATGGTGACGAGAGAAAACTGTATGGTGACGAGAGAAAACTGTATGGTGACGAGAGAAAACTGTATGGTGACGAGAGAAAACTGTATGGTGACGAGAGAAAACTGTATGGTGACGAGAGAAAACTGTATGGTGACGAGAGAAAACTGTATGGTGACGAGAGAAAACTGTATGGTGACGAGAGAAAACTGTATGGTGACGAGAGAAAACTGTATGGTGACGAGAGAAAACTGTATGGTGACGAGAGAAAACTGTATGGTGACGAGAGAACACTGTATGGTGACGAGAGAAAACTGTATGGTGACGAGAGAAAACTGTATGGTGACGAGAGAACACTGTATGGTGACGAGAGAACACTGTATGGTGACGAGAGAACACTGTATGGTGACGAGAGAAAACTGTATGGTGACGAGAGAAAACTGTATGGTGACGAGAGAACACTGTATGGTGACGAGAGAAAACTGTATGGTGACGAGAGAACACTGTATGGTGACGAGAGAACACTGTATGGTGACGAGAGAAAACTGTATGGTGACGAGAGAAAACTGTATGGTAACGAGAGAAAACTGTATGGTGACGAGAGAACACTGTATGGTGACGAGAGAACACTGTATGGTGACGAGAGAACACTGTATGGTGACGAGAGAACACTGTATGGTGACGAGAGAAAACTGTATGGTGACGAGAGAACACTGTATGGTGACGAGAGAACACTGTATGGTGACGAGAGAACACTGTATGGTGACGAGAGAAACCTGAGACGGACTGCCAGCTTTAAAAGAGAGATAAAAAGGTAAAGGTAGTCCCATAGCAGATACTGCCGTAGAGGAATGAAGTGTTAGAGACTTCACTATACCAAGTCCAGCATCGAGAGGTGGGGTGACCAGTTCCCTTCCTCGCTGCCTTTTCCTTCCCTTACTCAAAAAGCAATTTCAGGTACCCATTTACAGTTGGGTAGACTGGAGCGTGTCGGTACCGTGATTCGGACCCGGTACCTTTGCCGCGACAGACTAGAGCTCTAACCACTTTTGTCAATCGGACGCTCATAAGAGATATACATATGGTTACTTGAGAGCGAACGGCGAAGAAGTAGGTGGTCAGTGAGCAATTTTTGAAAAAGGAATAATATAGACACAGAGTAATTGAAACGCGTACATTAAATATACTGAAGCACATTAAAAACGCACCACCTGTATAATCCAGGAACAGAGTGTGAAATGTAAATATAAGTGTTTACAAGTTTACATATTTGGAATCTTTATTCATTTTCCTATGAATCCATGCTGGTCATTAATTTGTACATTTGATTGTTATGAAATTCATTGCATTCTGTGCAGGCAAGGGAGAAAACCAAAAATACAAAAAAAAAAAATGCACGTGCGTTATCCTGCTGGAGAAGCTGCAAGTCTGGATAAATTGTGAACGCAGGAGCAACCAGTGCATCCAGAACCTCATCTCGATATGTCACAGCATTAACATTTCCACGGAAGACGTGAAGAGGCAAGCGATGGTGAAAACTGAATCCTCCCGAAATGTGAATACTGCCACCTCGAAATCGGTTGACACAGCAATCTGCAAAGCGCTCTTCACACCGTCGCTAAATTCGCATACGTCTATCTGCAAAGGATATGTTGAATCTGTTCTCGTCTGTGAATAGGACAGCATTCCACTGCAGTCTAGTCCATCTGATATGTTGCTCTGCCCATTGCAGGCGCTGCTAACGATGTCTGTGAGTCAAGTTTGGCGCAACATAAGGTCGTCTTGCAGTAAGGCCTGTATTTCTGAGTCGTCGTATGACTGTCATTCGAGAGACTTGCCCATGTCTACCCACTATTGCTCTTGCTGTTTGACATGCCGGGAGAGTACGATTCCTTAGGTGACTCAGCACAATATGACGATCTTGCGCAGGGGTAGTAACTCGTGGTTGGCCACTCCGAAGTCTATCCCGGGCACTGCCAGTGGTTCCGTAACGTTAATTGAGACGTACAATAGTGCTGTGGTGGCAATTCATCCTTCTGGCAATGGCCCGCGAGCTCATTCCGGTCTCCAACATACCAATGGCTCGTTGGCGGTCGTTTTCAGATAGTCGTGGCATTTCAAGCACATGTACTGGGTGTTTTGCCTCAACGGCCTTTTTATACCGAGTATACTACCAGAACGCGTACACATTTTCAGGGTCATAGCTGTTGGGAATCGTGTTGCACATGTAACTTTCATCGTTTTCATGTAGTCTGTACACACACCCGTGGGTTGAATCTTGCACTTTCCATTCCAGCAGCCATTCGCTCTCTACCTCATGGCAAATACGGGGAAAATCCATTCCCACACTTTTTTTTGCCAGCTTCTCGGCATTAGTATATATAATAGTGGTGCGTTTTTAATGTGCTTCAGTATATATTAAATCAATATAAACATAAACATTGATCATACTTTAAACTTCGAAACAATCCAGTTTCAATTATTCGCTTGCAATTTTTTTTTAAAATTTCTTTTATACATTTCGGCCCCCTCAGACGGGGCTCGGTGCGGATGCACCGCCCAGGAGTTGGCCCTGCAATATGTAATGCTAAGAAGAGTGGGAAACATAAGGTTGTTTGCTTTTTTTAAAAATGAATAATCTACAAATCATCTGAGAGGTTAATAAAGAAAAAAAATCACGCTTAAAAGTTAAAATACCTAACCAAATTCAGTTCAGATCAGTGTCACATAATTTTGTTAGCTCTCTTTTTCTCTACGGCAGTATTGGTATTTTCGAGTCATTGTTTATACTTCTTCCTGTAATAATTCGTCATGTCTGTTTACCTCGCCATCCCTGATGAGAGAGTAGGCAGGTGATGCAATATTGACCGACAGTCATGTTTGTAAAATTCTCGTGTACCAAACCTGGGCGCGCCGGAGTAGCACGAAGTTCGCCCCAGCGAGTTTATCTAGCGCTGATATGGCTATCGTGATTTCCTAATTTCTCTCGTGGAGAGAACACAACCCAGCTGGTGACACGATGAATGTTTGTTTGCAAAGGGTACAGGGCAGTAAATTATCAGGGCGGTGACATATTGTAGACACGCACCTGAAGACGACAGAAATGTTGTAATCGCTTCCGGACAAAATTGTTACGAAGGCATTATATGTGATAATGTAAGAAGTTGTAGTGGTAATCATTACCAAACACTGACGGAAATACCAACTCCTTATACGGAAAATGTTAAAGTAATACCCCAGAACGCGTGTAAGAGACATCTTAATTAAGCTGTCTTAACTATTGCTCTGAGCCAGGAGTCAGTATTCCTAAAGAGATTTTAGGGTGAATTGTACATTTTAAAATTCCACATTTTTCATTTATTAACATGTGAAAATTGCTAAGGGATGTCCAAGTCATCTGAGGCTGGCAACCTCAGCATATAGAATGATGGTTTCATTATTCACCACAGCAAGAGCTGGTGACTGCTTTATGCGTGTTTCTCATAGAGAACCAAAAGTAGAGGTAATCCCAGGATTCATATGGAGCAGGGAGTGGATGATAATGGAACTGATGTACATATTTATTATACCTTTCACCTTTTCAACCAGTGCAAATGTAAAGATATTCAATATAAATGTAATGAATGTTTTCTGCTCACTGGGATTAATATTAATGCTCAGAGAGGGTAACGTTCTGAGGTAGATGGGTGGGTGGAATGAAAAGGTGGGAGCACACGATTGTGTGTCAGGAAACCCAATGCTCAAGAGGGTATTTGTTTCTATTTTTTTCATTGTACTAGTCGGTGGTACCAGTTGAGGGTATTATCTCTGGAACAAAGTATGTGGTATAAGTAGCCTGCTGTCAACACTAACCACGTGGAGGTGGATGACGTAGGTTTTATCAGATAGGTAATAGATGTTTATAATCCTGTCTGAGCAAAGATGATAGTGATGACAACGTGAAAGTAAGGGGGTAAGAAGTAGTTTTATCACGAGGTGATCGTGTAAGAGAAAGGACAGTCTCTGGATAGAATAATTTATCTAATCCAGCCTATCTGGACGCGATAATTAAATCAGACGCACTTTCTCTCCCTGTATGAAAATACAAGTTACACTGTACTCACATGCACACAATTCTGTGATAAATACGCACGAACGTGAAAACAAACTATGAATAACTTAAAATGAATAGGGGTTGACCGACACGATATATAAAGGTTAAAAAAGTTTATTATCAATAGAAGATCACAGCAATAAGCATATACATCACTAGATCATGGTTTACAGACAAAAATGCAAAAGAAGAAATTAATCAAATAGGTTCTCCCCTCTGGTAAAGGACAAGAAAAGACGATCCCAACAATGGTTAATTAACCCAAAAGATCAAAAGTTAACAATAAGTTATGAAATAGTCAGTATGGGAAGAGAATAGGTTCCTAATGTAATCTATCCCGTGACTGCTCAGATTAGTGAGATTAAAAAAAAAAAAGAAGAAGAAACCACATAAGGAAATGATGTTAACAAAAGACATAAGTTTCTATCTCCGTGCATTCAATTCACACCCATTCAGACTTTTGCTTACCCCAGTAGTTGTCGCAGGCATTCCAAGGAAATACAATAATAGGTAATTAAAACTATTTAGTGTCAAATTTAAGTTTTGCCGAATCCAGCCCCAGACTGCCGCAGTTGCTGACTGCAAATTTCACGGGAGTCGCTAGAGTCAGTGATTTAATTTGTCCTGGATACAGTAAGTTATCTATGCCTTCAGTTGGTTGGAGTAAGGTTCATGCGTGGTGATCGCCGGTGTAGGATAAATAGAACATATATATGGTTCTTGGGTTGTCTAGCCTCTGGTGGCTGAAACGCTAGGTTTAAGTTACACAAATGTTGCTGACAATATATGTTGGCACAGCTGGCTGATGAGATTGATATAAGTAAATCTGGTAATAGTTCTGGTCCAGTTAATATTATAATTTAATCTTTCTATTCTGGTTTCTCTCATGAAAAACATGAGGAAAATTGGACCGCACATGTCACAGCAAGAAGCTCATCAATATTAAATATTCTTGGATGCTTATAATATTATAAGTTCGTATGATCATAAGTTCATAGGGCCATAAGAAAAAAAACCGCTAGTACTCAGGTTGATCAGCCTAGATTTTAGGAAAGAAAATATAAACATTTAACCAAATTATCAATATCATCTCTAACACGAGTTAAAATAGGACCTTTTCACCACTCCGTTATAAATTAGATTTAAAACACACGTGTCTAGCTTATCCTATTGTTTTTTTTAACGCGTGACATGAACTTGTCATTTTTAAAATTACATAAAATGGATAGGAGTAAATAACATATACCGTCAGTAGACAGTTATTTAATGTATGTACTGTCAATTTAAAAACATCTCTTACTGGGAAAATAGCGAGTAATTAAATTCACTTTACGGCTGAAAAAGATTTAGCTATAAGTTTTTTAATTATCACAAAAAATCTCAGTGAAATATAATGAAAACTTTAAACACACTAAATCACTTAAAAGCTAGTATATAAATTACCGCAATCAGAAAACTGAAACACTCCACGAAAATCTAATAATTTTCACTCAGTACGAGAAATTTTAAGATAACGAGCTTGTGAATTTCAGATAGATTTCTGAAGAACTGATCATGGCTATCAGAGAGACATGGTATATATTGATAAATTCCGTTCTATCGCTCTTTAATGCGAAAGTAACACCTACTGCCAGACCCGAGCCAATTTGCCGTTCGATTCTTGAATCAAAGGTAATTTTACCACCTCTTCCGCCTCTGCCTCTCTGGATAGACTTTCATCACCTCCGCCTTGCCGAATATCAGCTCCGCAATTACTTCCCTTGAAAAGTTTTTACAATCCAAGGTCCGTCTCAGACTGAATATCGTGTTCCCCTGATCAAAGAATCTATTACGTCATGCTTCGCTCTCTGTTTCACATAGTGCTTAATTGCCAGATGGCTCACGTGTTAATTGCACTGGTGAAT
Source organism: Oreohelix idahoensis (assembly GCA_024509875.1). Classification (NCBI taxonomy): domain Eukaryota; kingdom Metazoa; phylum Mollusca; class Gastropoda; order Stylommatophora; family Oreohelicidae; genus Oreohelix; species Oreohelix idahoensis. The sequence goes on along the minus strand of JAMPIV010002245.1, from coordinate 542,046 downwards.
CCTTCGTTCATGTAGCAAAAAAATATAAACTAGATGGGGAGGGGCAAAAGGGGATGATCACTGCGGCACTATTTCCATCTGCGACATTTCGTCCGGGCTTGAAGACATAAAACCCTTTGTGACTCCTCTATGAAAATAGCGCTGCTGTTATCCGTCTCTTGCGAGTGATTGCTATCTTCATTTTTCCTTTATTCCTCACTGCTTCAGTTTCTACTCATGAAGTCTGCTCCCACGTTTTGTTTCCCTGGAATGTATTCCGTGTGCGTTTGAAAGAGTGTCGCCGAGTTTTACATCGTTAAAAGATTCCGTGTGTTTGCAGTGGTAATTCCATGCAACTATCGTCATCTTCGTTATCCTCGGTAGCTATGGCGACTGCCAGGAGATGTTCGGAGGACGGCACCGGTCTTTCCAAGTATTTATTTAACATTTTTAAATGGTAGACCTTCTCCTTTCCTTTAATAGAGATCTGGTAGTTAGTTCTCGAGATCTTTTTAAGGACCGTAAACGGCCCTTGCCATCCGAAGCGTAGTTTGTTGTTCCCGGTTGGGAGTAACAACAAAACTTTCTCATCTGGTTGCAATTCTCTTTCTTTCGCGGCTTTCTTGTATCGTGTAGCCTGCTTTGCGCGTGCTTTCTTAAGGTTGGTTGTTGCGAGATCCCATCCTAGCTGTAACCTTTCCTTAAGTTCCGATACATATTTACTTGCTGAGACGACTGTCTCATCAGCCTTCTGGTCTATCAGGGACCAAAGTAATGCTTCTAGCGGCCCCTTTATAGGTCTGCGAATAAGAGAGTAGCTGGGGAAATCCTGTGGAGACGTGGGACTTCCCTGTAGGCGAATAAGGCTGCGGGAATGAAAAGGTCCCACTCTTCAGGTTTCTCTTGTCCTAGTTTCTTAAAAACATGGCGAGGCTTCTGTTGACACGTTCTACTAACCCACTTCCGGCCGTATTATAAGGGCTTGTGGAGATTTGCTGGTTCCTCAAGATCTTAACGATCTCCTCAATCAACTGGCTACGGTATTGGGATCCTTTATCCGTCAAAACTTGTTGAGGGATTCCCAACCGTCTGCACTAGGGCTTCTGCGACATGCTTGGAATCCGTGCATGTTAGCGGTATAGCTTCGGCCCACAAAGTGCATGTGTCGACTAAGGTCAGGATGAACCTGTGCCTTCTTTTAGTCCTTTCTAGGGGTCCTAAAATATCGATTACAACCCGTTAAAATGGTGTCCCCACTACTGGCCTTTCACCCATCGGAACTGTGAGTGTTCAATGCTTGGGTGCCACACGTTGGCAGTGGGCGCAAGATTTCCAGTAACTGATAATATCAGAGTTCATTCCTGGCCACCAATAGTGAGTCGATATTCGCTGATTTGTGGCGTTTTGTCCCATATGTCCGCTGAAGGGAAGAGAGTGCCCCACTTCTAAGATTTGGTCTCTGTACTGTGTCGGTACTAGGAGCTGATTATGCTCTTCATCAGGGTTGCCCGTTCTACGATAAAGTACGCCATCCTTAGAAAAAGATGTCTCCGTTGTGTCTGGGGTCCTTGGCCATGGGCAGTTTCCTAAATCAGGGTTCCAAGATAGGGTCCTTTTGTTGCGCCTCTTTTAGTTCCTGAGGTAACAAATTTGGCGCAGGCTCCCGTTCCTTCTCGGTTTGCCCTCTTGTGGTTACTGCTGCCACAATCGGCTCTTTCGGTCTCCCAACAAACACATATCTACATCCAAGTATTACTGGATAGATAGGATCATCCATAATAGCCGCTTTGATAACACCTCTGACAAAATCAGAGTGTATCTCCACCAATGCGATGGGAAGCGTCATGGGTGCATCACTCTTGAAAACTCCACATAATTTGACGGTGTCTTCTGTCTCTTGACCAGGTTTGACCAAATGCCTTGCGACAATACAGTCAAAAGATAATCCTGTGTCAAAAAGACAAGATGTTAAAGTCCCGTTCAAAATAACAGTTCCTCGCGTTGAGGGCCTCTCACCCTCAGGTTGAGAATCACTGACACTAATTCTCCGTTGCGAGTCTGTTAACAAGCAACCGATTCTATTCGTCCCGGTGTGCTTGCTATGATCAGATTTCCCTTGTGCAGGGGTCTTTCCCTTGACTTGACCTTTCTGGCGGCTGTGCCTTGTATGCCGGTCGGGCTGATCAGAATTCTTGTTGGTGGGGTATCTGTTTTTAAAGAATTTCGATTTTTCCTCGGGAGGGTTCTGAGGTAAAGTTTCTCGTTGATTATGGCGATGGGAGGAATGGGAAGACGGCTCTGGATTATTTTTCCAAAAGTGCTCATCTGTCGGCTTTCGTTTAGTGCTGGGAAGCTCGGCCAAAACATTCACGTAACGTTCAGACTTACTAAGAATGTCCTCCAACTTTACTGCGCCCTGTCGGCCAGAAATCTACAGGTTTCGTTTGACAACGTGGATTTTATTTGTTCTGTAAGAACAAATTCCTGGAGTCCTTCAAAAGTGAGAGGGAGCTCGGAAAGTTCCATTCTCTTTGTCAAATATCCTGTCAAGCGTGAAGAGAACTGATGAAATGTCTCCGCGCCTTCCTTCCTGCTGTTTCTGAACAGGTGCAAAAATTTTCGAGCGTTCATTTCGAAACGCTCCAGTAAAGCCTTCTTTAGCATGTCGTAGTTGTCTTGATGGCTGCTTCTCAGTTTGACGTAGACGTCATAAGCACTACCTTTTAAAGCCTGCGAAAGCTTTAGACACCATCGGGAACTCTCTAACCCATACAGTGTCGACATCCTCTCAAATTTCTCGAGAAACGAGACAATTTTCTCATTGGGGCTTGGGAAGGATTCCAGGTTGAAAGACATAACTACGAGTTGGGGAGATTGGGTGCTGGATTGATCAGTTAACTGTGAATGGGGCGAAGACGGCTCTCCATTGCTGGAAGTAGAGGCAGCCCCACGGCTTTGGACCTCTAGGGCCTTAAGCGCCAGTTCGTGCTGTATCTCTTTCTCTCTTTCCTCATGCTGTCTCTCCTTATCTATTTCCTCGTGTTTTGCCTTGCGAGCTTCCACCTCTGCCTCAATTTTCTTCTGCTCCAATTGAGATTGGCGCTCTTCCTTCTTTCCTCTCCACTCTATCTTGCTCTTCCTTCTTCTTCGTTCTATCTTTTGCTTCCTTCTCTCTAGCTTCTGCTACTTTCTTCTCCGCGTCATATCTGTCAAGTTCTTCATTGACAAACGCGGTTACTTCTTCTCCTTGCAATCCTGTTTCCTTTGCTTCCTCTCTTAGCATGGCTCTTAGTTTATCCCGCTAAGCCATGTTAAATAACTGAATGCCGCTAACCCGAGGAAAGAAGAAGAAAAGAAGGAGAGAAAAACTCTATCCTTAACCAACTTACGAAAAAAAACACCCAAAAACAAGAATTATTATGTAACTGAGATACCTCCTCCTGTTTCAGTTTCCCCAATCTATCGCTGATATTAACTAGCCCTTAAGCTCCTAATGCAGACGACTAAGCCAAATAAATGGTAGATCAGCTAACAACTGAAAAAAAAATCTACTTTTACTAATAGTGGATACAAAAAACAATTTTAAAATAAAAAAGCAGGAGAAAAAAAAATTTCCCTTTATTTTATAAATCCACCAAAAAAACTCGCCCACCTGAAGTCAGTTAAGAGTAAGGAACGTTATTAACTTGACATTTAAGTCAGACAGCGGTCCTTAGCTTAAGCTCAAACCCTGCTGCTTAAAAAAAAACCTAGTGATTGTTAAACAATCACGCTTACTAGCGGTTTTGAACAAAATACCATATATCTCATATATCTGACAAAGATTTCTATCAGAACAAATTGCACGTAACTCTATGATGTGTGTGTGGTCAAATACCCAGACCTAAGATCGTTGTCCAGGGGGTAATTATTTTTATACCCTAACTCACAAGCCAAACTCACAAATACGATCTATCTAGAGTTAGACTAGGTACCTTAACAGACGTTAGTCAATTTCTATTCTCAGACTTTAGATAAGATCCTGGATCGAGCTACCCATTATGTCGTAGATGTTATCAGATAGGTAATAGATGTTTATAGTCCTGTCTGAGCAAAGATGATAGTGATGACAATGTGAAAGTAAGGGGATAAGAAGTAGTTTTATCACGAGGTGATCGTGTAAGAGAAAGGACAGTCTCTGGATAGAATAATTTATCTAATCCAGCCTATCTGGACGACGATATTTAAATCAGACGCACTTTCTCTCCCTGTACGAAAATACAAGTTACACTGCACTCACATGCACACAATTCTGTGACAAATACGCACGAACTTGAAATCAAACTATGAATAACTTAAAATGAATAGGGGTTGACCGACACGATAACTAAAGGTTTAATAAAGTTTATTATCAATAGAAGATCACAACAATAAGCATATACATTACTAGATCCTGGTTTACAGACAAAACTGCAAAAGAAGAAATTAATCAAATAGGTTCTCCCCTCTGGTAAAGGACAAGAAAAGACGGTCCCAACAGAGGTTAATTAACCCAAAAGATCAAAAGTTAACAATAAGTTATGAAATAGTCAGTATGGGAAGAGAATAGGTTCCTAATGTAATCTATCTCGTGACTACTCAGATTAGTGAGATAAAAAAAAAAGAAAAGAAACCACATAAGGAAATGATGTTAACAAAAGACATAAGTTTCTATCTCCGTGCATTCAATTCACACCCATTCAGACTTTTGCTTACCCCAGTAGTTGTCGCAGGCATTCCAAGGAAATACACTAATAGGTAATTAAAACTATTTAGTGTCAAATTTAAGTTTTGCCGAATCCAGCCCCAGACTGCCGTAGCTGCTGACTGCAAATTTCACGGGAGTCGCTAGAGTCGGTGATTTAATTTGTCCTGGATACAATAAGTTATCTATGCCTTCAGTTGGTTGGAGTAAGGTTAATGCGTGGTGATCGCCGGTGTAGGATAAATAGAACATATATATGGTTCTTGGGTTGTCTAGCCTCTGGTGGCTGAAACGCTAGGTTTAAGTTACACAAATGTTGCTGACAATATATGTCGCCACAGCTGGCTGATGAGATTGATATAAGTAAATCTGGTAATAGTTCTGGTTCAGTTAATATTATAATTTAATATTTCTATTCTGGTTTCTCTCATGAAAAAAAAAAAAAATGAGGAAAATTGGACCGCACATGTCACAGCAAGAAGCTCATCATTATTAAATATTCTTGGATGCTTATAATATTATAAGCTCGTATGATCATAAGTTCATAGGGCCATAAGAAAAAACCGCTAGTACTCAGGTTGATCAGCCTAGATTTTAGGAAAGAAAATATAAACGTTTAACCAAATTATTAATATCATCTTTAACACGAGTTAAAATAGGACCTCTTCACCACTCCGTTATAAATTAGATTTAAAACACACGTGTCTAGCTTATTCTATCGTTTTTTTAACGCGTGATATGAACGTTAGTCATTTTTAAAATTACATAAAATGGATAGGAGTAAATAACATATACCGCCAGTAGACAGTTATTTAATGTATGTACTGTCAATTTACAAACATCTCTTACTTGGAAAATAGCGAGTAATTAAATTCACTTTACGGCTGAAAAAGATTTAGCTATAAGTTTTTTAATTATCACAAAAAATCTCAGTGAAATATAATGAAAACTTTAAACACACTAAATCACTTAAAAGCTAATATATAAATTACCGCAATCAGAAAACTGAAACACTCCACGAAAATCTAACAATTTTCACTCAGTACGAGAAATTTTAAGATAACGAGCTTGTGAATTTCAGATAGATTTCTGAATAGCTGATCATGGCTATCGGAGAGACATGGTATATATTGATAAATTCCGTTCTATCGCTCTTTAATGCGAAAGTAACACCTACTGCCAGACACGAGCCAATTTGCCGTTCGATTCTTGAATCAAAGGTAATTTTACCACCTCTTCCGCCTCTGCCTCTCTGGCTAGACTTTCATCACCTCCGCCTTGCCGAATATCAGCTCCGCAATTACTTCCCTTGAAAGTTTTTACAATCCAAGGTCCGTCTCAGACTGAATATCGTGTTCCCCTGATCAAAGAATCTATTACGCCATGCTCCGCGCTTCGCTCTCTGTTTCATATAGGGCTTAATTGCCAGATGGCTCACGTGTTAATTGCACTGGTGAATCCTTCTTTTCATGTAGCAAAAAAATAAACCGGATGGGGAGCGGCAAAAGTGGATGATCACTGCGGCACTATTTCCATCTGTGACAGTGGAGTAGGGTCTTGGTCAGCTCTGGTTCGCTGACCCTGACGCAGGCAGTCAAGCTTTGGGTCGCTTACTGCATTCCTCACTTTTGATGCGTCTTGACACTGTTAAATATAACTGATTATTAAGTTTGTTATATATATAAATATAAATTTATAGCTGATTTAATCATTTTGAGTGTACTGCATCCGTATGTCTCAGTCACCTTAAATACACTTAAAACAGAGCTACTAAATTAAGAGTTCACTGAATTAAATCATTTGGGGGCTTGAACGAGCTAAAATACATAATACTTCTTCATAAAAGGTGTCGGGCGGATACAAAGTTAACAATTGCTCAGTCCAATTCAGCATTGTTCTTGATTTCCGAATTATCTTATGCACACTTCCTCGAGGTAGAAGCATAATCATCCTTCTATTTGTATCTCTGCCAGGAGTACTTTTGTGCGAAGATAGATACCTTTGAAGACCCACATTATATACTCTAGGTTTTGGCCATTGTTGGACCATTATTGCAGAGCAAAGGGGAAGCAACCCGTGACAATCAGTATCCGGGTCACACGTTAGTTACTTCGGCAAAATGACAATGGATCTCCATGAACACGTTGTAACATTCACTCAACAATTTTAAAAGTGCTAATGCTATTATTCGAACATGAATAAGTACGAATGTGTTAGTTCCTTGATTCACCATCATCATCTTGATTATTAGTCTTAGATAATCAGTTCTCATATGATAAGATTCATGTCTGATATTTCGATGATCTTTTGGCAGCATCTCATTTTCAATTTCCGTTATCTGGTATCTTGTCATCACATGGTGACCTGTTTCGACTGGGTGATTTTTTTTTTTTTTCTCATGCCTATCAATTAGCATTCGCTTTCTTTTCTTTCCCTGACGAAAGCTTTGTGACCGCAACGTAGGCAATTTTCGTTGTCTTTGGGGGTCGTCCACATAAGACGTCAAGCAGTTTAACAAAAGAGGGGGGGGGGGGGGTTAAAATTGTGTGAAGATTGGGGGGAGTGTTGAGAAAATGTGACGTCACACAAACATGTGAGTGACACTCTCTTCTTTCATAAATTATGTTTCTACTTTTATCCGCAATAATTAACTTTTACCCGCAATAGTTAATGTTTATCCGCAATAGTTAACTGTTATCCGCAATAGTTAACTTTTATCCGCAATAGTCAACTTTTATCCGCAATAGATAACAACTCCGTCGTGGACGACTTATATTAACATTATAATCTCAGGTGAAATATCGGATAGTTGTTATAACCTTCAACTGGTTTAAAGCGTTTTTAATTATAATTTCTTTTGTTAAATAATGTAATACACACCTTAAAAAACAATATGCAGACTGAATAGATTGTACTGTTAAAAATTAGATTAAAAAATAAATTAGCAGGTTAACACCATTGTGACAAGTCTGATGAGACCAAAGAAATGAATGGAGATACAAAAAGAAGTTACGCCAAAACAAAAGTCAGACTCAATTCAGAAGTCAAGTCAGTACTATTGTATGGCTCTGGGCATGGAGAACAACAAAGACAACAGCCAACAAACTTCAGACTTTCACAAATGGGTTAAAAAAAAAAAGGTTGTCCCATAGCAGATCCTGCCAAAGGGGCGTGAAGTGTTAGAGACTTCACAATACTAGATCAAGCTTCGAGAGATGAGGTAAATAGTTCCCATCTTCACTACTTTTGCATTTCCTGACCCCAGAACAGTCAAGTATCCATTTACAGCTGGTAGACTCTAGCGTGACGCCACCGTGCTTCCAATCCGCTACCGTTGACGCTAGAGGCTTGCGCTCCAACGACGGACTCTCATAAGTGAGTGCTTTGCCTAAAATAGAAGGGTTGTAGTAGTATGAAAAAATCACTAACATGGAACTGATGACAAGAACCAGATGTATATCAGAAGAACAAGAGATGAGAAGAAGACGCCGAGATGGATAGGATATGATGATAGCTTTAACAGGCAGTCTTTGTTCTAGAATCTCCCAGGGTAATAGAGGCAGAGGAAGGTCAGGGAATACACGGCGAAGATAACTGGAGGCAGACATGAAGGAGAAGAAGAAAATATGGAAAGACCTTGAGCTGATGGCACGTGACAGGAAGACTTGGCATGAAGCATATGCTCTTTAGGGAGTTGAAAGGTCATGATGATGATGATGACTAGGTAACTAATTTACATTTGATTGTGTTGCTTTTCAGTTTTACAAAAAAGACAGAAAAAAAGGGGGGAAAGGGGGGGGGGGGGGGGAGAAGAGATTTGTGGCATCACGTAAGGGGGTTTGGGTTTTTGGGGGGAAATGTGACGGGGGGGGAAAAAAAAAGAGGGGGGGGGGGGGGGGGTGTTTAAAAATGACAAAAATTGCGTGACGTCGTATGTGGACGACCCCTATTGTCCTAGTAAGAGGCATTAACTTTTCTTTCTTTGTTTTAAAACATTAACCCACCCTTGCTGATTTTCGTAATAGAAGCATAACTTTTCGTCACTGGGCACTACGGGTCGGTAAGTGATTGACTAACGAGCCACCACTTTTGTCTGCTAATTGTTATTTCGCTTTATTTCCGAGAAGGAGAGATGTGTCCATTCTTTTGTATTGTCAACCCTGTTTTCATTTGTTTTGTTTTGTTTCTGGTATGTCCTGTGGTCTTTTATCTTGCACTGTCACCTGAAAAGGAATCTTTCGTAGCACTTTTTCTTCTTCTTTAAGTGTAATGACCAATTGTGTGGTTTGTGTTATTAGTGCTATATATCTCTGCTAATAACTTAAAGGGGGTGACTATAGGCGTGAATTATACGAAGGAAGAGAATATACTGGAAAGAGAAAGGGGACAAAATGGTATAAATAAAACGATAGAAGAAAAGTGGGAAGAAAGAAGGAAAGAGAAAAAAAAAGATATACAATGGAGAAACAGAGTTAAGAGAACAATGACAGCAGGATAAGGAGGTAAATGGAGACAAGCAAAGAGAGAAATGACTGAAGAGAGAGAGACAGGCAGACAGAGAGAGGGGGGAGACAGAAAGACTGGGGTTGGTACAGAATCCATTTTTCAAACTGAAATGTATCTTCGGTATGTTCATTATGGCTTTTTCGCATCGTTGCATTGTAACATCTCATCAATGTCAATTACGGTTACCGTTATGCCGTGTTATTCCTCATAAATCGCGTCTTTCATACATGATCTACTCGTCAATAACTAGACACTAGTCTAGCTCAAACACGCCGGACATGCGAAACGAAATAGCGCTTTCGTTATCCTGTGTTTGTATTCTGTCGCTTTTTTTAAAAACTGTTAACTTGTTATCTTTGTGTCAAGGCATCCTGGTCTGATTTCAAAGTTTGTATGAAAAGATACAGTGTTTTCAATGTCTTACAAAATTTAGAATTTATAAAGGAATACAGCATACGAACAACAGGTTCAACTTTCAACAATTAGAATAGAATTCTGATACAGATAATTCACAGCACATTTCTGATACAGGTAATTCAAGGCACATTTCAAATACAGATAATTCAAGGCACATTTCAAGTACAGATAATTCAAAGCACATGTCTAATACAGATAATTCTAAGCACATTTCTTATACAGATAATACAGAGCACATTTCTGATATAGATAATTCAAAGTACATTTCTGTTTTAGATAACTCAAAGTACATTTCCGTTATAGATAATTCAAAGTACATTTCTGTTTTAGATCATTCAAAGAACATTTACGTTATAGGTAATTCAAAGCACATTTCTGTTTTAGATAACCCAAAGTACATTTCCGTTATTGTCGTAGATTTGTGATAGGTGAATTAAGACTTAAGTTTGGTCCCTTCTGAATAGCAATAGAAACAAGTGATAGCTCAGTGGGTGATGATAAAATAGAAATAGATTTCACGAGTGAGATGGAGGAAATATATTAGAGTCGGTCTCTGACCCTCGAGATGATTTCTCTCGGTCAGCCTATCATCTACAACAGATTAAGATTTGTCAGACCGTCTAGTATAATATATCCACACGGGCTGAAATGTACTTGAGGTTTTTCATGCGAATATTTTTCTCAGGAAGAATCAAGTCTGGCTCAATAGGCCCGTTACTTCATTTAATCTTAAAGTTCATGAAATGGGTACTCTGTCGTTCTGGATGCCAACGCAATGCCAGACTGGTTTTACTTTATACACCCAAATCTTTAAGAAAAAAATGTTTTTGTTCTTCACAGATATTTCTCAGTACTTAAACGCTGGTAGAGTTGGGCTACCCCAGTTTCACTGAATAAAGAGAAAACAACATATACAATACTTATACATACTATTCCTCGGTTATAACTTACATTATAAACTGCAAGCGTAGAGCTGGTCTTATCGTTTAAATCTGCCGTGAAATAAGTTATCTTCATAAAAAAATCAATCATCATGAATTAGAAATACATACGTATTTCGTCAATACTCAATGATGAATTAGTGCAGTTATAAGTTAGTTTAAAATATTCTCGACTGATTACTAGCAATTTAATATTATTTATTTATAGCTGCATGAGTTTAAGCTAGAAATTATAATTTATTTTGCTATCCACTGAAACACGTCGACTAGATAATATAACAGACTTATAAATTAATTACTTCTGCACAGAAATCTAACTAGTAAAATGAAATAAGCGGTTATCACTGAATCACTCAATACCACTAGATATATGTATATTACCTCCACACAGAACTACAGGCGATCGCACAAAGTTAGAATTATACGCTAATATATATTTGAAGTCTAGAAGCTTGGCAAACTGTCGAAACAAACTGAGAAACTTCGCTACACAGCTTATTCTTTTACACGAGCGACCTGTCTATTGCGAATCTGGAGAACTGAATGAAGTCAAGTTTAAACTCCGGGTAAGATATCTGAAAACCCGACAAAGGATCCCACGTTATTTCGAAAATCCGAAATAGTCTCCCCTTCCCGTCTTAACACTTCCCATAAACTTAGACGCTGGCCCTAACTGCCAAAACGTGTCTTCACACCTACTACGACATGTCTCATTTCTGAGCTATGCATGAGGGCGCCGTTCACACCTCACGCCGAGAAACTCTGAAGAAAAACTCGTGTCAGCTTGAAAATGTAGACAAATGTCTGCTCTCTATGTCTGACGAGGCGGTTTCTCACACTATTTCGTTCACAATCCAGGGACTGACATATTACGCAATAAAATGCGTTTCTAAATGAGAAAAGAAACGGCAAAGTCAGAATGGGAAAATATATTTAGTCGCAAACGAACGAATGCGAAAAACAGGAAAAGGATAAAAGAGCGATAATAAAGTAGAGGACACGGGTAGAAAAGAAAAGAATATAGAAAATTTATTGATCATAAATCTCTATGCGACAGTTATAGATAATTCAAAGTACATTTCTGTTATAGATATTTCAAAGTACATTTCTGTTTTAGATAATTCAAAGAACAGTTCTGTTTTATATAACTCAAAGTAAATTTCCGCCATTGATAATTCAAAATACATTTCTGTTATACATAACTCAAAGTAAATTTATGTTTTAAATAACTCAAAGTACATTTCCGTTATAGATAATTCAAAGTACATTTCTGTTATTGATAATTCAAAGTACATTTCTGTTATTGATAATTCAAAGTACATTTCTGTTATTGATAATTCAAGGTATATTTCTATTATAGATAATTCAAAGTACATTTCTGTTATAGACAATTCGAAGCTTATTTTATGTTCGTGCACATCCGAGCACTTGAATTAAAGCACATTCCAGAAGCAACTAAATTAAAGTACATTCCGGATAATTCGTAGTCTTTAATACTTCATGAAGCTACCACTAGTCGTGAACTTTTGACCTACATAGAAGGTGTTAATGTTACCAACCCCCTGGAGTCCTGACTGAGCAAGATGTAAGCTCTGTGAGAACCTTGTGAAAAGACAACTCTGTCCATTAACAACACTAAATCTAGTTTTGTGTCTTGCCATTATGATAGTGTGGGTGAAAAAAAAAAAAAAAAGAATATGTGAAATCCGCAACAACACAAAACAGGAAGAAAGGATACGAGATTTTTTTTTTGGAGGGAGGAATAAAGTCTTTTTCTTTTTCACTGAATGTTTCTAGTTTGAAAAGTAATTATCTCAAAGCTGATAATACAAACGGACAGACATATGACACACAGACAGACATGACAGACAGACAGACAGGACAGACAGACATGACAGAGAGACACGACAGACAGAATGACAGACAGACATGACGGACAGACATGACAGACAAGCATGGCAGACAGAAGTATTGCGTCATTAATAGGCTGAACTGCCCATGGTGGACTTCCGGTGTCGTGTATTGTGGTTCGCACTGATGACCTGCCATTGATACATCATTTTATGATGATGCGTAGATGGCAGGGAGGATAGTGTGATTCACTTGCATGGCTAGGCGGGGTTGTCGCACGGAAGGTCCAGTGTTCAAATCCTGGGTAAGCCACTCATGTCTGTTGTTTTTCTGTTGTCTGGTGTTCTACTTCTTTATTTCTTGCAAGTGCCTGATAACATACCTTTATATTTGTTTCATATTAATTTACTGTTTACAGGCCTCGGGTTTCCCTTCCTTATGTGTAATAAATGTTTATACAATACCAAACCTACCCACTGTCCTGTTCTCACTGTTCTAGTCTACTATCATTTACTGGACACAGTATTAAGGTCCTTGTCTTGTTGGATTGGCCTATACTGCAGGATAGAGAAACAACAGAAGTGATTGCGTCATTAATAGGCTGAACTGCCCATGGTGGACTTCCGGTGTCGTGTATTGTGGTACGCACTGATGACCTGCCATTGAAACATCATTTTATGATGATGCGTAGATGGCAGGGAAGATAGTGTGATTCACTTGCATGGCTAGGCGGGGTTGTCGCATGGAAGGTCCAGTGTTCAAATCCTGGGTAAGCCATATATTAATCTGTATCATCTCTGCTCTGCTCAGTGATCAATCGGTCAAAACCAGTGTTGCCATCCTGAATTTTGAAAAAAAACCTAGATGGTACGTTAAAAAAAACACCTAGATTCACCTAGATTTTGAACTTTGGGCTACGTCTGGGCGACTTGGACTATTTTGGCGGTTTTTGTGGTTACTTTGGGTGAAAATCCGAAAACCGAAAGTTTATCTTGGGGGCATTCTTCAACTAATAAAGGAAAATGACTCCCAGACGGGACCAAAAATACCTAGATCTAGGTGAATCCATCGAGGAGTGGCAACGCTGGTCAGAACTACTCTGAACTAAGTTTTCAATGCGTCTCCTGAATTAAGTTCACTTACACATAAAAAATAACACATCAGACTCGACACATTATTGCGTTCTGGAGTCATCTTAAATGTCACAAACAGTATATATAAGTTCAATGTAACAATTAACAACTTCTCACAATCCCCAAGTACTTGACAACGTTCTTATAGAGCAATGTTTCTCAACCTTTTTACCAAGCCGGTGCCCATCAAATAAATGTCCACGACAGGGGAACCAGTACGAAAAGTTTTTTACACCAACTTGGGGGGAAGTAAGGGGGGGGGGGGGGTGTGATATGAGGCGTTGACATTTATTAAATGAAAAAAAGTATAAAATCATTAAAATGTTATAAGAATAAGAGAAATGACACAGAACATTTCTAAGTGAAAATTATACACGCACACACACGCGGGGGCACACTATCTTCTTATTTGATCCTTAGCCGCCGACTGCCAAAGCAGTCAGTGGCCATCACGCCTGAAGGCGTATTGTAGGGCAGCAACAACCTGCTCGGTCGTCGGTCATCCTTCGGACAGTGCCCCCCAACTCTGGTTCATTGTTTGCTTCTCGGCCTCAACAGTTCTCCGCCAAGTCGGTTTTGGTCGGCTCTCTTTCGCTTTCCGTCAGGGGTCCATATAGCTCTTCTTGTGATGGCATCGGGGTCTCTTCTGAGGACGTGGCCAACCCAACTCCAGCGTCTGCCGGCTATGATGGTGCGTATGTTCTCTTTTTTGTCCGATTAAGCAGTTCTTGGTTGGTGATGTTACTCGGAGAACTTCCCTTAGGCAGATTGTGTGGAAAGAGGACAATTTCGACATTTCCTTCTATGTTACTCTCCAGCATTTTGCACCATTGAGAAGCACAGAAAGTACACAGTTCTCATATAATCTTAATTTGGAGTTTGTGCTGTACTGAGAGGACTTCCACACGTTGTTTAGACTAGCAAAGGCTGTTCTCGCTTTATTCATTCTGTTGCTGATGTCTTGTTCCGCCGTCTTGTGTTACTATTAGGATAGTGACTACGCCCTCATTGTGCTGTCCATCCTCTCTCCCTGAGTAAAGTACTGTTTCTCCTGTTGCTGTTTTTATTCTCCCTATCCCGGTTCATCTGGAAACCGCTGTCGCATGGAAATGATGAGCTTGCTAATGAAGCATTGGGGCACTGCCTGCCACTGATGCTGAAGTACCAGAAGCAGTTCATGCAGAGTTGCAGGAGATGGCTGATGTTGCTTAACTCGTCGCCCAAGCTCGTCCCAAAGATGTTCTATGGGATTCAAATCAGGACTGTTTGCAGGCCAATCCATTCTATTGACACCCGCTTCTTGCAAGAAAGCATTTACTGCAAGAGAACGGTGTGGTCTTGCATTATCATCTTGAAGGACTGCATTGTGCCCAATAACTTGCAGGGCTGGGATGGCAAGAGGCTGTAGAATCTCGTCACGGTAGCGGTCACCATTCAGATTCCCAATCACATGATAGAGGGGGGGTTCTGTGGAGTAAACTAATGCCTCCCCACATCATCACTGATCCAGCACCATATCGGTTACGTTCGATGACTGCAGCATCACTAAAGCGTTCACCACGACGCCTCCATACTCTGATTCGTCCATCTGTAGGCTCCAAGACAAACCGGGACTCATCCGTGAACATAACGTTAGCCCACTGTGCACGTCGCCACTGCACGTGCTGCATACACCATGCTAAACGAGCTGCTCTGTGGGCAGCAGTCAAGTGTGGTCAAATGGCTGGACGACAAGCACGAAGGTTGGCATCGTGAAGGCGATTCCGAATAGTCTGATCACTGACTACAGTGTTGGTAGCATCTCTGAGGAACTGTCTGATAACATTTGCACTTGCAGTTCTCCGTTGCAGTGCTTGCCTCTGAATTAAGCGATCTTCTCGAGGTGTAGTGACTCTAGGACGACCTGTGCGTTGCCGTTTCTCGACGATTCCAGTCTGGGCAAAGCGCTGCTGCAGTCTGACAATAACTGAATGAGATACTGCAAGCCTCTGAGCGACATTTCGGACAATAAGACCTTCCTGCAACCACGCAATGGTTCTTCCTTTATACACAACACTCAGCTTTCGTCGTTGAGGCATATTGTTGTGCAATGGTTATGCAGCACTTGTGTTGCTTATAAAGACAATTTTGTGAGTACAGCTCAAGACCAACACTATAGTCTCCCACATGCATCACGCATTTTCAGAATAGCAGGTATTTTTTTCATACTCAGACATCATTAAAAACACCCACATTTTGGCGTCTCAGCAGCATTTTTTCAGCGTGCTTGCTGAGCTGAACACTAGCCACACGGTATGCTAGTGGCCCATGCAGCACGTGTTGAATGTTTGTCACCGCAGTCAGCGACTCATAGCTTGACTGCCTGCGTCAGGACCAGTGAACCAGAGCTGGTCAAGACCGCACTCCACCTCCACGTGGTGGTCCTGGAAACAGTCTGCAGCTGTGCAGTCTGGCTGAGCGAGTGTGGATCGAAATGGGAAGGCAAACCCGGTCCTAAAAAATGCCGTGCAGAAGTCGGATGTGTCGACCGAAAGGTGCAGATATCACAGCTTAGGCGTAAACAGACACAACGCAACCACCGTCCTTTTCAGGACGAACGAAGAAGAAGAAGTTCGAGAAAAATCAATGTCAGATTAATTGCTTATGATATATAATTTTTATTATTTTTGGGTCATTTTCACTGTCACGTGACCGATAATCTATTTTACCATCTTGTCCATAATTTCATTACTTTTTAAATGTCCTGGTTTTCCTCGTCATTTTGTATTTTCTTTTTCTTTCATTTTCTACCTTCGTGGCCAAACTTTTTCACCTTCTCAAACCCCACCCGAGGTTTGGTTACGTTCCGGCCTGTAGCGGTCAGCGAACGATAATATTATCTAAGCCGCACCTGGTCTGACCAGGGGAATATCTCTTACGTTTAAAGCCTTTGATCACGAGCGAAAGGGTCCCTGTGTTTGGCTTCCAGAACGCTGCTTCGGGTCATAATATTATGCATCCTGGAAACAGGGGGAGACAAACCCGCGGTCAGTCTTTGAGTTTTGCCCTTAGACAAGATAGAGCATAATGTTATGCATTTCTCTACCTGGGGAACTTTCGCACGATTTCTTTTGTCTTACTCTAGATTACGTCTTTCGCCGAACTTCTGTAGAAATATGCAGGCCAGGTGTCCGGGGGGAGCGTCCCTTGTGATCTATAAGAGTAGACTGGTTTTAATAGACAAAGACATTCGTAAATTTTCCTGGCCCGTAGATGACCATCATGAGATAAGGCAAACTTTAACACAGTACTAGAATGTGTTTGCCTATGTTCTAGTCATTTTCGGGGTGAGTTGACATATCTTATAATTATAATATATTAGATTCATGTTAGCTTTTATATATCTGTTAGGGAAGTGAATTTATTTCTGAAGACTTCTCCTAGTAATTTATTCAGTGATAAGGTAGCGCTGTCTACGGCCTATTAAGTGGTGCTTAAACTGTTACGGTTTATCATGGGTTAAATGTTAAACTTACAATAACAGATATTAGGCGTAGAATCAGTCCACGAATGCTTACCATTGGGTTAAGAGTCAGCAAAATTAACTGTCATTTCTGTAAGATAATGTCAGGTGTGGATTGTTCACTTTAAAACTGAATAGTGAGATGCAGGTAATAACTCTGGATTATAGGAGATAGTCACTTATTCCTTTTTGATAGATATTTCTAGTGGCAAGGGAAGATCATTTTATGCTTACTTGTGTGGCTAGACACTAGTCTATAACTTTCACCGAAAGCAGTCACCAGGCATAGATATAATTATATCTTATGACTTAGCCACAACTGTATTATTATAGCAAGAACATTGCATTTTCTATGTACTCATTTGTGGGATATTAATATTTTGTTTCCCCAAAGGGACATATGACGTATTTGGTAATGTCAAATGCTGTAATCTGTTTATGTAAATTCATTTAATGTTGTAAGATGAATAAGCATATTCATTTAACTGTAACTACAGGTTAGGTTTCCTGTATGTTGAGATTGGGAGAAGATGAGTAGATTTTTGATGTCAGAACATTTACTGACAGGTACCTGGGGGTGCAAAAGATATTAAGCCTATGCGGGCGCGTGTTGATAATTGATATTTTTAAGGAACAGGAGACATGGTTAAAGACAGCCCTAAACTATCATAGCAATAACTACAATAAATTTAATCCCATAGTGGAGCGAAACTTTCTGTATAAAGTTAGTGTGATTTATTATTTGCTTGAAGTAAAAGGGTGTCTCTTTTTGGGTCTCAGTTTCAGGGAGACCGAATCGCTAGAGCAGATTCCAGTCAGGCGAAGAACGAAATATTCTCTTCGATCCAGAGGGTCTCTGAATACCGCTAGCGTCACGAATCGTCAACCCCGTTCCTGAATCAAAACCCCTTTTTGTCAACGCCAAGTTAAGCTCACGCAGTGCAACGGAGCCAACGCAAAATCTGGAATCGCCAAACGCAGTAGTAGTTCTCTACTCGCCTATGGGATTACCAGCCAGAGCATTGCGGCTTCCAGAATATCAAAACCGCCCAGCATGCCTATAGCAGAATTCCATATCACCCGCCTTTTTTGTGCCTAAACGGGGCACTCAGCAAACCACAGCCAAACCAGTTTAAACAGGATTTACAGCCAAGCGGAGCCTTGCGCCGGATAAGCGAGCCTGGGACTTTTTTTGTCCTTAAGTGACTTCTTCTGGTGTATTTTCTGGATACTTAAAACCTCGCACGTATGAGCAGCCATCTATGGACAGAGTTCCAGCCCCCCTCTCGCGAGTAGCGGTCACCAACGTTTAGCACCTTTGGTCCCACGAAAAAAGCGGACAGGCTGTCGCTCAGTTCGTTTATTTGGTCAGCAGGAGATAAACAACGTCTTCCAGTGTTCCCTCGCGCAATTAGGGGTCACCAACGTTTAGCCCGACAAGGGAAGTTCGGTATTTCACTTCAGTCATCTTGAAGGATATTTATCGGTAAGACACTTCCTGGAGCTAGCGCCTTTGGTCCCCGAAAGAGGACCCTCTGTCGGACAGCTTAGTTATTTTCTCCGTGTTCTACAGGTTTTTATGAGTGTTGGTGGTGTGTGTGTTTGTGGGTGTGTATTTGCATTATTGTTGGTGTATATGATTATTGATGACTATTGATGAATATTTGATTATTGATGTAATTTATGCTGTGTATGATGATATGCATTAATTCCATGCTTTTCTTCTTTAATAAAGTTTACACATTTATTAATGCGCTGTTCCCGACCCTTTTCATCCATAAGTAACTTGTTTTTAGCTCTTTACTATAATCTCTATGTATGATAAGAGAAAAGAGTGAGAGCAGGAGAGGCTTAGACAGTAAAAGTGAGTTGAGGCCTGGAGAGAGAGATCCTTTGAATAAATCTTCTTCCAGGTTGTCTCAAGTCCATCTCCTATTTACACCTTATCTAAAGTGTAATCTATAACTCTGTCAGTCCACTATCCCTTGTCGATTTCACTACTATTGTCCAACTCGACAAATACTCTACACTCAAACTCAACCACGACATTCACCTACTGGTCCTTAACTTCTTTTGAAGGATATATATATATATATATATATATATATATATATATATATATATATATATATATATATATATATATATATATATATATATATATATATATATATATATATATATACAGTAGAACTCCATTTATCCGAACCCCAATTATCCGAACATCCAATTATCCGAACACTTTTTCCAGAAAAAAAAAAAAAAATCAATCGCCACCAGTCACGTTAGACTACATTTCTGAATCTTTTCATGTGGCAAGCTTCAAATGTGTGCGAACAATTTGTAGAGGATGGGATGGGCTAATGGTCGGTCGCTTACGTACAGGAAGTCAGTTAGATCATAATCAGTTAATATCTGGTTTACCAATCCAGTGTACGTGTGCGTTCTAGGCAGAACACTAGCTAAACAGACAGTTCAACTTAAAATAATTGTGTCTGCTACTACAGCAGAATAATTTTGGTGTACAAGTATTTCTCTGTGCGATATGGCATCTTCCAGTAGGCCTAAAGCATATAAAAGGAACCGCAATGTTTTGTCAATTGAAACGAAAACAGAAATTATCAAGAGACTATGAAAAGGTGAAACTGTGTCTTCACTTGCGAGGATTTTCAATGTTGGGAAAGCTAACGTCTCTGACATCAAAAGTAAAAAGGATAAAATTATGAGTTTTGCACCGAAATTGGAGAGTGAAAATGGGTCGAAGAAACGTAAGACCATGAGAAATGCGAAATATTTGAAATTGGAAGAGGCTTTGTATATATGGTGTCTGCAAAGAAGAAGCAAATCGGAACCTATCTCTGGCTTTCTATAGTGTGAAAAGGCACTTCAGTTCAACAATCAACTTGACGGTCCTCCTGACTTTAAATCTCGTCATGGCATACGAGAACTGGAGATTCAAGGGGAATCTTTATCTAGCGATGCAACTGCAGCTGAAAATGTTAAAGAAACATTCTTGGCTTTTTTTGGAAGAAGAAGGTTATTCACTCGATGATGTGTATAATGCCGATGAGACTGGCTTATACTGGAAATCATTGCCTCAAAAATCACTTGCATCTCAGCGCGAAGCAGCTGCCCCTGGGTTTAAAAAGTGCAAAGAGAGAGTAACAATTTTGGTAGCCGCGAATGCCAGTGGAAGTCATCGTTTACCGGTGCTAATGATCGACAAAGCCAAAAAACCACGTTGTTTAAAGAATGTGACATGTCTCCCATTGTGCTACAAAGCACAAAAGAGTGCTTGGATGAATAGTGAAATATTTCTTGATTGGTATACAAATCAGTTCATCCCAAATGTGAAGAGGTTGAGAGAACAAGAAAAGAAAACTGGAAAAGTAATTCTTCTACTGGACAATGCACCATTTCATCCAGAGACGGATACATTGAATGCAGTTGATGCAAATTTTAAAGTAATTTTTCTGCCTCCCAATGTAACAGCACTGATTCAACCAATGAATCAGGGAGTTATAGCAAAGCTTAAAAAGATGTACAAGAAGGAAGTCCTACGTCGTTTATTGTTGGCTGAAGATGAAGAAAGTGTGGTGGCGTTTTCCAAAAAGCTTAATTTCAAAGACTGCTGCTATATGTTAGCTGATGCTTGGACCACCGTGTCACAAGATAATCTCAACAAGGCTTGGAATAGATTGCTTGGGAAAAAAGGAGGAAATGAAACTACTGCAGTGGACATAAATGATGATTGTATAAATGAAGTTGTGGAACTGTTTCAATGCCCGGATTTTCGGACTGTGACAAAGATGATGCCCACATGTGGCTAGAAGATGATAATGATTCTGGTTTTCAGTTTTTGAATGACGAAGAAATTTTGTCTTTTGTGCAAAAAGAAAAACCAAATACATGTAGTGACCGATGACGAAGACTCCTCAGAAGTACATGATGTACTTGTAGATTATGAAGAAAACCCAAAACGTCGACCAAGTCCTGAAGAGGCCTTTATAGCACTAGAATCAGCGATGGCTTGGTACGAGCAAGAAGATGACAGCTGTCCTACACAGCTTCTGCTGTTGAAGAGAATGCGGGACTTAGGAACCAAAAGGAGACTATCCAGTTTGGTGCAAAAGAGGATTCCTCATTATTTTAAATAGTGGGCTACATCTGTGCAAGTACATGTATACGTAAGTTGCGCCTGGTTTTGAATCGTTTGTAATGTTATTTTGAAAACATTTCTCTTTCTTAAAAAAAAAAAAAAATTAATACAAGTAGTACATGCACTGCAGTGTAATGACAGATTTTGGTGATACAGTAATCTAATACAGTGTGGGTATTATTATTACAGTACAAGTAAATATGTTTTATAGTGTATTTTCCTTGTGATGGTTAATTATTTTTAGAAATATGTGTACATGTACTCGATACATTATGTAATCCAATTATCCGAACATTTGATTATCCGAACGATGCTCGGTCCCATGGGGTTCGGATAAATGGAGTTCTACTGTATATATATATATATATATATATATATATATATATATATATATATATATATATATATATATATATATATATAAACTAGTGAATGTTTCACGTGGATCAACATTCGAAGTAAGCATCATCCAGTGTGCGCGTTTAATTTGAATAAAAGTCTAATAAGATTTAGAGTATTTGGTTTTTAATTTTTACAGCACTTTTAAAAAACTGCTGCAAGCGAATTTAAATTGTAAAATAACAGTATCGACATATATAATCAACATTGAAAGTAAGCACCATCCACTGTGCATGTTTAATTTGAATGAAAATCTAACAACATTTAGAGTTTTTTTGTTTACATCTTTACAGCATTATTACAATACTGCGTCAAGCGAATTTAAATTGTAAAATAATCTGGTCTCTTCTGCTTTGGTTAAAAAAAAAAATTAGCTGGTGCCTTAGATACAAAAGTGAAAATCTGTGAATTTGTTGCCTCCAAGAATTACACTCTGGAGACAATTTCAGAAAATTTGACTGACCACTAATATGCAATGGCCGATTTAAGGGAAATAATCAGAATGATATATATATATATATATATATATATATATATATATATATATATATATATATATATATATATATATATATATATATATATATATATATATATATATATACAGTACTTTGCAAAAAAAATGGCAGTCATATTTTCGCAACGCAGCACACTCATAGAAGCAAATAATAATAAAAACTGTATGTCCAGAGGAAGATTGGTATCTCCCCTATCTATTAACAGTGGTTTCAGTACAATATAATGTTGCCTTCTCCAGCAAGGCAAGCCTGGATGCGGCGAGGCATACTTCCCACAAGTGTTTGTAGGTAATTGTGAGTCAGACTGTCCCAGTATTTTTCAGCTTCCTTCTTCAATTGTTCAACGTCTCTGAGTCCACTCGTTTTTAAATGATTCTTGAGTAGTGCCCAAACGTTTTCAATTGGGTTTAGGTCGGGACTGTTGCTGGGCCACTTCAGCACTATCACATTCTTCTCTTGCAGCCATGCTTTGGTGGTATGGGCTGTATGCTTTGGGTCATTGTCATGTTGAAATGTGCACCCATCGGCGTACATGACCTGCATAAATGGCAGAAGGTGTCCCTCTAGTATGTCGATGTACCTTTCTTTCGTGAGAATTCCTGTGAAAACACACAGTGGGGTGGCACCTCTTGCTGACACCCCTCCCCAAAGATGGAATTTCTGGGTATGTTTCGGTCGCTGGTACACAGGCGTTACAGAGTCTTTCGTCCAAATATTTATTTGAGCAGGATAAGACCAAACAGAACATTCATCTGAAAAAATCACATTGTTCCATGACAAATTTTTGTTTTCGTGGCATCAGTTCAAGCGCATCTGTTTGTGAGTCTCTGTGAGCAATGGTGACGAAATTACCCGCTTTTTTGTGTAATTCATCCTGTGTAGCTCACGGTTGACAGTAGCATTAGATACCTCTGGGCTTCCCAACTCGATCATGCGCTGCCGTATGTTTTCTACACTCTTCATTGGCCCAGCCCGAACGATTTGGGCGAGACGCCGATGGTCATTTGTGTCCAAAATTCTTGGCCTCCCACTACCTTCTTTTCGCTTGATTCCATTACCTGCTTTTAATTTACTCACAACTCTGTAGATAGTCCGCTCAGGAATGTTCAAGGTTTTAGAAATGTTGGAACATGTTTGATTTCCTTCATTCCAAAGCTGTGAAATTAACATACACTTTGTCTTTGTATCCATTTTCTGCCACTAGCATTAGAAATTGTCGTCTGCTCTATTATCAAGGGACTGTACTCTACGCTAATTTTTTTTTAACTTTTGGTAGTGTTTGCTCACTTAAGTGGAGTGCAAATTTGGGGCAGAACATGCATATTTAATTAGATTTCAGCATATTTAGCTGAGCAATATGACTGCCATTTTTTTTGCAAAGTACTGTACATATATATATATATATATATATATATATATATATATATATATATATATATATATATATATATATATATATATATATATATATATATATATATATATATATATATATATATATATATATATATATATATACGAGGGGCGTTCAGAAAGTAATGCACCACATCGTTTTTCTCAGCTAATAATGAAGAAAGAAGCATGAAATTTTGCACACTTCAAATATAGCATGTGCCAATTGTGTGCACCAAATTGCATTGCAACCGGCTAAATAATACGGCTGCCATAAACCGTTGAAATGGAGCGTGTTAGCAACATGCGTTATAAACAGCGAATTGTGATAGAATTTCTCGTTGCAGAGAAGGAAACTGTTGTGAATATTCACAAGCGTCTATGTGATGTGTATGGAAGTTTTGCAGTCGACAGGAGTACAGTCAGTCGCTGGGTTCAGAGAATCAAAGAATCAGGTAGTGGAGATACGGAGCTGCTTGATCGGCCGCGCTGTGGACGTCCTGCCACAGCCACCAACGCACAAATGTTGAAATGCGCTGAGGGCATTATTCTTACTGATAGGCGAATCACTACTCAACAATTGGCCTTACAGCTGTCAGTCAGCATTGGTAGTGCAAATGCAGTTATAAAAACTCTCGGATTTTCTAAGGTTTCCGCAAGATGGGTTCCTCGAAGTCTCACAAATGACCACCAATTGCAAAGGAAAGCAATTTCTTCTGAATTGTTGGAGCGTTTCAAAGCTGATGGAGAGAACTTTTTGGCTAAGATCGTTACAGGTGACGAAACCTGGGCACATAATTTTGAACCTGAGACAAAAAGACAGTCAATGGAGTGGCATCATCCGCAATCACGAAGAAGAAAGAAATTCAAGACAATTCCTTCAGCTGGAAAGGTCATGATCACTGTCTTTTGGGACATTGAAGGTGTGATTCTTGTGGACGTTATGCCAAGAGGAGAGACAATCAATTCGCAAGCTTACATTAAGACATTGAAAAAACTCGATCAACGTTTTCGCAGAGTTCGGCCGCACAAGAATCCAGCAGACCTGCTTCTCCTTCACGATAATGCGCGCCCTCACACAAGTCTGGCAACACGGGAAGCAATCACCAAATTGGGTTGGACTGTACTACCCCATTCACCCTATAGTCCCGATTTGGCACCCTCTGATTTTCATCTATTTGGTCCACTTAAAGATGCACTCCGTGGGACAAGGTTTGAAGATGATGAAGGAGTGATTCATGCAGCGAAAAAATGGCTACATGATCAAGACCAAATCTGGTACGGGCTAGGAATACATGCACTTGTTTCGCGCTGGCATAAAGCCGTACAAGTTGATGGGGATTATGTTGAATAATACCGATGTTTACATGACATATCCATGTATATTGTATATAAATTTCATGCTTTTTGAATAAACAGCTCCTGAGAAAAATGATGTGGTGCATTACTTTCTGAACGCCCCTCGTATATATAAAAATATATAAATATATAAATATATATAAATATATATATGTGTGTGTGTGTGTGTGTGTTTGTGTGTGTGTGTGTGTGTGTGGTTACGTGTGGTTTTCTTCTTGCAGTTTGGTTTTTGAGTAAAGTACAGTATCACAAACGTTCATGCATCATGCTGACAAACATGAATGGAGACGGGTATGGTCGTCACAGAACATCACTGGCTCAATAACACAAGACGTAGGGTAGAGGGTCCACGATATATCTTCTTCAGCATTTATTTTACATCAAGGAAACATCTTCATGGTCAATGCATATACAAGGCATACATAGTAGTTAATCTTCCATCTGTCTCGTCTCAATCATTCAGTCCTGACCGCTGTACTAGAGGTGCATACGAACGATGACCACCCAAGTAATGTGGACCAGACGACGTGAATACAAAAATACTTGATTTATCTTACACGATAAGAGGTGGAGCTTCTATATAAGTTCAGGACCATCTTAGAAACATAGTGGCGGCCTCCGAAGTTAGTTATGCCACTCAAATAAATATCTTCCTCCGCAATACTTTGAGCTTGAAAAACACGTCTTACTAGGACGACTTGAAGTAACGAAAGTCCACTAATATTAGCCATTAGAATAAATTAGTGCAAACGTGTTACATCATAGACAACCGGTGACATATTAAATATGCAGCGTTCAATATAAGTTAAAACCCGTGCAAAAACATGAGTTACCACAAAGAGACATATTCCCTCAAAAGTACTGGCAATAGTCTATGTGTGGCTACAATTACAAAACATATCAATATTCGTTCTTTAGCAATATATATATATATATATATATATCTTGCAAATAACTACGCAAATTGTTATTATTTTACAACGCAATTAAAAAGTTTTAATTACACATTAAAGCTATAATTGAAAATTAAAAGAAAAGTTAAGTTGTGTGTAGTATTTCTATTATTTTGCATTTGTCAATTTAATATAATTAATTTTAAAAGGCGGATTTTAATTGTATGCTCGGAATAACAAGATATAACATCATGGATATTATACAAAGAAACCGACCGCAAAGTCTTTTCTATTTGGACATGCGCCTTAATGGGGACTTTTTGTCTAGATTGAAACTGGCTCGCCTCGCCAAAAAAACACAAAAAAAAAACGATGCACAATATTTTTTTAATGTAAAACCAAAAAAAAAAAATACTAGCTCAACCCTAAACAATACACCAGAACGAAAGGTCTTCTTTATTTGGACATGTGTCCTATTACAACCGACGTTATCCGTGTGTCTAGATTGAATGGGTCGCGTCTCGGCAAAAAGAGAAACTTTTGTTTAAAAATGCAGCTCAACATAATCACTAGGTCTTTTCAATTAGAAGTATGTATCCCAGAAAATTATAATCGTGTTTTTCAAAAAAAAAAAACAACAACAATGTATATATGTTTGAAAAGAACGTGGTCCGAAAAATAGTAGTGAACACGTTAAAACGTTAAAAAAGGATGAAATGGACTATTCTTTCTTGGCGCGCCAGGTCGGAAAGGGAAAATGTGTCTAATTAATTTGCTAAAACTTGGAAGCAGAATAAAATTGCTTTTGCGGTTCCATCATAAGAAATAAGAGTATTTTATGTGGAATACAAAAGAAGAAATTATCACAGCTATCAAAGGGCTAAAAAATGGAAAAGCGCCTGGTCACGACAATCTGAATGCTGAGCTATTCAAGACAGACCCTGAACTAGCAGCAGAACTATTAGAATCACTATTTGCACAAGTCTGGGAAACTGAGACAACACCAACAGAGTGGAGTAAAGGAATAATTGTCAAATTGCCCAAGAAGGGCGACCTTGCAGACTGCAACAACTGGAGAGGAATTACCCTCCTCTCAGTTCCCAGCAAAATACTAGGCAGGATAATCATCCAGAGAATTTCAAAAGCAGTTGACCATAAACTGAGGAAAGAACAAGCGGGCTTCAGAAAGAACAGAAGATGTGCAGATCATATATTTGCCCTCAGGAACATTATAGAGCAGTGCTCAGAATGGCAGAGACAGCTGTACATTAACTTTGTTGATTTTGAAAAGGCTTTCGACAGCATACACAGGGACAGCCTATGGAAAATTCTGAGGGCTTATGGGATTCCCAGCCGCATTGTTTCCATTATAAAAAGCCTCTATTCTAACTTTACGTGCAGTGTTGGATCGAGTAATGTAACTTTCGAAGTGAAAACAGGAGTACGACAGGGATGCCCCTTATCAACAACATTATTTTTGACAGTCATAGATTGGGTGATGCGTCAGACAACAGAGGGCAGTCCAAGAGGAATTAGATGGACAACGTTTTCTACACTGGAAGATTTGGAATATGCAGATGACATTGCATTACTCGCGCATTCACACCAACACATTCAAGACAAAACCGATAGACTGAATAAGTATGCCCAGCAGGTTGGCCTGAACATCAATTTGAAGAAGACAGAAGTCATGACACTAAATGTGGGCAATCCTGAGCCAATAACAGTAAGGAACCAGAAGTTAGAACAGACAGACACATTTACTTACCTAGGAAGCATAGTAACACCTGACGGCGGAACAAGCAAGGACATTAACAACAGAATGAATAAAGCGAGAACAGCCTTTGCTGTTCTCAACAACATTTGGAAGTCTTCCCAGTACAGCACAAACACCAAATTAAGACTGTATGAGAGCTGTGTACTTTCTGTGCTTCTCTATGGTGCGGAATGTTGGAGAGTAACAGAGAAGGAAATGTCGAAACTGTCCTCCTTCCACACAATCTGCCTAAGGAAAATTCTCCGAATCTTTTGGCCAAACACCATCAGCAACCAAGAACTACTTATTCGGAGTAACCAGGAGGACATGCACACCATCATAGCTGGCAGACGCTGGAGTTGGGTTGGCCATGTCCTCAGAAGGGACCCTGATACCATCACAAGAACAGCTATGCTATGGACCCCCGAGGGAAAGCGAAAGAGAGGCCGACCAAAAACAACTTGGCAGAGAACTGTGGAAGCTGAGATGCAAAGAATGAACCACAGTTGGGGCACTGTACGAAGGATGGCCGCCGACCGAGCAAAGTAGAATCAATTTGTTGCTGCCCTACAAGACGCCACCAGGCGTGATGGCCACTGACTGCTTTGACGGTTGGCGGTTATGGATCAAAGAAGAAGAAGAAGAATGTGGAATACAGCTAACCACATTTACTCGGTCTTTTATATTAGGAGTACAATCTGAATAACAACTAAAACATAAATAAGTCATCATGAGGAATATTTCAGTGCAGCAAATAGAATATAAACAATCAAGGAAGATATCAAAGAAAATAATAAGCGTCTTGGTTCACGAAACAATGTATGTGTTTGAAAGGGTGTGCTACAAAGATATGCAGTAAACACGTTTAAAAAACGAAATGGTGGACTATTCTTTCTTGGTGCGCCGATCGACAGAGAAAATATGCTTTATTAATTTGCTTCTTGCAAAAACTCGGAAGCAAAATGAAATCACTCTTCCGGTGGAACCATAAGAAATAACAGCATTTTGTGAGGCTTGTATTTGCAATTCAGGTAAACAAGGTATGAGGATAGTCACTTATAGCAGTAGTCATTAATTTAGACGAAAATTAATTTTCACTGGAATATCAAAATATTTTAGTTTGATTTTTACATTTCCTAAGTTTCCCAAACAGTTACTAGGAAACCGGGCAACGCCGGGTACTTACAGCTAGTTTTATATATAAGTACGATATTTATGAGCGTTCGGTTGACTCAGTGGTTAGAGCGTTAGTCTCTCGCGGCAAAGGTGATGGGTTCGATTCAAGGTATCGACACGCTCCAGTCTACCCAGCTGTAAATGGGCACCTGACTTTTCGCTTGAGTTAGGAAAGGAAAAGGCAGCAAGGAGGAAAACAGGTCACCTCCACCTCGATGCTGGATCTAGTATGGTGAAGTCTCTAACACTTCACTCCCCTACGGCAGTATCTGATATGGGACTACCTTTACCTTTATAAGATATTTATCGAAAAAATACGAAAAGAGCATAGAAGATACATACAACTAAGTACAATCCTAAAAAAGAACGATTTTTTTACATTTTCGTCTTACAGTATTTCATTTTTTTTTATTTTTATATTTCTGTATTTTTCGTAGAACCCCTTTAGAAACACTAACTGAGAAACACTGTTGCATATGGTGAGGCCCTTTGTAATCTGGTTAAGTTGAGGGAGAAAAATTATATAGTAATGAGTGTTATAAGGACAAAAGATGAGAAAAACCTAGGTTGCGGTCACATGGGCTTTGTCAAGGGACATACGAACTAAAATAGAAAGGAAAGAAAGTTAGATCTCAGTTAAAAAAATAACCCAAGCAGTTAAAGATTAATGACGAGAAAAGTGGAAGTAACAGTTAGAAAACGAGGAAACAGATCGAAGGTGTCATCAGATATGGGATAAGAGATAAGGAAGGAAGGATGACTGCAGGAAGGCGGTAGTAAACGGCGGAGTGAAGTGGAAAAATCTGGTTAAAGGTCTATGTTCTAAAGGGAACTAAAGTGGAGGGAAAAAAATTAGCGAGAGAGACAGAGAGAATGGGAGGAGCGGGAGTGGGGAGGATTTTAGGCACGTGTTTACCCTATTCAAACATCTCTTTGATGTGCCGGTCATAAAAGGGGTAAATTGACAGCGCGATACCAGTAATATAAACGTAAGGTGTAACGACTTACCTCCATTGAATCCACTGTACTGAAGGGCTGACGTAATGACAGTCGGAAAAAACGTCACACAAAGTTGTATTACTGTGTAGATGTAACTCCGGTGTCCAATATGTAAAGACAGCATCATGTTGTATGGGCAATCCTGCTGGAACTCGAGTCTCGCTCTCCGTTGTTTTCAGTCCCCCTTAGCCAGCCCCTCGGGCCTTTTGCCCGGGGGTAACAGTGAACCGGTGTGTCCAATATGCAGACAGAAGGCGAACGTCAAGACGAGGTAGTCACTGTACTCCAGGTAGAAACAAGGTTTGAATGTAAGGTACGCCAACCTGTATAGCCCGTATAAATCTCCACAGGTAGTCAGTCTTCTGCTGGACGCCTGGTGAGGTCATGTTGATTTTGATTCATTCAAGGCTAGAAGGCGTTGCGGATGGTCAAAGTTCAAGGACCCCTAGTTCTAGATTCAGGCATGGGTAAAGTACCTGTACTGTATGCGTGTTTATACAGAAAGAAGAATGCAGCAACGAACATAAGTGGATGTAGTAGCTTATCATTGGGTAGAAAATCAACATGTAGGAATAGTTATGCCGTCGAAGATGCCCCGTTGGTAGCGCTGCTAACAGTCGCTATGAGGACGACATATATAAACGAAAAAGTCTGTTTTATATTTGAAGGAGTAGATAGCCGGATTTCTTTATGGAACATTCACATACTCGTGTTACAATGCTTTCCAAGCCTCCAGCTCAATGAAGTTGGTTGCTGAAGCCACAGATGGAACCTGGTTAAGGAAAAAAAATATAATAATTTAATTTGCGTTAGAACAGGGGCGTACTTAAATTAGTTGGCACCTGCGGGCAATCCCACCTTTGGCCACCCCCTTCCCCCTCCCAACCATAAAGAAACACACTTGCAAGTTTTTAATAGCCAATACTATCATAACAATGTCGGATGGCACCCCTTCTGACTGTCACCCGGGGCGGACCACCCCTCGTAATCCCATTAGTACGCCACTCATTTATCAGACACCACTTATTGCTACTTGTTTTGTCATTTATTTCATGCATATCCAATAGAAAGCGTTGGACTGACAGAGTGGTTAGAGCACAGGTCTCTCGCGGAAAAGGTGCTTGGTTCGATTCACGGCATCGACACGCTCCAGTCTACCCAGCTATACAAGTAAATGCTCTTGAATTAGGGGAGGAAAAGGCAGGGAGGAAGGGAACTGGGCATCTAGTTTCTTGTTAATTTGGGAATTTCTTTGTGTGGATGTCGTGAGAAATTCTAATCCACATATATAAATTATCAGGTAAATGTAAAGCCTAACACATAAATTCAATAAAAGGAAAGAGAAATGGTAAAAGTACAGTGCTGTCACAATGGCGTACAAAAAATCCCCTTGTTTTCTACTTCGTCTGCAAATTGTAACGTTTCACGTTGATAGTAAAGCCTACTGCATCACTACACGCTTTCTACCATAAAACGTGTACTGCATTTCTAAGAAAACCTTGAGCTAGGCACACCGCGTAATGACCTAAATTAATACTTCCATTAATTTCATTTTATACACGGCGTGATGAAAAGACAGATGAACTTAGGATAGAGAGAAGGGAGGGCTGAAAGCAGGAACGCATGCAACACTAAACACGCCGCGCTAGCGTAGTGGTTACAACACCGCTCTGGCGACCGGGTGATTCAGGATCAAACCCGGGCGACGGCATTTGAGGATTTTTCGTCGACCGGGAATTGGACTGGATTAACTCGAGACCTGGCGAGTACATTTGAAGGAGTGTTGTCGACCAGGGATTGGCGGCTCCTGAGCCGACCCAGCTGCAATGGGTACCTCCGAAGTCGGAGAGTATTTGCCTGAATGGCGAGGGACACCTGTCTCTGTACAAGTAAAAAGGGATACTCACGTAAAATCAATGTCATAGACATAGTAATAACCTGAGATTTCGCCTCGAGTATTAGCGGGCGTACCCAAAAAAAAAAAAAAAAAAAAAAAAAAAAAAAAAAAAAAAAAAAAACTAAACACGCGTCTCGCGATATACAATTAATGCCACCCACCCCAAGCGAAAGGCCAGAAGCAATACTTTTTTTCTCAGATAGACAGTGATAAAAAACACTACCCATACGAGAGTTAGGTTTAAAAAACTTACAAAACGCTTATTAGGAAACATGACATTCTACTGTTTTATGTCTAAAATCCTGACATTAGTCTGTCAGTACATCAGGACAGGTGGCGGTTCTAAACATAAAAAATAAAAAAACAAATACACGACTATCCTAGAAAATACATATTTTGAACGCAGCCACTTAGCTCCCTTAAATTTGTATATTTGGGTTCCTTAGGACTTGCTGACAAATAATATGTTAAGTGTTACGCAAATAGTCTAGGAATTAACAAATTGTAGCCAAAAGAAATAGTGAGGGTGTCAGACAACACCAAAATCAGAATCGCTCAGTGGCAGATTTTGAAACCACCATTGTACGGGAAATAGGTCCCCATGTTAAATCCTATTTGATTGGAGCGCAGTAAATGTAAGGCGAAACACGATTAGTCGGACTACCAATACTAATTTTTGTTGTTGTTAGGGGAAACAGTAGTAGAGGTACTTTTTTGAAAAGCTGTGTAAACATGGCACGATTGGTTAGACCCGCCAATATAGTCAATTAGAAGCGTCAGTTCAGCACCACATTTTCAAATAAACTTTCTAAAGCAACAGTGCGTTGAGATTCAGCTTATATTTTTCTAAATAAAAGCCTGAGACAGCGGCAGGTCAGATTTTGTGCCATATTCATTGCCAGTCAACGTAATTGTGTATTATTTCCATGAATTGTGGTAAGCTTGAAATATTTGATATCTTTTTAATGAAAATTGAATGTAAATTGATAATTTATGTCTGTATATGTGTGTAGTTCAGTAGCAAACATGAGGCAAAGCCTAGATATTGCTCCAACCTGAACAGAACGTGTCTGAGAAAAGTAAAATTGCATGGAATTGCCTAACAGTACACTGACACCTATCTTATTGACTAGAAGGAACTAATGC
This sequence comes from Oreohelix idahoensis, assembly GCA_024509875.1. NCBI lineage: Eukaryota > Metazoa > Mollusca > Gastropoda > Stylommatophora > Oreohelicidae > Oreohelix > Oreohelix idahoensis. The sequence continues at coordinate 509,300 of JAMPIV010002245.1, read as the reverse complement.
TGGAATTGCAGAGGCGTGGTAACCATTAGGGAGGAGTATACTGGTGTAAATTGTTTCAGATGAAGATAGCAGTTGGCCTACCGCTCTGAACTCAGTGTTTGTTATGTATTGTGTTCAGTCTGGAAATAGATTATAAATTAGTTCTGAAATAGGAGGTACAACCTTCTTGTTTCAGGGACCGTGGTCCTAAAGTTATTGAGCAGCACCTGGTCTGAGCTTTGCTGAATCTAGAGGCTGACAGCATACTCCTGGGTCCAGATAGTGACCAGTGAGGTGTCTCCAGAACACAGGGAAGCTATCGAGCAGAGGAGTCTTTTCCTGCCGCCATCACGAAAGATAAGCTTCTGTTGCCAGAGGAGCTCAACATTATGTGTCCCCTTTAAAATTGACATTATAGTAAAACAGAGGGACAATACCTTGTTTAAATTGATAGGAACTGGAAACTTTTCCCCATATTATTTCCAAGATAAACAAACACTTGAAGTCATGATGACAATTAACAACATAGCTTGAAAAACAAAACCAGTATTACCTCATAGTACTACTACACAACTGACACATATAGGATAATACTATTACAATATGTCACTACAAGGTTCATATTTATAAATTATGTACATATAAATTGTGATTACATTTGATTGTGATTCCTGGTTCACTTTGTAGTTGAATCAGGATATATATTAGTGAAAGTAATTAATACATATCTATTTGAAACTTTACCAGTGACTCATTTAAGATAGTCTTATAGAGTGTTAAATGTGTGTGAGTGTCACAGTGTTGTCAAGTGTGGTGGAATAAATTAAATTGTTTATCTGTCTGTTGTTGTTGTGACTTACACTTCATCATTTACATAACCCTAGACATTCAACGTAGTCATCACAATATTCCAGAATAATTCTGACTGAGGTATAAATGTGGTAGCAAGTAAGGTTATCTGTAAAACACTACACATATTAGATATAGATACCTTCACAGCTGATCTCAGTCAGTACACTAAGTCCCCTATAAATATTTATATCATCCCACTTTACCACATATATTGGGGTCTCGCTCCCGGGATATTGAACTTTCTCCTATTATATATATTGGGAATAATAAGAATTAAAAGGTATCCTTGGGTGGAAATAAATAACGTTGAGCTCTCAGTGCCTGTGGTGTCCTTGGATAAGTAATTACAGATTGTATTGTTTAGTTAGACATTACATACATTTACCTGTTAGAAAATGGCCGACTTGGCAAAATTTCGATCTGCTGCTGTGCAGACTGCGAAAGAGTTAGGAATGGACGGGCAAATTATGATTGCTTATGTCACTGCTGAATGTGACAAATATATTGAACGGGAAGAAAGAAGATTAGAAAAAGAGGCTGAAAGAAAGTTAGAGGCTGAGACTAAGAGGCTGCAATTTGAGGCTGAGGCTGAGACTAAGAGGCTGCAGATTGAGGCTGAGGCTAAGAAATTGGAGGCAGAAAGAGAAGAGAAGAAATTGGAAGCAGAAGAAAGAAGATTGACTGCAGAAAGGGAAGCAGAAGAAAGAAGATTGACTGCAGAGAGGGAAACAGAAAAGGAGGAGAAGAGATTACAAAGGGAACATGAGTTACGATTAAGGGAGTTTGAGTTTCAAGGCCATGCTCCTGAAAATGGTGCCAGTCCCTTTACCTCTGATGCCACTGCTAGCCAGGGAGCCTCAACCTCAGCTATGAATTTTCATTTAAATCATTTTGTTGAGAAAGACGATGATATTGAGAGCTATCTAAATAGATATGAACTATTAGCTACCACATATGGGTTAGAGAGAGAAAGGTGGAGCTTAAAGTTATCTCAAGGGCTTCGTGGGGCAGCTTATGAAGTTTTTGCCAAAATGAACAGAGGTGATCAGGAAAATTATGACATGCTAAAGCAGGCTCTTTTGTTAAGATATGAAAAGAACGCAGACTTTTACAGGAAAAAATTTAGGAATGCTAAACTACTGTCAGGTGAAACCTATCACCAGTTCTCTGCACGGTTAGAGACATACTTGGAGAAATGGACTTCTCTGGGGAAAACCCAAGATCTTAAGGAAATGGTCCTTATAGAACAATTAAGAGAGTCCATGGCTCCAGACCTGAGAAAGTTTCTCATGGAACAAGGTGCAGAGAGACTGGGTGAGTTATTAAATGTTGCTGAAAGGTATCAAGCAGCTCAGGCAGAGGTATCAGGTAATAAAAAGAAACAGGTGGATAATTTTAGGGCACCACAGAACTTTAATAAATTTGATCCTAGAGATCAAAACAAAGGTAAGCACCAGTTTGATAGGCCACGGTATGACAATAAAAATAAAACCCCACAATTCGATGAAAGGAAATATGATGAAAGAAAATCTTTCAACCAAGGGAAAAGGTGGTGTAAAAATTGTAAGATGAACAATCATGACACTGACCATTGTAGAAGGAAACCTGTGTATATGGCCACCATTCAGGTCAGGTCAACCTCAAGACAGGAGGAGGATATTCTGATAGATACCACTCCAGAAGAGATGAGGAAGGCACAGGCTGGGGATAAGACCCTCAAGCCTTGTTTCAGGAAATTGTCAACTTGTCATACAACTCCAGGCAAGGGAGATTTTTACATGAAAAACAAGTTGATGTATAGGAAGGCCGGAACTAGATCCCATGGTCACGGACAGTTGGTTCTTCCAAAGAGATATAGGGCAGACTTAATAAGGAGCCTACATGTGAAACAGGATGGGGACCATGAGAAAATTGGTACTATCATCCAAAAGGTGGCTCACAATTATTATTGGCCCAAGGCAAGGTGGGACATTGAGAATTTTGTAGAAAGGTGTAGCATAGCACATGAGGGAACACCCACAAGTGGGAACATTGATCAGGACCTGGACACGCCAAGGGGCAAAATTAGGCCTGATAATACAAAGAAAAATAAATTTGATAAAGTGGACCAAATGGAATGGGAAGCCCCTTTTCACGGACAAGCTTCAATTAACTGTTTTACAATGGCCACTATGCGGAGAGTGCAAAAAGATGTCTTACCCCAGGATAAGCCGAAAATCCCTCAATCGGACTTAAACAAACTGGAGGAAGAGGATGGAGAGAGGAAATCTCTCATCAAGAATTCTAAGTGGGGAGAAAGCCCCAAGAAAAGAATTGGTAGCGGTCGATTTGTGCATGATACTTCTGGGAAGAAAAATCATCACTATAGCGCTTCAAGTGGAAGAGACCATACCGATGCATGGACAAATAGGTCCACAAAATTAAAGGTCCATATGTAACGCTGTTAAGAACGTGGACTGATGAAAAGGCAGAGGAAAATATTACATCCTCATACCAATATGTGAATGAGCTGACCACTCGTTTAAAAACTGGCTGGAAACTTGCCAATGAAAATTTAAGACAAGCCAGGAAGAAACATGCTGCCTATTATAACAGGAAAGCTAAAGACAGAGATTTGGCTGTGGGAGAGAAGGTACTGCTTCTTCTCCCCGGTAGTCAGAATAAGTTACAAATTGGATGGCAAGGTCCATATACAGTTCTAGAGAAGGTGTCTAGAACCAATTATAAGATAGATAAGAAGGGGAAAGAAAAAATCTATCATGTGAATCTCCTGAAGAAATACTTGGAAAGAGAACATCAGGAAGAGACACACTTGTTGACCTTGTCCATTGCAATGGAGATGAAAAAGGAACCACTTTCATCATTTGAATATCCATTACACCCCTGTGAGACAGCGGCACAGGTGAAAATCAGTACACATTTAACGAAAACTCAGAAAGAGAGAGTGCAACAGGTTCTAGATAATCATACAGAGGTGTTAACAGACCGACCGGGGCATACAAACTTATTGGATCCATTGCCGGATACAAATCAGTTGTTTGCCAGACTAAATAAAGCTAAATATTTCTCAAAAGTGGATCTGAGTAAAGGATACTATCAGATTCCAGTAAAGAAACTCTATCAGGTAGCATATGAATCATACAGAAAACAATGTTGTCCACAAGTTTACTTTGTAAGTAATTCCAATGCAACACCGTATAACCTAGCTATTTACCCAGCACAGACTGCTGGACTCTCTGAAATAAAATGAAACAAAATAAACTAGCATCGTACTGATGAACAGACATCATCTACTTAATGATACATACACACATGTATACAGCGCAATGCGGCACTAGAATTCCTCTGATAAAATCACTTAGTACTTTACACATTTAACACACAGTCTCACGGTTGAAAATAGCGATGAAATATACGGGAAATTACACTAGAAAACACATACATCGCAAATCAGCTTCTATAAAACTATAGATAGACAAACTCTAAAAAGCATTAACTTCCAAACCTGAAACGTCTATTATTACTAAATGTGAAGTATTATAAAATGTACTCATAGGTAAGCATACCTCAATGTCGTTAGTACTCTTAGCACAGACGCAACTATGCAATAGCCCGAACCTCACTTGCGTATCATACGAGGGCGCGTTTTGCACAAGAAGACGAGCTGGCTACTTCTCAGCTCTGACTGAAGCCTTCAATTCTTTTAGTTTAAATCTTACCTATACTCCCCGGTACCTATTCATAGCCACGTCAAAATGTCCGACAAAGCTCCGCCCATCCCTCTAGGGAGTAAGTCAGGAGTCTTATGCCCAGTTTTGATGACATGAGATCACATTTTAACAAGGGTTATCTTCCTAATCGTACACAACTCAAGGTCCGCCCACTAGTGGTAACATTCCCACGATATCTGTTGCCCCGGAGTCATACCTCTCACGGTTTTGTGCTCAACAATGTGTGTTCCTCTCTTGTCAGATAGCGCCAAGATGTCTAACAACCGAGGGATGTTTCTGACCATATCCCCAGAGTCTCACAAGTTTCAAAAATGCCAAAGTATATTTGGGTTCCTTAGGACTTGCTGACAAAGAATATGTTAAACGTTACGCAAATAGTCTAGGAATTAACAAATTATAGCCAAAAGAAATAGTGAGGGTGTCAGACAACACCAAAATCAGAATCGCTCAGTGGCAGATTTGGACACCACCATTGTACGGGAAATAGGTCTCCATGTTAAATCCTATTTGATTGGAGCGCAGTAAATGTAAGGCGAAACACGATTAGTCGGACTACCAATACTAATTTTTTTTTGTTTGTTAGGGGAAACAGTAGTAGAGGTATTTTTTTGAAAAGCTGTGTAAACATGGCACGATTGGTTAGACCTGCCAATATAGTCAATTAGAAGCGTCAGTTCAGCACCACATTTTCAAATAAACTTACTAAAGAACCAGTGCGTTGAGCGCCAGTGCATATTTTTCTAAATAAAAGCCTGGGACATCGGCAGATCGAAATAGTGCTATATTCATTGCCAGTCAACGTAACTGTGTATTATTCCATGAATTGTGGGACTGTGGTCCTAAAGTTATTGAGCAGCACCTGGTCTGAGCTTTGCTGAATCTGGAGGCTGACAGCATACTCCTGGGTCCAGATAGCGACTAGTGAGGTGTCTCCAGAACACAGGGGAGCAATCGAGCAGAGGAGTCTTTCCTGCCGCCATCACGAAAGTTAAGTCTCTGTGGCCAGTGGAGCTCAACATTATGTGTCCCCTCAAAAATTGACATTTTAGAAAAAAAAGAGGGACAATACCTTGTTTAAATTAACAGGAACTGTGAACTTTTTCCCCATACTATTTCCCAGATAAACAAACACTTGAAGTCATGATGACAAATAACAACATAGCTTGAAAAACAAAACCAGTATTACCTCATAGTACTACTACACACTGACACACATAGGATAATATTAATAAAATATGTCACTACAATGTTCATATTTATAAATTCTGTACATATAAATTGTGATTACATTTGAATGTGATTCCTGGTTCACTTTGTAGTTGAATCAGGATATATAATAGTGAAAGTAATTAATACATAAATATTTGAAACTTTACCAGTGACTCATTTAAGATAGTCTTATAGAGTGTTAAATGTGTGTGAGTGTCACAGTGTTGTCAAGTGTGGTGGAATAAATTAAATTGTTTATCTGTCTGTTGTTGTTGTGACTTACACTTCATCATTTACATAACCCTAGACATTTAACGTAGTCATCACAATATTCCAGAATAATTCTGACTGAGTTATAAATGTGGTAGCAAGTAAGGTTATCTATAAAACACTACACCTATTAGATACAGATACCTTCACAGCTGATCTCAGTCAGTACACTAAGTCCCCTATAAATATTTATATCATCCCACTTTACCACATATATTGGGGTCTCGCTCCCGGGATTTTGAATCTTTCCCTATTAAAAATATTGGGGGTAATTCACTTCAGGGAATAATAGAAATTAAAAAGGTATCCTTGGGTGAAAATAACTAACGTTGAGCTCTCAGTGCCTGTGGTGTCTTTGGATAAGTAATATCAGATTGTATTGTTTAGTTAGACATTATATAAATTTACCTGTTAGAAAATGGCGGACCTGGCCAAATTTCGATCTGCTGCTGTACAGACTGCGAAAGAGTTAGGAATGGACGGGCAAATTATGATTGCTTATGTCACTGCTGAATGTGACAAATATATTGAACGGGAAGAAAGAAGATTAGAAAAAGAGGCCGAAAGAAAGTTAGAGGCTGAGACTAAGAGGCTGCAATTTGAGGCTGAGGCTGAGACTAAGAGGCTGCAGATTGAGGCTGAGGCTAAGAAATTGGAGGCAGAAAGAGAAGAGAAGAAATTGGAAGCAGAAGAAAGAAGATTGACTGCAGAAAGGGAAGCAGAAGAAAGAAGATTGACTGCAGAGAGGGAAGCAGAAAAGGAGGAGAAGAGATTACAAAGGGAACATGAGTTACGATTAAGGGAGTTTGAGTTTCAAGGCCATGCTCCTGAAAATGGTGCCAGTCCCTTTACCTCTGATGCCACTGCTAGCCAGGGAGCCTCAACCTCAGCTATGAATTTTCATTTAGATCATTTTGTTGAGAAAGACGATGATATTGAGAGCTATCTAAATAGATATGAACTATTAGCTACCACATATGGGTTAGAGAGAGAAAGGTGGAGTGTCGCAAAATTGGTTTCAAGTCATTGCAAACGGGATCAGTTAGATTTATAAACCCGTCTACGATCGAACGACCGCTTTCAAAATGGCGGCGTATCAGCGAAATGTGTATCGGACAGAGGAAATCGCCAACGTTAAATAAAAACGAAGGGAATCCGTATGAAAAGGATTTTACATTTCAGTACAGGGAAGGATGGTGTATAACTGCATATAAGATGGAACGGTAGGAAGTTCTCATTTACGGAGATATATGCGTATTTCGGCTGCCCACAGTTACGCTAAAAGCATGTAAACCCACTTCTGTTCTAAATATTAAAATCAACAAATAACAGTTTGGGGAATTTACATGGATAGGAAGATAGAGTTTTATCAGCTGTATAAAACTAGATAAGATGGAACTATATGGATATTATATATGCCGAGAATGATAAAGGCAAAATTTCAGTCGACGCACAGATCGGCCGAAATCACTGTTCGGGAAGGATTTTTTCAGGTTAGGTTTAGGCTGTGACGTCGGTACTCTCCGATACGTCCGCGCTTTGCGTATAAGTAGCGGATCGGTAAACTGAGAGAGATACACAACGAAAGAGGTTTCAGACAGACTGGAGGCAGAGTTTCGCCACGACCCATGAATTGTGAGCGGATCGCCAGAAACATTTTTAAGTCCAGTATCTGAAGTCTGAGGGTAAGCGAAATTATGATAACTACCGTGTATAATATTTGTTATTTCAGGTTCATACATAATTCACAAAATATGCCTGTATAATATTCATTGATATAACGTATTATTATTTTAATATGATTTATTCATGTGCATTATGGATGAGTGTTGCTTGTACAAAAAGTAATCACAAATAGCCCCACGGCCTAATGAAGTTATATTTATCATATTGCTTTATCGCTTACGAAGATAAAGGCAGTCCCATGGCAGAGATTGTCATAGGGAAATGAAGTGTTAGAAACTTCATCATGGAAGATCCCAGTTTACGAGGTTAAGGTGACTAGTCCCCTTCCTCGCTGCCTTTGCCTTCCCTAGTTCGAGCGCACAACTTTGTACCCATTTACAGCTGGTAAACTGGAGTGTTCTACAGCCAGTTTCAGTAGAAAGCAACCTGATCACATGGTCACTCACTTTCTTTATTTATGTATTAATTTTGTGTAGATGCTAAGAATAGCATCAGTATTTGAATTTGTACTTGGTATGGTTTAGAAGGATCAAGGTATAGGAGCGGAATAAACCAGATGATGTTTATTACTGATATGTTAATATTAATTCTGTATAATTGAAATGATGTTACTTGCTCTGACTGTATAACTTTGACACCTGATGACTGACTAGTCTGACTTATGTGCTAGTCAGTTACCCTTAATTGACATGTTAATATTAATGCTATATCACTGAAATGATGTCCTTGCTTACTATGATTGTATAACGGTGACATCTGATGACTGACTGGTCTGACATCTGTGCTAGTCAGCTACAAGTCTAGCCAGATACTAGCCAAGGCTGATATGTTGCAGGTTCCATGAAATAACTCAAACCAGACTGTCCAGTATCAGAAGCCGGTGCAGTTCATCCGAGGCAATCCCACAAAAGTGCAGGACCCCAAAGAGTGAACTTCAACTGGTCATTGGCATCCCTACTGTTGGGCCTACCAAGTCTGATATCAGCAAAGGACAGTTTCAGCAGTACCAAGTTGGAAAGATAAGTGTCCTGTTTGACACTGACCACCTATACATGTGAAACAGCCAATAGTTCAAAACAATAATTAACCATACAGAAACTCAGTCAACTGATGACAGTTATCCTTAAATTCGAAGGACTAATAACAGTGATTTCAGTAACTTTATTAATTAAGATCTTGAAGTCTAAACAGACAATAATAGTAATTGTGTGAATATTTTTATATATATTGAGAGCTATCTAAATAGATATGAACTATTAGCTACCACATATGGGTTAGAGAGAGAAAGGTGGAGCTTAAAGTTATCTCAAGGGCTTCGTGTGGCAGCTTATGAAGTTTTTGCCAAAATGAACAGAGGTGATCAGGAAAATTATGACATGCTAAAGCAGGCTCTTTTGTTAAGATATGAAAAGAACGCAGACTTTTACAGGAAAAAATTTAGGAATGCTAAACTACTGTCAGGTGAAACCTATCACCAGTTCTCTGCACGGTTAGAGACATACTTGGAGAAATGGACTTCTCTGGGGAAAACCAAAGATCTTAAGGAAATGGTCCTTATAGAACAATTAAGAGAGTCCATGGCTCCAGACCTGAGAAAGTTTCTCATGGAACAAGGTGCAGAGAGACTGGGTTAGTTATTAAATGTTGCTGAAAGGTATCAAGCAGCTCAGGCAGAGGTATCAGGTAATAAAAAGAAACAGGTGGATAATTTTAGGGCACCACAGAACTTTAATAAATTTGATCCTAGAGATCAAAACAAAGGTAAGCACCAGTTTGATAGGCCACGGTATGACAATAAAAATAAAACCCCACAATTCGATGAAAGGAAATATGATGAAAGAAAATCTTTCAACCAAGGGAAAAGGTGGTGTAAAAATTGTAAGATGAACAATCATGACACTGACCATTGTAGAAGGAAACCTGTGTATATGGCCACCATTCAGGTCAGGTCAACCTCAAGACAGGAGGAGGATATTCTGATAGATACCACTCCAGAAGAGATGAGGAAGGCACAGGCTGGGGATAAGACCCTCAAGCCTTGTTTCAGGAAATTGTCAACTTGTCATACAACTCCAGGCAAGGGAGATTTTTACATGAAAAACAAGTTGATGTATAGGAAGGTCGGAACTAGATCCCATGGTCACGGACAGTTGGTTCTTCCAAAGAGATATAGGGCAGACTTAATAAGGAGCCTACATGTGAAACAGGATGGGGCAGGACCTGGACACGCCAAGGGGCAAAATTAGGCCTGATAATACAAAGAAAAATAAATGTGATAAAGTGGACCAAATGGAATGGGAAGCCCCTTTTCACGGACAAGCTTCAATTAACTGTTTTACAAAGGCCACTATGCGGAGAGTGCAAAAAGATGTCTTACCCCAGGATAAGCCGAAAATCCCTCAATCGGACTTAAACAAACTGGAGGAAGAGGATGGAGAGAGGAAATCTCTCATCAAGAATTCTAAGTGGGGAGAAAGCCCCAAGAAAAGAATTGGTAGCGGTCGATTTGTGCATGATACTTCTGGGAAGAAAAATCATCACTATAGCGCTTCAAGTGGAAGAGACCATACCGGTGCATGGACAAATAGGTCCACAAAATTAAAGGTCCATATGTAACGCTGTTAAGAACGTGGACTGATGAAAAGGCAGAGGAAAATATTACATCCTCATACCAATATGTGAATGAGCTGACCACTCGTTTAAAAACTGGCTGGAAACTTGCCAATGAAAATTTAAGACAAGCCAGGAAGAAACATGCTGCCTATTATAACAGGAAAGCTAAAGACAGAGATTTGGCTGTGGGAGAGAAGGTACTGCTTCTTCTCCCCGGTAGTCAGAATAAGTTACAAATTGGATGGCAAGGTCCATATACAGTTCTAGAGAAGGTGTCTAGAACCAATTATAAGATAGATAAGAAGGGGAAAGAAAAAATCTATCATGTGAATCTCCTGAAGAAATACTTGGAAAGAGAACATCAGGAAGAGACACACTTGTTGACCTTGTCCATTGCAATGGAGATGAAAAAGGAACCACTTTCATCATTTGAATATCCATTACATCCCTGTGAGACAGCGGCACAGGTGAAAATCAGTACACATTTAACGAAAACTCAGAAAGAGAGAGTGCAACAGGTTCTAGATAATCATACAGAGGTGTTAACAGACCGACCGGGGCATACAAACTTATTGGATCCATTGCCGGATACAAATCAGTTGTTTGCCAGCCTAAATAAAGCTAAATATTTCTCAAAAGTGGATCTGAGTAAAGGATACTATCAGATTCCAGTAAAGCCTGAGGTTAGACCATACCTAGCGTTTAGTACCTCAGAGGGACACTATGAGTTTAACAGATTGCCATTTGGATTGAAGAATGCACCTAGTGTCTTCTCTAGAATGATGAGAAAATTATTGGTCCCTCTGAATAATCCATGCATCACAAATTTCATGGATGATATCCTTATAGCAACAGAAACATTTGAGGAACACATTGACTCTCTGAACATGCTGTTTAATCGACTTAGAGAAGCGAATTTAACAGCCCGATCAACCAAATGTTGTGTTGGATGTAAAGAATTAGAATTCTTGGGACACACAGTCCATCAGGGAAACATGACCCCTGACCCCAAGAATTTAGAGAAACTAAAGAAAGCCTCAAGACCACAAACCAAGAAAGACGTGAGATCCTTTGTCTCATTATGTGGTTTCTACCAAAAGTATATCAAAAACTTTAATTCCATATGTGCACCGTTAACTGATTTGACACGTAAAGGACATCCAGATCGAATTACATGGACTCCACAATGCGAATTCGCTTACCAGGAATTGAAGGAAAAGCTCACAAGTAAACCTATTTTGAAATTACCTGACTTAAGTCAAGAATTCATTGTAAGGACGGATGCCAGTAATATTGGGTTAGGTGCGACTCTGCTACAGAAATCAGATGCATTGGATGGGGAATTAAGCCCAGTGGCATATGCTAGCAGAAAGTTGAATAAAGCTGAAACCAACTACTCAACTAGCGAAAAAGAATGTCTTGCAGTAATATGGGCGATAAAGAAATTCAATATTTATCTGTATGGGAAGGCATTTAAGTTGCAAACGGATCACAAACCCTTGTCGTTTCTAGCGCAGGGTAGACATGAAAATTCTAGATTACTCCGTTGGTCATTACTGATGCAGCCATTTGAGTTTAGCATAGAGTATATAAGTGGAAAAACAAATCTGGGAGCGGATTTTTTAAGCCGCCATCCGTGTGATGAGAATCACCCTAAGCCCCAGGAAAGATAATAAATTTCTCTATGTGTATATAGAATTATAGACTGACATATAACGTCTGTTTTAAGTGGGGAGAATTTGTCGTGAGAAATTCTAATCCACATATATAAATTATCAGGTAAATGTAAAGCCTAACACATAAATTCAATAAAAGGAAAGAGAAATGGTAAAAGTACAGTGCTGTCACAATGGCGTACAAAAAATCCCCTTGTTTTCTACTTCGTCTGCAAATTGTAACGTTTCACGTTGATAGTAAAGCCTACTGCATCACTACACGCTTTCTACCATAAAACGTGTACTTAATGTATTTTATTGGCATGGTCTGCTAGAGGTTAACAGCATAAGATTAATAGGTGACTACGTTTAATATAATGTAAATAATTGTTAGTTAGTGTACGCGATACACACGATTGATTATGACGTGTATGCGTTGGTATGTCACGCACCGTGACTAGGTTACCACACCCCTTTTCTTAGATGACCGTCAAACGGATAAGACGTGTCCTATAATCCTTCCAGTGGTAGGCATGATATTGCCGCACATATGTTATTGCAGTACGGACATGGGTCAGTCCGATATTCTTATGAAGAGAGGAATGTATCGAGGTTAGTAATTTTAACTAAAGTCAAGGAAGGATGAAATTATGGTCCACATTCGTTTTATATCGCCAGACGTCTAATCTCATTGTCGGCCGTTGGATGTCCCAACCGCGCGTACATATAGTTACGACGTTCTGACTATAGTGTTGCATATTATTGGACCAGGACTATAATGCATGGATAGCATTTATGATGTATGATTCAATTCTAATATATAATGTTTTCATAATCAACCTCCATGGACTGTCTACTGTTTGAAATGTATATTAAAAATTGTGTGGACTCGAGAAGAGACTTATCACGTTCATTGAAGTTACAAATTCAACAATTATGATACTGAGTTCAAACCTTGTGACAGACAGAAAGTATTAACTCACATTCGCGTAACTATTCCAACAATAGCACGATCAAGAATTAATGAATCAAATGACCAGAACTAAGAAGCTTATTGAATCAATGAGAACGGTGGCTTTCCACAACGACCACTGAAATAGAAGACGGGGCCGCAACAACAATAAAAGAAGTGAATCGTATAAAGCCCCGCAACAAAGTGGTTGCCATTGCTGGGGAACGAAGGAAGAAAGAAATTTTTCTTGTTTACATACTTTCACGGACTGTTTACGATTACAAGAAAACGTTCAAGTCACATGATTCCGAACATGACGTGGCTTGTGTAACTATGCAAAAATCAGTGACGTCACAATATTCCGTGTACAAGCCAACGATCGAAGGACGATGCCAGCTCACCTAATGTTTCATTCAAGAATACAACTTCTCAGTAGATCATAGGATTGAAAAGACATTATTTACCAACAAGGAGCAAACAGTCCTATCCTCTAGTCTAGGCCGTTGGTGAAGATCGCATCGGACGACGGGTTAAAAGATAAGTCTCAGTTCGTGACTGTTGTCATTCATAAGAAACATCACTGAGTCTAATTCACATTTTGCAGGCATGTCCGTTCTATATATTTTATATGCACGTTATATTTGTTTTCATTGTTTGTGCTGTGCCTAATTTGTGGGAGGTTGGAGTGGAGATTCAGAATGAATAAATTATGGCTCTACGGATTGCCGATATTCATTCTGAACGGTCTTTAGGGTAGTGAATTAAATCGCATTTCGCGGAGAACGCGTCGATGACATTTCCGGGGCTTGTTTCGTTCGGGACTGCATTTAATTCACAGTATATGTTAGATGTCTAGTTTGGTGAAATAATCGGTGTATTTTATCGTATTCAGTTTAAATTCTATTTAGTTTGGTAACAATGTTAGTAATCTATCTTGTTCTTTCTGATCTTGCTATTATTCAGTTCATTTTTTTTTTTTTATAACCGTCAATGAGTCCATGTTTGCGTCATTAATTTTTGTGTACGCAGATTTAACTCTATATTCAGTTAACCTTCACCCTACTCTATATTTCCGGTTTGCAGATTTGGTTTCATAATATCAATTTTTATTGTAGAAACGTCTTGTTTCGTGATAATATGGTTTGTTTTTTCCTTGGTTTACCCATCGTATCGTATGTCCTCATTTCATCTGTTCATGATTTAACACTAATAATATAATTTCTTGCTTAATAAGAGTGTATATGAATATAATTAAAATTTAATGACTTTTAAGGAGAATTAGGGACTTTGCACCAATTTGCAGTGGTAGTCCAAGAAATGGGCGATGCACTTTATAGCTCATGATTAAGGCATAATATAATAATAATATATATTTATAAAATAATTTGACTTTTTAGTCTGTCCTGCATATAAAGGACATAGTGTATATTATTTGGTACATTTTTTCCATTACTAAATGATTTACTTAGCACATATCACTGACTGAATGATATAATACTTGAGGAATAATACTATTTATTATTAGGTGCATGATAGTAATTCAGCACCCGAAATAGATAAATATCATAACTATTTATGATATATTAACGAGTATATATGTAATATTTTCCCAACATAGTATGTCTATGTATGGAATCTACAAATAATAGTTAGATAATATTACAATTAATTAAATTGAACATTCCCAGATTAAGTTCAATAATATTATGATTGTTTATATCGACTATTCATAAATTGAATAAGTATAATAATTACTTAAAATTTATTGGTGATTATTACATAACCATTACGTACAATATTAACGTCAAGATGCTTAACTTAGACTATTTTATTAAAAATGGTAAAGATTTTGGGAAAAAAGGAGAACTTCTCGAGGCTTATGCATTGGCTGAATTTGCAAAATATAAGGCAGAAGAGGAGGAAAAGAAAGCCAATGCTAAAGCAGAGATGGAAGAACTTGAAAGAAAACAGGCGGAAAAGAAGGCAGAATTAAGACAAGAAGAAGAAAGAAAGATAGCAAGAGATGAAATCCTACGGATTGAAGAAGAGAATAAATTGAAACGACAAGAAATCATACTGCAGCAAGAAATGGAATTGCAACGACTTAAATTAGAAACAGCAAAACTTAATTCACAGGGCGCTGCAGCAACCCAAAATGATACTGCTCAATCTGGATCTTCATCCACACGACTTAAAGGTAATTATTACTTTAAGCTGCCTCCATTCAAGTTACACGTAGATGACCTTTCATCGTGGCTCGCGCGCTTTGAGGACATATGTAAGGTGAATAACCTTGACAAAGCGGCATGGGCACTGAAACTTAAGGAATTTCTAGATGGCGAACCTGCAAGTGCAGCACAAAATATAGATCCAACACTATCAACAGACTATGAGGCCATTAAGACGTTGTTACTACGTCGTTTCCACTTGAACGAAGAGGCATGTAGATTGCGTTTTAAAAGTTTGTTGCCAGATAACAATAGAGATTTCACAGGTTTTATTGCTAACATACGCAATACTTTTAACAGATGGGTTGAACTGGCAGGTGTCAACAAATCCTACGACAAGTTAGTCGATTTGTTATTGAGGGATAAAGTATTATCGTCTGTCAGCCCACCATTCTTTGCTTATCTGCAAGAAGAAAACCAGAATCTATTGATGAGTTAGAAAAAATTTCTTTAAATTACTGCACAGCTCATCCGAATGCTAATATTTCTGGCACATTGATAAGAGAACCACTTCCTGTAGCCTCCAATATGGCATATCATAATCATAACAAACCTAGAACACACAGTGTAGACAGGGGTAGGTTCAAAGGAAACTATGACATTAATTTTCATAAGGGACAGAATAACTTTAACAATAACTTTAATAGAGGACGACAACAAACCAGAAACTATTCACCTCAGTCAAGAAATAACAGTAATCCACGTAACTCAAGTTATAATCGATCATATAACTATAATAATGATTACAAGTGGAACAATAGCGATAATTATAACTCGAGACATCGAGATAACAGTTACAATAGAGGACAACGGGATAATTCATCTAATTATTCTCGTCATCGTTCTCATTCTCGTAGATCGACAACTTATAACCATAATACAGGGGCAGCTGTTACTACTGCTACAAACCCTAGGGTTCAGAGTTCAACTACTGATAACAAAATACAGTCATCGTCTACTTGTTTTGCAATGAATTATAACGTGGCAAATAGTTGCCCAACATGTAATCTTATATTTCAGAAAGCAAAAGAGACAGTTCTGAACTGCGGTCATATTCTACCAGAAGTCAGTCTAGCAGTCAATGACGGAACAGGATCACTGATCTTCAACAGAGGAAAAGTTAATGGATCCATCGTCTCAGTCTTAAGAGATTCGGGATCGACCACGATCGGAATCCGTCAGACACTTGTTCATCCAAATTGTGCAACTGGAGAACATGTCAGGTGCATGACTTTTGGGGGAACCATAGAATATTATCCAACAGCTATTATTTACATTGACACACCTTTCTTCACAGGCAATGTTAAAGCATGCATGTTAAGAAACCCAATTGCCGACCTTATGGTGGGATGCATACACGGGAGTAAAGATTGCACACCAGATGAGATTATTCAATGGGAAAAAAAAATAATCTATACATCGGAAATGCAGCAATAACCAGAGCACATACAAAACAATTAGAGACTATAGACACGGAAAACAAGGAAACAAATGATCATGAAAATATCGAGATTCATTCTGCTATTGACCGAGTATCATTTGCTGCAAAACAGAGGGAAGACAGGTCACTAACAAAATTTTTTACGCTGGTCAACAAAGATGACAATCTTTCTAGGAACATAAATTATAGTCAGTGGTTTAGTATTAAAAATGACATTTTATTAAGATGTTTTATGGATAAAACTCAGATAAGACAACAAGTCATGGTACCTTTTGCTTTTAGGCGGTACATACTTCAACATGCACATGATTCTAAGTGTGCAGGTCACATGGGTTATACTCGTACACGTTCACGAGTATTATCTTCTTTTTTTTTGGCCGGGAGTATCACGAGATATTTCACAGTACGTACGCTCCTGTACGATATGCCAAGAAGTGAAAGCACGGGGAGCCTTTCACACGGCGCCTATTCAGGCTTGTGATATATCGGTGAGACCTTTCGACAAAATGGCCATTGATATCATTGGCCCACTTTTACCATCAGCCAGAGGACATAGGTTTATTCTCACTTGCATCGATTTATGCACACGATGGCCAGAAGCCATCCCATTAAAAACAACCACCACAACAGATGTAGCTGATGCACTACACTTGATCTTTTCTAGAGTAGGTTTTCCTAGAAAACTTTTGTCAGATCATGGTTCTCAATTTATATCTGAGACTATGACGGAGGTAATGAAGACTTGGCAAATAGATAGAAACCTCAGCAGCATTTATCACCCAATGAGTAATGGTGCTGTAGAAAGACTTAACCGTACACTCAAACAAATGCTACATAAAGTTACAGTTAACCATCCACAGGACTGGGACAGAGTGCTACCAGCGGTGTTATTCGCTTATCGAGAGGTGCCAAATGAACAAACTGGCTTCTCTCCGTTTCATTTAGTCTTTGGCGCTCCTCCAAGATGTCCTATGGGACTGATAAAAGATTTATTAATCGATTCTGAGATGACTCAGGACACTCAGTCATCCTATGAATATGTAATTAATCTCCGGAATAACATTATTGATGCCTGTCAAATGGCAACAGCTTCATCTGAGGCTGCGAAAGAGAAAGCTAGAACTTTCCAAAACAGTAATAGACGATTACGTCAATTATTTCCAGGAGATCAAGCTTATGTGTTATTGCCACATAACAATAATAGACTACTAATCTCGTGGAATGGTCCTTACCAGGTTATCAATAAGATTTCTGATGTTGATTATGTCCTGGACATTAAGGGACATCACAAAATATTTCACATAAATATGCTCAAGCAATTTCATACTCGACCTGAACATCTACAAGCTATTTTTCATGAATTAGATGACACTTTCAGACCTACATGTCACTATTCTAATTTATCCGTTATCCAGGAAGAAGAATCTTCTTTTCCTGAGGTACAGTTAGCTTTACCTGTACCTGTAGTACAATCTAGCGAATCTTGGCGGGACGTAACCATCTCTTCGTCGGTTACACCGCAACAGCATCAAAAGATTGCTGATCTGCTACAATCTTATCCAGATGTGTTGACCGATGTTCCAGGTCGCACATCAGTCATTAATCATGACATCACTCTTAACGAGGATACTCCAATTCGGGTACATCCTTATTCTGTTCCTATACACTTTCTTACTAAAACTACTAAGGAACTTGAACAGATGTTATCTTTAGGAATTATCGAAACTAGTAATTCCCCATTTTCTTCTCCATTAGTTATTGTCCGAAAGAAGGACAATAACATTAGACTATGCGTCGACTATAGAAAATTAAATGCACAAACGATAGTTGATAGCGAACCACATCCACTTCTCGATGACTTACTGCCACGTCTATCGACAGCAACTATATTTACTAAGATAGACTTAACTAAAGGTTATTGGCAGATACCACTAACCGAAAAAGCAAAATACTACACAGCGTTTTCAACTCCGCTAGGTCTATACCAGTGGAACGTGATGCCTTTTGGGCTGGTTAACGCTCCAGCTACCTTTGTTCGCATGATGCGACACATTTTTTCAGGTAGACCAGACATTATTACATATATAGATGACATATGCTTGTTTAGTTCATCTTTTGAGGAACATTTTTTGGGTCTTGGATACGTTTTTGATACCTTGAGAAGGTACAAGTTAACTGCTAAACCTACAAAATTACAGGTAGCATTTCATGAGATCACTTTTTTGGGTCACATTATTGGAGCTGGATATATCCGAACATTACCCAGTACAGTTTCAAAAATTTTAAACATTTCCGTTCCTCAAACGAAGAAACAAGTGAGAAGCTTGTTAGGTCTAGTCCAATATTACAGTAGATTCGTACCTAACTTGTCATCCATCACTGCTGTATTGTCCTCATTACTAAAGAAGAACATGCCAGTGAAAGTGACATGGACTGACGAATGTGACAGAATTTTTCGGCAAATAATTTCTATATTTTCAAATCCACCTATTTTGAGATTAATTGATGCTTCTAAAAAGTTCATTCTTCGTACAGATGCGAGTAACTACGGAATTGGCGCATGTTTGCTCCAATACCATGACGACATCCTCCATCCAAACTTGTACGTGTCACGAAAACTGAAACCACCAGAAGTGAAGTACTCTACGGTTGATCGCGAACTCTTAGCCGTCGTGTGGGCGATAACCAAACTAGAAAAATTCCTACTGGGAGCCCCTTTTGTAGTACAAACCGATCAAAGGGCCGTAGCATCACTACAACGAGCAAATCACAAGAGTCCAAAATTGACCAGATTTGCTATACTCCTCCAACCCTTCGAGTTTTCAATCGAGTACATCACAGGATCCGACAACATCTTGGCAGATACATTATCTCGAAATCCTAATGATGTCGATTCCTAATTTACGTTGTTTGTCGCAAAGACAATACTATGTACAGAGAAACTTAATCAAAGAACATAGCACCATCGTTGCTTTTTGACACATGAATGAACCATTTACTCAGCTGCTTTCTCTATAGGCAAATTATACGCAAAGTGACTGCAATCAATTGACACTATATTCGTCTTTACACCGGGACTTTCCTGGTTTACATTTGTCACAACATTGTTTCAAAACACTTCGGAGAAAATAAATGACATTCCAGTCGAACTAATTCGTTATATAACGTGATTCAGAATACTTGAACATTTTGTCTAATGGAAATTCAAGGATCAAGACTACGAATGGATCTTCATATCCAATGTTAATTACTTTAATTTATTCTTTAAAACTAATCCACATTAAAATGACAAGTGAGTTGAATTTTAAAAAAATGAATGAAACTTAAAAAAATGAAAGAAAGAAAAGAAAACTCACATAATTCTTTGATTATATTCTTAGAATTACATGATTATATTGCATACTATTGTTTAAATTAGTTAGAAAGGTATTAATAACTTAATACTACACTTTACTTGATGTTCAACACACATAACTTAGTTAAATTTATACATCATTTTTTTTCTTTCTCTAATTTATTCTTTATTCGTTATTATGTCTTTCTTTAACAGATCCTCTCATTTTTCTTACATTAGATTTTCAACAACTTATTCTTATTCCATACCTAGTATAGTTATTTAGTTTAATTTTAACACTTTAAATTAGTCTGACATGACATTTTATCACGACATATTTTAAGTTAATTAATTATTTAATTAGAGATCGACATTACCATTCTCTTTTAGTTCTTATTACCATTTATATTTATTTATGATATAAATAATGAATATATTACATGACTATTGGTTAGTCGACATGACCACGACATTGGTTCTAGACAGAACGTCGTAGGCCATATGCCGCAATCTCGTTAAATTTTTTTTTTTTTTTGATATTGTTAACATATTGGTATTTTTTCAGATGGGTTTTTGTTAAAAAAAAAATCTATCTAATAGATTTTTTTTTTTCCCCCAGTGGACAGGGAATTGTTAAGGTATTTTATTGGCATGGTCTGCTAGAGGTTAACAGCATAAGATTAATAGGTGACTACGTTTAATATAATGTAAATAATTGTTAGTTAGTGTACGCGATACACACGATTGATTATGACGTGTATGCGTTGGTATGTCACGCACCGTGACTAGGTTACCACACCCCTTTTCTTAGATGACCGTCAAACGGATAAGACGTGTCCTATAATCCTTCCAGTGGTAGGCATGATATTGCCGCACATATGTTATTGCAGTACGGACATGGGTCAGTCCGATATTCTTATGAAGAGAGGAATGTATCGAGGTTAGTAATTTTAACTAAAGTCAAGGAAGGATGAAATTATGGTCCACATTCGTTTTATATCGCCAGACGTCTAATCTCATTGTCGGCCGTTGGATGTCCCAACCGCGCGTACATATAGTTACGACGTTCTGACTATAGTGTTGCATATTATTGGACCAGGACTATAATGCATGGATAGCATTTATGATGTATGATTCAATTCTAATATATAATGTTTTCATAATCAACCTCCATGGACTGTCTACTGTTTGAAATGTATATTAAAAATTGTGTGGACTCGAGAAGAGACTTATCACGTTCATTGAAGTTACAAATTCAACAATTATGATACTGAGTTCAAACCTTGTGACAGACAGAAAGTATTAACTCACATTCGCGTAACTATTCCAACAATAGCACGATCAAGAATTAATGAATCAAATGACCAGAACTAAGAAGCTTATTGAATCAATGAGAACGGTGGCTTTCCACAACGACCACTGAAATAGAAGACGGGGCCGCAACAACAATAAAAGAAGTGAATCGTATAAAGCCCCGCAACTAAAATCCTGACATTAGTCTGACAGTACAGCAGGACAGGTGGCGGTTCTAAACATAAAAAAATAAAAAAACAAATACACGACTATCCTAGAAAATACATATTTTGAACGCAGCCACTTAGCTCCCTTAAATTTGTATATTTGGGTTCCTTAGGACTTGCTGACAAATAATATGTTAAGTGTTACGCAAATAGTCTAGGAATTAACAAATTATAGCCAAAAGAAATAGTGAGGGTGTCAGACAACACCAAAATCAGAATCGCTCAGTGGCAGATTTTGAAACCACCATTGTACGGGAAATAGGTCCCCATGTTAAATCCTATTTGATTGGAGCGCAGTAAATGTAAGGCGAAACACGATTAGTCGGACTACCAATACTAATTTTTGTTGTTGTTAGGGGAAACAGTAGTAGAGGTACTTTTTTAAAAAGCTGTGTAAACATGGCACGATTGGTTAGACCCGCCAATATAGTCAATTAGAAGCGACAGTTCAGCACCACATTTTCAAATAAACTTTCTAAAGCAACAGTGCGTTGAGATTCAGCTTATATTTTTCTAAATAAAAGCCTGAGACAGCGGCTGGTCAGATTTTGTGCCATATTCATTGCCAGTCAACGTAATTGTGTATTATTTCTATGAATTGTGGTAAGCTTGAAATATTTGATATCTTTTTAATGAAAATTGAATGTAAATTGATAATTTATGTCTGTATATGTGTGTAGTTCAGTAGCAAACATGAGGCAAAGCCTAGATATTGCTCCAACCTGAACAGAACGTGTCTGAGAAAAGTAAAATTGCATGGAATTGCCTAACAGTACACTGACACCTATCTTATTGACTAGAAGGAACTAATGCTGGAATTGCAGAGGCGTGGTAACCATTAGGGAGGAGTATACTGGTGTAAATTGTTTCAGATGAAGATAGCAGTTGGCCTACCGCTCTGAACTCAGTGTTTGTTATGTATTGTGTTCAGTCTGGAAATAGGTTATAAATTAGTTCTGAAATAGGAGGTACAACCTTCTTGTTTCAGGGACCGTGGTCCTAAAGTTATTGAGCAGCACCTGGTCTGAGCTTTGCTGAATCTAGAGGCTGACAGCATACTCCTGGGTCCAGATAGTGACCAGTGAGGTGTCTCCAGAACACAGGGAAGCTATCGAACAGAGGAGTCTTTTCCTGCCGCCATCACGAAAGATAAGCTTCTGTGGCCAGAGGAGCTCAACATTATGTGTCCCCTTTAAAATTGACATTATAGTAAAACAGAGGGACAATACCTTGTTTAAATTGATAGGAACTGGGAACTTTTCCCCATATTATTTCCAATATAAACAAACACTTGAAGTCATGATGACAATTAACAACATAGCTTGAAAAACAAAACCAGTATTACCTCATAGTACTACTACACAACTGACACACATAGGATAATACTATTACAATATGTCACTACAAGGTTCATATTTATAAATTATGTACATATAAATTGTGATTACATTTGATTGTGATTCCTGGTTCACTGGGTAGTTGAATCAGGATATATATTAGTGAAAGTAATTAATACATATCTATTTGAAACTTTACCAGTGACTCATTTAAGATAGTCTTATAGAGTGTTAAATGTGTGTGAGTGTCACAGTGTTGTCAAGTGTGGTGGAATAAATTAAATTGTTTATCTGTCTGTTGTTGTTGTGACTTACACTTCATCATTTACATAACCCTAGACATTCAACGTAGTCATCACAATATTCCAGAATAATTCTGACTGAGGTATAAATGTGGTAGCAAGTAAGGTTATCTGTAAAACACTACACCTATTAGATACAGATACCTTCACAGCTGATCTCAGTCAGTACACTAAGTCCCCTATAAGTATTTATACCATTCCACTTTAGCACAGTGGAAAAAGCGTTCCTCCAACGACCAAGTTGTTAATACTGCAGAAGCTTATAAGTTTATCCCCAATTCTCGTTTGCTGGTTCGCTGCCGCACTTCCCCATTACTCTGTCATTATACGAGGTAGCTTCAAAAAGTTCCCGGAATTTGTGTATTGTATAGAAATAAGTAACACTACAATTATTTACACTACATTTGCTTCAAAATAGTTCCTTTCTGCAACTACACACTTTTGCCAACTCCATACAGCTGTTGGAAACATTCATGGAACCCATTCTTTGACACCTCTCTCAGCTGCTTTGTCGCATTGGTGATAACGTCCTCAGCATCCTTGAATCTCTGCCCTTTCTCAGGCGGTGCCAGGTCGGGAGAATATGAACGATGTTCCAAGGCAGTCACATTGTAAGTTGCGAGGTACTGCTTCACGAGTAGCGATCGATGTGCTGGCGCATTGTTATGCAGCAAAACCCAACTGTTTGTTCTCCATTTTTCTGGGCGTTTCCTTATGATTGCATCTCTTAGACGACGGAGGACATCAACGTACATTTCCTTGTTAACCGTTCGGCCTTCAGGAATGAATTCATGGTAGACAATACCCTGGGAATACAATAAAACTTCCAACATAACTTTTTCTTTGCTCTTGTCCAAACGAAATTTCTGTGTCAGTGGAGATGATGGTGATTTCCATTCAGAGGACTGACGGTTTGTCTGAGGATCGTACAAAAAACACTGCGTCTCATCTCCTGCGATTATGTTGTTGAAAAAATTACTATCTTGATCAGCCACAGTGATTAGGTCTCCTGCCAGTGTCAATCTCGTTGTTTTCTGTTCAGGAGATAACATTTTGGAAACCATGTGTTGACAAACACGGTGCATGTGCAGTTCATTGTGGAGAATACTGTGGCAACTTCCAACTGATATTCCAACTTCTGAGGCTATTTTCTCTACACTAAGTCTTCTGTCAACACGAACAACGTTCCGAACACGCTTAATGTTTTCATTGTTTATCGAGGAAGGCGATCGTCCGCTACGTGGATCATCATCGACACTAACACGACCTTCACGGAAACGCTTGTGCCACTCAAAAACTTGCGATTTCTTCATTGCGGTATCACCACATGCTTTATTAAGCAAGGTTTTTGTCTCTGAGGGTGACGTCTCAAGCAAAACACAAAATTTGACATTTGTACATTGTTCAATCAAGGACATTTTCAACTCCGACGATGCTACGTGCACACCACACAAACAAACTTTCGTAACTTCTGTTCGAGAGTACATGTGAAGGTCATGTAGTTTCCTCAAGGTTACTACCAACTTGTAAAACTATAATCTCCATGACATAATCACTCATTAAAACATGAGTCGACTATTCCGGGAACTTTTTGAAGCTACCTCGTATGAATTTGGTGTTCCAACTTTCGCATTGAGGTCACCGATTATTATAAGATCGTATCTGGTTGCGGTTTCTATTTCATTTTGTAATTGTTGATAGAATTCCTCTTTGACCTCTTCATCGTGGTCATTTGTTGGTGCATAGCACCATATTATTGTGATGTTGGTGAATCAATCTTGTTCTTATCAGTCTGTTGTTGATGGGTTTCCATTCAGTAATGACCTTTCTATTCCTTTCTTTAGAATAGTGGCTACACCTTCATTGTGTTGTCCATCCTCTCTTCCAGAGTAAAGTACTGTTTCTCCTGTTGCTGTTTTATTGCTGGGCCTAATATAATGAAGTCTCTAACACTTCTCTCCCCTGCTGCTGTATCTGCTATGGGGCTTACCTTTACCTTTATATCCATTAGATATATCTGAGGATATAAATAGTTCAATAAAAGAAACGACTTGTTAAACACCCTATAGAATACAAAATAATACAACATCATTAAAGGAAATGCCAGGAAAACGTTTTAAGAGAAATCTTTAATATATTTGTCCACAATGGCAATAAGAAAAGACATAAGAAAGCCTTATATGAACTGATGTCCCTTACACACGTATATGTCAAAGTTATGTACAATATTGCTTTGTTGTTGTTTTTTCACTGTGAGTTTCCGGGGGTCTCTCCCTATGAGACAAAGCAAAAAATAGTTTTAAAAGATTAAGAAATAGAAAGCGCATACTGCTTCTTCAAGCATGTCACCGGATTTGACGTTTGTGAGAATGCGCATGGGCTGGTAAACTTATTATATAAAACACATTGCTAAAGAAACAAACACTGTAAGAGCATAGGAAGTGCAGTGGCTTAGGCTTCCTGCTGGGATGAACTAGTGGGCCATACTCCTCAGTGAGAGAAGAAGAAGAACTAACGTACTATATTTTCAAGGGGTTGAGAATTGGGCACGCAGTCCCGTCCGACATTCTGCCTTTCCTTTCTCCTGTCTTGTATACTGAACTAATTTATTCTCACATGTATTTTACACATCAGTTTAAAGCAGTGTTTCTTAACGGGGGCGGTACCGCCCCCTGGGGGGCGTTTTCAAGATGTCTGGGGGCGTTCTGAAGGGTCGCAACGATTAGGGCTCGCTACTTCCATTCAGGGGGGCGTTGTGTACATTTTTACAAGAATCAATAGGAAACAATTACAAAGATATTCCCCTTCGCATAGCTTGCAACACGATAGTTTTTATTTGCCCTGCGTCCCATGGAGTGTTTCAAGGATTCCAAACGCAAAATTTTAGTACCTGGGATGTTACCATTGTCAGGAGACAGTAGGCGGAGATTTATGTCCCTTCAACACTCGAAACATTAGTTAGCCTCTCGACACAACCAAGCTAACCTTACATAAGGAGAGGCTTAAATATTCAGATTTGAAGATATATATGCAGTCATTTCTTCTTCTTCTTCCGTCCTTAGCCACCGACCGTCAAAGCAGTCAGTGGCCGTTACGCCTAGTGGCGTCTTAGGGCAACAGCAGATAGATTTTCTTTGCCATTGTTTCCCATCACGCCTATTGGCGTCTTTAGGGCAACGGCAAATCAATCCATTTGCTGTTGTTTCCGTAATCGAAGTGACTGGCAAACGGGTGATCAGCCCGTTATATGCAGTCATTTAGGCGCTATTAAAATGATATGATTATGATAGTTATAGAGTTGTAAGAACTAATTTTATATCATTTGCTCCGCCAATTTGTAATTCAAGGATAATGAACTTGTGGTGTATATAATTCCGTACTTAAACACATATTTAATATAACTATGCTTTTATAATGTGCTTTCTCTTCTTCTTTATATTATAAGAAAAGAGAACTCATTTACTGCATTGCTTTTTTTTAAAGTATGGTGGAATATATGTATATATATATATGTTTGTGTATACACGATAAAGAGCAAGGGGGTGTTAAAAGGGTGGGGGGCTTTTTAAAATATTAGTTGTCAAAAGGGGGCGTTGCTACTATCAAGGTTGAGAAACACTGGTTTAAAGGAATTCAACTTCGTAAAAGTAAAATAATAGCATACTCACAAGAAGTAGAAGAAGTGTTATGTATTCACGAAAGAACAATGTATTTAATATGCAAGTGCTTTATCTGAAAACAATTTTAATAGTTAAAGATGTCATTACTGTTACCCATGAATTAGAGCATAAAACAGAAAGGTAGCAGTTCGTTGGGCCTTCGAGCCATACAAAGTGACTTGAAAGTAGCACTAGAATATGAAAGCGAGTGTGAAGTGCGGAAACAGTAAAGATGTCAATCTACGACTGAACATTCCACGTACGACAATGACTGACCTAGTTAACCAGCTATTCTCACGATATAAAATGGCTCTGTGAAGTCTTTCGCGCCAAGTAAAATGCGCATGATATTACAATTTCAGAGAGTACACACGCACGTCTCATCTTTCAACAGCCCGTCTTATCACAACTCGGTTATACGGCAGTAACTACCAAAGAATGTTGAAACGATGTACTATACTATACTACACTTATACCTCTAAATGAAATGATGTATTTTCGACAAGGCGCCACCTGTTACATTTTCCCTCATATTTTTGAATTCAGCTCTAACGTAAAATCTTGTATTTCAAAATAATGTAATTAGGAGTTGTAAGAATGAATTAAAAGAAAAACCAGGAGCAACCGACGGGGATAAATATGTGAAAGTAGAGATTGATTGCGCACACTCTGGCAAAAAAAAACTTGCTCCAGCCTAGACAGGTAAGTTAGTCTCACATATAAGATACTGCCATGAGTGAATTGTTAGAGACTTCCCCTATACTAGGTCTCCGCTTCATGAGGTGGGATGCCAGGTTCCCTTGATCGCTGCCTTTGTCTGTCTTAACCAAAAAAGCAGTCAGATACCGATATTTACAGCTGGGTAGACTGCAGCATGACGCGACCTGGTTTCGAACCCAGTCTTTTTGTCTCGAGAAGCAAGCGCTGTAACCGTTCTGCCGCTCGAACGATATCACTAGGAAGTCCTTAAAAAGAGATACCAAAAATACCCAAATTACTATTTATAACTAGAATAAAACCCGTCATATGACGGGAATTAAAATTCAAAAGCACCAATACTTAACGGCAAATTTTACGTATTCATATACTTCTGGAAAAATAATGTTAGGTGTGAATATCCGATTGTCCATCAGAAGAGTACATTGATTTTCTGTTGTTTTAATTTCTACTTTTGCATTGGTGTGATTTCTTGATCGAGACAATGCGGCGTACAGCTGTCCGTGAGAGAAAACTGGTTCGATCAAGAAAATATTGTTAAACTCTGATTATTAAACCTGTTGATCTATAACTCTACGGCTATAGTTGGATTAATCACTATTGAGTGTATTGCATGTCTGCACCCATTTTAAGTAACCCTGCACCCGGATGACTCATTAAGTAACCCAAATATATAGAACAGTTTGCCCGCTATTAAAAGTCGCTACGTTAGTTCTGGAGCGTCCGATTGACAGAGTGGTTAGAGCTCTGGTCTCTCGCGGCAAAGGTGCCGGGTTAGATTCACAGTATGATCACGTTTCAGTTTACCGAGCTGTAAATGGGTACATGACTTTGCTCTTGAGTTAGGGAAGGAAAAGGCAGCCAGGAAGGGAACTGCTCACCCCACCTCTCTATGCTGGACCTAGTATAATGAAGTCTCTAACACTTAACTCCACTACGGCAGTATCTGCTATGGGACTACCTTTACCTTTTTACGTTAGTTCTGAGCCTGAACGGTTGACCCCATTTCTCGCCAGCGAGGTCACAGCCTTTTCTGCAACGGGGAACACCTTATTTACTTACTTAGTACTAAGTCGTTCCTCTTCTACCGTGATAGGTAGAGGTTTGGAAGAGAGAGCACCATACTGTCATACCGGCTGTCTTCTTCCTGGCCTGATTCCATTCTAGTCCTCGGTCCTTCAGAGATTGCTCTTAGTTTCCCATACTTGTGGTGGTAGCCGATCTTCGTCCATTAGGAAAATACCAGTTGATTCTATTCTAACAAAAGCGTGGAACTTAAATCATTGTACGCGCATTCCTGTTAACTATAGCACTAAAATAATTATGTACAGTGTCTCAACTTGCACGCCGTTCACATTGCGTATGCACACCAACCTTTGCGCACTTTTCTTTGGCGAGTGTTACTATTTTCGGGAGCGTTACAAACGGAATGACAGAATGAGCTGGAAAACTATATATATGATGATAGTTTCCTTGGATTGAAACGCGTCAGAAAATTTGAAACGCCCAGCCGCGTATCTTTCGTGAAAGAACCTTCTAGCCAAACCACCTCTCTCGGAAAATGCCTTTGCCTTGTGTGTGATATCATGCAAGGCTGTAAAATTGCACCAATAAAAGTTGTTGCTATTGTTGAAGTTAAAAACAAACAGACTCATTCGATCCGCTTATAACAACTTCACAGTTTTAGAATATTTATCAAGTAAGGTAATGCTTTCAAAATTTGCCCAAAAGTGGAACACAAAGTCATATCAAGGATCCCCTCGGCAATATGCACCGCCGGTAATTCTATAATTAAACCGACTTAACAGTTTTAATTTTATAAATAATTTCATAAGTGTATTTTTAGTGTCGTTTCCCAATTTTATCGCATGGCTGTGCTTTCAAAAAAATCAGCCGAACGGGAACTCAACATAGAATGAAAAGTTATTTCAAGTATCTACTCGCAATATGCACTGATGGTAAATCTATAATAAAACCGGATACCCGAGAATCGTAACGTGCTCATGTGAAACAAATTGTCACAGAAGTCACCACTGCAAACGCAGGTGACTACTTGATGCAGGCTTCCTGCGGGACTACCTGCGGTGGTGACAGGGCCGGCCCTAGGAATTTTGCCGCCCCGTGCAATACCATACCTTGCCGCCCCAGCCCAACCTCAAATTAACGTTTGAAATTTTTAAAACCATTATGTTATAAACAAGCTTCAACATTAATTTCATGACCATTAGCCTAATTTTAAATAGTACCATTAATAATAATGTATTGATAAATTGATGAAAATACTGTATAGTCATAAAATAAACCATTGACTTTATTAGAGACAATTATATGAAATAAATGTAGTTACATTACTTACATATAGGGCATGCTCTTCTCATGTGGAACGATGAACTGCTGAGTCACAAACACTTAACTATAGTATGTACATGTTATGGTTATTAGCACTATTTTCACATTATTTGAATTTATATTGTTTGAAGTATATACTGCTTAAAAAGACACTTTTCTTGCTTTCATATTTGCAAAAGCAGAAATAAGGTCTGCATAGTCTAATTTTTGACCGATTTCATGTTCAATTGAAATCATGGCAAGTCCTTCCAATCTAGTTTCGGCCATTGTTGAGCGTAAATAAGTTTTAATAAGCTTCAGTTTTGAAAAACTACGCTCACCACTTGCTACCGTTACCGGCAAAGTTAGTAATATTCTTAAGGCTATAGCGACATTAGGAGCAATGTTATTTTCAATAATGTAACGAAGAACTTCAATTGGTGGTGTATTTTCTGTTACTAATTTGGATACTACTTTCAGTTCATCACATAGCTCAATGGCATCAATGTCTCTATTTTCTTGATGTGTTAAAACGCTTTCTAAGTTTCTACATTTGTTTAAGAGCTCATTTGTCGTCTCAAATTTCAATTAAGGGATGTTATATAAAAAGGAAAAATGTGAACTGTGATGTTCCAATTGCTCGAACCTTTCTTCAATAGAATTAGTTGCAACATCAATAATAAAAAAGAAAAATTCAATTTTGAATTTAGTTTTGGGATCTAAAATAGGTTCATCTCTTGCTTCATAGTTGTGTTTCTTTTTCTGCCAACGCACTCTAGCACATTCAAACGTTGGTATCAAATCAGGATCAGCTTCAACTTTCTCAGCTAATGTTGTACCATCAACAAGAAAATTTTGAAATGATTCATCATTTCTGAGATTCTTAAGGCTTTGGAGAACATTTCTCAAAGTTGTTATGGCACTAGAGAATTCCATTTTTATGCTTTGCAACAGTTTACTAGCAACATTAATTTCGTTTAAAACATAGTGCCATATAACCAGACAACATAAAAATGTAAAATCTCTGAGTTTTAAAGCAAGGGTTTCAGCTTCATGTCTCGCCATTTTGTCTACTGACTCGTCATCAGCAATTTCTATCAATGCATCATAAAATTCCTCAATATAATATCTTAAAGGACGAATGGCCTCGATTCTAGATTCCCAGCGAGTTGTACTTAGTGGCTTGGGCGTTAGAGTTGTAATATGTTTCTTAAGGATTCCCCAACGCAGTGTTGACGCTGAGAAGAACACATACAATTTCTGAACCGTTTAAAATAAATAAAACTCCTTCTCTAGATGACATCGCGGCATCGTTGACCACCAAGTTGAGAGAATGAGAACAGCAAGGGATATAAAAAGCTCTCGCGTTCAAGTCCCTAATACGTTGTTGAACTCCTGAATGTTTTCCTTTCATATTTGATCCATTGTCATACCCCTGGCCACGCATGTTTGCGATTGGAATATCCATGTCTGACAATTTTCTTAGAATGCATTCGGTTAACGCTGAGCCTGTAGTGGCTTCTACAGCAATGAAACCAAGAAAATGCTCATGAATGTTGATATCATCTGGATTCGTATTAACAAAATCTTACAATTAGTGTTAATTGTTCAATGTGACTTACATCGGGAGTACAGTCTGCAACTATGCTATAATATTTAGCTTTCTCCACCATAGAAATTATTTCTTTTTTTATGGTTCAAGAAAGAAGAGCAATCAATTCATTTTTTTCCAATGTTTTTCCCAAGGTAATGTTGGGTCGATCCACGAGCTACTCTCATTAAATGTTCACACATAACACTATCAAATCTGGCAATCAGTTCAAGAAGCTTTAAACATTTTCCATTGTTAGGGTCATCTAATTTATCAGATGTTCCACGAAATGGCAAGCATTGTTGGCTCAAGAACTGGACAATAGCAATTAGGCGTTCTATTATGCTCCTCCAGTGTCGAACTTCTGAATTTAATAACTTTTGTTGCACTGAATCAATTGTCTGTACTGATTTAAGCCTGGACGATAATTAAATCCGCTTTGTATGGGACTCCAAGTGGTTTTTTAGATTGTTCGTGTTCATTAAGATACACATGCAAATGACCCCAATCATTATAGCCATCAGCAGTGAGTGACATTTTATTACAGGAAAACAACTTACAGCAGAAACAAAATACAGAATCGTTTTCTTTTGAATACACTAACCATGATAGATTAATATGTTCTCCATTGCTTAGCTCCCTAGTGTAAAAATTTAATGAAAATGTCCGACCATTAGAGCTGCGCGAAAAAACGAACTCATTTTATGGTCTCTCTGGCAGGCCTTTTTTACGATTTCCAGTCTTTCGGTATCGCTTAAAGAAGGACTCCATCTTGCCGGATCAGTGTACCTCTTAAGTTCATCACTTAAATCTCTGGAATTGGAAACAATCAAATCAGTCTCATTTTTCGACATTGTTAGTAATATCTACGTTACTGGGGTCCGAGTTAGAAGTACTTGCCACGAGCTCAGAATAATTTGTTTCGGTACATTTGCTTATTTTCTTCTGTCCTACATCAGCTGTTTCAGTTTTTATATATTTATGTAAAGCCCCGCTATGTTTTTGAATATCGCGTTCTTTTTCCAGTTTCCGTTTCCGATATCACTGACAAACAACATTTTTCTTTCTTATATAAGAATAAGTGTTCTTAGGTCAGTTTCTTGCGCTGATTTCAAATTTGAAATCCGTTTATCTCTATCACGTCGGGTTCTTAAGATATTTGTGAATACATATATTTTTGGGAAACCGTAATTTGCTCCATTTCATTTTTACTATATAACTTTTTAAAAATTAATAAAATGCAAAATAATTCTACTTTTTTAACTGCTAAAAGATGCACGACATATGTTACGTTATATTTCAAATAGTTACTGTATTTTGAAATAATTCTGAGTGAAATATGGCTTCTAGAAGTTGTAGAAATTCGGCTGATCTGTTCTGTTACGTGTGCGGATATTTTACCGATCGTGTTCACCAGAAAAACTTTACACCATTGCTAAAGAAAGCATATGAACTTTATTTCGATTCGAAAGTTGATGATGCAAATAAATCTTGGAAGCCAAATGCAGTTTGTTTGACTTGTGCAAATACATTGGCAGGTTGGTTACGAAAATCGCCGAAGCATAAGTCGATGCCTTTTGGAGTGCCAGTAATATGGCGTGAACCGACAAATCACGCTACTGATTGTTACTTCTGCTTGACAAATATCTATGGTTTCACTTTTAAAACTAGAAAGTCTGTGGTTTATCCAAATATTGAATCGGTTTCGAAACCAGTGCCTCATGATCCAATCGCGTGTCCGATCCCAGTTCCACCAGAACAATATCCGTTGGACGTGAATGAACCATCAGAAAGTGATAGTTTACCTGCTTTAGAAACTAATTCTGACTCGGATTATGTACCGGTGAATGATGGTGTTCACTTAATTAACCATTCAGAACTTTCAGATCTAATACGTGATCTCGCTCTCACCAAAGGACAAGCGGAATTACTCGGTTCGCGACTCAAAGAATGGAATCTTTTAGCGCCCAATACTCCGATATCTAAATTTCGTCATAGACACAGAGAACTTGTTAAATACTTTGAGATGGATGATGACATTTGCTATTGCAAAGATGTAAAAGGTCTAATGGTGCACCTCGGTCATGAGCACATAGTCAACGAATGGCGACTTTTCATCGACTCTTCCAAGACTAGTCTAAAAGCCGTGTTATTGCATAATGGAAATTTATTTTCATCAATTCCAGTCGCCTACTCTGTTCATATGAAAGAAAATTATGACAATATGACTTTACTTTTGGCAAAAATAAAGTACAATGACTACCAATGGCGGATTTGTGGAGACCTAAAGGTCATTGCAATTCTCACGGGCATGCAGACTGGGTATACTTAATTTTGTTGCTTCCTATGTGAATGGGACAGCCGCAACAGACAGGAACATTATGCAAGAAAGGTGTGGCCTATCAGGGATCGTATGCAGCTCGGGCATAAAAATGTAATACACGAGCCATTAGTTAACAAAGACAGCATCATTTTACCACCGTTACATATAAAGTTGGGGCTCATGAAGAATTTCGTAAAAGCGTTAGATAAAACGAGCACAGCTTTCACTTATCTTCGAGAAAAGTTTCCGCAAATTAGCGATGCAAAGATAAAGGAAGGTATCTTTGTAGGACCTCAGATTAGGAAAGTTATTGCAGACAAACAATTCGAGCACTTGTTACATGGTAGTGAACTTCGCGCATGGATGGCATTCAAATCGATCGTCGATAACTTTCTGGGAAATCACAAATCTGTCGACTATGTGCATATTGTTAAGCAGTGCATAGATGCATACAGAATTATGGGCTGTAACATGTCCCTCAAAATCCATTTGCTCGATTCGCATCTTGACTTTTTCCCTGACAACCTTGGCGAAGTCAGCGATGAACATGGAGAACGATTCCATCAAGATATCGCCGTAATGGAGTCACGTTATAAAGGACGGTGGAGTGTGACCATGCTTGCCGATTATTGTTGGATGCTTCATCGCGATATACCACATGCCATTCACCGACGAAAGTCGACTGCAAAGAAATTCAAGCCTACATAACTGTTATACTTCTTGTACAAATGATGTTGTAATACTGTATGCGTTGTTAAAAAACTTCAATTGCGTATTTCTAGAGATCCCGACCTGATAGAGAAAAACGGTTTGCAGATTTAAAAACAGCGCATTAAAATTGACCAGAAAAACATAGAAATGTTAAAGAAAGAAAAAAAAAATTTTTTTTTGTTAGTCAGTGTATTCAGTACCTGATAGTTTTTTTTCTTTTATCGGACATTATATCTATTTGGATATTAAACCTGTTTTAATAAACCCTACAATAAAATGTATTATTTAGTAATAAATGGAGGCTGAAGCACTGTACTAATTTCCATAAAACGTTTAAAAAACTTATTTATCACCTTAACTTCCTTGAATGCACACTCCAAAACAACTGAAACATTCGAGCCGCCAACATAGAACAGTCGATAAAAAAATAAATTCCTGATTCCCACGCTAAGTTAATTAATTCCCGTCTCCCGCTCAGCCATGCCGGAAGATTTATCGTGGCGGTCTTCAGTTGACCACTGAACACGGAAATATAATCCTCTGGGAACAACTGTGGTTTCGACCACGCGAATAAATTGTACTGACATCTCTAAAGAAATACCTTTTACTGCCTTTGTAGGAGAAGATAGCAGTAGGATCGTATGGCAGAACTATTAGTGAAGACTTGAAAAACAGCTAAAGAACAGATCGCAGGTGTAAATATTTCGTAGAGAAAACAGACAAAATGTGAAGGAATAGAAAAGTAAGGAATTTTAAAATAATCTAGACGAAACCTTCGAACACTCCGCGACACCATCCACAGAGGGTTTATTTCAGGGGCCATTCAGGTTATTCAGTCAAAATCTCTGTCGATGACACTCTTACAAATGCCTGCGCCCGGGCTTGAACACCTGATCGCTAGCGCAGTGTGGTAACCATTACACCAGCGCGGCTCCCAGGCGGAATATTTTGGCGGGATTGTAAAAATAAGTAAAAATATTTTTTGCCGCCCCCCAAAGCTTGCCGCCCCGTGCAAATGCACGTGTTGCGCCGTCGGTAGAGCCGGCCCTGGGTGGTGATACCTTGCTCCGTAAGAAGCGAAAAGAAAAATGATGATGATACAAATTATCACTCGATAATCAACATCAGGAAACAGAAAAGGTAGCAAATACATGATTAACATAAACCGAATGGAAACTAACAGAAAAATAAAAAGTTGTACAGGGATCCACTGCTTAACGCTGTAAATTAGTACTTGAAAAATCGAGCGCTAACCGGAGGCGCTAAAAGAAAATTAATATCCCATAAGAATTATTAGAAATTAAATTAACTCGTTCCCAAGGTCCAGAAAAGCTGTAAAAAAATAAATAAAATATGATACAAAACAAACATTAAATAGTTAATAACATTTATTAACTACATATAATTATAAAAAATATTGAACACAAACAAGATATAATTATGTACTGTACTGGCAAAAAATAAATAAATTAATTAAATATTATAGAACTTCAATTACTGCTACGTGCGTCACTTGTGGCTACAGTTTTCACGGCGGAGCTGTCTTCATCATCAGACGACTGATTAACAGAAGGTTTTGTTGGTGTTGAAAAAGTTATTCTGGCTACACATGTAGAAGAGACAGCTGTTTGGTCAAGGGGGCCAGAAGATATTCGAGGAGACTTAAAAAGGATTGAAAAACTAATCGAGCTTGCTTTGTTTCGCCACCTCCTTTTTCTCTTCAAGAGAAAGACAAGAAGCACATTGTAGCAATTAAAATCTTGTTCTATGTTACGGATTACCATAGAACTACATTCCATTTTGGGGTCATGCATCATTATACTAGCTAGCAATGATAATGCTTCATGACCACGCCACCATTCTGAATGAACTTGATGAGCATGTGAAAGTTATATTTCTGTCTCCCATGAGGTTTAGCTCTTAGCGTAAGATCGAAATTTTAAAGCGAAATACAATCATATGGCATAAAATAAAAACAGCGTTGTATCGAAAAAGCGCTAACAGAACAGCGTTAAGACCGGGGGATTGGTGTATAATAAAACAATCGAAGGTACAACATCAAAAAGGAACATCAAAGAAAAAATTACAGGTATAGACATAGATATCAAAGATCTGAAAACTGTAAACTTGCGAGAAGCTTTGAAATATAAAGAGGAAGAAAACAGACAAGAGTTTGTTGCAAACGGGTTTCAGGATCGGAAAACTAAGTGGATATTGGTTGTGCCATAAAAAGGGATTACACTTATTAAATTCCATCCTCACCGCCACGTTGTAGGACGTGGTAACATGACCCAGCAGGGATTTGCTAGGTTCAAGAGAAGTAAGGTGTGGGTTAGCCCACAGGACCGCTACAGTTGCTGTGAAAGCCGCCCAGCCTAATCTCAGAAAGTCGCTGACAAACTGGTGTCACTGGTGACACTCTAATAGGCTTACTAAGCCAAAGGTTTGTTGTTGTTGTTTTTTTTTTATTTCACTTCAGCGAAAGATCATAATGAGAAAAAACGAACCAATACAGACAATATTTTGAAACACATAAAAATCCACTTCACAGGAAAGATACAACTGACATATATAAAATATACGAGTAAGTCACCTGTCAAAACATGGCGGGAAAGAATTTTGTTGTGCTTATTCTGCTGTATATCCTCTTGACGACACGAGTTCTCTCCTGTTGTCATTTATCTGGACGCATTGGTTAAGGCTATGAAGCAACACGTCAAAAATAGCAGGTAGAGAAGTTAAAAAAGCTAATGGGCTGAAATTTGACTAATTAATTAACGTTTTGCAAATGTACGGATATATTTTGAAATCCTGCCATAGCACACACAAAAATTTCAGAATAAACCTTCTATTACTCGTATCTGAAGGTTTATTCTGAACATCCCTAATGTGCCGATGGTCAAGAAAATACGGGCCTAACACCATATTCCCAATATGCCTCAATGGGCGTATAACGGGATCCTTTGCCTTTTCCTTTACTCGAATCTGAATAATTATACTGTTCAAGAAAAGAAACGCATAGCTATCCGAGGACGCGTTTTTATGAGTTTGTAAGTAAAATTTGGTGCTAGGGTATATAAAAACCAGCCTCAAATGTTCTTTACAGTGTGTCGTGTTGTGAGTGCTGGGGCAACTACGACAGTAGTTTTTTTTCCCAGGAACAGTCTATGAGATATTAGATATAAGGTCTCTAGAAATTGGCTCGTTAAGAAAGAATAAAGACCTATTCGAGATAGGGACAAGAAGACAGGAATGCGAATGCTTTCCACTAGACAGTGTCTTCTAATTAATTATGGAAAGAGTTCTGTTCCCCACGACCTTAGCTTCTGCCCTTAGATCCTGTAAAGAAAAAGCCCCCAACCTCATCTGAGTAGAGAAAGGTTCCTATAGGTGAATATGTAACAGCGACAGCACGAGTGATACATTAACAAACTAGGTAATGATCAAACGATCGTTGGGTTTATTAATGAAATATCCACACATATAGGGTTAGTAATGGTTAGAACGTGATGATGGTGAAAGACGATTCACACAAAACACACAGATGAGATAATAAAATTGCAGTTAATTAAGTAATAGTTAATTAAGAATGAACTGGTGTAAAGTGAAATGATGATGATGTGATATGATACGTGTTACCAAAATGGTGAGTACTCTACACAGTCCATGTGTCTCTAAATGCTTTGCATTGCTATGATGATTCACGTGTAGGCATACAATGTCCCAAGTTGTTATACGTTATGTCGAGTGGGGTATCTCTAAGTCGAGGACGTTCTGATGAATATTGTTGTCGTACGGAGAACGCTGACGAGATATCTATGTATTTTCCTTCACTGTTTGAGTATATCTCTGTAGTGTGGATCAACAGTTAATAGTTGTCATATGAACAAAAAGTCTGTTGCCTAATCTCCCGAGGGTACTGGCCAGACTGGATATTTTCACGAAATGTTAGTGATATGTAGACTCATAACCTTGCATATGTAGTCGTGATTCATAAAATATATATATATATATATATAGTCTGCTTCATAGAATGCGCTTAAGAGGGTGTTGCCCTTGCTATAAATATGCGATTCCTCTTTTGAGCTCTTTTGCTTGACTTCAGATAATAATGATCTTTCGAGTGATTTGAATTTATGATGACTCTGTTTTGAACTTGTGATAACGATGTATTGAACTTGTGATAACTCTGTATTGAACTTGTGAGCAAGCAGTATATGGTGACGAAAAATGCTGCGTCCACCTTCTGACTTGTGGGTGAGACAATATTCCTTTTTAATTGAGGAATGAAAGATGTCCTATGGCGAATTCTGCTAGCCAAATGTCCGTTTTTGATAACTTATTTCTGGTTAGACGTCAGACACGTTGCGTGTAGACTCAGACTTCTGATGAACTGAAGACACACAAAAGTCTTCGTAAGTTTTTCACATTTAACATCACTGGTTGACTTGCGGCCGCAGGCGACCTTTGTCTTGACTGACTGTGTGTGGTACACCACTCTGAGTGGGGACCTCCCAGTACCAAAGACTGCTGTGCCTGTCTTCAGATTTGCTCCTTTCCTCAGACCTACGTGTTGCGTGCATATTTTTGACGCACATATTACAAAAAAATCGATATGGTTATTTAATATGGGAAAAATATAGACATGCATCCATCTGTGTATGAAAATGCTGTTTATTGTAAAAGCGAGATAATCCATGTTTGATTCACACTTTTGATTATAGGAGTAATCGGTCTGGATATCGATCCAGCGCAAGAATAGTACGCTTGCGTTTGTACTTAATTTTAGGGCCAGAAAATATATTAATTTGCTTATTGTGTTTATGGCCTGAATTCATATGTATTACATATTATTAGTACAAGTAGAATCAGTCCTATATTGTATATTTTGGATGGGTATGAGGGACTAGATTCTTGTTAGCGGAAGTATGAGTTGTCTTAACAAGTCGTGATGAGTTCCGATGTACTGCTAAGAATGGCGGGGTACGTTTTTCAAGAGCTGGTCCCTTCGTCAAGAAAAAATGTCTTACGAAGTGGTTTTTTCTTCTGGAGGAGATAGTGTCTCTACGATAGTTTGTGTTAGAGACTCTCCTTATGTCAGTATATAGATGATTCGGACTCCAGGTAAACCCAGCTCGTATTTTTGATGATCTCTCGTCGGTTAGGCCTAGCTTGACTTTTGGGTGCTTCGATATGCTAGTGTCGTGTTTTGTATCGACGAAGATGACAGATTTTCCTGCAGCGGTTATGGCTACGTGAACTAACCTGATCACCGTAGTGCTGCATGGAACCATTCATGAAATCCTTTATATATCCATTGTAAATTAACTTTGGCTGATATTCTTCCTATGAATGAGTGAACGACAACTCAGGAAGGTAGCCATGTTGGATTTCGGTCATCGTCTGTTTTGATCACTGCCAAGAGAACAGATTATTTATCTTATTATCGGACAGTGACAGAGAGATCTCAATCCTGCTAGAAACCCCCTTTTCGTGGTTTCATAAGATGATGTACCATGACATTGAACTTTGATGTACTACCCATTATTTCTGCATGTGTCATGACTTCAGATCTGCTATGTATACCTACAAATTGTTATGTCAACAAAGCCTGATGTACTCGTATGTCCCAGTGTGTACGTCTGAATAAATTGAGTAAACTAAGATTCCAGCAGTCTGCATTGGTGCCTTGTAGACACATGTGTATGAGTGATTATATTGGTCAGCACACGAACCGTACACCATTCGCGGTAATCACACTCTACACTACTACTTCATACATACACCATCCTGCGTCGGCTGAAGTGACCAAGTTTAGGGCCTGCTTCCCCTGGAGCCTTTGCCTTCCCTAACTCAGGACTAGGGTGAGTTACCCATTTACAGCTGGGTAGACTGGAGCATGCCTGATCTCAACAACACACCACTCTTCCTTACAGAGCAGACAGACTGATACTTTACAGTGGTGTACTACAGGTGTAGTAAGAAATAACGTCTTTACAGTGGCGAGCCAGATTCCTGGGTCCAGCTTACGCAGTTTTGTGTTGAGAATCACAGTTTACAGCTGAAAGAACATTTGTTTGAACACATCAACACCAGTAGGACAGCTTGACCTGTATTACCGATAGGATGCTGTATCTAGGTCAGCACTTGTTGACAGTTTTTCGCTGTACAGACAGTATTACACAGGACAGTGGTATCAAGTGTAGAAAATATCTGGAGCAATATTGTTGACATTTCTCAACGTACAGAAGAATCGCAGTGTTGCTGAATAAAGTGCATAGTTCATCGTGGGATCTTCATATGCTCAACAGAGAAAAAATTGACAGTGTAATAGTTTAAACTTAAATCTATTACTGAATAAAGTGGCAAGTTAGTATTATTTAAATAAACTGTGCCTACTTTACAACACTATACTGGCAACACATTCCATTCATGACATAAATGATATTGTATGCTATATGCTATTTATGCTTACATGTTATTTGTTGTGTATTAAATTAGTTTATATTCTGTGTGACTAGAACAGGAAATACCGAGTAATATTGGTCTTGTTCTGGCGTTCGATAGGGAGCAATTTCTTAATTGAAATTTGCTTGCAACATAGTTTGCAAATATTTGGTTAGTTGTGACGACTGTTTCATATTTGTATTTGTAACATTTTTTGTGTTCCTTAGTTTTGTTTGATTTGTTTGTATAATTGTAGGTCTCATCTTTCCTTTCATTTCAGTTTTTTACACCCTTATGTTTATACACTGTAGCGTTATTTGTCTTGTTATCTTATGGCAGTTATCATCACAGGTTCTGTGATCATTTTTTTCATTTCCCCTATTTAATTTAATTTGATCTCTGCAAATGTTTTCAGATTGTCTTTTCTTGTTTGTCATTTGTAATGTCTTTAGTTGACATATGACGTATAGTGGTATACACTGATAGTATAGTACAGAGTACTCAAGTGATCTTTGATTACATTGAGATATACAAGACCTTTGTAAGGCTTGTCTCCCAAAGTTATTGGAAAAGGGAAATATTTTTTTTTCCACAGGTACTCAAGTGATCTTTGATTACAGTGAGATATACAAGACCTTTGTAAGGCTTGTCTCCCAAAGTTATTGGTAAAGGGAAATATTTTTTTCCACAGGTACTCAAGTGATCTTTGATTACAGTGAGGTATACAAGACCTTTGTAAGGCTTGTCCCCACAGTATTTGAGATACAATTATTGTTGTCCACAGGTACTCAAGTTATCATTGGTTATTGTAAACCATACAAGTTTGGACTAAGACTAAGTCTAAGGTATAGACTTGTCTCCCATTAACAAAGAGAGTAATTTATTTGCTTTTTCAGGTTTCTGATTTAAGAAGACAATATGTCTACCTTAGATTATTTCATTACACTAGGAAAATCTTTTGATAAGACTGGAAAAGACTTAGAACAATGGGCTGTTGCTCAATATGACAAAGCATTAGCTGCAGAAGAGAAAAAAATTGCTGCTGCTGTTGAAGAAAAAAAAATTGCTGCTGAGGAAAAAAAAGCTGCGGCTGAGGAGAGAAAACTTCAAATAGAAGAAAAAAAAGCTGCTGCAGAAGAAAGGAAAGCCTTAGCTGAAGAAAAAAGATTAGAAAAAGAAGCTGATACTGCTGCTGAACTTAAGAAATTGCAGATGCAAGTGGAGGAAAGGAGATTTGAGGCAGAACAGAAGAAATTAGAAGTTGCTGCTGCTGCAGAACAGAAAAAACTAGAAGCTGCTGCAGAACAGAAAAGATTAGATAGAGAAGCTGAAGAGAGAAAAGCAATAAGAGAACATGAGTTTGAATTAGAGAAATTAAAATTGACATGTATGAATAATGTTAATCAGGCATCTGGTGGTAATGGTAAACCCTTTGTGTACAAGGTCAAAGTACCAGCGTTTAACCCTACCAGTGATGACATAACATTTTGGCTTTCTAGATTTGAACGGGCTTGTCGATCTCATAATGTTGACAAATCACAGTATGTGAATCAGTTGTCTGAAAATCTAAAAGGGGAGTCTCTGAGTAAGTTATATTTTGTTGAAGAGGCCGACAAAGACAATTATGATGCTGTTAGGGCAGCTTTGATAAAGAGATATCAGCTGTCTGAGGAAGGTTACCGTCTTTTGTTTAAAAACAATGAGACCTGAGGTAGGTGTAGAATTCTCAGATTTCATCTCAAAAGCACGAATTACACTTTCACGATGGATTGAATTATCCAAAAACAGAGAAAACATTTGATGGTCTTACAGATTTATTGCTAAGAGACAAGGTCATGTCTTCTGTAAATAAATCATTCCTAGAGTTCTTACATGAGCGTAAACCTAGTACAATAAAGCAAATGGAAGAATATTGTGACCAGTATGCCACGGCACACCCTGACATGATTCTTAGTAACTCTAACATTAAAGAGAGTATGCCAGTTGCTTCGGCAACAGAATATAATCAGAATTACTCACACAAATTCCAAGGAGCTAAAAATAAATTTGATAAAAAGGTTAATTGGAATAAGTATCAAAACCAAGATAACCACTCAAATCAGGGTTCTTCTTCGAAGAACTGGAATCGGGCTGATAGTCCTCGACACGCGAGGGGTACCCATAATGTTAGAAATTCTCGGAAAGGGAGTAGCTATAGGAACTACCCAAGTGCTTCATGGAGAGAAAAGAAACAATATTACAGGGATACTCAATATAACGAGCATGATGATTATGATCATGAATATTATGATTCAAACCCAAATAGGGGTTATAACAGAGGCAATAATAATTATAGAGACAATTATAACCGAGGTAGATCACAACACAAAAGACATGGTAAATCTTATTACCAGGCTAACTCTGCACAACAGGAGTTCCACGACA
The DNA here is from genome assembly GCA_024509875.1 of Oreohelix idahoensis. Lineage (NCBI taxonomy): Eukaryota > Metazoa > Mollusca > Gastropoda > Stylommatophora > Oreohelicidae > Oreohelix > Oreohelix idahoensis. The sequence goes on along the minus strand of JAMPIV010002245.1, from coordinate 465,991 downwards.
CCGATAATCAGAATAATGATAAAAAAGACTCCAATAGTGTAGCAAATTCCGCTTTCGATTTTGCTAGAGCATCTGAGTGTTCGCAATGCAAAACATTATTCGATCCAACCACAATTTCTACTTTAAGCTGCGGTCACCCACTTCCCGCTCTCCATGCGTCAATTGCGCATAATGGAAGGGGTGCTCTTGTCTTTAATAGGGGCCTAATAGATGGTACTCCGGTATCAATTCTTTTCGACTCGGGGTGCACTACCATTGGAGTGAGGCAATCACTCGTAAATCCTTCTCGAGCTACGGGCAATATAGTCAAATGTGTAACATTTGGTGGCACATTGGAGAAGTACTCCACTGCCATTATCAATATTGCTACACCGTTCTTTACAGGAGAGGAGCAAGCATGTCTCTTGCCGAATCCGATCGCTGATCTTATCATCGGTCGCATTCATGGAGTGAAAGAATGCACTCCACAGCAAATCTCTAATTGGGAAAATGTTAATATGCAATCTGCTAATGCAGTAATCACTAGGGCTCAAGCTCTCAATATGCCACAATCTTCACATTCTGAAGATAATGATGCGCAGATCCAAGATGATCCCTTGGAGATTTCACACGATTCCTTTATTAAACAGCAGGAAGATGATCCTACTCTAAAGAAATTCTTTACTCTGGCAACAAAAGGTGATCCGAATAAGGATACAAATCGTAAATCTTGGATTACGATGAAGAATGGCGTACTTGTACGTATGGTACAAGACTCCGCTAAGTCCATTCATTCTCAAATCCTTGTGCCTAAAAATATGAGAGTTAAAATTTTACAGCACGCTCATGATTCGCAGTGTGCTGGACATATGGGTTTTTCCCGTACTAAAGCTAGAGTTCTTCAATCTTTCTTTTGGCCTGCTGTGAATAAGGACATACGAATCTATTGTCGATCTTGTAAAGTATGTCAAGAGATTAAATCCAGAGGTCCACGCCATGATGCACCTATTCAGGCTGCAGACATTCCCATTCGGCCATTTCAAAAAATGGCGATAGACATCATTGGTCCATTTAAGATAAAGTCTGCTAGAGGACACCAATTTATTCTGACGTGTGTTGATATGTGCACACGTTGGCCGGAGGCTGTTCCTCTAAAGAGCATAACTACTGCTGATGTCGCAGATGCTCTTTGGTTAATATTTTCTCGTCTGGGGTTTCCAGCAGAAATATTATCCGACCATGGTACCCAACTTATATCGGATACCATGTCTCAAGTAATGTCGACTCTGAAGATAGAGAGATCGCTGAGTAGTATTTATCATCCTATGTCCAATGGGATGGTGGAACGTTTGAATAGAACTCTGAAAAACCTACTAGGTAAGATAACAGAAGATCATCCTCAGGATTGGGATAGGGTTTTACCCGCGGCTCTCTTTGCATATAGAGAGGTCGCCAACGAACATACAGGATTTTCTCCCTTTGAACTTGTCTTTGGCGCGAAACCGCGAGGTCCTATGTCCTTACTTCATGATCCTATAACTGCTGATAATATTGTCGATGACACAAAATCCTCTTATGAATATGTCATCGCACTTAGACACAAGATTATTGAAGCATGCAAATTGGCAACTGCTTCTTCTGAATTTGCGAAACAGAAGGCAAGGGAATTTGCCAATAAAAAGAGATGTTTGCGTCAACTTTGTCCAGGTGACAAAGCATTTGTCTTGCTACCTTGTAGGGAAAATAGACTTCTCATTTCTTGGAAAGGTCCGTACGATATAATATCAAAGGTTTCCGATGTTGACTATATCGTCGATATTGACGGGAAGCGTAAAACCTTCCACATCAACATGCTCACGGAATTCCATGAACGTCCTGATTATTTACAACCTGTTTTCCAGGCAACGGACGATTTTCCAGTCCAACATGGACAGTACTCATCTCTGTCAGTAATACAGGATGAGGAAACGAGTTTCTCGGATGTAAATTTACCTTTTCCAATGATTCCTCTTCACTCTAATGAATCATGGAAAGATGTTGCAATTTCTCCAGAATTATCTCCAGGAGAGCAGAAACAAGTTTCTACTATGTTAGAACAATTTCAGGATGTCCTTACTGACATTCCTGGTCAAACGGATGTCATTCAACATGACATTATTCTTACTGACCATAGTCCTATAAGAGTCAGACCGTATCCTATCCCGATACATTTCCAAGCACAGGTAGAGAAAGAGTTAGATGAGATGATAGAGTTAAAAATTATTGAACCATCCACATCGGCATATTCTTCGCCGATGGTTATAGTACGGAAAAAAGACAATAACATACGTCTTTGCGTGGATTATCGCAAATTGAATCAAGTGACTAAATTCGATGCTGAACCTATGCCTTTACTAGAAGAGCTACTTACGAGACTATCGAATTCTCACTTCTTTACTAAACTCGATTTGTCTAAGGGATATTGGCAAGTTCCACTATCCGAACACGCCAAACCGTTTACTGCTTTTTCGACGCCTAAGGGTCTATTCCAATGGAATTTCATGCCTTTCGGTCTTATGAACGCCCCTGCTACATTTGTACGCATGATGCGTCGAATCCTATCTCATCGCTCAGATGTCATTGCGTATCTTGATGACATCTGTCTTTTCAGTGATACTTGGAACGATCACTATAATGGTATAAATGAACTATTGTCTATCTTACGCGAGCATAACCTGACAGCGAAACCATCGAAAGCATGTATTGGTTTTAGCGAAATATCTTTCTTAGGACACCGTGTTGGTCATGGGTTCCTAAAAACAGAAGACCATAATACAAGTAAGATACTTAACATTTCTATTCCTAAGACTAAAAAGCAAGTACGAAGTCTCTTAGGTCTAATACAATTTTATGGACGATTCATACCGAATCTGTCCTCCATTATGTCACCTCTTTCTTCCTTGCTAAAGAAAGGGTCTCCTAATGTAGTCCATTGGACTCAAGAATGTCAATCCTCTTTGGATAAGGTTAAAACTATGTTTTCTACTTCACCTATCCTAGTATTACCTTCTAAGGATAAGACATTTATTCTTCGTAGTGACGCTTCATCCACCGGGATTGGAGCTGCACTAATGCAAGAGTACTCTGGAACTCTGCATCCTGTGATGTACATTTCTCGGAAATTAAATGCCGCAGAGAAGAATTACTCAGTCCTAGACCGTGAATTATTGGCTATGGTTTGGTCAATCCTTAAACTACAAAGATTTCTTCTGGGCGCGCATTTCATTGTGGAAACTGACCAGAAAGCTCTTACGGCTATTCAGAGTAAAAATCTGAAGAGCGCGAGATCAACGCGATACGCGATTGCTCTACAGCCATTTCATTTTTCGGTGCGAGCTATCCGTGGGTCAGAAAATGTGATGGCAGATATTTTGTCTAGATGCCCACATGATTCATAACTGTTATACAGCTTTGATACAATTGTTTCTATGTTGAAATGTGTACACATATGTAATATATCATATATTGATTGTAACACTACTTAGCGGTTCATGGATATTTATTCACCGCTGATTTTTTCAATGTTTTTCGTCTTTGATGATCATGATGTTAAGATATCTTAGATGGAATTTATGTATAAACTAATGTGGAAATTGTGTCATTGCTAATATTGTAGTATGCGTTGGTGACACCTCTCTGGAAATATTAATACTTAGAGAAGTGCTTTCTCTAAGGTCATAAAACTTATGCTTATCATCTGCGCATTGTTATTGGTGCGTTGTGAGCCTATTGTATGTTGCTCCTAGATGTATTTCAAAAAAAAAAAATGTACCATTTTTTTTCCCGAGGGGTGTGGTAATCTGTTGCGTGCATATTTTTGACGCACATATTACAAAAAAATCGATATGGTTATTTAATATGGGAAAAATATAGACATGCATCCATCTGTGTATGAAAATGCTGTTTATTGTAAAAGCGAGATAATCCATGTTTGATTCACACTTTTGATTATAGGAGTAATCGGTCTGGATATCGATCCAGCGCAAGAATAGTACGCTTGCGTTTGTACTTAATTTTAGGGCCAGAAAATATATTAATTTGCTTATTGTGTTTATGGCCTGAATTCATATGTATTACATATTATTAGTACAAGTAGAATCAGTCCTATATTGTATATTTTGGATGGGTATGAGGGACTAGATTCTTGTTAGCGGAAGTATGAGTTGTCTTAACAAGTCGTGATGAGTTCCGATGTACTGCTAAGAATGGCGGGGTACGTTTTTCAAGAGCTGGTCCCTTCGTCAAGAAAAAATGTCTTACGAAGTGGTTTTTTCTTCTGGAGGAGATAGTGTCTCTACGATAGTTTGTGTTAGAGACTCTCCTTATGTCAGTATATAGATGATTCGGACTCCAGGTAAACCCAGCTCGTATTTTTGATGATCTCTCGTCGGTTAGGCCTAGCTTGACTTTTGGGTGCTTCGATATGCTAGTGTCGTGTTTTGTATCGACGAAGATGACAGATTTTCCTGCAGCGGTTATGGCTACGTGAACTAACCTGATCACCGTAGTGCTGCATGGAACCATTCATGAAATCCTTTATATATCCATTGTAAATTAACTTTGGCTGATATTCTTCCTATGAATGAGTGAACGACAACTCAGGAAGGTAGCCATGTTGGATTTCGGTCATCGTCTGTTTTGATCACTGCCAAGAGAACAGATTATTTATCTTATTATCGGACAGTGACAGAGAGATCTCAATCCTGCTAGAAACCCCCTTTTCGTGGTTTCATAAGATGATGTATCATGACATTGAACTTTGATGTACTACCCATTATTTCTGCATGTGTCATGACTTCAGATCTGCTATGTATACCTACAAATTGTTATGTCAACAAAGCCTGATGTACTCGTATGTCCCAGTGTGTACGTCTGAATAAATTGAGTAAACTAAGATTCCAGCAGTCTGCATTGGTGCCTTGTAGACACATGTGTATGAGTGATTATATTGGTCAGCACACGAACCGTACACCATTCGCGGTAATCACACTCTACACTACTACTTCATACATACACCATCCTGCGTCGGCTGAAGTGACCAAGTTTAGGGCCTGCTTCCCCTGGAGCCTTTGCCTTCCCTAACTCAGGACTAGGGTGAGTTACCCATTTACAGCTGGGTAGACTGGAGCATGCCTGATCTCAACAACACACCACTCTTCCTTACAGAGCAGACAGACTGATACTTTACAGTGGTGTACTACAGGTGTAGTAAGAAATAACGTCTTTACACTACGGGTCCTGAGAGTTCCTCTATAAATGCCTTTGTGCAGATGAGGAAGGACATCCCTCGAAACCTTCGGGTATATGAGGCTCTGTCCATTTTGGCTGGAATGACGTCTCGATAGTTCGGAGGTTTCATAGCGAATATGAGTACACATGAGGGCAAGTCCGGGCACAATGGGCTAATCACCTGTTTGCCAAGTCACTCCGATTACATGTCCCGCCCATGGGCCTTGTGCACTTGGGTACCCTCTACACCTCGTTTCACGGGGTAGAAAAGGTTTCGATTATGAGATGAGATGAGATGAGGTTGACTTGCATTTAAACTACTGCTCATTATTCATCTCTCTCTCTTTGAGTTCAATTCTAATGATGTTAAATATCTTGTGCATGAGAGTGTGTGCGCATGGGAGACTGTGATGATGATGAAGGTGACGTATGAACTATTAATTACCTCCTATCATCCTATCATCTCCTAGGAAAATCTTCTGATTTTATTAATCAGTTATGCCAAGAATTATTTGAAACTTTATCTTCTGCACATTTTAGCTGTGAGGTTAAAATAAACAAAATAAGAAAATGTATTAATAAGTATAAGATCTACTAACCTTCTTTTCCCTTCGCAAAATCCTTTAAGAACACAATTCATCACAGAACTGAATTATATCCACTCTGAATAAACACGTGTATTAGGCTAGGCGTTTTTGGGATTAATCTCTTCCTCACAAGGAAAAAACTGGACTGCTTCACTAGTAGATTATGCGGTATTATATATTTCTGGAAGTCACCTGGCCAAGCTGGGCGTCCAATGTGGTAAACCAACGCTTGTCTGAACCGCGGCCGACCAAAGATAACACCATTACAGCATGAGACGTTTTCCCCTGGCCAATCTGGGCGTCCAATGTGGTGTCACAGAAATTACAGCATGCCCAGATGTTTGATTAGGATGACCAGATGTGTTTTTACCAGATTTATCACGATGCAATGTGGGCTTCAAACGATAATGTCAGGCATGTGGACTCAATCAAAGGACTTTATTTCCCCCGATGAAAGAACAAATGTGGTTCTCCAGATATCGGTCGCGAGTAATCACAACGATGAAATAGCAAATGTGGGTCGCAAATATGGGATGAAAGAGCAAATGTCGGAGAAAATACAATATGAAAAATGTAGGAAAAGATGGAGCAAAAAGGCCTTTGCGCTCGTTTATCACACAGTGTCAAATGCACGTGTTGACCTGAATTGCGTTCGTTTTTGTAATCGTTACAACGCAGAGGTCAATAGTGTTTATGACGCAATTTTTGACCACAGCTCATGTTGCGCGCACGTGAAAGCAACAAAATTTGGGGTGAACACTATTCACTGACTACGCAACTGAAACCCTATAAAAGGATAACGCTACACAAAAAAAAATTCAGTTCATTTTCAAGCAGACATTTATGGCGTCTCTATCGATAAATTTAAGGAACATTGCTATTGGCCGACTGCATGTAGGTGAAAGTCAAAGTCAGGTTGCCAGGCATCTAAACGTGCATCAGAGTACCATCAGTCAACTTTGGCACCGGTTCCAAGCCACTGGCTCAGTTGAAGACCGGCATCGCAGTGGACGACCCAGAGTGACAATAGCAGCGGAGGATCGCTTTATTCGGCTTAGTCACCTCAGAGATAGGTTTACAACAGCTTCCTCAACTGCCCAGTCATTGCCTGCAGGACGTCATGTGTCTGATCAAACTGTCCGGAATAGACTGCATGACGCTGGACTTTGGGCACAACGACCTCACCGAGGACCTGTCCTTACGCGCCGCCATCGCCAAAATCTACTTCTTTGGGCCAACCAGCATCGTCCCTGGGCAGCTGACAATCAATGGTGACGTGTCTGGTTTAGTGACGAATCTTTCTTTTTGTTGCAGCGTCATGATAGACGGCGTAGGGTCTACCGTAGGCGAAATGAACGTTTTGCCCAAAATTGCGTTGATAAAGCTCCGCCGCACGGTGGTGGAGGTGCAATGGTGTGGGGAATGATCAGTTACAACGGAAGGAGTCAATTGGTGCACATTGAAGGAGGCTTGAATGCGCAACGATACGTCAATGAAATTCTTCGACCCCATGTCCTTCCACTTTTGGCTGCCCAAAGGTCTGTGTTTCAACAGGACAACGCCAGACCCCATTGTACACGGTTGACCACGCAGTTCCTGACTGCCAACAACATTCTCACCCTTCCCTGGCCATCCCTGTCTCCAGACATGAGTCCGATTGAGCACCTGTGGGATGAGCTGCATAGACGTGTTTGTCGCCGAGACGTTGCTCCAGCCAATCGTCGTGATCTGTTCCAGGCACTCCAGGAAGAGTGGGCAGCCATCCCACAGGCCCACATCAGACGTCTGATCGCATCCATGCCCAGGAGATGCCAGTCGCTGATCGATGCAAGAGAAGGCCACACACCATACTAACGGGAAAGCCCGTACGCCAAAAAACTCTCGTGACCCAGATGAAAAACAACTAAGGTATTCTTGTGTGCAATTTGAACAATTAACTCATTAAATTAAAAAAGTTATTGAATGTCAAAATTATGGCTATGTGTGTGCCTTCAGTAGCTATGCGTTTCTTTTTTTGAACAGTATATTTAAAGTCGTATCCACTCCAGCGACTAAATCGGCCGAGTTACTGCAAATGTCACGAACTCCATTCATTATCTACTGCTGAATATACATATAAGATAACTTTTCATACTCACCCGTAATACAAATGGGGAAAATCCAAGACATAATGTCCAAAATCAATCATCCGCCATCATAAAGGATGGTAACAAAATTACGTATTATTTCAGATGGCGCGCATCTAATTGCACCGTGAAAAGATTTGAAGTTTGGTTGGAAACATCGTTAAGGAAACATGACGTTACTGAAAAGGCAATTATAACACGAGGAAGCTCAACGTGTATGACACGGTATGTCTAAGGGAAGCAAGCAACTGATAAGAGTCGAACAGACCAAAGAACCGAATAACATCGCCAACCAAGAATTGATTACTCGGAGCAATTAAGAAGACATGCACACCATCATAGCTGGCAGACGCTGGAGCTGGGTTGGCCACGTCCTCAGAAGAGATTCCAATGTCATCACAAAAACAGCTACGCCATGGACCCCAGAAGGTAAGAGAAAGAGAGTCCGACGAAAACAACTGTGGAAATCAAGATGCAAAGAATGAACCAGAGCTGGGCCACTGCACCGAAGGATTGCGCCGACCGAGCAAAGTGGAAGCAGTTTGTTACTGCCCTACAAGACGCCGAAGCCGCGGTAGCACAGTGGTTAGTGCACTGGCTTCCTAGCTCGGTGGTCCATGGTTCGATCCCCAGTTGAGGTTGGATTTTTTAGACCGCAAACGGCTCCGGGGTCAACCCAGTCTCAAAAATTGGGTACCAGAGCAACTCTGGGAAGGTTAAGGCGGCCGGCGTGATGCTGACCACGTCACCCCTAGTGTGCCGATGGTCAAGAAAATATGGTCCTAACACTATGTTCCCAATATGCCTCAATGGGCGTGTAACGGGATCCCTACAAGACGCCACCAGGCCTGACTGCCACTGACTGCTTTGTCAGCCAGCTGCTGTGGATCCAAGAAGAGAAGACCAAATAAGAAACGAAGAAGTCAGGATTATCGTTATAAAGATATCAGTGAAGGAAAATATCGAGAGATTAGAATAAGAAGGTTTGGATTTTTTTTTTTTTTTTTGAGTTTAAACCTGCTTTAACTCTTTCTGTCCGACGAAGATTTTAGGTTTTACGCCACTACCAACTAAAGGGAAAAAAAATCCCAACTTCAGATACAAAAAAGCCACATATTTACTCAAGACTATATGTTTTATGAGTCCTGCATGCAGAAAATAAGTTTGTTTTATTATTTAATTGTATCGTCCGAAGTCCAGACATGAAGAAATCTGACTATTACAAAACTGGTGTATCAGACGGCTCGTGGAAGAATAAAGGCACACCATGAGGCTCGAGGGTTAGAAAAAAAGTTAAAGCGCAATAAACAGTTGAAAATAACATTTTATATATCTGAGTTTTCAGAAAAGGATTGTTCTCTCTCTCTCTCTTTCCCTCTGTCCCTCTCTCTTCGGTGCTTCAAGTAATGATAGATTCAATACATCTTACTCAGAGCTGGCCCTACAGATTTTCAAAGATGATGCGAAGTATCACTGTAATAAAAAAAAAATTAGATACTTCTGTTACTAAAATCTTATGGTAGTTAAAATTTTCCTTTTTTTTTTCATTTTAAATGACAGATGGGTGCTTAGTGCGCTGTTTTAAAATAATAACAATAACACTGGTATACACACATTTTGGGGCCTTAAATTTTATAGCTGTTCTTGGGTAATTTTGGGTTGCTGATTCAAAAAATGTAATCAGATTTTTTTCTATCAGCTCTAGTTTTTGAGATAACTAAGAATGACCATATTAGTAGGGCAATTGTTATGTACAATCCTAGAGTTAGGTGCTATCAGTGGCATTTCGACTTTAGTCTGCATTCATATTATATGTAATTACTGTGTATATATTACCAAAAATGTAATAAAACTTTATCACTAGCACTTGTTTAGTCAACACGCAAAAAGGATCTTTTCGAAGACTTCCTGGAATGTGATATGCCCGGACAGTCACGCTTAAGGGTCCAACAGTAATCTGCCATCATGTGGGCATCCCAAAGTCCCTGGTATCTCTCTTTCATTGTTTTTATATCTTGGTGAAATCTTTCACCTTGCTCCTCACTAAAGTCGCCAAGATTCTCCGGAAATAAATGTAAATGGTTATGGAGGTAGTGCAATTTTATGCTCATGTTGCATCCAAGTTCACAAAAACTCGACAGCATGTTTCCAACTAATTCAGAATAATTGTCTGCTTTAAAGTTATCCAGAAAGTTTTGCACAACTAAAACAAATGATGACCAGGCTGTGGACTCTGTTTTGTTCATGGAATCAATAAAATTTGGATCGTTTATTAACTTTCTAATTTGAGGTCCATCAAAAATTCCAGCTTTAAGTTTGTCTATGCTCAATTCTGGAAACTTTCTGCATAAGTAATTAAAACAGGTACCATCTTTGTTCAGTGCCTTAACAAATTGCTTCATCAAGCCAAGCTTTATATGTTATGGTTGCAGTAGAACTCTTTTTCGATCAATGAGAGGCTTATTGACAATATTTTTTTCTCCAACTTTAAATTCATCCCTCAACCGCCACTGTTTCTTTGTCCAGTGCATATCTTTTGCCCTTCTATCTCACAAACATATAAAGCATGGATATTTGGTGAATCCCATTTGCTGGCCAAGCAAGAAGTTCATCATTTTAAGATCTACACAAACCATCCAGTTATGTACTTCAATTTTTCCAAAACTGTGCTTATTGTAGCATACTCCTCCTTCATTGTAGTAGAATGAGCAATAGGAATTGAGCCATATTTGTTACCATTGTGTAAGAGAACACCCTTCAAACTTCTTTTAGAGCTGTCAATGAAAAGTCGCCACTCATCTGGTGTATAACTTACACCCATTTTGTTAACAAGACCTCCTACATTAGTACAAAACACAAGGTTGTTTTCTTTACAAAAGAATGGAATAAAACCTTGCTCTCTGCTGCGATAAAATGTAACCTTTGTTTCAGCAGTCAGTAATTTTTTTTCTTTCAATCTTGAAGCCAAAAGTTCTGAAGATACCTTGGAGAGTTTAGATCTCGGATTAGATCATTTAGTTCAAGCTGGTCGAAGCGTTGAGCATCTGAAAAATCATCTTCGAAATCACTATCACTGTCACTTGTCGTTCCACATGCCACTGCTGTCTCATCTTCTAGCAGGGAATCCGAAATCTGACTGAAAGTTGGAATTGGTATGTCATCTCCGTGTGGAACAGGTCACCTAGCAGAATCTAAATCTGGATATTTCCACTTTTTGTGATTTCTTTCCATTAATTCCCTTAATATTTACAACACAGAAATAACAGTCATCATAGTGGTTCTTGGGCTCTCTCCAAACCATTGGAATTCCAAATTTTAAACATTTTCTTTTCCCACAAGTCCACTGTCGCAGGTGTTCAACACATGTTTTGCAAACAATATGAGGAGCCCAAGACTTGTCCTGGTCACTTAGTTTTACTTTAAAGTAAGCAAAGTATGCCTTTTTCACAAAAACAGTAATATGCTTCCTATGTTCTTCTTTGAAAGTGTACTCTCCACAAATATAACAAAATAGATGCGGTGAAAGAAAACATGCTCTTCTTGAAGATGATGCCATTCTCTGTTAGAAGTGTAATAAAATAAGTAGCATACTAACATGCATGCAGTGGCTTAAAATCTAAAAAAGGCAATTCTGAGAAGATTCTTGGAAAACTGAAACTGAGAGTAAACAAGCAGTTTTCTTTTGTAAAGGACTAGACAGCAATAGTTTTTTTTTTTACATAACCTTATATAGAAAATATTGTAATAATACAGGGTGACCCCAAAAAAAAAGTGCGCGGGCCCGTTTTTTTTTGGTCACCCTGTATTAATGAAATACAAAAATGTCTGTATCTCAAAAACTAGAGCTGCTACAGACAAGTAAATGTGATATTTGGATTGAGTAGGCCTCATTTATGTACAATCAAGAGTAAAATGTTTGGCACCAAAAAAATTTTTTTTTTGTAGGGCTGTGTAATAATAGTAATAAATATAGACATATAGGAAAGCGATCAGTTTTATTTCAGGAAATAATTTATTACTTTGAAATATTCTGTTTAATGTAACTTGTTCTTTTAAAAAAATTTTAAAAAAATGTATAAATTTCGACACCTCTCCCAAGCTGGAGTCAGGTTCGACCGCACCGCTCACACCGCCCATGTGCCGACACTGATCCTACACTTCTTCTTGTTGACCTTTCAACTCTCAAAGAAGCATAGGCCTTGAACAAACTTATACCAAGTCTGTCTGCCCCGTGCCATCAGCTCAAAGCTTTTCCGTGTTTTTCTCATCCTAATCATGTCTGTCTCCACTTCTCTTTTCCATGTGAGACCAAAGGTCTCCCTATACCTCTCTTACCTTGGGGATTCCAGAACGGGGATTGTCTAGTAATGCTATCAACAGGTTTTCTCAGTAAGTATCCTATCCATCTTCAGTGTCTTCTTCTCATTTTTTGTTCCACTTGCGCTTGTCCAGTTCTTGTCATTAGTTCTTCTTCTTCTCACACTCTCAGATGTCTACTTGAATATTCTGACAGAAAGTAGTGGTCGGCTTAAGGCTATTTGTATCTCCATAAAGTTTTTCTAGGAATGGTACTGGTGACGGCCATATGTGCTTTCTCTGTTGCTCATAAGTTGGGCATCTTTGAAGCAAATATTCAGCAATTATTTTATCGGTGCCACAGTTACACTCACCGGTAGTTCTTATCTTTAGCTTGTTGAATAGATGGTATCCAAATGTGTTGTGGCCCATGCTGAGTCTGAAGATTATCACTTGTTTTCTTCTTCTGAGCTGGTATTATGCATCATTTTGTGTGTGTGTCATGGATGCTCTGCATCCCATTTGTTTCTGTATCTGGTTCTGATAAAACTATTTGCCTCTTCGAAAATAATAATTGTATCAAATTGAGGAATTATATTACACTTCCGGCAGATTGATTTCATTGTAATAATCAACTACGAGAAAGTAACATTTTGGAGATTATCAGTGATCAATCTGTGACGTAGTGTAAACATGATAAGTAACAACGAAAGTGGCACGACCTAATATGGTCATGAGGGACGGTCAGATGAGTTTGAAAGTGACCTGTAAGGGTAATATCTTATGTGTCATGCAGTAATGTTCTATATGAGAGTGGAGGAAACCCCTACCAATATCAGACGCTTATCTGCAGTTGGATGGCATTTAAATGTTAAAATAAACTATTTCTGAATGGACATTCCCTCAACGGAGAAATATGTGCATGGGAGCGAAATTTCACTTATGACCTTCATCATTGTAAGACTACTCCACTGCATTTCCATCTCTTCAAGGAGAAATCTCAGATAGCCAGGATAACGAATAGAATCAGGATTCCAGTATAGGACCGGACAGTGTACTAGAGGATCTTCTAAACTTAGAAAGGATAAAACCTCTACTCTAGTAATGGAAGCCACAAATCCTCGGAATCTGCCTACAGCGTGAATAGTTGGGAGTATACTCAGTAACACTACCTGAAAGGCGGAATCTTAAAACAATTGCCCGACAATATTCGCACTTTTCCTGTGCAAAAAGTATGTAATTCGTCCGATATCGGGTTTGTGGTACAAGTTGCCAGCACTCGACGCTAGACGCCTACATCAGACGGGTCTTGAAGACACTTGCCTGGACAACCTAAGTAGTTATCCCAGCCTTGTTGCGACGGACGTGCTACTGTCACAAGATTTGACTACTGAAGGTCCAAAGCACATGTGAGAACCAACAGCGACCGAAGCAGACGCCAACTGACCCCACACCGTCAGCTAAGTAGTATACAAGCGCAGCCAATGGACAATTCTAATTTGTCCCCCTTATCCGCCAAAATTTAAAATCATCCAATTATGACAAAAATCATCGCTTCATTTTTATAAACAACTTTATTTATTTTAATTCTGTTACTCATAATTGATTATTAAACTTGCTATATGTAAATATAAATCTATGTTCGATTTAAAATTTATTGAGTGAATGTGTACCTGTATGACTCAGGTTTAAAAAAAAAATACATAACCATACAGATCTAGTCTTTTTTTTCCTATACAGATCTAGTCAATTAATAGTTGCTGAATTACCTTCAGCTGGAGGCTCAGAAGTACAAGTCAATACTTTCCTCACAGAAGGGGCGGGAGAATAATGAGTTCATGACATCTTAGATGATCTTAGTTGTTATGCCTACTTGTCTTTAAAATCCGCTGAGGTCCCTAAAGTAGAAGTTTCATTCTTATATTTATATCTCTGCCAAGAGTAATCTTGAGCAAAGATTGATATCTATGAAGACCCTCATTTTGATACTGTAAGTATGGTCATTGTTGGACCACAGCTGCTGATGTGGGGAGACAATACCGTCACAGACAGAAAAAATACTGTTCTCAACTTTTAAAGTGCGATAAAAGCAAAAAAATAAACACATTTTAAAAACACATGTTTTACATTTTAGTTAAGGTATTGTCACAAAAAAATCTTCTACGGAATGAAGGTACTTGAATATGTGTAAAAGTGTTGATAAATACATTAATTTTAAAGCTCACCACAATTAAAGGAATGAAATGTTGAACATACTTGTAATGACAGTAAGTATAAAACTAGTTCTTTGAATGGGGGAAAAATTGGTTTTTGCCACTTCCATATCAGACTGTGACGTGCAACATCCACTCAGATTGTTCTATGCTTGAATAGAGAAGGACAAATGAGGGCTGGAAGACTTATAATTCACTGTCACTGTGACGCCTCACGACAGAAGCAGCTGAAAATAGAATTCAAATAAGTATAACACAAAATGAGACTTTTTCGCATGCGATTTTCTCCAGTCATCATGTATTTCATCATGTAAAACAAATTACTACAGAAACAACCGCTGCAAGACCTTAGTAATGCTTGGTGCAGACTGTGAGATAATTTGTGCGCTCTCTTCTTCTCTCCGGCAGTATAGAACTACATTTGTTGTGTGTACTGAATTAGGTGCATTATTCTTTTGTTAGCACTCTCTTTTTCCCTACTGTCATTGTTCACGTTTTCCGCTTAGATGCACGACAGGGCCAGACAAGCGTATCGCCCATCCTTGAGAGATTAACTGAGTCCCTAAAACGTGATAATGCCACATTGACTCCAGGTAAATGTGATCACGAAGTGTTTGCTTAGGATTGCATAATTACTTCCGACTCGACAGGAAAAATGAAAGAAGTTGTAACGTAAACATTACCAAGAATTGTCGGATGTAGCAACTCCATATATGGAGGATGACTGTTTGAAATTTTAAAACGCATGAGTCATACAGAATACTACATGAGGAACAGTTTTCATAATATGAACTATGAATGTATCGGCTGACATTTGAGCCGCCAATAAACAACCACGCGATTGGAAGGTTTGTCAGAGCGCTATGCAGGAAGCGTGGGCCGAGAGCTACGATATAACTTAGAACATCTAGCATACGACACTGCATTCCAGAAATCGTCACAAGTAGACATCTAGAACCTTGCCACAGGAAAAATTGGAGTCAGGATTTTGAATTTTTAGGAACGGAAAAACGTATTAGAGCATCTTTTATCCGCTGGAAAAGAAAACTCGTCAATATTAATATGGAACCGGACTCCTACAGAAACTACACGTAAATTACAAAGGAATTCTAGAATAAGAAATAATATCCCAGACGTGTGTTCGAGGCATCTGTGCTAAGTTACCAAGACTATTTACCTAGGTAAGACGTCTAAGATTTGCCTAGTTACTAGGGTGAGTTGTACATTTTTTAATACTTTGAATTTTACTGGTTTATACTAGCTAGGAGTGTTACAGATTCATACGAGGCTGACGACCTCAGCATGTAAAAAGGATACATTCATGAACCACCACAACAAGCGCTGGTTAAGAACCAAAAGCAGATTTAATCCCAGACTCCAAGTGGAGAAAGAAAGTGGATGATGATAACATCATATGTATTTTATCATTTGTAATGAGTTGCATGTATGCTTAAAGTTGTTCCTTCAGGCACAAGCCACTTGCCGCTATCCAGTTTAAATTTTTTCATTACATTAACTAAAAGAATGGTGATTTTGTTATTACATCCCCAGAGTTATAAGATATACACTCAGGGAGAGTAAAAATTCTGATAAAAAAATCGGTGACGGACAGCGGGGAAAGGGGCCTGATCTAAATCAGGAAGACAAATACTTAGCAGCGGAATGTGTTCTTTTATTCCCTCTAAGGTTGGTGGTACGAATTGGAGAGACCATTTGAGGTTCTACTCACGTTACCAGCTGTACTAGTCTGTGGTTCGAAGCTTGAGATCGACACGTGAAACCTACATCCCACGGGGGTGAAGATTCCTGCCTTGACCGGAAGCGGTTACCACCGGAATCCTTTGGAGACGTGCCCTTGCCACAGAGACGAAGTGACAGAACCAGAAGCGCAAACATTTCAGCAATTTGGAAGCAATGTTATAAGTTTAGCGGGCCACCTCAAAAGAATATATTTTCATCTCCCAAACCGAGATCTATGACGAACCATAATTTCTCATAATTACCACTTCATATTTATTTACATTTGTTTCAAAGTAATTGAGCAGTGACCGTGTGGCCAGAAAGATGTAATTTAAAACTGAAGAATAATCTTCGATCTAGTCTACGGTGTTTATTTGTGCAATATCTCACACGGAAATGGGCTATCCAAAGGAAACACACCTTTGGCATCTTCGAAACTTGTGAGACTCCGGGGATATGGTCAGAAACAGCCCTCGGTTGTTAGACATTTTGGCGCTGTCTGACAAGAGAGGAACACACATTGTAGAGCACAAAACCGTGAGAGGTGTGACTCCGGGGCAACAGATATCGTGGGAATGTTACCACTAGTGGGCGGACCTTGAGTTGTGTACGATTAGGAAGATAACCCTTGTTAAAATGTGATCTCATGTCATCAAAACTGGGCATAGGACTCCTGACTTACTCCATAGAGGGATGGGCGGAGCTTTGTCGGACATTTTGACGTGGCTATCAATAGGTACCGGGGAGTATAGATAAGATTTAAACTAAAAGAATTGAAGGCTTCAGTCAGAGCTGAGAAGTAGCCAGCTCGTCTTCTTGTGCAAAACGCGCCCTCGTATGATACGCAAGTGAGGTTCCGGCTGTTGCATAGTTGCGTCTGTGCTAAGAGAACTAACGACATTGGACATTGAGGTATGCTTACCTATGAGTACATTTTATAATACTTCACATTTAGTAATATTAGACGTTTCAGGTTTGGAAGTTAATGCTTTTTAGAGTTTGTCTATCTATAGTTTTATTGAAGCTGATTTGCGATGTATGTGTTTTCTAGTGTAATTTCGCGTATATCTCATCGCTATTTTCAACCGTGAGACTGTGTGTTAAATGTGTAAAGTACTAAGCGATTTTATCAGAGGAATTCTAGTGCCGCATTGCGCTGTATACATGTGTGTATGTATCATTAAGTAGATGATGTCTGTTAATTAGTACGATGCTAGTTTATTTTGTTTCATTTTATTTCAGAGAGTCCAGCAGTCTGTGCTGGGTAAATAGCTAGGTTATACGGTGTTGCATTGGAATTACTTACAAAGTAAACTTGTAGACAACATTGTTTTCTGTATAATTCATATGCTACCTGATAGGGTTTCTTTAATAAATGTGGGACCCCTGTCACCAAGAGAGTTTTTATGTGACTGCGGAACGCGTGTGAAAGTAGGCCAGAGAGAGTAACGACTACATTACACACGAATTATTCTTCTTCTTCACACATCGTCTTCGCACTGTTAGAGAGCATTAAATCTGTATATGTTGATTTTGACAAATTCATAGTTGAATTAATCATTACAGAGAGAAAGGCACATGTATGATCTAGAACACATATCTATATAGAGCTAATAAAAGGAATTTCGCTGAATTAAATCAGCTGCGGGCTTGAACCAGCAAATTATTTATATCCATCTTCAAAAAAAAAGGCGGGTCAGATACAAAGTTAACATGCTAAGACTCATTCAGCATAGTTCTTGACTTCTGAAATATCTTGTGAATATTCCCTCGAGGTAGAAGCATCATTATCCTTCTATCTACAACTCTGCCAAGAGTAATCTTGTGCGAAGGTAGACACCTTTGAAGATCCACATTAGATACTCTAGGTTTTGGCCACTGTTGGACCACTACTGCAGAGCAAGGGGAGGCAACCCGTGACACAGACCTCGTGCAAGGGACCAACTGCGGTGGTGGCTACATGCGCCGTAATGATTGCAAAGGATATTGAAAAAGACAACGATGATGATATTGATGATTTTCTCCAAGCCACTGAGGCCTGACAGACAAAATCAGTGCTTGGAATTAATCTGTGCCCATTTAAAGAGTGCGCAGTAACGAGCTTACATGTTTAAGCTGAAGGGGTATATACATACCTGATTCTCATATTTCACAGGCAAATGTGTATAAGAGAACCGTTCATTAAACGTCAAGAACAACGTCTTGTGTGCAAATTGAAATACCAAAAGAAAAAAAAACTCAGTAGTTTTGGAAAATACCCTGAAGGCAAAAAAAAAAAAAAAAAAAGCATTTCTAATGCCCTGTAATATGAGAACCGATATTAAAAACACCTTGATGGGGAATAATTGGCAGGCAGGTAGCAAGTGAAATTGTCAATGACATCGAAATACTCCAGTAGCAAAAGGGGCGCATATCTTTAACCAGCACTCAACGACGTGTTAATGTTTTCACACTGCGCAAAAAAAGCCTAAAGTATCAAAGTAAAGCTTAAAGAACAAATATAACGCTATTCGATGTATGCATCATTACTGGTTTTTTTTTTTTTTTTTTTTTGGTTGGTGAAAGAGAAACACGGAAAACGGGTAAGAAACTTGAAGCCACCTCAAATTATATGACGTCATATGTACGAATTACATAATACTTATCGCTCAGTTTTTTCCTTCTTCTCTATCAGTGTGGCAGAGTGAAAAGAGAGCTAGCTTCTCGAGGCAAATGACCGAGTTTAAATCCAGGTTGCATCTCGCTCCAGGCTGGCGAGCTATAATAATAGGTACCAGAATCTGCTCTCTACAGCTTCGAGTGGTAGAGTGATTAAAGCCCTTGCTTCTAGAGCAGGGGTTCTTAACATTTCTTATGCCGTGTACTATTTTAATTGTCATGAGAAAGCTACGGGCCCTTTTGATTGTCCGGTGAAAGCTACGGACCCCTTTCATTGCACGGTGAAGGTTACGGACACCCTTGATTGTCCGTTGAAGACTACGGGCTCTTTTGATCTTAGAAAAATTATACATAGACGCATGATTAAAATTATTGCAGACATATAATAAATTTGTTTACAACTAAAAATCGTGAATCTTACATATAGCCATACTGAAATTAAAAAACGATCTTAAAAAAAATAATATAGTTCTGGAAATGGAAAACAATCTTTGATAATTTTCCGAGTAAAAATTGTAGCGAAAATGAAATTCAAATATTTAGTTATGTACACGGGCCCATTAGAATTCATTCCTAACACGGGCAAAGACACTCTGGAATAGCCACGTAAACTAGTGTCTTTATGATAAATTATGAATTGCACAACATAAATTCTGCTGTCTCTTTATGGTGAATGGCCCGATCAGGATAATTCTTTTGGGATTTGAACAGCAACTACAAATACATGTAATTATGGAAGTAGGAAATCTTTATCTTTAGTATTTGACGAGGAAATTATGATTGTGTCGGTAAATTCGCACAACAGCATTGAAATCCCACGAACGCTTACAAAAGGAAAGTGATCTCATGCGCGGAACTCTGAGAAAACACGGGTTAGACCTGAGAGTATATAAGCCCGGTCTCAAGACACAGTATCTCAATAACGCACAGACTAGCTCGTAATCATGTAAGAAATTTATACACCAAGGTGCTAATTTTTTACTATACATCATTAATCAATAAAGTGCATTGATTTGTTTTTTGTTACTGCAGTTATGAAATTACTTACATTTCCAGTTATAATTCTGTTGTGTGGTGAAAGAAATATTAATAGTTTACAAGTTTTAGGGAATAAAAACGAGCTGCTTTCACATAATTACATAACACCTCTGGAGCATAGGATAAGTCTAGCGAGAAGGTGTCTTATCTATCAGTTCTCTTCAACAGCTCCCATCGAGAACTGTGCAGTTAACTACTTGACTTGTCTTGTGCCTTCCTTGCCTCTGGATAACCAGTTCTCTTCTTCATTTCTGAGAACTATACTTTCTAATTTTTTTATCCAACATTCATCTTGCCACATACCCTAATGGGACCCTGTACCACAGGTTAAGAAATTCTGTTCAAAATTACCACGTTCTAAATCTGATAGCGTCGCGACCCAGTATGTTCAGCTGTAAAGGGCTACCCAACTCGGCTGTTGAGTTAGAAAAGGCAAAAACAGCGAGTAGGGGAACTGGTTACCACAACTCATAAAGTTGAGACCAATTACAGTAAAGTCTCTAACACTTCACTCCTCAAAGGCTAAATCTGTTGTGGGACTACAGATAATCTGCTATGAGTTGGGAAAAGCAAAGGTGGCGTGGAATGAAATTGGTCACCCCCACCTAAAAAAAAAAAGGTGAGACCTAGTATATTGAAGTCTCTAACATTTCATCCCCCTTCTGCAGTCCACAATTTCCTGATATATCAATGCCGGTCAAACATTGTTAGATTAAAATGTAGCAAAAAAGGAATCTACATGCACGTTTCAGCTCTCATCTATGAGTGGAAATAGAGATTTTTAGCGTCAAAGACTTGAAACGCGACAAAAATATAGAATATAATTTTGATCTTTAAAAAAATCGGTTAAAAAACTGCATACGTCGTCTTCATCTAGTAGGGCTTCTTCTCCAGTTTTGATCATCGGTAAGCTAGTGATAGCCGCTATAAATTCATGATATTCGGTTACAAGTCATTAGGCATACCCATTGATCTGTAAAAGACAGGAGAAACTCACTTCAAGTAAAAAGTCAACAGTGTAAAAACAACAAAAGGAAGATTGCAACGCGGGATATGAGAGGTGCGAAAGAAAGATTATTAGTATCACCAAAAACAAAACAAATAAATATATATATATTAAAGTTAGTTGCTTATCCTTTACAGGACGTGGCAATCAACCCCAGCTTTTATTGGCTGTTTGTGATTTTTCTAGGCAGTTTTTTCATTCAGTAGTTTGCCATTGCTTTCTGAACGGTACGGCGCTTATACCATTGTTAAAAATCCACACAAAGCGATCTGCTACCAAACCGCCTGCAGCAGGTTTCGAACCTGGCATATCTGGATTATGAAACTGCGTTCATATCCATTAGGCCACAGACGCCAATATATATATATCTTACTAGCAATAAAAGGGTAAAGGATCCCGTTACACACCCATTGAGGCATATTGGGAATATGGTGTTAGGCCCATATTTTCTTGACCATCGGCACACTAGGGGTGATGTGGTCAGCATCACGCCGGCCGCCTTAACCTTCCCAGAAGATACTCTGGTACCCAATTGGGGCTGGGTCGACCCAGGAGCCGTTTACGGTCTAAAAAAATCCTACATCATCTGGGGATCGAACCATAGACCACTGAGCTAGGAAGCCAGTGCACTAACCACTATGCTACCGCGGCTCCCTATATAGCCCGTCAATATTGACAGGTTTCTAATTATAGTGTGTTATTTCGGTTACATGTATTACAGACGGTACTATTACCACTGTGGTCATTTCATTGCAGGCGACCGCCATTAGATATGTGTAGTGAAAATTATATGGATGTATTAAATATGAAAACATGGAGTAACCTTCCTAAATGACATGTGGAGCAGTGATAATGATCTATTGGACCGTGAAATGACTAAATAACTAACATTTCTTTTATGACAACATGTCTCGTAATTGTTCGTGCATCTTTTAAAATCTTGACTTTCCATAATCAAACTGTTCATGCACTCCGTCATTTGCGCACTTTTCTATTTTCGGGAGTGTACATACTCGTATAAGGGAAACAATACAATTATTGTCTAACTTTCAACCACGGTTGCACCCCTTTAGCTGTGGTTGAAAGTTAATGTACTTTCTCGAAAATAGAAAAAGTGCGCAAATGACGGTGTGCAAGATGTGACTGACTGACCGACGTACTTACAGCGGGTATTAAGGTATTGAAATGCATGGAGGCACTTCTGGAGTCATACATATATGACCACAAGATAAGCACAATGCTATAATAATAATAGCCCCTTCAGTCATAACTGACTATGGGAATGCGCCCCTGAGGTGACAGCCCTCAGCTGCTTATTTTCCTGGTGCTCCTTTCGACGTTTTCTCCTCACCTCTGCTTCTTGTGTGAGCCTCTCTTCGCCCAATCTGAGGTGGCGC
Organism: Oreohelix idahoensis; assembly: GCA_024509875.1. Taxonomy (NCBI): domain Eukaryota; kingdom Metazoa; phylum Mollusca; class Gastropoda; order Stylommatophora; family Oreohelicidae; genus Oreohelix; species Oreohelix idahoensis. The sequence goes on along the minus strand of JAMPIV010002245.1, from coordinate 443,683 downwards.
CGTAAATAGCATCGCCACTTAGTGCGACGGCAGCTTTATCCTCCCATGTTGCTGGATCCATGTCCAGTGCCCTCATATCTCTCTTGCACACATCTTTGAACCTCAGCTGTGGTCGCCCAACTGTTCTCTTGCCATCTGCTAATTGTCCGTAGAAGATATCTTTTGGGATGCGACCATCATTCATGCGGCGAACATGGCCAAGCCAGCGAAGTCTGCGCTGTCTAAGAAGCGTATACATACTTTGAAGGCCAGCACGTGATAACACCTCGACATTTGTCACTTTATCTTTCCACGAGATGCCGAGGATGCGGCGTAGACACCGCAAATGGAAGGTATTGAGCCTTCTTTCTTGCTTAGCATAGGTCGTCCAGGTCTCGCTGCCATATAGGAGTGTGCTGGTGACGCAGGCATTATATACCGCAGCTTTGGTCTTCATTGTGAGTTTAGAGTTTCCCCAAACAAGCGATGTGAAGCGGGCAAAGGTAGCTGCAGCTTTGCCAATGCGGCTGTCGATTTCTGTATCCAGTGAGAGTTTGTCATTGATGGTAGACCCTAGGTATGTGAAGTGGTGCACCACTGCCAATTCATAGTTATCGATAGTGATAACTGGTGCAGCACCCACATCCTGACTCAGCACATTCGTTTTCTTTAGACTTATTGTGAGGCCAAAGTCCTTGCATGCTTTAGTGAAGCGATTCATCAAGCTATGAAGCTCCTGTTGGCTTTGAGTGACGACTGCAGCATCATCAGCGAACAACAAGTCTCTTATAGTGACCCTTCTGATTTTTGTTTTTGCCTTCAGCCTTGAAAGATTAAACAGACGGCCATCTGACCTAGTGTGAAGGCATATTCCTTCAGTTGCATCTCTGAATGCATGTTTCAAGAGTAAGGCAAAGAAGATTCCGAAGAGGGTCGGAGCCAGAACACAGCCTTGTTTAACGCCACTTCGTATATCAAAGGGCTGTGACGTGTTTGCAGCATATTGGACTGTTCCCTTCATGCCGTCATGGAATGACTTTATCATTTCCAGCATTTTAGAAGGGCAGCCTATTTTCAGGAGGATTTTAAAGAGTCCATCCCTACTAACCAGGTCGAATGCTTTTGTGAGGTCTATAAAGGCGATATATAATGGTCTTTTCTGCTCTCTTGATTTTTCCTGAAGCTGGCGGAGAGAGAAGATCATGTCTGTTGTTGATCTGCCAGCTCGGAATCCACACTGTGACTCTGGATATATGCGCTCAGCTAACTTGTGTAGTCGCATTAAGATGACTTTGGCAAAAACCTTACCAACAATACTAAGAAGAGAGATGCCTCTGTAGTTATTGCAATCACTTCTGTCTCCTTTATTTTTATAGTGTTACAATCTTGGCATCTCGCATGTCTTGAGGAATAGTTGTCTCTTCCCAGCACTGGCACAGCATCCTATGCAGTGGATGTAATAGCGTGCTCTTACAGCATTTGATTAAATCAGGAGGAATCCCATCACTGCCTGGTGCTTTGCCAGAGGCCAAGCTATCAATGGCCTTGCTGAGTTCCTCTAATGTTGGTTCGGCATCCAGCTCCTCCATAGTTGGCAGACTGTTGACACCATCAAGGGCTGCAGGCGTAACGGTATTGTCTCTAGCGTAAAGCTCAGAGTAGTGCTCGACCCACCTCTCCATCTGTTTACCCTTATCGGTTAGCTTCTCTCCGCTGATGGTTTTTAGCGGTGCCGTCTTACTTTTATGGGGGCCAAGTGCTTTCTTTATACCGTCATACATTTGTCTAATGTTGCCTGTTTGCGCTGCTATCTGGATGCTCTCACTGAGCTGGAGCCAGTAGTCATTTGCACAGCGTCGAGCAGTTTGTTGAACTTTGCTTCTCGTAGCCCTCAGGATCTGTAGGGTTCTGGCACTCGGTGAACGTTTGTATTCATTCATAGCACTGCGCTTAGCTTCAATGACAGGTGCCATCACATCTGATGAAGCATCAAACCAGTTATTTGACTTTGCTGTTTTCTTACCAAAGGTGGCAAGTGCAGTACTTTGAATGGTGTTCCGTAGATGCTCCCAGTTCTCTGTAATAGTATCACCATGCTGAGGGCTACTGAGCACTTTCTCGAAGGTCGCAGTGAATTGAGCGATCATGAAAGGGTCTGACATCTTGCTGGTATCAATGCGTGGTGTCCCTTCATGTCTGACACGATAGAGTTTTCTTGGTTGTGCTCTGATTTTGCAGCAAACCAAGGAGTGATCTGTATCACAGTCTGCACTATGGTACGAGCGCGTGGAGAGCACAGACCTGAGAAGTGGCCTTCTGACGAGAATCAGGTCAAGTTGGTGCCAGTGCTTGGATCGTGGGTGTCTCCATGACACCTTATGCTGGGGTTTTGTCTGAAAGTAGGTGTTGGTCACGCAGAGGTCATGGTGGACGCACAACTCTAAGAGCCGTTGTCCATTTTCATTCATCTTGCCAATACCAAACCTGCCCAGACATGAAGGCCATGAAACATTATCGGCACCCACTCTAGCGTTAAAGTCACCAAGGAGAACAAGCTGTTCTTGCCTAGGTATGCTTTTGATAATTGCTGTTAGATTCTCGTAGAATTCATCTTTAGCTTCTGAGGCAGAGTACAGAGTAAGAGCATACACACTGACAAGGGTGATGGGACTTGTGCTAGTTTGCAGGCGGAGCGTTAACAGGCGTTCTGATCCATTCTCGCCTGATTCAACCATTTTAGTTAGCGATTTTTTGACCGCAAAACATACTCCGTGTTCTCTAGCTTTATTAAGATCTTTCCCTTGCCAATAAAATGTGTAGTCCTTCTCGCTCACCGTTCCAGAGCCCGCCAGGCGCGTTTCCTGAAGTGCAGCTATATCCACCTAAAGTCGTTTAAGCTCATCATTAATTATGGCTGTCTTCCTTACATCGTTTACATCTTGTAGGTTTTCGGATAGTCCAGTCAACATAGTCCGGACGTTCCAGCATCCCAATCTGAGAGTTTGCTTATTTCTATTTTTTCGATAATTGCTTGGTGCAAAATTTTCTGTCCACAGTTCGGGTTTGACCCTAATCCCCATGCACCCAATGGGGAAAGCAGACAGTGGCGGGACAACACCTTATTGACTGGGGGCTGCCCAGCTTGAAGCGGGCGGTAGCTGTCCAGTGAGATCCTAGAACCTCTCCCACTGTCGGAAGTAGCCCCTGGCGCCATGCCCTACGCCAATTGGGCAAAATGCTTATAACCGGTAACTGCTACTTCCCGTGTTTTGCCGACACCTATAGGGTGAAGCTGGAGTGTCCTCTCCAGGGCGCGAGCTTGGGCACAGTTATATGGAGATCAAGCTGTTGCCCATGCAGCATGTTCCCCCTCTCCACACAGCCGGTAGATCCAAAGGAACGGCAGTAGCCGATACAGTTTGGTACCAGCCATGTCGCAGGAGTTGCCAGAATAATGTCGAATCGACATTAGACTGCCTTAGGGACTCCGACTCCGGATTTATCCTCAGGGTTTACTCCCGAAGCCAATTCCATAAATGGATATTCCCGCAAGGCAGCGGTGGTTTGAATTCAGAGCTCCTTCTCTTAGATAATCTACCAACCAAGGATCACGAGCCCTATCTGCCCGAAGCTGCTGGTTTTAAGGCGCCAGTCGCTCGCCTTTGCCCCTTCTCCCGTCAGTGGAAACAGTTCCGCCGGGCTCAAATTGAGCCACACGTGAAGGCCGGGAGCTGGACTTGGTTGTCAGAGGCTGTTTGAGGCGCGTGCCATAGAAGTATTTTATCTGCAGTGAGAGCTTATCCTCACTACAACTCCCGGCAATAACAACCTTTGGAACAAGATAAGCACAATGCTACAGTATACAGATGTCGAAGTGAACCTCCGTCTGTGAGGCTAATTGCATCCTCATTTACTCTTGAAATCATCGACACATTTCCAGTGATTACCCCTATGGTGAAACATGTTGAGAACCCAGCATTGCACACTAAGCTTGGAGGAGTCACTTAAGCCCCAGCCGGAACTCTCGCTTTTGCCTGGTTGGCTGCGTGCAAATGTATCTCACTGCGGGTCCATGATAGGCAGAGGGAGCTGAAAAGTGACTGTGTATGACGTGACAATTCCTTGGGAGAGCCCAGAACTAGAGTACAGTATTTTAGCTCTGCCTTTTTGGACAGCCCCCTTGGATGGCGAGGAATGCACAGTATGCCATGCACTTCTTCTTCCTAGCTTGGGACCAGAAGTGATTGTCTTTTGCGTGCAAGTCAAGCTGGAGAAACTGAAGCTATATAATGACTTCCACTCAACACACTTCGGGATGGCAGAAAAGCCACAGAAAAACCTAGATCTACTATTTAGATAATACCAAGGAGTCTTCAATTTGGTATTGACTACAAAAGAGCGAAAAGCTCAGCACCCCGAGCTACATATATCATCACCATCATTATTATCCTTCAACTCCCAAAGGAACCTTAGCTTTCAACAAATTCATGCCAGCTATATTGTCATGTGCCATCTGCTCAAGGTCTGTTCATGCATTATTTATCACTTTCATTTCTGTCTTCAGTTCTCTTCTCCATGTGTTTTGCGTCTCCCTCTTCTTCTCTTACCTTGGGGATTGCAGAACAATGACTACCTTGTAATGCTATCAACAGGTTTCCTCAGCGTGTGGTCCAAACTATCGCCATCGTCTCTTTCCCTCTCCTATTTCCATTGGCTCTTGTATGGTTCTTGTCCTAATTTCCACATTGGTGATATTGTTATCCCACTTCGATCCACCTATTCCACGCAAGCACTGATTTATGAAAGTCTGGGACTTATTAGTTGTTTGCTACATATACAAAAAGTTTAAAATAAAACAACTATGACATCAAAATATTTTTCGGGAAAAGAACCATACAGTGACGTTTAATAAGACCAAAAAAAAAAAAAAACAACAACAACAACAAAAAACAGTCTAGTTATTTGGTTAGTAACCAGCGGAAACGTCTGCAGAAGCACAAGGTTTTGAATTCGGAAGAATAGGGCGTCCGAGAAGACGGTAGGTGGTTATCTAAGCCAGGGTTCCTTAACCTGTGATCTACGGTCCCCTTGGGGGTCTGTCAGTGGATTCTACGGGGTCTATAGCTTTCATTAGACAATCAAAGAGGTACATATATTTTATCGAACAATCAAAGAGGTACATAGATTTTATCGAACAATCAAAGAGGTACATATATTTTATCGAACAATCAAAGAGGTACATATATTTTATCTGACAATCAAAGAGGTACATAGATTTTATCGAACAATCAAAGAGGTACATAGATTTTATCAGACAATCAAAGAGGTACATAGATTTTATCTGACAATCAAAGAGGTACATAGATTTTATCTGACAATCAAAGAGGTACATAGATTTTATCTGACAATCAAAGAGGTACATAGATTTTATCTGACAATCAAAGAGGTACATAGATTTTATCTGACAATCAAAGAGGTACATAGATTTTATCTGACAATCAAAGAGGTACATAGATTTTATCTGACAATCAAAGAGGTACATAGAATTTTCCATCTCTTGACAATCAAAGGAGTCCACCAATGCTTCTTATGGCATATCACTACATTTATGGGGAGGGTGCCAAAGGTAGGATCCGCCTTGGGTGCCAAATACTTTAGGGCCGCCTCTGGTTCCTATAACAATTTGCTAGCTCCAAGCACAACCTCTTGTTAGTCGCTTTGTGTGACATGCCTAAGGTTGATGTAGTCCTATTTTTTTTTTTTCGCCTTCTCAGAGACCCCCGGGAAATACACGGGGAAAATAACCAAAACATCTGGAGATCAAAAACAGTGGAGATGGGGAGATGGTTGTGGCAGACTCTCGGGGAACAACCAACATTATCTTGACTGCTCTCACGGCAAGCAGAAGAGAGGAGAAAACGTCGATAGGAACACCAGGAAAATAAGCAGCTGAGGGTTATCACGTCAGGGGTGCTTCCCATAGTCAGTTATGACTGAAAGGGCAATTATTATTATTACTATTATGATCTTGAAAAGAACCTACAAAGGAAGAAGACAATAGGGAAGTGAAGAATATGGAGATGGACCTCAGAAGAGGAAGTTAAAACCATCGGAAACATAAAGGGGGAAGTAAAGGACTGTAAAAAACATTGAAATCATCAACGGGCAACAATTGCAGCCCTTTGTTCCAGGGGAGGCTAAAAGAAAAATTATGGTGACAAACTAAACATTTTCCGTGTGGATAAAACTGTAATTCAGGATCCGTTTATATAGGACTGAATGTACTGCTGAATGTGATGAATATGGTGAGAGAATGTATGAAAGTCATGATCTTGAATCTTGAAGCGAACAAAAATATAGAATATATCATGTCACATGTGTATCTTATGGAGCATGAGGCTACCACTACAGATGGCAACCTTGAGACAGCCTACGCCGAAGCACAAACTCTAGAAGCAGTAGTTTCTGTAGCAATATGTTCTACGTGATGAGGTTGCCAGCTGCCATGCACAACCTCTAGATATCTGAGGAAGCAGTTGTCATATTCTTTCTGTGTCTGCTCAGAGACCGCCCGGGACTACAGGAGACAACATAGGTAACATGGAGTGTTATTAAGATCGGGGGAGGGGAATAGCAGCCAACGTTACGACCATGTCTTTGTCAAGGACAAGCACGAAATAGTAAAAAGCATCGGTAAAGGTACTTCCGTACAAGATACTGCCAAAGTGGAGTGAGGTATTAGCGACTTTCTATACTCAGGCTTGTGCCTTTTCATTCCCTAACTCATGAGTATGGAGCCGATGGAAGTGGGTCGAAACACTTGTCAGATAGGGAGACTTCTGATGATCAGGTTACCTCCTATTGTAACGCTCTGGGTAGTGTCCCTATCATGACTCCTAAAGCTACACCCGCCCCACTACCTTTTTTACGACTAGAGAACCTCTTAACCAGGGGTTCTTAACCTGTAAGGTCATGGATCTTTTGGGGATCAGTGAATGGATTCTGGGAGGTTCGTGTACATAATCTTAAATTTATAATGTTATCCTCTTCTTATCATTCGTTACTTCTTGTTTTGTTTCCCACAAAGCGCAGTGGTTAGTGCACTGGCTTCCTAGCTTGGTGGTCCATGGTTCGATCCCCAGTTGAGGTGGGATTTTTTAGACCGCGAACGGCTCCGGGGTCCACCCAGCCTTTTGAATTGGGTACCACAGCAACTATGGGAAGGTTAAGGCGGCCGGCGTGATGCTGACCACATCATTTCGAGTGTGCCGATGGTCAAGAAAATATGGGCCTAACATCATATTCCCAGTATGACTCGATGGGCGTGTAACGGGATCCTTTACCTTTTTTTTTAACCTTACAATGGCCCTTGGGTGAACATCCAATCATTTGTTAAGACAAACAGTTGATGAGCCTGTTGTGTCCCGGCTTGCCCTTAAACAGATTGCAATATACCGCTATGTAACCTTTGATCCACATTTAAAATGTAAAACTTTTAATTATGCTTTTAAGTACATTTTTATTTTTTATTTTTTTAACCAAGAAGGGTTCTATAGCCTTCATCGGACAATCAAAGGAGTCCATTGCACACAAACAAAGGTTAAGAAACCTTGCTCTAAACAATTCTCCGGAAACCACTAAAAATGAAGGCACCACGGTTTACAAGGCTGACCACATCACCCCTAGTGTGCCGATGGTCAAGAAAATATGGGCCTAACACCATATTCCTAATATGCCCCAATGGACGTGTAAAGGGATCCTTTACCTCTTACCTTTTCCTACGGTAAACAAGCACTACCACTTAATTACTAACCAACTCAAATATGTAAATCCAATTTAAAACTACGGGCCACAAGAAACATTAACTACGCACAATGTACAGAAATATAGTGTATGCGGTAACTTGCTGGTGGACATTTCTGCTGCAGAACATTATCTTCCAGACAAGAAGTTATGCATTGTTTTCAATCACAGAAGGAAAAAAAAGGGAGGGGGGGGGGGGGGGGGGGGGGGGGGGGGGGGGGGGAGGGGGGGGGGGAAGAAGGTTACACGGATAAGTAAAAAAAATGTGGCTGCAAATAATACACAATTATGGTTATATTATAAGGCCAGAAATACAAAAACTGTGAGAAAAGAAATACAACACTGCAGGGTATCTTACTCTGTGGTCCATAGGCCTCTTGTTATTATATGAATAGATTCTAGGGGGTCCAAGTATACAACCCAAAACTTGTGAATTTTATTTTCACCAACATTTTTACACGGAAAATTATCTTAGGTTTTTGCATTTAAAAGAAATATATTATTTTTACATATTGTTTCTATATTTCAGTATAACTAAATGTAAGCTAAACAATTCTTCTTTGTAATAAAATGTATTATTTGTATGCACACAATTTAATTGTGCGTCTATGTGCATTTTTATCTAAGAAAGGATCTGTAAAGTCTTCAACGGACAATCAAAGAAGTCTTTAGAACACGAAAGGTTTAGAACCCCTGCAATACTGTTAGCATACCATGAGTCAAGAAATACAGTTCTTCCTTTTTTTTGTTTTAAGTAAAAGAAAGGATCCGGCGTGATGCCGACCACATCACCCCTCGTGTGCCGACGGTCAAGATAATATGGGCCTAACACCATATTCCCAATATGCCTCAATGGGCGTGTAACGGGTTCAAAAGAAAGGATACAATAAAGAACAAAACAAAAATTGGAAGTCGAAGACTACAATTATTAAAACTCAATTTTAAAAAATAAAAAAATAAACAAGAGCTGACATTAGCTTTGCTGACGATGGAAAGGACACACATTGAGGAAACAAAAGACAGTCCTTGTTCTGGAATCCCCAGGTAAGGAGAGACAGAGGATGGCCAAAATATAAAACACACGGAGAAGATAACTGGAGATAGAAGTTAAAATGATGAAGAAGATGTGGAAAGAAGTTGAGCTGATGGCACGTGACAGAAGGACTTGGCATATGTTTGTTGAAGGCCTATGCTCCTTGGGGTGCTAAAGGGCAGTGACTGATTGATTGAACATTAGTGCGTTAATAATACTGCAAGACGTAAGAAATAGATTCTCTTAAGAGAAGCATTTTTTTTTTTTTAGCATTCATTCTAGCGATATTGAGCGTCCGTTTCTTCTTCTTCCTCGTTCGTCCTGAAGAGTACGTTGGTTGCGTTGTGTCCGTTTACAGCGAAGCTGCGGTATTTGCGCCTTTCGGCCGACACATCCGACTTCCGCACGGCATTTTTTGGAACCGGGTTTGCCTTCCCTCTTCGATCCCTACTTCTCAGCCAAACTGCAGTGATGCAGCCTGTTTCCAGGACCACCACTTGGAGGTGGAGTAGGGTCTTGGTCAGCTCTGGTTTGCTGACCCTGACGCAGGCAGTCAAACTATGGGTTGCTTACTGCATTCATCACTGTTGATGCGTCTTGGGTCTCAAGCGTCCGTTTGGCAGAGTGGTTAGAGCGCTGGTCTCTCGCGGCAAAGGTACCGGGCTCGATTCACGGTATCATCATGCTCCAGTCAACCCAGCTGTAAATGGGTACCTGACTTTGCTCTTGAAATAGGGAAGAAAAGGGCAGCGATGAAGGGAACTGGTCATCCCACCTCTCGATGCTGGACCTGGTATGGTGAAGTCTCTAACACTTCACTCCCCTACGGCAGTATCTGCTATGGGACAACCTTGACCTTTACCTTACCTAGCGATATTGGTGATGAGTTTTTGTGCTTTCAAATATTCTGTAATTGGTTTTCTGAGCTATTCATATTTCTTGCATGTTAGCAGATAATGTTTTTTCCCCTCAAGACATGTTCGGCAATAGGGTCCCTCTATCATCATATACCTTGTTCCTAGCTGCAATCTAATAAGTTTTTTTTTTATTGCAGGGTGTTTTTACTCTCTAGATATCTGACATGTTCGTGTTGGATCTATCAGCAACTTATGGGCGTGTCTGCCTTTCTTGCTTTGTTTCATGTTCTCTGTCCATTTACGTACTCGGAGAACTACACAACATAGTAAAATGTTATATTACCAAAATAAGAATCAACATATAATATAACAGGAAGGGGACAAAACACATGCATTACCGACATTAGGAAACAACACAACAAATGCCAGAGAACTTGCAACCTGGAAGAACTAAAGGTAAAGGCAGATCTATTTCACATACTGTCGTAGGGGAGTGAGGTTTTAGGTCCAGCTTCGAGAACTGAGGTGACCAGTTCTCTCCCTTGCTGTCTTTGCCTTCCCTAACCCAAGAGCGGAGTCAAGTACTCATTTACAGCTAGGGAGATGGAGTGTCGACGATACCTGGTTTTCAACACGCAAACTCGTAGCTTTACCGTGACAGACAAGCGTTCTAAAAATTCCGATTATTATTATTATAATCTGACTGCTTACCTAGTTTTAAATAACAATAGAATACGGATTATCGTTGAGTGGAGACTTCAGATTTAGTAACAACTTAAAAAACAAACAAACAACAGCGACTACATTATGTCCAGTGCAGCAGTGAAACACAGGAAGATCAATGTAGTACTTAAAACTACTCTAATCGTAACAATGAAAATAAGTAAAAATAAGGGACATTAACAAAACTGCTCAGTATAGCACTAAAACAAACTCAAATACAATGTAGCGCTGCAAAACTACTACGGCAGAGTTTGTTAATACGTTAAAACTTAATTGCTATTTCAAGAAACTAAAGTCGACAACAGCATTTCAAAACTATCTTCGCTATTGCTTTTCGACTACGTCAACACAGCTTTAAACAAAAATCAATTTACTATGTAAAAATACAGGAAGCTCATTTTAACAAACTCACCCCTAGCTCCGAAAAAAAGTAACTTTCCACTGATATCCTACCTATAAAAATATTAGCAAGCTCGTTTACACTTTAAATTTGTTTAATTGAGCATTTTAAAAGCAGATTCCGCGGAATATATTGAAGTTATTTGTTAATATATGAACAGGAAATCAGAACAGAATGAAAACTTTCTACAACACTCAGGTTAACATGAATCACAAACACATCGAAACATGCGTTTAAAATGATACACAATGCATACATGAAGTTATAATTAATGCAACATCAATCGATAATGTAATCCACCAAAAGCTAACATAAACCTCTTTACCACGTCACTAATCCCCCCTTATTTTGCCACTGGAAAAAAAAAACCATACACGCATATGCATAAAAAAACTAGACCCTAAGTCCTCCCACATTTATCAGAACTGAAAATAACGAAGTTTCATATCCAATGGTATTTCGAAATAACAGTACCTTTAACAAAAGACATATCACACTGCGAAAATAAACGAAAGATATAAAATTCCACTTTATTACGGGAAAAGATCCGCTTTAGATGCGGAGTGCATTCCCGGGAACAAAGCGCTCGTCACCCACTAACCCTCCTCGCTGTCAACATTGCGAACTTCAGCTATTGCTTCCACCACCACCCTATCTTACATCGGTGACAAGGACAGCATTTCTTAGTGATGACGGCGGTAGAGAGGGCTCGCACCGACTACAACAAACAGCGGCTCATGTTGCGCCCTTTAGTCCAGCGCGGTGGGGGCGATAACAAACCCCGCATTTTAGGGCCTTTCCCGACCTGGAAAAGCCCACGAGGTGTTGCACTATTGAACTGCTTTATGCTGTTGACAGAAGCTATTTTCGGAACCTATCGAGGAATTCAGGACAAGGTCACTAGATATAGATAGATAGATAGATAGATAGATAGATAGATAGATAGATAGATAGATAGATAGATAGATAGATAGATAGATAGATAGATAGATAGATTCGATTCCCAGTTGAGGGAATATAATTTACGGACATTATTTTCAGAACCGGTGGTCCTAACTATGTCGTACTCCCCCGTGGTCTCCTGGGCAGTGAGATCGGATGCCTAGCCTTCTCAGATACGGGCGAAAAAATAGGAGGTCCCGTGTGCAAGTTGCGCACGTTAAAAATCCCACAGCAATTGGAAATCGTAAAGAGTAGGTCTATTAGGCGCTGCCCTGGCAAAATTTAAAAATGAGAAACCTACCCGCCACAAAAATATTTATAGAATGTGTGATTCCTATATACACATATTGGGATTCTCGCCGGTGCTACGGAGTTCGTGCACTGTGCTGAAATCCTCCTTGTGTGATATAAGAGAGGAGATCGGAGCACGGATGGAGTAGACAGTGTGCACTGAAGATAATTCTTAAAAACCAAACCAAAAACTTAGGCAGTGGAGGAAGAGAACGAGAGGCGAAATGATGTAACTTCAAGTTAACGCACATTTTTTAACAATAAGTGCTTTCAACCACCACGGACAATGAACAGGCACTTGGAAGAAAGAACTGAGACCCTTGAAATGTGGATGTATAGAAGAATGGGGCATGTCTCGTGGAAAGAGAAGAAAACAAATAAAGAGGTCCCAGAAAATCTAGGAATGAATAGAGAATTAATAAAAGAGATAAAAATTAGATAGCTACAATATTGTGGCCATGTAAAAAGACAAAACATCTTGATGAAGACCATAATAGAAGGCAGAGTTGAAGGCAAACGTGCAAGAGGAAGACAGCGCTATAAGTGGGAAGATAACATCAAGAGATGGACAGGAAAGAGTCTATCAGAGTGCACCACCAAGACAAGAGACAGAAGACGTTGGAGATCCTTTACAGCCAACCTTCGTTGTGGAGATGGCAGCTGATGATGATGATGTTTTCAACTATCTGTACACCGAGTGGGCAACTCCGTTGTCAATGGTTACATGTGGGGAAGTGGTAAAAATTGTGTGATGAATCAGCTTTTCAATAACTGCAGAGAAATCAAGCGAAATTTAACACGCTTCACATTTGTTTTCCGTGTTCCGATTGGTAGATTTAGGTCGTATCGATGTGTTCTACATTGGGATACTTCTTCTTCCTCCCTCTATGATCTCTCTGTAGCACAGGACCAGGGTTGGCATTAGTAATTGCGGGGCCCGACTTGGATCATTCTTGTGGGACCCCTGGGCTTAAGATTTTAACTTTCTTTTAACATGTTTTACGTCAAAATATAACTAATAAATATCGATATCCTTTTATTTCTAATACAGTGTAACAGCATACATCATGACATCTAATTTGAAGTAATCTTAAATACTCTTTTTTTTTTTTTTTTTTCAAAGCTGAAGGTTGGAACCCGAGTACGAAGTTCACTGTGAGCACAGCGCCCGATTGGGTCAAATAAGTTCAATCGGCCTAAGGCCGGTCCTGCATAGGCCCGCCACGGCAGATGATCCCTTTGCAGGAAGTCTATGTCACAGCACGTCCTTACTCTTGCACATACACCTTGCGTCACTTTATTTTATACGAGGTAGCTTCAAAAAGTTCCCGGAATTTGTGTATTTTATAGAAATAAGTAACAATACAATTATTTACACTACATTTCCTTCAAAATAGTTCCCTTCGGTAACTACATACTTTTGCCAACGTTCATACAAGCTGTTGGAAACATTCCTGGAACCCATTCTTTGACACCTCTCTCAGCTGCTTTGTCGCATTGGTGATAACGTCCTCAGCATCCTTGAATCTCTGCCCTTTCAGTGCCGATTTTAGGCGAGGGAACAAGAACAAATCAGGCGGTGCCAGGTCGGGAGAATATGGAGGATGTTCCAGGGCAGTCACATTGTGCGTTGCGAGGTACTGCTTCGCCAGTAGGGATCGATGTGCTGGCGCATTGTCATGCAGCAGAACACAACTGTTTGTTCTCCATTTTTCTGGGCGTTTCCTTCTGATTGCATCTTTTAGACGACGGAGGATATCAACGTACATTTCCTTGTTAACCGTTCGGCCTTCAGGAATGAATTCATGGTAGACAATACCCTGGGAATAAAAAAAAAACTTCCAACATAACTTTTCCTTTGCTCCTTTTCCAAACGAAATTTCTGTGTCCAGGGAGATGAGGGTAATTTCCAGTTAGAGGACTGACGTTTTCTGCCTTTCAAAAACTTGCGATTTCTTCATTGCGGTATCACCATATGCTTTATTAAGCAAGGTTACTGTCTCCGAGGGTGACTTCTCAAGCAAAGCACAAAATTTGACATTTGTACGTTGTTTAATCAAGGACATTTTCAACTCCGACGATGCTACGTGCACACCACACAAACAAACTTCTGTAACTTCTGTTCGAGAGTACATGTGAAGGTTACATCAGCCATGTCGTTTCGTCAAGGTCACTACCAACTTATAAAACTATAATCTCCATGACATAATCACTCATTCAAACATGAGTCGACTATTCCGGGAACTTTTTGAAGCTACCTCGTATAAGCCATATTCACAGCATTTTTTATTCTTCAACTCAAATGTCAAGTCAGTCCTATTGTATGGCTCTGAAACATGGAGAACAACAAAAACAACAACCAAAAGGCTACAAACTTTCATAAACGGGTGCTTGCGTAGAACAGAAGGACTGAAATGGTATGACAGTCACAAATGTGGAACTGATGACAAGAACCGGACAAGAGCCAGTGGAACAACGATTGAGAAGAAGACGCTGGCGATGGCTAGGACACACATTGAGGAAACATGTTGATAGCATTACAAGGCAGTCCTTGTTCTGGAATCCTCAGGGAAAGAGAGGCAGAGGTAGACCAAAAAACACATGGAGAAGAGAGCTAGACACAGAAGTGAAAATGATGAGGAAAACATGGAAAGAACTTGAGCGGATGGCACGTGACAGGAGGACTTGACATGTGTTTGTTGAAGGCCTGTGCTCCTTAGGGAGCTAAAGGGTATTGACTGATATTCACAGCATCATATTAGTAACATATTCCGAAGGGAGCAGTGATTGTATGCTTTCTTTGTTTTCGAGATATTCTTACAGATATGCCGTATATTCATAATAGTTGTTGAGCCCATAATATAAGTAGAGCTCAATTTGCGCCCATGGCCCTTACATTTTGGTTACGCCACAGCTCTTCACATGCGTCCTGATCATGCTTTGTCCCCTTAGACTAGTTTTTCTCAACCGGTGTTCCCTAGGGTTCCACGAGAGGTCGCTAGGGGTTCCGTCAGAGATCGTGACTGAAAAAAAATTAACTTTGCGCACCGGGTGATGTTAGCGTTCGCAGTGGTGGGCAGTGAATGAGCAGCCCTGTATGACAGTGCCCCGTAGTACTGTGTTCACTCTTGCACATACCATATTTCATTAGCATCTTGTAGAGTAGGCATTTGTGAAAAGACATTTAGGCCTACTTAATTTAGGTTAAAAAAAAAAATCAAGTAGGAAATAAAACAACTGACGTTTCTTTACCTACACTGCTGACTTGTATTAGAGTTGATATCATATGTGGATAGCAGTGGTGTACTAAAGGGGTGCGAGAGGGAGTTCCGCCCCAGGTGACAGCTAGGAGAGGGTGCCATCGGACACAATTGTGACAGTACTTATTATTACAAATATTCTTGCGAGTGTGGTTCGTTATGAGGGTGGGGGTGCCAAAAGTAAGATCCCCGCCTCAGGTGTCAAATACTTTAAGTACGCCCCAGGTGTGAAGGGGGAACTACACAAAAAGAGTAGGCGAATAAGTTGGCAAAAATAAACAAATCCTCAGAAAAAATCATTCTCTACTCAAAAGAACACTGACACTTTTTAATTTGATTATTATATTTACTACTTACTGATTATGTTAACTTTGAGCTGTATCCTGTAGACATAATAATTTTTATGCAGAGGTTCCCTGAGACCTGATAATTATTTTAAGGGTTCATCCAGGATAAACATGTAGAAAAAGTCTGCTATAGACTGTAACGGGCAAGGTAGGGCTTCACTGGCGGCATTATATCAGTATTATAGGAACATGTTGCGGAGACAGTTCACTTTACAACGAACACTGTATACTTGTCTCACATCTTTGTATCAGCAGCGTGCGATTAGCTTCTTAGATCTAACAAGATCGTGGGTCCGAAGTTTCCATCCAGCTCCCAACCCAAATGTTCACGATCCCAGCAACCGATCTATCTCACAACGAGTACAACCCAGGGTTTTACCTGTTAAACACGCCAAGAACGTTCTATTTGGACACTGATGGTTTATAAAAAAAATGTAAAAGGTTGTTCTACAGTAGCGGCGGCGTACGGGGGGGGGGGGGGGGGGGGGGGGGGGCGAGGGGAGGGGGGGCGGGGGGGCGGGCGGGGGGGGAGGGGGGGGGTGGAGGAGGAGAGGAGGCGGGGGGGGCGGGGGGGGGGAGGGGGGGGGGGGGGGGGGGGGGGGGGGGTGGGGGGGGCGGGGGGGGGGGGGGGGGGGGGGGGCGGGGGCGGGCGGCGCGCGGGAGGAAGGAGGTCCGCCCGGGATGACAGCCAAGAACAGGGAGTGACATCGGACACAATTATGACAGCACTGTACTGTTAAAGTCTACTTGCAAGCATAATACAGTTTTCTGTTTTTATTCTGGGGGGGGGGGGGGGGGGGGGGGGCCGAAGGGTAGTGGGGGGGGGGGGGGGGGGGGGGGGGGGGGGGGGTGGGGGCGGTGCGCCAAAGGTAGATGTGACGGGTAGGGTGTGTATGGGTGGATCTAGAAATGTAGCGACTCAAACAACAAATATACACCTCCATCCTTGTAGCAAAATATGCGAGAATAAACGCTCAATTCAGTACGATTTTGGCATAAAACGATAATAAATACATTAGCCCGCATGTGTCTGACGGTTGGCATCTTCGAAGCCAGCAGCGCTGCTTTTTGCACAATGCTAAGCCTATAGAACGATTTCACGGAAAAAGTCTGACACGCTTTAGTTTCGTTTTCGACAAACACTACTAATATTTAACTTTTGCCCAATCTGCTGTATACACTTTGTAGTCTAGCCTTACAATTAACTATTGGCGGAAGCATACCGCAATATAGCTATCTGAAGTAACACTTTCTGTCAACTTTGTAGCAAAATCAGTAGTAATCCTTACATTTTTGGTAGTATTACACGATACAATGCTAACTAGTAACGCAAAGTCCTAACCCGCCCCGTCTACACCCCGCTTCAATGACACAGTCTGCAACGCATATATACACACTGCGAAAAAGCCAGCCAAGGCATCACCACGCAGACAATTTTATTTCCTCCTAGTGGTAGCATTTCTGATGTAACTAAAACAAGTAGTTATTTGAAAAAAATACATGCTCGCAAGACGAAGGAGAGGAAAGATGGCGGACTTGTGTAAAATTTTATTTGACGATGGACGATGACATAAATTGGAAATTTTAAACCATTATGAAGTTCCCCATAAGAATTATATGGTAGTATGACGTAAAGTTAGCTGAGTAAGAATGTACTTTAAAATATATGAAAGTCCCAGTATTAGAGAAGTTATTGTGTGACCGAGCCGGTGGTGATCCTTGCCCAATCCTAATTATAACTAGGTGGCTGAGGCAGGCCTAGTTATCTATCATTCACTTTTTCATCTTCCAAGCGAGAATATTTCTCTTACTGGCCCCTTTGTTCCGCCAGAGATAGTAGTTCTTGGATGATATAAGGTTCGTCTTTTGTCCAACCCAGACCACGTTCTTCCCTCCTTGGTGGTGAGCAGCGACGTGCTTGTACTAGTGGTTTTAAGGCTGTATTTGTCATATAGGTTTAATTCTTCCTCACATACCAACTCCACATCCTTAATTGATTAAACCAACTTGAGTGTTGAATTTCCAAAACATAATGGCTTTTATTTACATAACATGTGTTCCACAATTCTTTTCTCATAAGGGTAGGTTACAATCTCCCTTTTATTAAGTCTTCCAGACTTAAGCTCAATGTATTTTTCAAAGGTATATTATTATATTCTCTACGGTAGACTCTTGTCTAAAGCACTCTAATCTGCTAGGCATAGCTCAATTTCATGCATCAATATCAATTCATGATTCACCTAAACAAAGTAATATAATGGCAGGTGCAGCTGTGGTGGCGTCTTCATACTTACTCTTACATGAGAGAGCGCATGAGATGTTACATCAATATCAGATTCAACTGTGGTGGCATCTTCATACTTACTCTTATATGAGAGAGCGCATGAGATGTTTCATGAATGTCAGTGCTGTAAACCCTTTGTTCAATACAATCTCATTTAATGGCAATGCCTCATCTTCTTTGTATGACAACCCATCCTGGCTATCTGATAATAAAAGTTATCCACTTTTTAAGCCTTAATTATGCCTTTGCTTCAATATTCTCTTCTGTAGCTTTCTCCCTTAAATATGAGCGTCATTAGCCTGTGACAAAGTTGCTGAAAGTCTAAAAAATAGTTCAAAGTTCATCTTACCGTATTAAAACGAAGTCCAGCCCCTATCACAATCCCTACTGTTCACCCTTATTCTATTCCTAATATGTTCATCTCAGTATTTAAACACAGATAAGCTACTCTCCTGAATTCCTATCGCTAAGAAATTCTAAGTCTAGCTATAGGTTTCTGGATACGAACAACTGTCGCCCACAAGTTCGTTTCTTGAGTCCAGTTTGGCACTTCTTGCTTCCGCAAAGTTTCTGATGGGACTGTGTAAACATGACCGCTCAGTAGCGCGTCAATCTCTGGACTGATCTCTTTTCGTCCTTCAATTTCCTATCTGATGATCCAAAGTTGTTTTTGAGTGAATGCGATTGGTCCGTTATTCAGTTCACTCACCTATCGCCAACTACACGCTTAATTCTATGCTGTCCAACTCCGTGAAATGTAAACAGTTATGTAAACTGTTTACATTTCGCTCACTTTTCACGTGCGGTTTATTCTACTCTGCGTTCTCTTAACTGTAAAGGGCGCTAATAATATTGTTATTCCCCTTAGTACTTTTTACCTTAGTTTCATTTTTCCTTCTATGTCTTTACTAAAACTAGTCTGATATGCAAATTTGGTAAACTCTAATGATATATACTTAGATTACTTTAAAGTCTAAAAAGGTTCCCTCCCTTACAAAAAACACTACATTTTCATTCTTTTATCTCCCATGTTAAGAACGAATAGCCTATCACTTAAATTATTCTGATTTTCTAACCCATTTTTATATACTCTTTCATCTTGTTAACACCAAATAACTGTTCGACTGACTTAAACCTACAGTGTATTTTACACTGTACAACCACACGGTGACATATACGTCCCGGGGCCGTTCAAATGTATCCCGCAGGGAAACATTTGTGTTCTATCAAAAAAAAACTATTATCTATTTACCCCACTAACATCTCTAATACTATTACCATAGACGACTCGAAATACAAGCAAATTAAATCGTAATAGTGAGACTACATTATAAACCTAATATCAATGCTACAACTAGAGCATCTCATTAATTACTACTTCAACATAAAATCATTACATGAATATATAAAAGGCATAAATGAACATTGTATTTACTTAATTCATTACCATCATCTCTCAAACAAGTAGTACCCAATAATGCAACCAAGTTTTTTTTTTCTTGTATCTCTACATAACCAGTGCTATAAAAAAAATATATATATAAGGACGTTCATCCTCAGTGTCCATGAGTAAGACTCCATGTGACTAAGTCTGGATCATTTTCCTTCTCTTTTCTTTTTTTTTTTCTAGTCCTGAACACCTCTATGCCTGAGATAGGTACCTTATACCAATTAACATGCACTTAAGGTACTATACATATTTTTTTTTTTTTTACCCAATGTCGGTGTTCATTATGTAGAATGCCACATCTTGTACCCTGGGAAAAAGTCTATTAAGTTTCCCAAGACTATGTGTAGTTATTGTAGTCTGTCACACTCTTAAGATTATATATGTCTATTCTAACATCTCATTAACATCGTATTGGAAAAACAAGTAAACATTGTACTTAATACTTCTCAAACATTATCATTATACATTCTATTTATATACATATATATAGGGGCGACATGGTACTGCCTCTGGAAACAGAGGTTTGTCAGTCCTTAATATGTCTATAGTATCTGCCGTCAATGTCAGTATTCATTGCAACGGTCAGATAGGCAGAGTAGTAGAAATATAATATATATAGCGTCACCAAGCATGCATTTAACTAAACATCCCCAAAGTGACAGCAAGAAATGTGTTACTCCGTCAGGATGTGATGTGCTCGGCTGATTCTAGCCTTGGATGTATCAGTCGAGTTACCAGTCATGTATGCAACTAATCACGCGAAATCCTACCATCTGTCTTGGGGCAATAGCGAAAGACCTATGTCACTATTGTCAGAACAGGATGTGCTCGGCTGATTCTAGCCTTTGATGCATCAGTCGAAACCGTAAGCTCATTCTGTTACTATACACATGTACCCCTGTATGTCGGAGTTACCCAAAATTCCAGACCAAAATGCCTCAACTCAATGCGGACATGACCATGTAAGGGTCATCTGTGTTGTATCTTACCCGACCAGTAATTAATATCAATTGTGGAAACATCTCATCTCGAAGTCACCTGTATAAACACTGTCATATGGAATAAGGCCCTTTATCTACCGTCTAATGTGCGCAGCTCTGAGGGAGTAGGTTTTTCTCTCTTTTTTTTTTCTGCTGCAACACCATGGCTTGGTCTGTGACATCTGTTTTCATATCTCTTCCCTTCTTTGAACTTGTCCTAAACAAAATATATCTGAAATACATACACATTATAAGTTAACCATGCACATTGTTCTATATAAGCTAATTAACAGTGCTGATCTGTTATGGCAAGCCTTGTCCTATGAAGAATCTTGTTATTGTCTCTCTAGAAATCTGTGTCTTTTCTAATCTTGGTATAAACTAGTTTGATCAGTTATAACGGTCTGTTTCTAAGCTTTCTTTATCACTGAAATATGTCATGTGATTAATCAAACTTTATCCTTCATCTCTATATGATCAATGTACTTTCATAAGTTAATGCACTACACAGTTAAGTTCCTTTGCAAAGTTCTACGCTTCTGTTCACAACGTTAGTGTATTTTGTAAATGTCTAAGTGTATTTCGAACTATCACTAACCACTATGTTGAGCACTAATAGATCTGATTAGCTAACTAATCGTTGGATACCGTTGATAGAGGTACCGTAATTAAGCGCTATAGCTGGGGAAGTGCTGTGAACTAGTACTATTTGCTGGGGAAGTACTTTACGGCGATTACACTGTTTGTATGAGTTTGGAGATCTCTTTTGCAAGCTCCATCAGTGTAACTTTCTCTACTGTAGAGACGACTGTCGTACTGATGAAGTTGGTATCAGTTGTGATGTTATTTATAGTCGCTCTGCAGGAGGATGAGGACGAACGAGTTAATATGTTGTGGTTGTCAGTATGACAATAGTTTGTTTACTTGATGTTGTTTACATTCTGAGTTTGGTGTTGGTAAAGTCGTCCATTCTTTGAAATGACATTTTCTTTGCTCTACGTTGAGAAGTTCTGATTGCGATAGTGCTACAGTCGTATCAGCGATAGTCTGGTAAATGTTTTTGTATGCTGTGCTGTAGAGCTTCACTTCTGACAGGTTTTGTTATGTTTCAGTGCTCGTAAGGTATCTGATCTTCTTCTTCCCAACCGTAATGTCTTCGCTAGTGGTTGTAGTTGTGGCTGGTAGTTGTTGTTGATCTAAGTTCTCCTTCTGTAAGGCTCCGTTTCTGCAACTTGTTTCTTCTCATCGGTTGTAGATGTCTGTTCTTCATCTTGATACATCTGAGCTTGCCTGGCATTTCTTCTGTCATCACATGTTCGCTTCACATGATCACTGGGGATGCGACAGGTGTCACAGGGAATGTATTGGGCTGTCTTCTTATGGTGCTTCATCAAAAATCTAAGTCTGTAGTATTTCTGCCGTCGTCACCACGACTTACTATTTCCGTCGTCATCACGACTTTTCACAAAAATTTTCTCGCCGTACTACCGCGGCCTCAAATGTACGTCTTACATCTCCTTGTTGTCTCCCCTACTGCAGTGCCCTATTAGTCAGGTGTACTCAGTCCTCTCTTATGTGCGGTATAGACCAATTATACTTAGGATTCTCTAGACTAAGTTGCCGCCGCCATTTTGTTTATGTATAGTGCTATGATTCTCCTCACATAGCCTCCTGCTACTCTCTATTTGCTTATAAGCTCCATCAATTTTAACATACGAGCCTCTCTGGCTCTTGGATCGATAATCCCGTCGATCCA
Source organism: Oreohelix idahoensis (assembly GCA_024509875.1). Lineage (NCBI taxonomy): Eukaryota > Metazoa > Mollusca > Gastropoda > Stylommatophora > Oreohelicidae > Oreohelix > Oreohelix idahoensis. The sequence goes on along the minus strand of JAMPIV010002245.1, from coordinate 421,578 downwards.
TATCTTTTCTTCTATTATCATCTCTATGTATCAGCCTATCTCGGCTTCACCAAAAAATTTCAGTATTAACTTCTTCATCATGGCCTCTCTTCTTTGAAGCGCCTCTAACGTTATCTGTTTATCTATATCTTGAGTCCCCTCTACTATTCTGACTTTATTAACGGTTTTCTTCCTCTCTACCTTATCTCTTGTATCTCCTGAATTTCTCTTGGATCGGTACTCCCGTCGATCTGTACTTCTACTTGCTTCGTGTCTCTTCACTTCTTCTTCTTCGTTGCTCCACTTCTTTTCTATCTCTTCAAACTTCCTCTGTAAATCTGCGCAAAGTGTAGTTATGTCTTCTACTTCTGCTGAGTTCTCTCCGCGGCGAGTCAGGCGTCTTACAGCATCTGGCAGTTGATTCGGAAATCGACAGTAATAATCACTGATTATCTTTTCTCGTAACGCTTGAAGGGCTGGATTGATATAATTATCTTCTTGATTCATTGATGCTTCAGATGATTCTTGTGTGGCAGATATGGGAACAGATAATATTTTCAGGTCTTGAACTGAAGACTGTCTAATGAGCTTTTATGATCTGCAACTGATTGAAGAAGGGAGGGTTTTCCATCTACTTCGACTGCCTCATTTAAGTACTCTGAATTGTCATTAGCAGATGTGCATGGTTTTACTTCCTGAATTGGCGGAGTCTTTCTTCCTTTTTTCTTCTTTTTCTTTTGTTGGTGTTTACTCTCCCCCTGTGCTGATTCTGTGATTTGCTTCAACTGCTCTTGATTCTTTTGTGAATTAAGGCTGTCATCTCTTGAATCTCCTCTATCTAAGAGAACGTCGCTCAACTCTGGAGCCGGTATATGACTTTGCACATTCAGGTCAGTTCTTTCTGGATTTCTGCATGTGTCAGCTTCTTGTTTCTCATCTTGCACTTGATCTTGAATGTTACTTTGACTTGCCTGTCCTTTCTGAAGAAGTAATGTCTTTATGTCTTCTAGAACACCTATTCCTTTTGACACTAGACTGTTCAGCATCTCATCAGCAGTCTCTATCTCTGAAATATTATCAATTGTTTGCTGGACTTTTCTGCGCCGTTTATCTTTCTTCATCTGTGCTTGACTCCATAGCATCGACAAGAATGTACTTGGTTTAATAACTGCACTGTCATTCTTCACTTCTTCTTGTTTGTTGTTCTTTTCTAACTCTTCAAACTTCCTCTCTAAATCTGTGCAAAGTGTAGTTATTTCTTCTCCTTCCGTTATATCACTATTTCTTTCTTCAGATGTCAGCTTCTCTAAGTTATCAACCATTTCAATGTTGTTCGAATCAGGTAAGTCATCTGTTTGTACTGCGACATTTGTAACTTGTCTTTTCTGGACTGCTTGTGGACTTGTTGTCATTTCTGTTAATATCTTTGTATTTGTTCTTGTTGGTATTCTGTGATGTTTCTTCCCTAATTTGATTTGCCCGATGTGTGCTCTCCATCCATCTTCTGTTGTGAGGAGGCCAACTTGACCGTTGTTTGATGTTATGTTTTTAAACTCCCATAACTGTCTGGTTTTAATTTCATTGATACAATTTCTTAATTTTATTCTCTGTGCTCTCTTGTTCAAAGTGTCCCAGTGTTTGTTATAACCATTCCGTCGTGAGTTGTTGTAGTTTTGTTGGTGTGGGCGAGAATGTTCTCGATGCTGTTGACATGTTTCATCCTGAAATGGTGTAGCCATTTTGTCGCTGTAGGAGGAGGGGTCACGGCGCCAAATAGGATATTCTGTGACCGAGCCGGTGGTGATCCTTGCCCAATCCTAATTATAACTAGGTGGCTGAGGCAGGCCTAGTTATCTATCATTCACTTTTTCATCTTCCAAGCGAGAATATTTCTCTTACTGGCCCCTTTGTTCCGCAAAGTTGTTTTTGAGTGAATGCGATTGGTCCGTTATTCAGTTCACTAACCTATCGCCAACTACACGCTTAATTCTATGCTGTCCAACTCCGTGAAATGTAAACAGTTATGTAAACTGTTTACATTTCGCTCACTTTTCACGTGCGGTTTATTCTACTCTGCGTTCTCTTAACTGTAAAGGGCGCTAATAATATTGTTATTCCCCTTAGTACTTTTTACCTTAGTTTCATTTTTCCTTCTATGTCTTTAATAAAACTAGTCTGATATGCAAATTTGGTAAACTCTAATGATATATACTTAGATTACTTTAAAGTCTAAAAAGGTTCCCTCCCTTACAAAAAACACTACATTTTCATTCTTTTATCTCCCATGTTAAGAACGAATAGCCTATCACTTAAATTATTCTGATTTTCTAACCCATTTTTATATACTCTTTCATCTTGTTAACACCAAATAACTGTTCGACTGACTTAAACCTACAGTGTATTTTACACTGTACAACCCCACGGCCTAATATCTGGCCTTTGACTGGGATCATGTGTCTACACACAGGGACCAGTAGTGACATTTATGTCATGAGGTCCTTTGTGTGAAAACATAGAAGATCACTACAATGACACATGGTGTCATTGGGTCTTCGTGTGTTGGGACATGTGGTCTTGACCAGAGCCGGGTATGGGCAGGGGCCAATGCAACCTCATGCGAGGAAAAAATATGCAACCTCGTGCGAGGAATATTTTAAAAAAAAAAAAAAAAAAAAAAAAAAAAAGGTGACAATTGAAGAAATACTAATATCTAGGAACACACGACCAGACACACTGGCGTTCCTGCTCATGTGTTTTTGGTAACGTTAGGGGGACGCGAGCTGGAAAAAGAGGCAGGGAGGTACATTCAAATTCGCTTGGGGAAAAAGAGTATGACTGACAAGGGGAACGGTAGGAGAAATGTAATCCTAAACGTGATATCTTTTGTATTGGGCATGACTAGAGCAGACTAGCCAATCGACCACCCAGTTATTCAAAATTATTTTGGTTTTTCATTCAAACTGCTTTTGAATTCAAGTAGTAGAACGTTACGATTGGCTAGTGCTGGTAGATATTAGCAAAAGGCTTTGACTATTCATTGCCAGTTGAACTAAAATTTGTACACAGATACGCTGAAAAACAGCTGTGTTAATTTTAAACTTAAATAAAGAATAAATTCACAGTCTGTGCAGTTCGGAGGAAGCTGAGGCCATTTCTTCACAAAATCAGCGTCATTTGTTTATATATTTCTTGATTGTGGTAAGGATATTTTATGAAATTTAATATGTTTGGTCCAACTACAAAGTTAGATACTGCTATTGGGGAAAAAGTGAAGGACATGTCGGAAGCAGACATTGTTGAGTCCACACATTAAACGGTATCTGACTGATGTATGTTGTTATAATTATGTTGACATATTATTGTATTAAAATAGATTAGTAAGCCTCTGTGTTCAATGAACACTGTTTACATGCCTGAAGCAAATATAAGTGAAAAGAAAAGAAGAGAAGATCATATCACAGGAAATGTGGTTACTCCACATTATTGTATGGAGGAAAAGTATGTGAACGCACAGTGGCGTATCTACTATAAGGACTTGAGGTGTGGTCACAACCAGGTGGGAGTCCTGTACAGTTCGGGGCGAGTGCCATTGTAAGGCACGCGAGGCTGACCCCATACCCACGTAGGGAATTAAGTGTTAGAATAAATGATCAGAGATAAAAGGCCAGGGTGTCCTTTTGTTGCAGAGGGTCTATGTTCCTGTTGCCGGCTGGTGACAGGAAACCTGATGAGTGCTTATAAACGCCAACCAGTCTCCAACCAGACTTATATGCTGTCGAATATCCAGTAGGAGCTTTGGCGAGTGTTGAACTTGAAATTTCTGCACCTACCCATTGAATTATCTTACAACAAGGACTCCCAGGTGAAGAGTAAAACATCTGGGGCATCTCTGACATTTTCTTGTGTTTCAAAATATTACACAGGAATATTATGGGGGTAGGATGAACTACAGCCCTCATATACAGTGACTCTCCCGGTAGATAACTAAAGTGAACTCTGTAATATTTCATCCAGGAAGGACATTTATAAATTAGATAACTAAAGTGAACTAATTTAATATTTCATACAGGAAGGACATTTATAACTAGGCTACATAATAACTTTTAGTTATTGGGCAGATTGTCCCAACATTTTTAATTGTTCTTTTCTGTAAACTATCTTGTCCTTATTTTCAAAGACCTGTCCACAAGCTATGAATGGACAGGCAAAATAAATTGTAAATATTTGTTCAAAGAAAAACTTAACTGCTAGTTATTAACTTCTTTAATAGAAACTTAAAGTGTTTGATTGTTGTGTACCATCATTCATTTCTCCCCTAGACACTAGGTACACCATACACCATACACTAGAGCCAGAAGATTGACCGTGTGAGACCTAGGGAGGTAGCGTTAGGTTCTCTGCACATAATTCATCATCATCATCTATAGAGTCAGAGACCTACATGTGCTTGACCTCACACGGTTATAGCAGACACCTTTTCATTCTTTTTAGGATACCATCATAACCTCCCCAGCAAAATCAACTTTGCTACAATCCTGCTCACTGTCCAGGGAATAGTTTATAATAAATAAATGCACTCCAACGGCTTGGTAAATCTCCATAGGTTTATATAACAAAGCAAGTCACAATGAACGGAAGGCCAATACAGTCACATGCGCCATATCAAAATCCATAGTATTTCACAACAGCTTTCGTTAATCAGAAAACGACATCAACAATCTACTTCATGAACAAATTTGCTTCACAACATCACTGAACCTCTAATCGTACACTTCTCTTCGCTAGCCATCCACTCTTCTGTTCATGTACGCTACTCGCTGTCCACTGCCTACGAACACACTTCCCTGTCCCTTTGTTCCACTCCACCCATGTTAACCCGAAACACGTGAAACTCTGATACACCTTACAGAGGGAAGATTTTTATTGAAATTATAAGATATCCTGGACACAAAGTTGTATCAGGTGATACCAGGATAGTGCCAGATAAGAGTCTGGTCTTATAAGTAATACCCCCTTCTCTGAAAAGAGTAAGGGTGTATATATATCAAAGGTAGGATCAAGCTGTATAAGTTCCTAGAGAAGCTGGTAATATATTACTCTAAGTTCCTATTGGCCCCTCTCCAGATCCTCCTTTGTTAATTTTATTATTATTATTATTATTATTACTAACTCTGCTACGGGTATTAACTAAATCTATCTACCAACAAGAACTGTAACTTAACTTAAAGAATTTAAGTAAGTCTGCTGGTAAATATTTACAATTTATTTTTACAGATTTTCTTTTCTGTTTGAAAAGCTTTCAAGAAAACTCAAAATTCAATTACAAATTTAAATAAATAAACATTTGGAAATTGTTCAAAAATAATATCAAAGTCTTTGAAATTGGTAGAAGGTTCTCTCTTGGATGAACTCACTCTTGTAGAATATCAAGGCTATATCTTTATAACACTGTTATTTCACTGTCCCCTGATTTTAGGCTATCACTGGCTATAACCATGCCCTAACATGGGTCATCATTTAATATTACTGTCTGTAATCTTGGTGTGACTGGAATACTCTGCAGTCTACACAGTAGTCTTAGTTGGCCACTTATCTTGTAACTTGAAGCCGGTTCCACTCTTGTCCTGGAAGGAAAGATTAACTGAACTTCCTCCAGGCAGTAGGTACTTGATGACTGGCCCTCTGAACTCAAAAGGCGCTTGCACCAGGAGTCCCTTCAGTAGTGGCTGACTTTTTTATGTGTGGTTGGGTTTACAGGAAATAACTTGAAACATATTGGATTAACCACTATATTCTCTATCACTATCCATTTATTATAGATGTAGGGGATGTGAGACAGTTTTCAGACAAGGTGCAAGCAGACGCACAGGGCACAATAGCAGTAATAACATAATCTATTTCACCGTGAATATATCTTACTCTCATTCCTTAGTTAGAGCCATTTGTCCACGATTCGCCTCCATACAATGATTAGGTCTTGTATAAAATACTAAGTAATAGCTTAAACAATACAGTAATACAATTCATTTCATCCTTTTCTCTGTTCCTGGTGGGTAGTCCATTCCTCCAAGAAATAATTCTTTAAATGCTTTTCTAAACTTATAGACACACTTTTGCCACCATTTGCAATTTATTTGAATATTCACAAGCTTGGCTTTTGCCTCCAGAAATTTACACAGTAGTTCAAACACATCTACACACTTTCTAATGCACACTGTACTTAATCAATAGAAATACACATAATTATATACATATATATATATTCTTTCTTACACTCAAGCACACACAGTCGAGCTGTTAATGGGTATCTATTAGTCTGCTCTCAGATACAAAAGGCAAAGGCAATCTGCATTAACACGCTGCTGCTCACTGTGTTTTGAAATTCTTATGGCCTGCTTTTTTATTTAGGGCACGTCCTATATATAGCCCAAGGCCGGACGCCAGAGGGAGCTTACTACCCAAAGTGTGTTTTGTGTTCCGAAATTGTATGCAAAATCTGTCTATGTGTACAAATCAGGAAAATTAAGATTTTATTTATCTACGTTATTCCTGGACGATTTTATTCATCTAAGGCTTAAAATACGCTCTGAATTATCCTTTAACTTTTTAATTAAATGTCTTTTACTTTCCTAAGTCCATTTTATTCTATGCGTAACCTAAACAGCAAATTTATGGACTAACCTGAGGTCTCGATGCATTCCACCAGAGATTTCTTCCTTCCTATACTTCTATTCGTGGAAGTCTCTGCACAGACGTGTGGAGCAACATTCCTAGTATTGTATTAGTGACCTCTTCCAGGTGGTACTTCTCTCATAATACTGTCGTTAAATGTCATCTTCCACTTGTTTGCACAAATTTGGACTGGCCATTTTGACTGACGAATGCTTTGGTAAACACTGCATGAAGGTACCATCCAATTGGTCCGTATATCAGGCAGTTTTCATAAAGTATGGCGCGCTGTTTGGTCAAAATTACTCAAAATTACGTGTTGTGAATCAGACCACTTCACGACACATTCAAGCACAAAAACCCCAAAACACTCCATGACAGTTGGAAACTTTAAGTGCGGCCCTGCACAGTTGATACTGCAGTTGATATAGACTTCACTTTGCTAGGTCCAGCATTGTGAGATGAAGTGATCAGTTCCCATCCTGGCTACTTTTGCCATTTCTGACTCACGGGTAGATTCAGGTACCCATTTACAACCGGGTAGACTGGAGCGTTACGCTACTAGGTTTCAAATCCAGAACCCGATACGTTTACCGCAAAGAGCTAGCGCTGTAACCACTATGCTAATCGGACGCCCAGTAGTTCATAGATGCCACAAATCGTTTATTGAATCAAAGAAATAAACACAGAGAAACCTGAAGCCCGATAGTAGTAAATAATTAACGAAAACATGTCAATGTAAGGCCCTGTCGTGAGTTTTAGATAGGCTTTATTTTTATGGTCCCACTCGAGCAGGGGTGAGATAGTGAAAGCTATGTGAGAGAAAGGTGTGAGAAATAGTCCTGTTTACGAGGAATACAGAGTGTAAAAAAAATACTGTCTTGGGTTGAGTGATTGCTCAACTCACCCATATAGCACGACACGCTTCAATGAAGAAGTATTATTCCACTAGATACCGATTCTAACACACTATCCTCTCGTACGTACACACAAACAATTTTGTGACATAAATTCGTACATACGTAGAAACGAACAGGTAACTATGGGCACATACAACGGGCAGGGGAGATCTTGACCAAATTAATAGATTAAGGTTTATAAAATTTATTCTATCTTTAGACAAAAAAATAGGTTACAACAGTTAATACATCGTTATCATGTCATCAGGTGAAATTATAGTTACATAAAGGGAAAATAAATAAACAATATATATTCTCATAGACCCTCCCTCTGGAACATGGAAAAACTAGGAAAATGATCCCACCCGAGGTGTGTTTACCCAACAGATCAAACAATTGATTGACAAATGGGAGTGGGGTAGACGGGACGGGTATATGGGATATGTCCTTAATTTAACTTTCCCGTGGGCCTTAATGGGAGTGGGGTAGACGGGACGGGTATATGGGATATGTCCTTAATTTAACTTTCCCGTGGGCCTTCGGACTTAGTGAGAGATAGATAAAAGAAGGTGTTATATTAGTAGTAAACCTAAGTAAACTAAATTCTTTCGTTCAGTTTCCACACTCTACATTCATGCAGTGAGCGCTCACATCCATTCAGACTTATCCCTCAGTCGGCTGCATACGTCCATAGAATTAAATCGCACACAGTTCTTAAACAAAGACTATTAGATGTCCTGTTATTTTGTCCAGTCCAGCACCAGAAAACTCCGTATAGCCACTGCTAATATCGCTCGGAGAGTTCGCTGAAATGGTGTGTTGATTATAATTTTTCCTGGCAAGGATTTTCCGTCAGACTGCAGGTATTTAATTGGGAATAAGTTTGTTTTTTCTAGGATTCTGTCGTAATGACTGGGAAATATCTCCAACAGCAGAATGTTACCACCCGGCTGTTCTCTGAATGAATAGCTGAAACTGTTCTCTGTATAGTTGGTGTTAGGAACACTGTTTTTACTGTCATATGGGTTTTGATTAAATAGATTTGTGCTGTCAGTTCTGCCTCATCAGGCCAGGGAACTTTATAGACTTAAATATAGGAATATTCTGGCATTGTCCGTTCCAGTTAACATTTAACACAAGTGAACAATTGACCGTTCTGGTTATTTAACCGCTGTCATGGGTTCAGAAAATCAAAGGACTAAAGAATGGAAACGCTCCTGGTCATGATAACTTAAATGCAGAGCTATTTAAGACAGACCCAGAGCTAGCAGCAGAACTATTAGAACCACTATTTGCACAAGTCTCTAAAACAGGGACAACACCAACAGAGTGGAAAAAAGGAATAATTGTCTAATTGCCCAAGAAGGGAGATCTTGCAGACTGCAATAATTGGAGAGGAATAACTCTTCTCTCAGTTCCCAGCAAAATACTAGGCAGGATAATTATACAGAGAATCTCAAAAGCAGTAGACCACAAACTGAGGAAAGAACAAGCAGGATTTAGAAAGAACAGAAGATGTGTAGATCATATATTTACCCTCAGGAACATTATAGAGCAGTGCTCAGAATGGCAAAGACAGTTGTACATTAATTTCGTTGATTTTGAAAAGGAACTCCGCCTATGCCGGTCCCAAGCCCGGATGAAAAAGGAGAAGGGCGGCCTGCATGGAGGCCGTAAGGAGGCAGCCCCTCCACCATGCAAAGGCACAACAGGCCAATCACCTGTTTGTCTTAAACTATGATTACGAGCAATACAAGAGAGAAAACCGGACTGATTCTAAAGGCGACGAACTGGAACGGACTACGGACTACGACTTATGGAACTTGGAACACAAGAAGTATAAATGGGAAGGAAGAGGAGCTGGTGGAAGAGATGAGAAAAGCAAAACTAGAAATCCTGACTATAACGGAAACGAAGAAAAAAGGACAAGGAGTCATGGATCTCGATGGCAACACGTTGCTCTACAGTGGTGTACCCATATCTAAAAGAGCTAAAGGGGGCGTGGGTTGCATTGTGGCCCAAAATCAAAAAGACAGTATCAAGGGATAGAACTTTGTCTCGGAGCGCATTATGGTTGTAAAACTAAAAGAAGGAGAAACCATAGTCAACCTGGTCATAGTGTATGGGCCAAATGAGGATGAGAAAGCAGAGGTCAAGGAGGAATTCTTCGAGCTGCTTCAAAGGACAGTGGATGACTGCCTAGATGAAGTTATCATGCTCGGAGATTTTAATGCCAGAGTTGGAAATGACCATGTTAGATGGGGTGGAGTTATCGGAAGATATGGAGAAGATACTCTCAATGACAATGGAAAGCGACTCCTTAGATTCTGCAGTGAGCAGAATCTGATCATTACAAACACAAAGTTCCCCCATAAGCGCATACATGCATACACTAGATGTGAACCAACCAAGAATGAGAAGTCAGTGATCGACTATGCCATTGTTCGGAGAAGCTCATTCAGATATGTCCGAGATGCAAGAGTCTGGAGGGGGCCAGAGATTGGAAGTGATCACTACCTGCTAACAATCAAACGAACAACTGAAAGAGTTGCTCAGCCTAGGAACTGCCCAACATCACGCAAGAAACCAAGTAAACGAGCAGGAGAAATGAGCATTAGGACCTACAAGCTGAGAGAGCCAGAAATTAAGACCAGATATCAGGGGCTTATTGCTACAGCAGTGAGCAACACAGAAGAACGACCTGATGACTTGGAAACCCTCTGGAATAAATTCAAGGATATCATAAAGAGAGCTGCTGCAGAAGCATGCGGTGAAGTCCGACTTGGGAACCAGAGAAAGAGGACACCTTGGTGGACAGAGGAAGTCAAAGAGAAAATAAGAGAGAAGAAAATGGCATGGAAACAATACTTAGGAGCTAAAAACACAACAGGACAAATGGAAAAATATAGAGAATATGTGACACTCAGAACAGAAGTAAAGAACAAAGTGCTAGCAGCAAAACAGAAGTCCTGGGAAGAATTTGGAGAAAAGCTAGAAAAAGATGCACAAGAAAACCAGAAATTGTTCTATAAGACCCTAAAGAACATGAGGAAGGAAAAACAATGTCCTCTCAAATTTATAAAGGACAAGCAAGGCAAATTGCTTACTGCCCCGAAGGAAGTAATGGAAAGATGGAAAGAATATTTCTCAGAACTCCTGGATGGTGAGCATGGTGAAGCATCAGAAATGATAACCACTAGCACAGAAGAGAAAACCAATGATGGTGAAGATGACATAAAGATGGAAGAACTGAGGGCAGCACTAGAGAAAATCAAGATGGGCAAAGCAGCAGGGCATGATGGTATAACACCAGAAATGGTTAAGTACATGGGAGCATCAGGTGACCTATTACTCTTAAAGGTCCTACAGGCAGCATGGTGCAACAAGACCATACTAAAAAATTGAGAGAATGCCATCATAACACCAATTTTCAAAAAGGGTGACAATCGACAATGTGGAAACCATAGAGGCATATCCCTTCTCAGTGTCCCTGGTAAAATCTACTCTAGAATCCTAGAGCAGAGACTCCGACGCCTGGCTGAGCCACAATTGGATGAGGTCCAGTGCGGATTCCGAGCAAACCGAAGTACTCAAGACCTAATCTTCACACTCAGACAGCTGAGTGAAAAGGCCCTTGAGTATAAGAGTGAGATCCATCTTTGTTTCATAGATCTGGAAAAGGCGTTTGACAGGGTCCCCTGGAGCAAACTTTGGGACTGTTTGGCAAGGAAGAATATTCCAGCACCTCTGATTCATGCTATACAGAGCTTCTACAAGTCTTGCAGAAATTATGTGAGGACAGCAAACCGTAAGTCAGAAGAGTTCAGGACAACCACTGGTGTAAGACAAGGTGATATTCTATCACCTTACCTCTTCATACTCCTTATGGACGATGTCATCAAGGCATGTAAGGAGAGAACAAGAAAGTATTCAGTGGGGTACTGGAAGATGAGACAGGTCTATATTTCGGAGCTGGCATTTGCTGATGATGTTGCCCTGATTGCTAAATCAGAGGCACATCTCCAATCCAACCTGCAAGTCTGGAAGGAAGAGCTGGAGAAGAGAGGGATGGTCATAAGCAGCTCTAAAACAAAATCCGTGGTGATATCACGAGAAGAAAGAAAACATCAGATTAAGTTGGGAGAACAGGTCCTGGAGCAGGTCGACCACTTTAAATATCTCGGAGCTATTATAGACCGAAAGGGAGGCATCAAAGAAGAGTTGGCCACTCGAAAAGCAGCGGCTGGGAGACTTTTTCAGGCCATTGTCACAGAGTGCTCGAAGATTTTGTCTAGATTATGTTAAAATTCCTTACTTTTCTTTTCTTCACATTTGTCTGTGTTCTCTACGGAAATAGTTGCACCTGCGATCGTGTCTTTAGCTATTTTTTCAAGTCTTCACTATTAGTCCTGTCATACTATCAAAATTCTAGCTTCTTCTTAAAAGGCACTTAAAAGCATTTCTTTAAAGATGTCTATACGATTTATTAGCTTGGTCGAAACCAGTGGTTCCCAGAGTATTATATTTCCGTGTTCAGTGGTCAACTGGAGACTCACGATAAATCATGGTACGTGTCTAAACATGAGCCGGGAAATAATTAACTCTTGGCGTGGGAATCAGGAAATATTTTAACTTCATGCGAACATATGCTGAGTTTTAAGATCACTTGCTGATAACCGCTAAAAGAGAAAGCACGCTTATAGAATAGAAGTCTCAAACTACCTCATATCTACAAGTATATTGTGATTGAGAGTAACGCTACTAAATTCTAGTTCTTAAGCTGTGGATAAAGTCCTGAGCGGTAAGCAAACTCTCAGTATTCGCTTAATTAGCTAACTCTAATATCAAGGGATTAGTTAATTGATGTAAAGTGTGAAATACTTAATATTGTGGTTTTATTTCTTTACATTAGAATGATAGCTATTTTGCATTTATGTATTTTGAATGTTATTGATGCATTATAATGATGTAAGTACTGGCTGATATGAGAAAGTACTACAAGCTAATTGTATTAGGAATGTGATGAAGAAAAACTGTTGTGAACGAGAGAAGAACCGTGTTGTTCAACGGACGAGTGAATGAAAAATATTCCTCCAATGCAGTCACGCATGAACGCACACGGCCAGGCGTCTGCTTATAACAAATGTTGACCTTACTGACCCCGACCAGTGTGAGACTACCGCTAGACAGGAATTTGTAAACAAATGGACAGTCGCCTTTAAGGAAAAGACTGACGTTACCGGTTCAGGTAAATATATTATTCGGCACCATTCTGAGACGAAACGTCCAGAGTGGCTGTAGTTAATATGTCTGTATAAAACAGAAGATTGATTACCTGCATTATCTTCCACAGCCCAGTTGCAGAATCCTAGCCAGTTTCTGGATTTTGATTGCTGTCAATTGTTGCGAGTAAACCGCCTAGTTGCTCTATGCTACAGAGAGAACTAGTGCTTACGTCTCAAACCCTCTAGCGGTGATCACAAGTCAGCAACCTTGTGCAGTCTATAGCAACCCTGTGCAGTCTACAGCTTTAAGCAGTTAACACATCGTCAGCACCTGAACTTCATAACGCAACTTCACAACCAGGTTAACGGAAAGCCTAGTCATCTCTTGGACTGAAGCAGATAAGTCTACTTAAAACCCAGACCAAAGTCAGAATTCACTCTTCCACGAAATAGCCATAGGAATAAACTTTTCGTCCGTGAGGAAAATAGCCTCTTACTTCTTATCTGAACCAAAGACACTGACAGTTCTAAATTTCCTAGTATTTCTTTTTTTCAAAATACATGTCAACATTGATTTTATATTTCTACTGTAATTAAAGTAATTGTGTACATTCTGTAACTCACCATCATTCTGAGTTTGACTTAGTAGATTGTATGTTCTATTCAGAAAAACATTCTCAACCCTCTTTGTATTACTTATTACTACTAGTTCATCTTCAAAAAGATTTGAGTAAGAAAGAGTTAGTCGTCGCCAGAAAAATACATGAGTTGGCAGTCTGAAAGGTGAGAGAATCACTGACACCAACCTGTGCCCTTCTGTTAACTTTTTCCCTCAACACTAGCTCACATCTGTGAAAACTAGTGTCTAAAGGTCGATGCGCTTTCTACACATCTTCCTTACTATAATAAACTCTTTATGCGACAATTGGATTCTCATTCAATGTCAATTGGAGTGCACAATCAACTATATCTGCGACAAACTGGAGGCTCAGTCCGGAATCTTACCTTTGGTGACCTATCTGCAGAAGAATTATTGAATCTTTAACTAGTAGTCTATCAATACCTTGGAGTAGAATCTATTATATATCCCTAGACAACGAAACTTCTTATATTTTCTGAACAGAATTGTGGAATTACACAGTAGAATAAGGAAAGTGAAATCTGAATGGTCCTGGAATTAATTAATTATTTAATTAATTAAGTTACTTAGATTAATTACGCTCATTAAGTTAATTAGTGGCTTAAGATAACTAAGTGTACAAGTTGATGATTGTGTGTGAAAGACTGGCTGCAATTGTAATACCTTACTTCAGAAGAAATAAGAGTATACACAGGGTTAAAAATAAATCATATATACTTGAGTCTGGCTCAAGTTAATAATACTTTAATTCAGCAGAAATAAGTATTATTAAAATATCAATTATACTAGCATCTGTAAAGGGATACATTACGTCAGTAGACTTAATAGTATTACCTCGAGCTTCTGTAAATTGATTAGTGGTTATTATTACAGTACTTCATAGAATTATTAGTAATAATCGGAAGCAAGTGTAGCGTCTGTATAAAGTTAATAATACCTTAATTCAGCAGAAATAAGTATTATTAAAATATCAATTATACTAGCATCTGTAAAGGGATAAATTACGTCAGTAGACTTAATAGTATTACCTCGAGCTTCTGTAAATTGATCAGTGGTTTATTATTACAATACTTCATAGAATTATTAGTAATAACTGGAAACTAGTGCAGCGAATACTGAGAGATTGAACTACCTACCCAGCGATCTAAAATGAACGCAGTAGCTGAACTTAGAGCTCAATTTATCCAATTTTTGAAAGATCACAAAGTGAACGATCCCATAAAAATTATAAGATGTTTAGATACATGGATAAGTGACTCTTATTTGGAAGGTGAGGAAAGAGGTTACTCTAGAAAGTTAATTGCGAAACATGTCTTAGAACAGGCAGAACTTTTCACGAGAACAGAGATGGAAATGATAGAGAGTGATGAAAAATGGACTCGCGACTGGAACGAGAAGGAAGCCAAGTGGAAAGAAGAGGCCATAAGCAGTGAAGCAGCATATGATAGGGAACAGCTGGTAGCCCAACCCTACCTTACGTTGAAGACGCCGCCACTGGAAACTCAAAACGCGCCAAGAGATTTGAAACCCATGGTTAGTCATGAGGCCACGGAATCCCAGAGCCCCACTCCCAGGTCAGATGAACCATTATTTCAAGAGGAAGCACCCTCTGCTCCACAGGAAGCGCAACTTAGTACTCAGAGCCCAAGTTTAGGCAAAGCAGAGAGGCGGACATCGAACTCGAAAAGTCATGACCCCTTTGTGAAGGTACCTAAGCACATAAATGCTGGTAATATGAGGAAAAATACACTCTCGTCAGGAACACGTCAGAAAAGGAATTTCCCAGACACCCCGAACATCTCTAATGAACAACAACATGTCTTTGCTAAATCTCAGAAAGCACACAAAGACCGATTTCACAACCACAACAAAAGCGCTCAGGACTACAAAAACACTACAAACTGGAGGAATGGAGACTGTAAAGAAGCGTCTAAGCAGAAAGATAACTTCAGTAACGGCCCCCTCCCGCAATTAATGTCACCTGGGCAACAAAAGGACACAGAGCTTAATAGTAGCCCAGAGGAACCTCTCATTGTTAACACTAATGGAGTGAACGACAAGGGAAGTTGCATGGTTCTAGGAGAACTGAAACAGCCTTTAATGGTACACGCGGAACCACGCAAAGGTCTGATAAAACATGTGACTCATAGAGACACAATGGTCGTAAACCAGGTTCAGGAGGAAACTTTTTTACCTGTGACTTTATCCACTGGAATGTTGGAAAAGTATAAACCGGCAGAACATTGCCATATCATTGGGTTTAACCCAGAACCTAAAACCCCACACCTTCTCTGTGAGAGAGAAGCGAATATGACACCCAGCGAACGTAGTTCACAGGCGTCAGGTGGACAAATGTTCTTCTGTGAAAACATCATGGAAACGGAAATTTTAGCACCCTTACTAAACGATGGACCAGAGGAACATAAAACCACCGGGGAAAATATCGTCGTCGAGAGAAACAATGGAATGCAGGTTGTCAGCTCCAAGCCTGACCTTTTCATACCTCAGTGCACGGATGAAAATGAGAGAGGTCAAACTTCTGCTGAGAAGCCATTCTATAACAGCTTCCCTAATCTCAAGGAGACGATTAGTTTTACAGAAGGAGATGAACATTTTCAAATGAGTGGAGATACGTCAGGGTCATTGAAAGATCTAAACCAAATTTTGCTTGAGAAAATCACAACAGTGATAGGAAAAGCCCAGGCTGAGAATCATTCAGCCGAGACTGAGATACAAGATACGCCTATGGGTGAGAAAAGAATGGATAATGGGAATGACCACCGGATGGACAGAAAATTGACTGACACCCGCATTAAACCACCTGTGCTCACAGCTATAAATTTGACTTTCACCCACGAAAAACTGCCTCGTTCATACCTGAACGCCAGTTACCCTCAATCTTGGTGTGATTTATCAAGGAACAAGTTATCTGAAACTTTGGGATGTTTAGGAAACTTAACTTTTGTGAGATTGAACTCACGTAGCCCATTTAAATCTTTCAATCCAGAAAGAAAGAAAAAGAAAATTTACCGCCTAGGCAGGTCAAACGTAGGAGCGGAGTTAAGGAGATACATGAGAAGTTCCTATTTTTTATGGAAGACACACCGGCAAAGTTTTCATTGTTACCGTGACAAAGGATGTTTTGCACGCCCATTCAAGCGGGCCACAGAACAATGGCAGACTAAGCGCAGCGAACTGACAACAGATAGTGGAAGGTCAGAATTAGTTCATTCTAACCGTAATTTGTGTGAAAAGGTGAACGAGTACAGCATTTTGGCAAGACGAACGGGCCCAGAAGAAATTACGAAAGTTAGCTCTTCGATAACTCGGAACTTCAGGGATTCTCAAAATGTAGAACCATGGCCAAGTGGAGCGTTAGCAAGCGGACAAAGGTCGGGAGAATTGAAAAGTTGGGTGACAGAAGGAATTTATAATTTAGACAAAGACCTTCTCTCGTTGAATAGTTTGCAACTATTTTAAATTGGGGAGTTTCTGTCACAGAGTGCTCGAAGATTTTGTCTAGATTATGTTAAAATTCCTTACTTTTCTTTTCCTTCACATTTGTCTGTGTTCTCTACGGAAATAGTTGCACCTGCGATCGTGTCTTTAGCTATTTTTTCAAGTCTTCACTATTAGCCCTGTCATACTATCAAAATTCTAGCTTCTTCTTAAAAGGCACTTAAAAGCATTTCTTTAAAGATGTCTATACGATTTATTAGCTTGGTCGAAACCAGTGGTTCCCAGAGTATTATATTTCCGTGTTCAGTGGTCAACTGGAGACTCACGATAAATCATGGTACGTGTCTAAACATGAGCCGGGAAATAATTAACTCTTGGCGTGGGAATCAGGAAATATTTTAACTTCATGCGAACATATGCTGAGTTTTAAGATCACTTGCTGATAACCGCTAAAAGAGAAAGCACGCTTATAGAATAGAAGTCTCAAACTACCTCATATCTACAAGTATATTGTGATTGAGAGTAACGCTACTAAATTCTAGTTCTTAAGCTGTGGATAAAGTCCTGAGCGGTAAGCAAACTCTCAGTATTCGCTTAATTAGCTAACTCTAATATCAAGGGATTAGTTAATTGATGTAAAGTGTGAAATACTTAATATTGTGGTTTTATTTCTTTACATTAGAATGATAGCTATTTTGCATTTATGTATTTTGAATGTTATTGATGCATTATAATGATGTAAGTACTGGCTGATATGAGAAAGTACTACAAGCTAATTGTATTAGGAATGTGATGAAGAAAAACTGTTGTGAACGAGAGAAGAACCGCGTTGTTCAACGGACGAGAGAATGAAAAATATTCCTCCAATGCAGTCACGCATGAACGCACACGGCCAGGCGTCTGCTTATAACAAATGTTGACCTTACTGACCCCGACCAGTGTGAGACTACCGCTAGACAGGAATTTGTAAACAAATGGACAGTCGCCTTTAAGGAAAAGACTGACGTTACCGGTTCAGGTAAATATATTATTCGGCACCATTCTGAGACGAAACGTCCAGAGTGGCTGTAGTTAATATGTCTGTATAAAACAGAAGATTGATTACCTGCATTATCTTCCACAGCCCAGTTGCAGAATCCTAGCCAGTTTCTGGATTTTGATTGCTGTCAATTGTTGCGAGTAAACCGCCTAGTTGCTCTATGCTACAGAGAGAACTAGTGCTTACGTCTCAAACCCTCTAGCGGTGATCACAAGTCAGCAACCTTGTGCAGTCTATAGCAACCCTGTGCAGTCTACAGCTTTAAGCAGTTAACACATCGTCAGCACCTGAACTTCATAACGCAACTTCACAACCAGGTTAACGGAAAGCCTAGTCATCTCTTGGACTGAAGCAGATAAGTCTACTTAAAACCCAGACCAAAGTCAGAATTCACTCTTCCACGAAATAGCCATAGGAATAAACTTTTCGTCCGTGAGGAAAATAGCCTCTTACTTCTTATCTGAACCAAAGACACTGACAGTTCTAAATTTCCTAGTATTTCTTTTTTTCAAAATACATGTCAACATTGATTTTATATTTCTACTGTAATTAAAGTAATTGTGTACATTCTGTAACTCACCATCATTCTGAGTTTGACTTAGTAGATTGTATGTTCTGTTCAGAAAAACATTCTCAACCCTCTTTGTATTACTTATTACTACTAGTTCATCTTCAAAAAGATTTGAGTAAGAAAGAGTTAGTCGTCGCCAGAAAAATACATGAGTTGGCAGTCTGAAAGGTGAGAGAATCACTGACACCAACCTGTGCCCTTCTGTTAACTTTTTCCCTCAACACTAGCTCACATCTGTGAAAACTAGTGTCTAAAGGTCGATGCGCTTTCTACACATCTTCCTTACTATAATAAACTCTTTATGCGACAATTGGATTCTCATTCAATGTCAATTGGAGTGCACAATCAACTATATCTGCGACAGCCATAAATCGTGGATTCCTCAGCAAGAAAGAGGTTGGTAAGAAAACGAAGATGGCTGTATACCGCTCCACCTATGTCCCAGTCTTGACATATGGATGCGAGTCGTGGGCAATGACTACAACCCACAAAAGCCAGATCCAAACCTCAGAAATGAGGTATCTGAGGAAAGTGGTTGAAGTAACAAGAAGAGACATGGTCCGCAACCAGACGATCCGTCAAGGCCTAAAATCCCATCCGCTGCAGACCCAAATAGAACAGTCCCAACTAAGATGGTTTGGCCATGTCTGCAGAATGGGAGAAGATCGGCTACCACGACAAGCATGGGAAACAAAGAGCCAGGGATCCAGACCTCCAGGACGACCCAGAGTCCGCTGGGAGGACAACATTAGACAATCTTTGAAGGACCGAGGACTAGAATGGAACCAGGCCAGGAAGAAGACAGCTGATAGAATGGTCTGGCTCTCTCTCTTCCAAACCTCTACACCTCACGGTAGAAGGGGAACGACTAAGTAAGTAAGTAAGATTTTGAAAAGGCTTTTGACAGTATACATAGGGACAGTTTATGGAAAATACTGAGGGCTTATGGAATTCCAAGCTGCATAGTGTCAATCATAAAAAGCCTTTATGCCAACTTGACGGGCAGCATTGGGCAGAGCAACCTAACCTTTGAAGTGAAGACAGGAGTACGACAGGGATGCCCCTTATCAACCACTCTATTTTTAACAGTCATAGACTGGGTGATGCGCCAGACAACAGAGGGCAATCCAAGAGGAATAAGATGGACTACATTTTATACATTGGAAGATCTGGAATATGCAGATGACATTGCACTGCTAGCACATTCACATCAACACATCCAGGAAAAAACGGATAGACTTAATAAGTTTAGCCAGCAGGTGGGCTTGAACATCAATTTAAAGAAGTCAGTGGTCATGACGCTCAATGTGAGGAACCCTGAGCCCATATCAGTAAGGAATCAGCAGCTGGTACAGACAGACACCTTCACATACCTAGGATGCATAGTAACACCAGACGGCGGAGCAAGCAAAGACATCAACAACAGAATGAACAAAGCAAGAACAGCCTTTTTTAGTCTAAACAACATCTGGAAGTCCTCTCAGTACAGCACAAGCACAAAATTAGGATTATATCAGAGCTGTGTGCTTTCTGTGCTTCTCTATGGCGCGGAGAGCTGGAGAGTTACAGAGAAGGAAATGTCGAAACTGTCCTCTTTTCACACAACATACCTAAGAAAAATTCTCCGAATCTTTTGGCCGAATATCATCACCACCCAAGATCTGCTTACTCGGAGCAAGCAAGAGGACATGCACACCATCATAGCTGGCAGACGCTGGAGCTGGGTTGGCCATGTCCTCAGAAGAGACCCCGATGCCATCACAAGAACAGCTATGCTATGGACCCCTGAAGGAATACGAAAGAGAGGCCGACCAAAAACAACTTGGCGGAGGACTGTGGAGGCTGAGATGCAAAGAATAAACCAGAGTTGGGGCACTGTACGAAGGATGGCCGCCGACCGAGCAAAGTGGAATCAATTTGTTGTTGCCCTACAAGACGCCACCAGGCGTAATGGCCACTGACTGCTTTGACGGTCGGCGGCTAAGGATCAAAGAAGAAGAATGGGTTTAGAAGATGGACTTATAAGGGTCTCCGACAGTCAGATTTTGTTATGGTCAATGTTATTATGTTTGGAACATATACTGGGATGCCATAAGCCATCTGAACATGACTCTCTATATAATAAAACCGTTGGGTCGCAAGGTCTGATCACCTGTATAAAGAGAATATATAAAACAGGTAATACTACTATAATTATTTCTAACACCCGCGGTAATTGGTAAGATGTGTAAAATCACTCCGGTATTAAATTATTTATATTTAAAGACTACAAGAGTGACTAGCTAGTGTATCGTTTGTTTTTTAGCACTAGCTATAAACAGTTAATTACTCAAAATTTACGCAAGATGAAATAGAATTATGGTTATTAAACAATTTCGCTCGCCTAGCGTTTAAAAATTATGTTGCACATCTATTATCTCGGGAAATAACGGATAGTTATATTATTTAATTTGCGACTGGAAAACTTTGCTATGAGGCTATTTAATAATAATAATAATAATAAATTCTTTAAGCACCAAACACGGCGCATAAGGCAGAAACCAGTGCTCTCCAGGTTGTTCGTTGTGACGCCACTCCTCTTAGCTCTTGCACATTATTTAGGCCCAACGTTCTTCCTTCTCTTATTATTGTTCTTCTGAGTGTTTCTTTTGGTCTTCCTTTTTTCCTCTTACCCTCAGGAACCCAAGTGAGCGCCTGTAGTGGTATTCTGTTGTTTTGCATTCGTAGGACATGACCGATATATGACCATCGTCTTTTCCTTATATAGTCGGAGACATATTTCTGCCTAGAGTCTTCTCTTATTTGTCGATTAGTCTTGAATTCTTTCCAACTGATGTTCATGAGTTTTCTAAGACATTTGTTCTCGAATGTATTCAGCTTGTTCTCCAATGATTTTGTTATTTTCCAACTCTCACAGCCGTATGTTAACACTGAGATAACATTTGAATTAAACAGACGAAGCTTGGTATGTATATTCAATGATCGTAATTTCCAAATGTTAGATAATCTATTGAAGGCGCTAGCTGCCAAAGCAATTCTAGTATGGATTTCTCTTGTTGTGTCACCATCCTGAGTCATTTTACTGCCTAAATAATTGAAACTTTCAACTTTCTGTAGTTTTTCCCCGTTCAAGATGATATCAAAGGTCTCGTTAGAAAAGTTCATTCTTTAATTACTTCTTCCAATTTTCCGTCTTGATACATAGTCCTTACATTCCAGTATCCAATTTTAAAAATCTCCTTAGCCCCCAAGATATTAGAGTGAGTCATGTTTACTGTCGAGCCTGGTTCTGTTTCGGTAACAATAGCTTGTTTTACGATAGTGAATTGTTAACTCACTGATCAACCCTCCGATCCAACCGACCGATTCGAGGGTTTCGAGGTCAGTTATAGGAAAATTATTTAATAGGTTTAAATTAACACAAAAATCCAGTGAAATAAATGAAGGAACTAAACTACTGAATCTCAAGACTAATATATTTTACCGTAGCACCAGAATGAATTCACTCCAATATAAAAGAACTCCAAAGAAATCTTGTAAGATTCTAATATAAGCTAGTACTCCTTCCAATCTCTGGGCAACGAATGATGAACTGCATTTTCGGCGATGCCAATATATAGTTAATGAAATGAAAAGTAATAGCTAAATGCTAAGTTTCACACCTTATTTGATTCAGGAAACTTTTCTGTTTCGCCGCTAGACTTTCCCCGTCCCTCCTTCGTTCGATTTCCCCCTGTATCTCTCGGTCCGGCAGAAATTTAAACGTGTAAACCGTAGGTGTGAAAAACTGCTTCGTTGTTCTGGGACCACCACAGTCTTTTGATACTGACCGCTTACGTCTCCTCTTGGCAACGCCTTCTTGAAGGGGTGGCAGAAAAGAACGAGAAATTAGCTGATGCTCATAGCTCTAGAGATAGGCTGTAGGCGTGGCTAACTAAACTTAAGACAAAACGAAACTCCTGGATCCTCGCACGATAACTGTTTACATATTAATTTTTCGCACGTGGTGAAAATCCACGTGGAAATGTGCATACTAATTTGCACGCGTGTTAGGATTCCACGTTGACGATAAAATTACCACAATATTCAGGGGTACTGATGCTATTCGAGGGTACTACCATTATCATTCATCAATTCAGGGACTTCAATTTTTATCCTATCCGTCACAGGCCCACACACGAAAAATAGAAAGAAAGAAAGTACCGATAAGTAAGAATGAAAGAAAGTAAGAATAGTAAATAATTAACGAAAATAAGTAATTGTTAGGTCCTCGCAAGAAAAACAGAAAGAAAGATAGTTAAGTAACAAGTAAGTAATCAGTAAACGGAAGGTCCTCACAAGAAAGTTAGAAAGAAAGTAAGAAAGAAACAAAGTTAAGTTTCAGTAGTACAAAAATTAATGAAAATAAGTAAATGGAAAGTCCCAGCAAGAAAGACAGAAAGATAGAAAGAAAATTAGTAAGTAAGAAAGTAGATAAGTATGCAAGAAAGTAAGTACGTTCTGATGGTCCCTGGTCTGAATTCCCGTAGTGCCTATCACTCGTGTGAAGTGCCTATCACTTACTTCTGTTGTCTAGTGCCCTTCTTCTTTCTTTCTGTCTTTCTTACTAAAACCTACCACTTACGTATTTTCTTTAAACATTGTTTGTTAGCTCTTCTGTCCGTTTATATATAAATCTTCACGTAATTTAAAAACAAATTTATTTAAGCCAAATGCAGTTTTGGCCTCGGTCAACCTCGTTCAGAGTTACTTGTGCAAATACAATGGCAGGTTTTACGCAAATCGCCCCAACCATAAGTCGATTTTGGAGTCGGCTAGTAATATGGCGTGAACCACAAATCACGGCCTTGTTGTTAGTTCTAATCTTCATATAAGGTATCAACACTGTACTAGTAAACTTTTGTATATTCTAATTCGCTTTACAGTTTCTTTGAATTATCATCGGCAAGTGCTGAGTTGACTGGCGTAGGCAAACATCCATCTTCACAACTTTCATTCCCTGATATTCTTCTTCTTCTTCCTCGTTCGCACTCAACTTTAACGTTAATAAAGGTGGTAGTTAGCTCACGGCCCCTGACATCTGCAAACAAATTTTCGTGGAGAGAAGTAGGTTGTTGCAATATGCTACTCCGTTTCACTGCTGTAAGTTGTGGCAGGACTGCAGCAGATGAATCGGCTGTCGAAACCAGGCTCATGATGCCAATCAGGTGCCGATCTGTTGTACCCAGACCAGAACAATATCCTGTACGTGTGGTATAGAACTATAGATTGTACTTCAATCTGTTGTACCAATATACCTGTACTTGTGGTGTTTAGAACCATTAGATTGTACTTCAATCTGTTCGTACCAAAGGACCTGTACTTGTGGTATAGAACTATAGATTGTACTTGTGGTATAGAACTATAGATTGTACTTGTGGTATAGAACTATAGATTGTACTTCAATCTGTTGTGTCCAGTGCGTAGCCGGAAAATGATGGCCGGATATTCAATGTCAATTCTGTTTTTTACTTTCCTTCATGCTGGGTTCTCAGATTATCTATTTTGTCGTCTGCTGCCATTTAATCAACTTTGCCTATAAGATGTCTCTCTTCATTTTTACTTTTTCTTTTATAAAAATATCAAAAGTAAAAGCCCTCTAATAGCTGTCATGACCTGTGACGTACTAAGGGAGTGCAAGGGAGCGGTCCGCCCCTGGTGTCATCGGCCTGGAGGTGGTTGCCAGAGGACACTTTTATGATAGTACTTACTGTTTTACCATACTTGCGGTATGGGATTGTGGGGAGGGGGGAGGGTGATTGCAAGGACTCACCCAGACTGGGTATACAAATACTTTAAGTACGCCACTGTTCATGACATCTCTATCTGGCCACTGACTCTTAAAATTATTTTGTAAAGATCATCTTTGTAAATTCCGATAATTTTTTATTTCGTTGTCCATAATTCGCTTCCATATAAGATAGCACCCGCTTATTATAGCATTAGAGAACTTTCTTATTCCGTAGATAATAAAGTGTTACACAAAATACGAGGTATTATATTCGTGAAAAGCTTATGATGAAACGAGCTAAGCTTTCACTTATTTTCGAGAAAAGTTTCCGCAAATTAGCGATGCAAAGATAAAGAAGGTATCTTTGTAGGACCTCAGATTAGGAAAGTTATTGCAGACAAACAATTCGAGAACTTGTTACATGGTAGTGAACTTCGTGCATGGATGGCATTCAAATCGATCGTCGATAACTTCCTGGGAAATCACAAATCTGTCGACCCATCTACCCATATTGTGGAAGGGTAGCTGGATCATGCACTTGAGTTAGGGAAAGTCAAAAGCAGCAAGGATTCGCACTGGTCCCCCCTCACCTCATTGGCTGAACCCAGTATGATGAAGTCTATAACACTTCACTCCTCTGCGGCAGTTTTTCCTATGGGACTACCTTACCCAGGTAGTTAGATTTTTTGAATCGTGAATTTGATTTTGCCAGGGAAGCATCACAATACCCATACTAAAGAAAGGGAAATGTAAGACCGAGGCTGCAAGTTACCGGCCAATCAGTCTCACAAGCTGTGTTGGGAAGACTATGGAGCGAATAGTCAACCACAGATTGAAATGGTATTTAGAGTCTGAGCAGATCCTGGTGCCGGAAAAAGCTGGATTTAGAGAATGCTACAGTATAGAAGACCAAGATACTTACTTGTCTCAAGCAATAGAAGATGCCTTCCAGGAGAAGAAAAAGGTCCTAACGATCTGGGTCGACTTCAAGCAGGCCTTTGACAAGGTAATCAGTAAAGAAGGTCCTCATTGCAAAAAGTTAGGAGAAGTGGAATCCAAGGCAAACATGAGAAATGGATCAGTCATACTTGCATGAAAAGGAGAAATGGAAAGTCCCACTCTTGAAAGTCTGCAAGAGCAGAAAGAAAATTAGCTCCATCAGGGGGTACCTCAAGGAGGAGTAATTTCCCCAACACTCTTCCTTGTTTACATCAATGACCTGGTGAAAGATCTCCCTGCAGGAGTTAAAGCTGCCTTATATGCAGATGACCTAGTACTCTGGTGCGCTGATGAAAATGTCACCACAGCAAATTATAGAATGCAGCGGGCAGCAGACATGCTAGTGTCATGGGCCGAGAAATGGCTTATCACAATAAACACAGACAAAATTTAAAAAACACTGTTATTTCGCCCCCAAAAAATGATGCCTAGTTTTGGCCTCGGTCAACCTAATCAGAGTTAGTCGGCTATATTATGGCGCATGTCCAAATATAAAAGACCTTGTGGCCTTGTTAGTTCTAATCTTCATATAAGGTATCAACACTGTACTAGTAAACTTTTGTATATTCTAATTCGCTTTACAGTTTCTTTGAATTATCATCGGCAAGTGCTGAGTTGACTGGCGTAGGCAAACATCCATCTTCACAACTTTCATTCCCTGATATTCTTCTTCTTCTTCCTCGTTCGCACTCAACTTTAACGTTAATAAAGGTGGTAGTTAGCTCACGGCCCCTGACATCTGCAAAAAAATTTTCGTGGAGAGAAGTAGGTTGTTGCAATATGCTACTCCGTTCACTGCTGTATGTTGGGCAGGACTGCAGCAGATGTTCGGCTGTCATTAGGCTGATGCCACAGGTGCAGAGATCTGTTGTACCAATCCTGTACGTGTGGTATAGAACTATAGATTGTACTTCAATCTGTTGTACCAATCCTGTACTTGTGGTATAGAACTATAGATTGTACTTCAATCTGTTGTACCAATCCTGTACTTGTGGTATAGAACTATAGATTGTACTTGTGGTATAGAACTATAGATTGTACTTGTGGTATAGAACTATAGATTGTACTTCAATCTGTTGTGTCCAGTGCGTAGCCGGAAAATGATGGCCGGATATTCAATGTCAATTCTGTTTTTTACTTTCCTTCATGCTGGGTTCTCAGATTATCTATTTTGTCGTCTGCTGCCATTTAATCACCTTTGCCTATAAGATGTCTCTCTTCATTTTTACTTTTTCTTTTATAAAAATATCAAAAGTAAAAGCCCTCTAATAGCTGTCATGACCTGTGACGTACTAAGGGAGTGCAAGGGAGCGGTCCGCCCCTGGTGTCATCGGCCTGGAGGTGGTTGCCAGAGGACACTTTTATGATAGTACTTACTGTTTAAAACATACTTGCGTTTCTGTATGGGATTGGGGGGAGGGGGGAGGGTGATGCAAGGACTCACCCCGGGTACCAAATACTTTAAGTACGCCACTGTTCATGACATCTCTATCTGGCCACTGACTCTTAAAATTATTTTGTAAAGATCATCTTTGTAAATTCCGATAATTTTTTATTTCGTTGTCCATAATTCGCTTCCATATAAGATAGCACCCGCTTATTATAGCATTAGAGAACTTTCTTATTCCGTAGATAATAAAGTGTTACACAAAATACGAGGTATTATATTCTGAATTACTATGTGACTTGGGCGATTCTGCACCTTGTCTGAGAGTTTCATCTTCCTTCTGATGTTTTTATTAAACGGTACCCAGTCTACCCAACTGTGGATGGGTAGCTGGCTCTGCACTTGAGTTAGGGAAAGCAAAAGCAGCAAGGAAAGGAACTGGTCCCCTCACCTCATAAAAGCTGAACCCAGTATGATGAAGTCTATAACACTTCACTCCTCTGCGGCAGTTTTTCCTATGGGACTACCTTACCCAGGTAGTTAGATTTTTTGAATCGTGAATTTGATTTTGCCAGGGAAGCGACAGCCAAACTCTTTCATAGTTTCACACTTTTCTATCTTATTGTGTTCATTTAGATTTTTAGCCCTTTAGTTTTTTGTTTTTTTTTTTGCGGCGTGGGGGTGTTTGCTATATAAGCGTGTGCATGTTATACACGTAGTGATGTATTCTGATTTTTTCATAACTACAAATTTCAGTTATGTATTACATCATTCTCAAGTCTCAAATGTCCTTTGGCGTAAATTAATGCAGCGCTAAGTAACACCGTTGGAATTACTTACTTACTTAGTCGTTCCCCTTCTACCGTGAGATGAAGAGGTTTGGAAGAGAGAGCGCCAGACTATCCTATCGGCTGTCTTCCTCCTGGCCTGGTTCCATTCTAGTCCTCGGTAGTTTAAAGATTGTCTAATGTTGTCCTCCCAGCGGACTCTGGGTCGTCCTGGGGGTCTGGATCCCTGACTCTTTGTTACACATGCTTGTCGTGGTAGCCGATCTTCTCCCATTCCGCAGACATCTTAGTTGGGACTGTTTTACTTGGGTCTGCAGGGGGTGGGATTTTAGGCCTTGACGTATCGTCTGGTTGCGGACCATGTCTCTTCTTGTTACTTCAACCACCTTCCTCAGATACCTCATTTCTGAGGTTTGGATCTGGCTTTTGTGGGTTGTAGTCATTGCCCATGACTCGCATCCATATGTCAAGACTGGGACATAGGTAGAGCGGTATACAGTCATCTTCGTTTTCTTACCAACCTCTCTCGTGCTGAGGAATCCTCGATTTATGACCTGAAAAAGTCTCACATCTGCTGTTTTTCGAGTGGCCAACTCTTCTTTGATGCCTCCCTGTTAAATGCTATTTTGTGGGTAAGGTCGAGTCGTGCCTGGACAGTTCAGTGTTGCGGTGTATTTAGGTCAGCAGCGTGAGGCGTTGCCAGGGTGTAGTGCAGACACTCACACACAAAACAGCATACATGTTGTTCAGGAGCGTAGTACTCGTTATAGGATGTGGTAGAGAGTAAAGGTGTGTGTGTAGGAAACAGCAGATCGTGAATACGAAGTCGTATAGGCTCTATTCATCTACACACCAAACTCACTCCACCACAAGTAGAAGTCATAGACGTGGATAATAACGATGACTTTTCTTCAACATTTATTACGGCAACAGTACGCTGACAGACGACACAGTCAATAGCACAAAGGATCATGGACATTTCATGTGTGGTAATGATTATAACATCAAGCATCGTAAATCTTGCATAGCTCATGTGTAAGATGCTAGTAGAGCTGGCTTGACAATTTACGTTCGTTCATACTGTAGCTCAGGGCCCCTGACTAAACGCGTCAGGTAGTCTTTTAACAAATATACCGCTCGATAAAGGCGGTTCCAGTTGCTTAATATCAAAGTCTATGAACTTGTTTAATGAAAGTCAAGACTTCATCTGGCTTCACACGCCAGACACTTCTTCCTCTGCTCAAAAATATCGGCCGTAATATCGGGCCTCTATAATAACGTGAACAACTGTGTATTCTTCATGGGCAGGCATCATCATCCATGCCGAAAACATACCGCTAACATACGGTTTTCATAATAATCTCTCTTCACTGGGCTTCTGTATAATAGTTAGACGAATAGTCTTAGTTGGCTACATCTAGCACACATAATGGACTCTGAATCTCAAAGAACTGTGAGCTGTACTCACAGGTTGACACCAAATGTTCTGCAATCTAGGCATAATAATAAAGTTTCTTTTACCTTTGACAGAATCCAAGAAATACACAGATAACAACTGTCGTCATTCTTGACGAACAGAATAACTCTGGGGAGAATCACTAACATCACAGTCACACTGAAGGCTATCTTTCCCCCAGATAATGCAGAGAAGTACCACGGACATCTTAGTCCGGTCAGAACCCAGATCATCACTCCCTGACGGAAGTCTATCCGTTCGCGCTCAAAAAACTTGCGCATGCGTAGACAGAACAGATCTGAGAACAGCTAACCCCGACTTAAGACAGGTCAACACAATGAATAAAACAAAGGGAAGATAACCCCAAATCAACCTGTCCCAGAGAGTTAACATACAGTTCTCTACCTTAGATCATCAAAAAATATTAAATAGATTTACGTCTTATGAAACCGTCAAAAACGACAGCAACAGACTACCGCACCCTCCGGATAAAAAAAAATGAATCACATATTTTTGTTTGAAATACATCAATGAGCAAGATACAACATGCTCAATACGCATGAATGATGCGCCGATGCAACAAACAACATAAGATAATGTATTAATGACAGGCTCAAACGACGCACAATAGAGCGTCTAGTGAGAACAAAAAAATCACCTCACTTATAAGAGAAAATATTTTCTCCAAGTAAAATATATCCGGAAGGTACCATCAAAGAAATCTCAGTTGCTGGCGATGCTAACAAAAATCACATACATATCAACAAATGCAATATTATAGCAATGTGAATGACAACATATATCGAGAAGTCATATGAACATATAAATCTATATAAGTCTCATGCTATATAATCACTATTATCTAATGGATGGACATAATCAAAATTTGTGAAGTCATTATACATACATATGACAATACAAGTGTACAATCTAACTAATAGAAGATGGCATCCACAGTACAAAATAATGCTGTGTCTCGAAGATCAATGTAAGCAGCATCCAAATAGTATGTAAGTGTGACATATGGCATCGTCATGATTCTCAAAAGCACTCCGTACCTGGTACTAGTTTGCACTTAGAACAATATAAATGACACAATTAGCAACATGCTATAATGTACTATAATTACTATTACATGTCTAAGCATTACATGTGGCCGCATTAATTTTTTCGACCTTTATATTATGTCAACTCAATCTTCTCCATTACCCCAAAGATGGTAATAGAGAAAGAAAACAATTAATTTACCACCCTAAGGTGACAACAAATGTGTTAATATATATTGTTATATTGAAGAGACATAAGTCTAGAAGTGTATCAGGAAAATCTAGGACACCAGACTTAAGTGGACTCATGTGGGCATCTAGACAGTATGTCTGCCATCACATTATCCAGACCACGGATAGCTCGTACCGTGAAATGAAAAGGTTGAAGAGCAATAGCATATCGAGTAGATCTCGAGCTCTTCAAGTTCTTACACTGAATAGCTGTAAGAGCTTTTTGGTCTGTCTCCACAATGAAATGCGCAACAAGAACTAATCTTTGTAACTTAAGGATTGACCAAACCATAGCCAACAATTCACGGTCTAAAACCGAGTAATTCCTTTCTGCCGCATTCAGCTTCCTAGAGATATACATTACAGGATGCAGAGTTCCCGAGTACTCTTGCATTAGTGCCGCTCCGATTCCTGTGGATGAGGCGTCACTACGAAGAACAAAAGTCTTATTAGCAATAGGTAGCCTTAAGATAGGTGGGGATGAGAACAAATTCTTAATCTGATCCAATGAAGATTGACATTCTTGAGACCAGCGCACCATGTTAGGAGACCCTTTCTTCAATAGGGTTGAGAGTGGTGCCATGATAGAGGATAGATTCTTAATGGATCTTCCGTAGAATTGTATTAATCCCAACAGACTACGTACTTGTTTTTTGTTTTAGGCACTGAGATATTTAATATCTTAGAAATGTTTTGATCCTCTGTCTTCAATAGACCGTGACCAACACGATGAACCAGGAAAGAAATTTCACTAAACCCAACATAGGCTTTAGAGGGTTTTGCAGTCAAATTATGCTCGCGTAGAGTAGACAGTAATTCATTTAAACCCAAATAGTGATCTTCCCAAGTATTACTGAAAAGACAGATGTCGTCTAAGTATGCAATGACATCTGAACGATATGAGAGAATTCGACGCATCATGCGTACGAAAGTAGCTGGGGCGTTCATAAGCCCGAAAGGCTTAAAATTCCACTGAAACAAACCCCTAGGTGTTGAGAAAGCAGTGAAAGGTTTGGCGCGTTCAGTTAACAGAACTTGCCAATAGCCTTTCGACAAGTCAAGTTTAGTAAAGAATCGAGAGTTAGAAAGTTTAATAAGTAGATCTTCTAGTAAAGGCATAGGTTCAGCATCAAACTTCGTAACTTGGTTCAATTTGCGATAATCTACGCAAAGGCGTATGATTTTGTCTTTCTTTCGAACAATAACCATGGACGAAGAATATGCTGAGGTGGATGGGTCAATTATTTTCAATTGTATCATTTCATCCAATTCTTTCTCGACTTGTGCTTGGAAATGAATAGTGACACAGGGTATTTTGTATTAAATACACATATGCCTTAGTCCTCGAAATACTACACATGAGAGAGAGAGAGAGAGAGAGAGAGAGAGAGAGAGAGAGGTGGAGTGGAACACATTCAAATAATAACGAACACTAGCAATGTTCCAAACTCTGTCTAATGTATTCAAATAATTATCACCACAAAATCACATTATATGTAGTTAGCGAAGTGTAACACATTGATGAAAATCTCAGATAACCGAATGCCTTATCTTCTCACAACTAAATATCCTCTTGCATTCGACAATACGAATCGGCCATCATCACCAAAACCTCGTCGCTCCCCCTACCCTTTCTTCTTAACTGCCCAATCAGAACGCCCCTTGCGTTCACCCCTGACCTGCTGACCTCGCAGTCTCGTGTTGTTAAGCTAAGTGTATGAAAACACCTTTCACACCCAACTGACATTATGTACCCGCCCCCAGCGGAGCACCGCCAGTCCACAGCTTGTGTTAATCACACTGTGACAACAAACGAGACAGAGTGTCAGCTACAACGTTGAGCTTACCCTCTAGGGGTAAAACAGTAAATTTGTACTGCTGCAGTAAGAGAGCCCAACGAGTTCATTTCGAGCTTGTCGATTTCGACGACTGTAAAAATGAGAGTGGTCGATGGTCTGTATGTAATACAAAATGTGCACCTATCAAATACCGGGACAACTTTGAAACTGCCCACACAATTGCCAAGCACTCCCTTTCAATCGTGGTGTACCTAGTCTCAGCCGGCAACAGCTTCCGACTCACATACATCACTGGATGTAAGGTACTCTGGTGGTCTTGCATTAAACAAGCTCCAATTCCTACAGAAGATGCGTCTGTCCGCAAAACAAAGGGTTTGCGTAAATCTGGCATCAGTAAGATGGGTTTCCTAGAGAACACCCTCTTGATTCTACATAAGGCTATCTCGCAATCTTGTGTCCACACGACCCTATTTGGCATCCCTTACTCGTTAGCGAGGTAAGTGTAGCTGCAATGGAAGAGAACTGAGGGATGAACTTGTGATAAAAATTCACAAGTCCAATTAGACTTTTCACTTGCTTTTTTTGTTTTAGGTGTCTGCAACTGTAAAATCTTTGTGACTGTCACATCTTCCGGTTTCAGGTGATTATGACCTACAGTATGTCCTAAGAAACTTAACTCTTTAAAACCTATGCAAACTTTACTCGGCCGTGCCGTTAAATTATGCTGCCTTAGACACTGCAATAGGGAAGATAACCCCATCAAGTGATCCTCCCATGACTCATGAAACAAACATATATCGTCGATATATGTAATAATATCTGATCGATGTCCTAACAATCTTCTCATCATCCTCACAAATGTGGCGGGCGCGTTCACTAAGCCAAAGCACATGACATTGAACTGAAACAATCCTTTGGGGGTGCTAAATGCCGTAAGAGGTTTCACAGCCTCCGCGAGGGGTACCTGCCAATAGCCTCTGGACAGATCTAGTTTGCTGAAATATGTAGCGTGGGTGAGTTGTGTTAACAGATCTTCCTGATTAGGTATTGGTTCAGCGTCAACGACGGTGATGCTGTTCAATCTCCGAAAGTCAATGCATATACGAAGAGATGCGTTCTTCTTGCGAACCACAACCATTGGAAAAGAATATGGTGAATCAGACGGAGAAATGATCCCCAGTCGTTGCATGTCACCAATTTCTCTCTCGACAGCTGATTTGAAATGCATGGGCAATGGATACGGTTTTACCCTAATAGGCTGATCACATGTCAGAGTGATATCATGACAAATCAGGTCTGTCCGTCCTGGCAGATCTGTGAGGACATCCTTAAACTCCGCTAATATAATCTTTACTTCCGACTTTTGTTCTCCTGTTAGGTTATCCCCGATTCGCACCATATTCCATGACTCCAAAGGAACCAGGGGTACGAGGGATAACTGGATATTTCCTTCACCTTTTTCATCTCCCGTGTCATCAATGACTGCCGTACATGCCACTGTTGCTTCAGTCTGTGCTGCCCTTGTGACTGCTTTCAATGACTCAGGTCGTTCTACATATGGCCTCAGCATATTCACATGAAATACCTTTTCCTTATTTCGGACCGAAATTAGGTAATCGACATCTGTCATTTTTTTAACCACCTTGAATGGTCCTTGCCACGTAATGCTCAAGCGATCCTCTTTAGCTGGTAAAAGTAGCAAAACTTCCTCACCTGGAATCAGGGATACTAGTTTGGAGTTCCGATTTGCGTACTTTCGATACCGTGCTAACGACCCCACCAAACAATCACGTGCCACCAAACAAGATTTTACAATACGTTCTCTGAGGCTCACTACATACTCATAACTCGTAACTGAGGTGCTATTTGCACATTTTCCAGTTAATAAATCCTTCAATATGTGCATCGGCCCCCTTGGGTTTGCCCCATACAGTAATTCGAAAGGGGAAAATCCTGTACTCCCTTGGGGAGCCTCCCTATAGGCAAACAGGACCGCTGGGAGTAACCTATCCCATTCTTGCGGAGATTCTGCGGTCACTTTTGCCAGAATGTGTTTTAATGCACCGTTAAAACGCTCGCAAACTCCGTTTGACTGAGGGTGATATGGACTCGTGAATGTTTGGGCAATACCCAACAGCCCAGTGATTTCTGACATCTCCTTCGAAATGAACTGACGGCCCCTATCCGATAATATCTCTTCCGGAAAACCAAACCTGCAAAACAACATCTGCAAAGCCTCTGCGACTGCTTGTGAAGTAATACTCTTCATCGGTACCGCCTCCAGCCACCTGGTGCACAAATCTACCATCGTTAAAATGAAACGATATCCCCTGTCTGAAGTAACCGAGAGGGGGCTGTTAAGGTCAAAGGGGAATGATACGTACTATACTGATTATACAGTGTGAATTCAGGGTTGTCGCACTTGTTAGCTGGTTTAATTGTGAGTTGTTTAAAACATTTATATGTTAAAAAAGAAAACAGAGTGTACAGAAAGCGTGTGAGCGCTGGTCATGTAGTTATTCTGTACTGGTTTCGGCCGGCTGTGAATAGCTCACGGGGAGTCCGTGAACAGCCGAGTCCGGTGTCTGTTTGTTGTGCGGGAGATGTGTCATCCCGTGACAGTCTAAGTTTGGGCGGGTGACTGGAGTCAGCCCAGTATCTTGTGTGTGTTCCCAAGGGTAGTGTAAGGGAACGATATTTGGCCATTTTTCGAGGTGTACTAGTACTTGCCTATTTAAGTGTGTTTATCTGTAGATAAGATGTGATAAATCTGCAGATAAGATGAGATAAGAGAAGATAAGGTGTACTTTATGTTAAGGACATGTTCTGAGGCCTTGGTGTATACAGGCCGATGTTTTGGGATCATATTTACCTCCCTGATAGATTTCTATTGTGCAGGAACGGCGCTAGGAGATAGTTAGGCCATTGTTCCTTATGAAGGGAGAGTTATCGAAAAGATTATAAGGCCAGGAGTTGTGTAGGCCAGATTACTTATAGACTACAGAGAGGACAGTCTTTTGAGTATATATAGATTTAAGGATCCATGAACAGATATCAGAGTTATTGAAGAGATTATAAGGCCAGGAGTTGTGTAGGCCAGATTACTTATAGACTACAGAGCGGACAGTCTTTTGAGTATATATAGATTTAAGCCTGGGTGGCGTTTTGTAACTGCAGTGTCAGCAGTCGTTCTGGTGGAACATTAGAACTGCGAATATATATAGATTTAAGCCTGGGTGGCGTTTTGTAACTGCAGTGTCAGCAGTCGTTCTGGTGAATTTACTGATGTAACATTAGAACTGCGATGTAAACAGGGTTTACATCATACTGAACAGCTGTAACATTCTGCGCAATTGATTATTATTGATTTTTGTGTATCCTGTTGTACCTGTGTAGTGTATCGTATCGGATTGATGTTGCTGTGTGAATAAATCATGTGCTGTCAATTGGAAATGAACACTAGTCTGATTCGTTGATCTATGCTTGACAGTACAGGGTGAGTGACTGTACCTTTCATACCACTCACTATAGACTTTATACACAGGGACAATGCAGAGCTAACCTATTTATCATCTGCTCTGTGTGGGCGCATGTACTACAATCAGTCTAATCACTTCAACAGAGAGATACTTTACCAAATATACATCAACAGAACTTTATCAATTAGACCCTGGGAATTATAATTTATCACCATTGTATATACCAAGATGCCAGTCTTTATCAGTGGTGGGCCAACCTTTCGGGCGTAATGACCACGAATTCGCGTTATAAGAGCATCAGACTTTATCAGTATCATGGTAAGGTTATAAGAGCAATGAATAGCCCTATGTGGGCGTGACTTGGATTTATAACGCCTTTTCTTACTTCTACATTGTTAAGAAACAAAGGCGAATCTTCTACAATTTTTTGTGTTGATCGTGACCTGTAATCGGCAACGCCTCTACAATACACAGACAGTTGTGTGTCACTCATGACCTTTAATCGGTGACACGGTGAAGCGTCTTGTGTTTACATGCCTCCATATGACATTTTCGCAACGTTTCCAGTTCTACGTTTCGGAGTGAAATTTTCAAGTAAACTTTGACATGGTTATGGCGACCTGTCCTGATTCATCATCATCAGCGATATCTGCATTATGAGAATTACAGTATGTTCCAGTTTTATATGCAAGTGCGAAATATCAAGTAGCTCTTTCCAACAAGAGTGACAGACAGTGTACCTTCGCGACGACAGAGGGAACAAGTGGGTAACTTGCGCTGTTTCCAGTTTCCAGTGCTGTGTACGATCACATAGCATACTGTTTCCAGTTTCCAGTTTCCTATGCTGTGTATGACAACATAGCATGCTGTGTCAAGGTGTAGTGAGAGTTGACATGGGACTCTGCTTATGTTGTGTCATCTTTGATGTTGATGCCCATCGATTGTAACAAGAAAAGAAGGAACTTTGCTATTTGCAAGATAAGTGGTTGTGTTGTTGTGAAAACTGTGTTTATGTATGCATGCTATCAAGTCTTCTCATATCACACATTATATATTCTATTAACTGTTTAGTATAGGTTTTAGTGCATAATAATTGAGAATTGAAATATTTATTGTGTGAGGTGGAAATTAATTATCTAAATTTCCAGGGACATAAACTTATTATAATTAATTTTGATATGGATGCTAAGTGGTGTGATGTAGATCCTACAGATATAAGACCTATGTTGGAGTATGCATTGGTGGTAGGAAGAGATAAAAAGGGATTGAGAGGCCCACGACTTGGAGCATGGGTGATGGAGGATTTTTTGATTAATGTGTCAGCATCCCTAGAGTCATTTGCTGAACATAACTTTAAGTTAGTTTGTAATTTTGTAATGGCTAGGGATTTGGTTGATTTGCTACGGCACATTCGTGTGTTTGTGCAACAATATATAGAGATTGAACACGGACATATTGTGCAAAGTATATTCAAGATAATCCACAACAGTGTTTCTGACCTGCATAAAAGGGAATTGAATATTGAGAAACAAACAAAAGTAAACAAACAGAGTGCTTTACAGGAAAGTGATAAGTTTTTACAAGATGATGCTGAAAAGAAAAAATTACAAGAAACAGTGTCTAGGCTCACAAGTGAGTTACAGAAATCAAACTTGGATCTTGCTAATGTAACAACAGCATTAGACTCTGCAGGCAGTAAAGT
This sequence comes from Oreohelix idahoensis, assembly GCA_024509875.1. NCBI lineage: Eukaryota > Metazoa > Mollusca > Gastropoda > Stylommatophora > Oreohelicidae > Oreohelix > Oreohelix idahoensis. Next base: position 384,440 of record JAMPIV010002245.1, on the reverse strand, counting down.
AAAAGATTTGGAAGTTCAGATAGAACATATGAATAGCGTAATGGGTAATCTCACTCGAGAAATTCAAGAGAAGAATGATATTTGTGAGAAATTAAAAGTTCAAACCAAGAAATGTGAAAACTTATGTAATGAAACACTTACTGGCTTATTGTGTGACAATGTGATTGTTAGTCACCGACTTAAAGAAAAGTATTTTGTACCTCCCGAGAATGTTAATGAGCTTGGGAATGGCCAGAATAGTAACACTAAGGAACTTCAGATGGATTTAACACAGTTGAGTGCTAATGAAGAAAAGGATGATAAGGAGAGATTAGAAGAGTTAACGATGTACAAAAGGAAAATGACTGATATTGAGAAATTACTCATGCAGGAGAAGAGTAAGCTTTTAACATCGAATGACTTAATTAAGAAACAAACTGAAGACATCTCACTTAGAAATGCTGAGATTAGTGATCTGAGAAATAGAGTTTATGGTTTGGTAGATGTTGTTTTAGGTATTAAGGGTTTGTCTACTGTCAATGTTGACAAAGGTAGACAGAATGTTTATCACCAAATAAAACAAGCAAGAAGCCAGCCCTTTACACAAGCTGAGACGAAAGTCGAACATGATGGACGGAGATCACTACGTGGCAAATACAATTTCCCACGTACTACTTCTGGTAACATTACTGACTCGTGGCGTCAGGCCAGCAAAGATAATTCTGCTATAACAGTCAGTTCTATAGATTGCAAAAAAAAATGGAGATAAATTTCAAGGCAGATCTAAAAAGACCAACCATTATTCTGATTATGGAAATACTGATAAACAAATAATAAGGGACAAAGCTATTAGTAAGACTTGTACCCAAAATAAAACTCAACATGTTGATAACCATAAGAATTTAGTTATCACTGGTACTGATCAATTTAGTAAGCATATTGTCACAAAGGAGAATAAAAACAGTTTTGGTGAAAGAAATAATTACAATAAAGGTTATCAGCCTTATAATGATGGTTCTAGAACACAACAAAATCCATCGGTTAGATATTTTTATAGAAGTAGAAATACTAATCATAATAATGTTGCACAACAAAAGAACAATCTTGGTTGTAAACAAGGTAACAGTAAGGGTATTGTTTCAAATACTACTGCTTGTTATGCATTTTGAGTTCTAGAGAATATCTCGTTGTGTATAAGTAGGATTTTATTTCAGCCTACTGCTGTGATGACCTTCATTTCTGTCAGGATGTCTTATCCTTCTGTGTTATCTGCTGTGTGACGAGGAAATGATGGCATCATATAGAAACCAGACGTTTTCACTGCCACACGTTTGGGTAAATGTAAGACTAACTTTCCGTTTTACTTCAATAAATCTCACAAGTTGATTGAAATAGACATTTTCATTTGTATTTTCCCACAGTATTCGGCTTTGCGTTAAGAATCTTCGCACCGAAGTTATTTTTTACTGTGAGAGGAATGTGGGTCAACCTGTGACCAGGTGTCTAGTCAAGCGAAACCCAGCCAGCCTGTTGACACGGTGTTGTATGACATCGCCCCGTGCGGTTTTACAGAATGCTATCGAGGACCGCGGATTTGTGACCTATTTTTTTTGTTTTTTTGTTTAGGAGTTGGTTTAAGATTGTTATAGTGTTTTTTACACTTAATTTATTTTTTGGTTAATGAATTACTGTATTGTATAGTAACTTACATTACATAATGTCTTAGGTATTGTGTATGTTCATAGGTATGCACTGTTGTGACTCTGTCATTATTTACATGATTGTTTTGTTGATAAACATTGCATGTGTTATGATTGCAATGAAATGATGACATATCACTTTGTAGTGACTTATCTTTAATTTTTGTAATGAGATTGTGGATTTGTGATTTTTTCATACGCTAGTCGGAAGACTATTCCACTTAGACCATATTATGTATGACCATAGGTGCTACGTTGTGAAGTTGAAGCAATGATAGTTAATTCATCAAACATTGATATGTTTTGCAGCGTTGATTCTTAGGAAAATTTTGGATTTGATGAGATTGCCAGCCCTATGCACAAACTCATTAGCGTCGAATATGCGTTAGTTGTTTCAGAGAGTCTTGTTATTCATTAAATTTATTTTTTTCTTTTCTTATATTCTGGTGCTATGTCTAATTAATATTACCATATACAGAGGTTATATGTAGTAACTATTGTGTTGTGAAATGTAATTTTGAAACTAAACTTGTATGTGTTAGTTATGATTTTGTATTTGTATTTGAAAACATATTTTGAAACATTGATTTCTGGTATTTTTTTTGCCATGTGTTTTTTTTTTTTTCTGCTGAGTTCTGTTTAAACTAGTATGCGTTTATTATGAGTCTACTTAAGTATTGGAATTTTTTTTGTTAGATGTCATTCATTTGGTTAAAGATAATTTCATTTTGGTATATTAGTTATAGATTTAATCAAGAAAAAATTAAAATACTATTTTTATTTAACTTAGCTTTAAAAAAACTTTTTTTGTACTGTAATTTTTTTTGGGGGAAATGTATTTTTCTTTGACATTGTTATATTTTTTCTGCGCCAAAGCGCTTAATTAGGTGTAATAATATATGTTGATATTCCATTTAAAATAGTTTTTTTTGTTTTGTTTTGAGATTGTTATAATTTTATATATCGCACTTTTTTGTGTGATGTCTGTGATAAATCATTTTAGTTATAAGTTTTGTAATTTAGCTAAAATTATTTATTATGCGTTAGTTACTTGGATTGTTGTTGGGATGTATTGTTGTCGTTTTTCTATGCATTCATCTTTTGAATTCCCTTCTTCCTTTTCGAATGATTCTTCGTTTCACTACATTTCTTTGGAAGCGGTCTATACTTTGGTTATGCTTCCATGTTTCATCTGAATGTTACTTGATACTAGTTGTATACGTTCACTTCTTACACTTCTTATACTTCCATACTTTGTATTCTTACGTATTGTAATATGGATTAGTATATGTAATTATTAGTGACAGTTCTATGTATTTCATGCAAGGAATTGATTAGCTTAATTATTACTATTAGGTATTATGGATCTTTCTTCCTATTTCGATTTCTTTGTTGATTTTCTGTGCTGATCATGCTTCTTTTGTTTGATCTTGACTTTATTTTCTATTTATTGTGTCATGTTTGGTCTACAGTAATAATACCTAACTTTGTTTGTAAATGATTATTTCGGTGTATTTAGCAGATTATTATGGGTAATTTGTTTATTGTACACTTGCTTTATTATTTGGCGATGTATTATTTTGACCTTATCATAAGGCTATTGTTGTAAGCATATATTAGAGCTTAGCTGACCCCTTATTTTTCATTGATGTAGTTTTTTCAAAAAAATGATAAATCATTTTTTTCTCCGGACCGGGTGGTAACTGTTAAGGTCAAAGGGGAATGATACGTACTATACTGATTATACAGTGTGAATTCAGGGTTGTCGCACTTGTTAGCTGGTTTAATTGTGAGTTGTTTAAAACATTTATATGTTAAAAAAGAAAACAGAGTGTACAGAAAGCGTGTGAGCGCTGGTCATGTAGTTATTCTGTACTGGTTTCGGCCGGCTGTGAATAGCTCACGGGGAGTCCGTGAACAGCCGAGTCCGGTGTCTGTTTGTGCGGGAGATGTGTCATCCCGTGACAGTCTAAGTTTGGGCGGGTGACTGGAGTCAGCCCAGTATCTTGTGTGTGTTCCCAAGGGTAGTGTAAGGGAACGATATTTGGCCATTTTTCGAGGTGTACTAGTACTTGCCTATTTAAGTGTGTTTATCTGTAGATAAGATGTGATAAATCTGCAGATAAGATGAGATAAGAGAAGATAAGGTGTACTTTATGTTAAGGACATGTTCTGAGGCCTTGGTGTATACAGGCCGATGTTTTGGGATCATATTTACCTCCCTGATAGATTTCTATTGTGCAGGAACGGCGCTAGGAGATAGTTAGGCCATTGTTCCTTATGAAGGGAGAGTTATCGAAAAGATTATAAGGCCAGGAGTTGTGTAGGCCAGATTACTTATAGACTACAGAGAGGACAGTCTTTTGAGTATATATAGATTTAAGGATCCATGAACAGATATCAGAGTTATTGAAGAGATTATAAGGCCAGGAGTTGTGTAGGCCAGATTACTTATAGACTACAGAGCGGACAGTCTTTTGAGTATATATAGATTTAAGCCTGGGTGGCGTTTTGTAACTGCAGTGTCAGCAGTCGTTCTGGTGGAACATTAGAACTGCGAATATATATAGATCTAAGCCTGGGTGGCGTTTTGTAACTGCAGTGTCAGCAGTCGTTCTGGTGAATTTACTGATGTAACATTAGAACTGCGATGTAAACAGGGTTTACATCATACTGAACAGCTGTAACATTCTGCGCAATTGATTATTATTGATTTTTGTGTATCCTGTTGTACCTGTGTAGTGTATCGTATCGGATTGATGTTGCTGTGTGAATAAATCATGTGCTGTCAATTGGAAATGAACACTAGTCTGATTCGTTGATCTATGCTTGACAGTACAGGGTGAGTGACTGTACCTTTCATACCACTCACTATAGACTTTATACACAGGGACAATGCAGAGCTAACCTATTTATCATCTGCTCTGTGTGGGCGCATGTACTACAATCAGTCTAATCACATCAAGAGGGATATAATTTATCACCATTATGTATACCACAAAGATTGCAGTCTTTATCAGGGGCCTATAATATCAATCGCTACTTTCTGGAAAGGCCGTACTGACAAGTCCGTAACCTGCACTGGAGCTTTGGGAGTTCTGCCTTTATGCCTCATCTGTTGGCATATCTTACAGGACCTACAATATAGTTTAATGTCCTTGCTAAACAATGGCCAATAGAATTGTGACAGCATCCTCTGGCGCGTTTGAGCCACCCCCATATGCCCCTCGAAAGGGGAGTCATGTGCAACCTCTAACACTTTTGCTCTTAAATTACACGGTACCACCACTTGGCGCTGAGTTTGTACTCCCTTAGCGAAACACCTCGTGAGAACATTATTCTTGAGCTCGAACCAATGTCTGGCCAACTTCGTGCACTTTACATCACCTCTTTCGGCAAAGTTGTAAAATTTACGCAATGATCCGTCTGACCGTTGGTGCTGGATAAAGTCCGACACCTGTGTATCCTGACTCCCTTTGACCAATTCCGATGTCTTAGCTTCAGGATGCGTCGCTTCTAATGCGTCATCTGCCTTTGACTGCGCCCTCGTAATCACCGCATTGGCCTTAAGCACACGATTGTCCCTCCATTTCCTAATGTCCATCTGTGTACATTCCTGCACACCTTGCACATTACCCACAATCAAATCCGCTATCGGTGCTTCGAGTACGCAGGCCTGTACTCTACCAGATATGAAGGGTGTGTCCACCTCAATAATGGCAAGAGGGTAATACTCAATGTTACCCCCGAAAGTGACGCATCTTGCTGTCTTACCTATCAAACATGAGTCGTCAATGCAGGATCTACGAACTCCTATAGTTGTGCAACCCGTGTCTCTCAACACAGACACTTCCTGCTTTTGCCCAAATCCTGGATGCAATTCCAAATGACCATTTTCTTCAAGAGAAGAGAGACAAGGCAGAGTGTGACCACAGATAAGCATAGGCTTACCGTCTGGTTCAAATAATGGTCTACACCCTTCGCAATTCTCATCGTTAAAGGTTTCTAATATGCAAGCCGAATTCGCTCGTTCTGAATTATTAGCACAGACCTTTGCTAAATGTCCTGTTCCCTTACAAAGACTACAGTGCAGCTGAGTATTGCTATCCTTTTTCGGACTATTGTTTGGAGAGTGTCTGACTACTTGGTCTGACTCCTTTTTCTCAAAGGATTTGTTTCTTTGGTAAGGTGAGCTTTTGCGAAATCGTCTTTGTTCCTGCTCGTTTGGCGCATCTATCTGGATCTGATTCCGCGGGTACCTATCCTGTCTGTCTCCAGTATATCTGTATTGATTTCTATCAGATTGATAGTTAAATTTCTTCCTCGGTGATCTATGGTCCCGATAATTGTCATACCGTGCAGGAGATCTGTCTCCTCGAAAGTAGGGTCTATCATAATTAAATCTTCTGGGGCCAAATCTATCGGCACTCTTCGATCTATGTTGATTGTAAGGTTTTCTAGTAATCTTTCCTATACTCGCTGAGAAAGTCTCAGAGATACTCTCCCTGTGTATGACCTTTCCTGGATGCGCGGTCACGTATTGGTGTCCTAATTCTGACATCGTACCGATGTTTTTGGGCTTGCGTTCCTGGAAAAACGCAATAAGCTCAGATGAACACGATGACAATACATTGTCCCGTAACATAAGGTCGAAAAGCCCATCAAAGTCTTTAGTAATACCTTCCATCTCAATCCATCGATTTAATAGCTGAGTAATTTTCGCAATGAAGTCCTCAAAATCCTGATTGACGCTTGGTCTCACGTCTCGGAAACGAGCCCGATACCCTTCCGCCGTTAAACGAAATTTCCTTAACAACCTCTCCTTGACTATGTCATAATTTGCTCTGTCGGTTAAAGGGATACTATACACAGTTTCTAACGCAGATCCTGAAAGCAAATTTCCCAGCAGAACAGGCCATTCCTCCTTCTTTATTTTCCAAGCCAAAACTTCTGCTTCAAAACGTTCCAAATACACGTCCATACTGTCCAAATCTTGATTAAAATTGGGTAACCGTAGTCTATAGGGACGTGAGAATTCTTTCCCTCCTGAATCCTGCTTCCTGGATTCATTATCTAGCTTCTTTAGATTTATTTCTTTGTCAGCTTCAATTTTCTTCAACTCTTTCTCTGCTTCTATCTTCTTCATCTCTTTCCCTGCTTCTATCTTCTTCATCTCTTTCTCTGCTTCTATCTTCTTCGTCTCTTTCTCTGCTTCTATCTTCAATTTATCAGCTTCAATCTTCAATTTCTGGAATTCTCTCTCCTCACACCGTTCCATTCTATCATTTTCCTGTTTTTCTTTCCATTTTTTTTCTGCCCATTCCTGTAGAGCAGGGCCTGTTAATGCTAGCTCTTTACCAACCTCAACAAATTCTAAGAGGCTAGCCATCGTAATGTAATGTAATTAAATTAAAATTTCTTAAAGCAGTACTCAGTGTACAAAAAAAAATGCCTTCAGTATTCCCCACTGGAAAATTATCAGATATTGTATTAAAAAAAAGAATCAAAATTATATGTAATGCCTAGTCAGAAATACTGACTGTACCAATCCAATAGGTGTATTCAGTATAATGGTGTGAAGTTATTCAACAGCATAATTTGCTGTACCCATGACACCCATAATATTTAAGCAGTGAAACTAAAGTCCACTGCAATATACTTAATGGCATAAACATACATGAGATTCTCAACCAAACCAGAAAATTACGTCTACACAAGCAAAAATCCACAACCTACTCTTATGCCATCAGTACTGGAATTGAAATTGAGATACACTTCACTAAAACAAAATAAACATAAATACAAACAATGATGACAATAATGAAGATGATCAAGACGACCTTACTGTGATGAATTTACCATGATACAACGTTAAAATATCTCCAAAATTAACGATAAAATGTAGGGATAAAAATAATGCGTAAGATACTAGGAGACATGCTCGCCCATGCCAGCCTTTCCCACCGCCATTTAAAACTAACGAGTTAGACGTGCAGACGAAACGTTTACCCTTTGTAGACGGGAGAGAACGGAGGACACCAAAAGGAAAAATATGACTGAACACGTGTTTGAAGATCGCAAGGCTGAAAGACGCAATTGGTAGTAAAAGAAAAAATTCACGTCACTAGTTGCGAGAGGGTAAGGAAATGGACAAAAAACGACTTTAGCTCGTGTCAGAAACAGTCATTTCTTGGACTTTTACGATACTTGATTGTTATTTGAATTCAGCGGCAAAAGCCGGGGAGAAGGTTCTCGAACATATTTAAAAAAAACAACTAACCTTGAAAAAGTAACTTTTTCTTAATAATAATGTTAGGAATATAAAACCTAGCTAGTTTGATAGCCCGTCTTGAGCAGAGAAATAATATACTTTAAATTATACAGACGGATAGATAATAATGAAGATATTGACAAAAGACTGTGTTGTTCATATCAGACGAGCGACTGCACTGTTAAAAAATGTCACTAAATTTTCAAAATTTGCGGCCTTGAGACGCAATTGTAAAATCGAGCTGTAATTAAAGAGAGGGGAAATGGTGGAGAATTGTGGCTAAAAATAACTTCGGAGGCAGAAGTGTGTAGGGTACTGCATGGAGGGGTCCAAGAACCAAGCGGGTTTTTGTATGAAAAACAAGTAGAGACAGACGGACCAACAGACTGTAATACATACTTGACTGAGATCTGACTGATTTGACTTTGGTTGTAAAATTTGAAAGTTAGGGGGGAAGTCGGCGATTGGTCAACGTATTTTATAGTAGCGGGACAGAGAGGTGAAATTTTGCCATTTGACATAAGTCTGTTCAGAGACGCAGTTTAAATTAATAGTGGTGTTGATTCCAGAAGAATACAAATATATAGTGGGACGCCATCATACAGCCAGCAGCTCAGCTGAGTTTTGCTAGCAAATTTAACTGTGTTCTCAATTCTGAATTCTGGTAAGAATGAACAGTATTTATTCTGTATATTTTAATAATTCGAGTGATTGATACTGCCATATCATAAAAATGATTACGACAAGTAAGTGTTCGCTCTAGGTCCCCAGCCCAAGTTCAGGGTCTAGAGACATACATACAAAGAAAATATATAGGAACGCCTAAATAAAACTATGAAAAAGGATCTGGTGTTGAGATCAGTGGAACATATCACCTATCTTATTCAATAGCAGGAAGCTATTGAACATATCTCAGATGCAATGTAGTCTTGGGGAACTAGTACTATGTGAAAACAACTAGGTAAGATGTGCTGTGTGGTCAGAGAGATCTGACCCATTCTGTGTGGTGTTGTGGTGTCGTGTTGTGTGCAGAAGTGGCTCAGGAGGTAGAGTTCTGACACATGACCCAATACTTTTGTTTCAGAATTGTGAGTTTCTATTTGGCACCGAAGTGGTGTCAAATGCTGTTATAAGACTACACAAGAGTGTGCCTGTGCAGACTAAGATTGGTGTCAGTGAAGTCTAACGTTGTACTCCAGATTCGGAGAGGAGTGGGCCACCAGATTCCAGCACCAGAACTACTCAGTCAAGATACGTGAGCGTCTGGCCTGCTGGACATTCACCAACTAAATTACTAACTAACTCACCAACTATATTACCATCAACTAGAACATACCATTTTTGGGAAATAAAACTTGTATTCCTCCCATCAGTAAATGGACAATGTTTTGGTAGTCACAGAGTGGGTGTGATGACACCACCCCAACAGCATATCTAGTAATAAGTTCTCCTGGGACTATCTTAATATAATTATTATTAACCAGTCATTTGAAATAATTAGGTACACATTTTCCATTTTATTATGTCATATGATTATGCATTCCATTTATAATTCCATAATATTTCATATGTTCTGACCAACAAACATTTGGTTCAGAACAAATAAATTTATCAAAAGATTTAACATTTTAAAACTAAAACATCCTGAGTTAGTTCAGTGTGTTATAAATATTATTATTATTATTGTTAGACTTATTAAATATCTGTGTGTTTGTGTGTGTAATCTACCACAACACATTACATATCAGTACCCTAGACTTTTTTTTAAACGTAGCTACATTCATTAGTAAAAAAAAGATATGTTTGAGGTCGTAAGTGGTAGTAAGAAGGGCCTTCTGTAATTCGCATCAACATTTATCTCAGGAGCCTTCACAGCTGACCTCATTCATTACACTAGGTAACATCTCAACCATACAATACCATCAAAACCACTACATATATTGGGGTCTTGTCCAGGGATAATTAGCTTATCAGTAATATTAGGATCTCCTGGTGGGAGAATTAAATTAGGGGGACAAATTGTAACAATAAAAAGTGTCCCTTAAAATTGAAAGTGAAAATAAAAGTTGGTGAATCTTCACAGCCAGTGGTAATTAATTAATTAATTGGTTAATTAGAATTACCTTAGTCAATAGTTAATTAGAATTACTTTAGTTATTGATAAGTTAGAATTTTACCTTGATCATTGTTATTTTGTGTGATAACTGAGCTGGCAAAGTTCAGATCAGCTGCTGTGCTAACGGCGAAGGAAATGGGAATGGATGGTCAGGTTTTAATTCAGTATGTAACTGCTGAATGTGACAAGTATATTGAAAGGGAAGATAGGAGGTTAGCTGAAGAGAAGAGGTTACAAATTGATGCTGATAGAGAACTTAAGAGGCTGCAGATTGAGGCAGAAGAAAAACGACAGCAAAGGGAGGCAGAAGATATGAGAAGGGAAGCAGAAGAAAAAAGGTTGACTGCCGAAAGGGAAGCAGAAAATAAAAGGTTGACTGCCGAAAGGGAGGCAGAAGATAGAAGGTTGCAAAGGGAGCATGAATTACGACTAAGGGAGCTGGAATTACAAGGCCATGCTCCTAAAAATGGTGCCAGCCCTTTTGCCTCAGATGCTGCAGCTAGTCAGGGAGTCTCAAACTCAGCTATGGGGTTTCATTTAGACCATTTTGTTGAAAAAGACGATGACATCGAGGGGTACCTCAGTCGTTTTGAATTATTAGCTACTACATATGGGTTAGAGAGAGAGAGAGAGGTGGAGTTTAAAGCTATCACAGGGATTGAGAGATACTTCTTATGAAGTTTTCGCAAAAATGAACAGAGAAGACCAAGACAATTATGACATGCTAAAGCAGGCTTTGTTATTAAGATACGAAAAAATGGTGAATTTTACCGTAAGAAATTTAGAAATACCAAACTGTTGTCTGGGGAGACATACCACCAATTCTCTGCCAGACTGGAAACCTATTTGGAGAAATGGACTGCTCTGGGGAAGACCCAAGATCTTAAAGAGATGATCATGATAGAGCAATTGAGAGAGTCCATGGCTCCAGACTTGAGAAAATTTCTCATGGAACAATGTGCAGAGAGGTTGGGGGAGGTTTTAAATGTCGCTGAGAGGTATCAGGCAGCCCAGGCAGAGGTAAGTGGCACTAACAAGAAGCACATAGAAACTTTTAAAGCTCCACAGCCATTTAATAAATTTGAAAATAGAGAACAGGGTAATAAAGGCAGGACAAACTTTGAACGGCCAAGAAATGACTATCGTGACAGAAACTCACAGTTCAATGACCAAAAATTTAATGAAAGAAAACCGTTAAACCAAGGAAAAAGATGGTGCAAATGGTGCAAGAAAGACAACCATAACACCGAATTTTGTAGAAGGAAACCTTCAAACATTGCTGCAATGAAGTCGGGGAATCAAAGATTAAAGGTTAATCCTAATGGACAGCAGGAACCTTATCACCCCCCAGTTTGTGAGGATGTTATTTGTAATGGGGTCACCATAAAGTGCCTTTATGATACAGGTTTGGATTATGATTCAGTTGTGAAGTCTAGCCTAGTGGACCCAAGTCAGTATACCACAGAAACAGTGGAAATACAAGGAGCGACTAAGGACATACCACTCATGACACTTCCCATCGCAAGGATAACGGTGAAAACTCGCTATGTGGAAGGAGAAATCAGAGCAGCAGTGATAGATGAACCAATCTACCCTCTGATATTGGGATGTAGGTACGTCTTCTTGGGGAATCCCGAGAGACCTGTGATCATGGCGACAGTACAGACCAGGTCACAGAAAAAGGAGGAAGAAGGTGAACCTATAAATGCTCATCCAGAGGAGATGAGGAAGGCGCAGGCTGAGGATAGGACACTCAAGCCATGTTTTAAAAAATTGCCCAAATGCCACACACCTCCAAGCAAAGGAGAATATTTTATGAAGGACAGATTGCTATATAGGAAGACAGGAACTAGATCCACTGGTCACGGACAGTTGGTTCTTCCCAAGGTATATAGGGCAAACTTAATAAGGAGCTTACATGTTGGAAAAGATGGTGACCATGAGAAAGTCGGTACCATCTGCCAAAAAGTTGCTCGGAAATACTATTGGCCCGACGTAAATGTCGATATTGAAAACTTTGTAGAAGCATGTGGCGTATTTCATGAGGGAACACCCACAAAGGGAAAATATGTGCAGGACCTAGAAACGCCACGGGGCAAACTTAGGCCTGGAAGGAAAAATAATTGTACTCAGGTAGACAAAGTGGAATGGGAGCCCCCTTTTCACACCAAGTCTTCACTTGAATGGATTAACCTGGCCACTATGCGACGAGTACAAAGAGGAAATTTAACCCAGAATAAGCTGACAATCCCTCGGTCAAACTTATATAAACTGGAGGAAAATAAAAGAGAGCGGAGATCTCTCATAAGCAATCTAAAGTGGGGAGACAAACCCAAGAAGAAAATTGGTAGTGGTCGATTTTTGAGTGATGATTCTAGGAAGAAAAGTCCTCATTATAAGGCTTCCAATGGAAGGGATCCGAAGGATGCCATGAAAAATCAGTATGAAAATTTAAAAGTCCAGATGTAGCTTTATTAAGGACCTGGACAGATGAGAAGGCAGAAGAGACTGTTACCTCATCTTATCAATACGTGAACGAACTGACCACTCGTCTGAAAGCTGGATGGAAACTGGCAAATGATAATTTGAGACAAGCCAGGAAGAAACATGCAGCATATTTTAATAGGAAGGCAAAGGACAGAGAACTAGCTGTGGGAGAGAAGGTGCTTCTTCTACTACCCGGCAGCCAGAATAAATTACAAATTGGATGGTAAGGTCCATATACGGTTCTAGAGAAGGTGTCTAGAACAAACTATAAAATTGACAAAAAGGGGAAGGAGAAAGTTTATCATGTAAACCTTTTAAAGAAGTATCTGACAGACCACTCCAGGAAAGCACCCCCTTACTGACCTTGGCTATCGCAACTCAAATGCAAAAGGAACCACTCACCTCACATGAATACCCATTACATCCTTGTGAAACAGCGGCACAAGTAAAAGTCAGTAAGCACCTGACTAAAAATCAGAGGGAGAGAGTTCAACAGGTTCTAGAGGAACATACAGATGTCTTAACAGATAAACCAGGACATACAAATTTGCTACAGTATGACATGAAAGTGGTAGACTCAAACCCAATCTGTATGAGAGCCTATTCTATTCCGTTCGCGAAGGAGAAGGCATTGAAAGAAGAAATAGAATATTTGTTGAAGGAGGGGATTATTTCACACAGTGTATCATCTTTTAGCTCCAGTGTAGTTTTGTTGAGGAAACCGTCTGGGGAACACAGACTGTGCATAGATTACAGGAAACTGAATGCTGTCACAGAAGGACAAGTGGATCCATTACCAGACACAAAACAGTTATTTGCCAGATTAAACAAGGCAAAATACTTTTCAAAGGTGGATCTTAGTAAAGGCTATTACCAGATTCCAGTGAAGCCTGAAGTGAGACCTTATTTAGCGTTTAGCACCTCGGAAGGACATTATGAATTCAATATGCTACCATTCGGATTGAAAAATGCTCCGAGTGTATTTTCAAGGATGATGCGCAAATTGTTGGATCCCTGAATAACCCATGTATCACGAATTTCATGGATGATATTCTCGTCGCCACAGAGACATTTGAAGAACACATTAACTCTCTGAAAATGTTATTTGATAGGCTTAGGGAGGCGAACTTAACTGCTAGGCCAACAAAATGTTGTATTGGATGCAAAGAGTTGGAATTCTTGGGACACACTGTATATCAGGGTAGCATGACCCCTGATCCCAAGAACTTGGAAAAACTGCAGAGAGCACCTAGACCACAAACAAAAAAGGACGTGCGATCATTCGTGTCGTTATGCGGATTTTATCAAAAATATATCAAAAATTTTAACTCTATTTGTGCTCCTCTGACTGATCTGACTCGCAAGGGAATTCCAGATAAAATTGTTTGGACTGCGCAATGTGAAGTAGCTTTTCAAGAGTTAAAGGATAAACTCACTAGCAAGCCTATTCTCAAATTGCCTGATTTGACACAGGACGTCGTGGTGAGAACAGATGCAAGTAATGTAGGCCTCGGGGCGGCTTTGTTGCAAAGGTCATCTTCACCCGATGGGGAACTGAACCCAGTCGCTTATGCAAGCCGCAAATTGAATAAAGCGGAGCAAGGATATTCCACAAGCGAAAAAGAATGTTTAGCGTTAATCTGAGCGATAAAAAAGTTTCAAATCTATGTGTATGGTAGGACTTTTGTGGGGGTATCCAGACATTACTGCAACCTTATCATTTATCCCAGGAAAGCCCCTGGTCGCTTATCTTGTAGGCTAAGCATTGAAATATTTACAATACAACGTGAAAAAATCTCCAAAAAAATGGGATTAAAAATAATGCGTTTGGACGATGTCGGTCTTTATTCAACCCCTAATCGGGAGAATTATTATTTAATCCCAAGGGCAACATATAGAAATCACTAGTTAGAGGGGGTAAAAGAGGGATTGATTCATTGACTTTTACGATTTCTGAGATTATTTGAATCAGGCAAAAGTGCCAAAGGAACAAAAGAGAATTTTGTTTTTAGCGTTAGCCGGATATTTCTTTATGGACAGAGTGATATTACACATATTGTAGGGCTTGAGACCCAACTGAGTTAAGAGACTTGGAAAACTGCCCGCCGTTTAGTGCAGTTTAGCAGCTTCGTGTAATAACGTGTCTTTAAAAAATGATATCTTCAAAACGCTGGAAGTCCGAAGGGTAACATAGGTAGACTTGACTGGTCCAAATAGACCAGATCAACCGCCCTTGGTCCAGTATTGACAAAGTAATGAGGCGTTTGACTCAGAAGGCACGTATTTAAATGAGGCCTTGCAAAGCACCCTGATGAAAACTGTTTTCTCAAGAATTCTTATAAGAATGACGCAAATTGAATTTTAAAGTTCAAAATAATGTTAAGGTCAGTTAAGCTTACTGGATCTATGGTAGGAGATCTGCAAGACGATCATAATAGCCCAAGCTGGTAACTTTCTCACGCTAAGCATGAAAACGCAAGATTGTTGAGGTGGTCTTTATTACTGCAACCTTATCAGTTTATTATCGAATACATCCCAGGGTCATTGAATATCGGTGCAGATTTCCTCAGTCGGCACCCCTGTGATCAAAATTAGAGTAGTAGCAGGCGTGAGGAATAATTTTATCTATGTGTATCACTGGTTTTGGAACTTGCCGTAGTGCATGTTCTCAGGTGGGGAGATGTGTGATGAATTTACCATGATACAACGTTAAAATATCTCCAAAATTAACGATAAAATGTAGGGATTAAAAATAATGCGTAAGATACTAGGAGACATGCTCGCCCATGCCAGCCTTTCCCACCGCCATTTAAAACTAACGAGTTAGACGTGCAGACGAAACGTTTACCCTTTGTAGACGGGAGAGAACGGAGGACACCAAAAGGAAAAATATGACTGAACACGTGTTTGAAGATCGCAAGGCTGAAAGACGCAATTGGTAGTAAAAGAAAAAATTCACGTCACTAGTTGCGAGAGGGTAAGGAAATGGACAAAAAACGACTTTAGCTCGTGTCAGAAACAGTCATTTCTTGGACTTTTACGATACTTGATTGTTATTTGAATTCAGCGGCAAAAGCCGGGGAGAAGGTTCTCGAACATATTTCAAAAAAAGCAACTAACCTTGAAAAAGTAACTTTTTCTTAATAATAATGTTAGGAATATAAAACCTAGCTAGTTTGATAGCCCGTCTTGAGCAGAGAAATAATATACTTTAAATTATACAGACGGATAGATAATAATGAAGATATTGACAAAAGACTGTGTTGTTCATATCAGACGAGCGACTGCACTGTTAAAAAATGTCACTAAATTTTCAAAATTTGCGGCCTTGAGACGCAATTGTAAAATCGAGCTGTAATTAAAGAGAGGGGAAATGGTGGAGAATTGTGGCTAAAAATAACTTCGGAGGCAGAAGTGTGTAGGGTACTGCATGGAGGGGTCCAAGAACCAAGCGGGTTTTTGTATGAAAAACAAGTAGAGACAGACGGACCAACAGACCGTAATACATACTTGACTGAGATCTGACTGATTTGACTTTGGTTGTAAAATTTGAAAGTTAGGGGGGGAAGTCGGCGATTGGTCAACGTATTTTATAGTAGCGGGACAGAGAGGTGAAATTTTGCCATTTGACATAAGTCTGTTCAGAGACGCAGTTTAAATTAATAGTGGTGTTGATTCCAGAAGAATACAAATATATAGTGGGACGCCATCATACAGCCAGCAGCTCAGCTGAGTTTTGCTAGCAAATTTAACTGTGTTCTCAATTCTGAATTCTGGTAAGAATGAACAGTATTTATTCTGTATATTTTAATAATTCGAGTGATTGATACTGCCATATCATAAAAATGATTACGACAAGTAAGTGTTCGCTCTAGGTCCCCAGCCCAAGTTCAGGGTCTAGAGACATACATACAAAGAAAATATATAGGAACGCCTAAATAAAACTATGAAAAAAGGATCTGGTGTTGAGATCAGTGGAACATATCACCTATCTTATTCAATAGCAGGAAGCTATTGAACATATCTCAGATGCAATGTAGTCTTGGGGAACTAGTACTATGTGTGAAAACAACTAGGTAAGATGTGCTGTGTGGTCAGAGAGATCTGACCCATTCTGTGTGGTGTTGTGGTGTCGTGTTGTGTGCAGAAGTGGCTCAGGAGGTAGAGTTCTGACACATGACCCAATACTTTTGTTTCAGAATTGTGAGTTTCTATTTGGCACCGAAGTGGTGTCAAATGCTGTTATAAGACTACACAAGAGTGTGCCTGTGCAGACTAAGATTGGTGTCAGTGAAGTCTAACGTTGTACTCCAGATTCGGAGAGGAGTGGGCCACCAGATTCCAGCACCAGAACTACTCAGTCAAGATACGTGAGCGTCTGGCCTGCTGGACATTCACCAACTAAATTACTAACTAACTCACCAACTATATTACCATCAACTAGAACATACCATTTTTGGGAAATAAAACTTGTATTCCTCCCATCAGTAAATGGACAATGTTTTGGTAGTCACAGAGTGGGTGTGATGACACCACCCCAACAGCATATCTAGTAATAAGTTCTCCTGGGACTATCTTAATATAATTATTATTAACCAGTCATTTGAAATAATTAGGTACACATTTTCCATTTTATTATGTCATATGATTATGCATTCCATTTATAATTCCATAATATTTCATATGTTCTGACCAACAAACATTTGGTTCAGAACAAATAAATTTATCAAAAGATTTAACATTTTAAAACTAAAACATCCTGAGTTAGTTCAGTGTGTTATAAATATTATTATTATTATTAGACTTATTAAATATCTCTGTGTGTGTGTGTGTGTGTAATCTACCACAACACATTACATATCAGTACCCTAGACTTTTTTTTTTAACGTAGCTACATTCATTAGTAAAAAAAAGATATGTTTGAGGTCGTAAGTGGTAGTAAGAAGGGCCTTCTGTAATTCGCATCAACATTTATCTCAGGAGCCTTCACAGCTGACCTCATTCATTACACTAGGTAACATCTCAACCATACAATACCATCAAAACCACTACACTTACTACACGAACGAACACAACAGTGCGGTGAAATAAGGGGAAAAAAATCCTCAGACAGCAGCAGATGTCTAATTATAAACCGTAGCTGTTAACAAATGAAAACAAGAGTTTGGGAAATTAACGTATGTACATGATAGTAAGAAGAATACAAGAGAATACTCCAATTAAACATGACAAAGAGACACTATTACACATATGACACCGTGCAACAAACCAGACCTGCACCACTAATACACTAAAATGTGCAACGTGAATTATGCAGGGCAGCCAATAGGGTCAGCTCTATGTGCCCGTGCTCCGGCACACAATTCACCTAGCAACAGTCCTAAAGAACAGTTTAGCATAATCTCTTTCCGCAATGCAAAAGAGAAAATCTTAAACCCACACAACAACCAAATGACACCAAAATTATACTTCTACGAAGACACAACAAAAACCTACAATAAACAATGAAGTGACCAAAGGTAGTATGTTGCAACACCACACCAGTTGGATGACGTACTCACCAACCAAATGGAAAAGAGTTCACAGGAGAATGATTACTAATTATATAATATTATAAAGTAGAAAGGTACTAAAAGAAAAATAATTGTCCAATAATATATAATAATAGTAATAATACAACATTTAAAAAAATTAACTATAAATCAATTAAATTGATGATCTCCGCAGGTCTAGGTTCCTGATGATGACGTTGATATCTACAGCACTTTAGTCACTAATGATCCAATGGTCCACACAACGAACGACACGTTACAAAGTTACGTAAAGTTACAAATATTGTCCATTAGGGTGACCCCTGAGTAAGGCACGAAGTCCACGCTTGTCACCAGATAGTGCCTTGTCTTCACTGAAATATCACAGAGATGTCAAGCAAAAAGTTCGACCACACGCATCAAAGTTATACCACAACTGTATACTAGCTCGTCGTCAGTCCAAGGCGAGGATTTGCCAGCTCCACTCCAATAACATCTCACGAGTTCATGAAAGATACCACCGTTTGCAAAGGTGTAGTGCAGCCTTCTACGTGAGAAAAAGTTCAGTACAGTTTATGATGATGGACTGCAGTGTTTTGTATAAGGCAAAGATCGTAACGTAAATCTAGTCCTGTTCAGCTTCTGGCAACCTCCGTAACGACCGTGTGTAAAATATTGATACTGTAATGCACCAGTTCCCGTGTTCGGCATGCACCCCGTTCCACAAGAAGACTCAACCACTTGATTTCTACAGGTACGTCGTCTCCTGAGCCAGTAAACACTGTGTAGTGGCAACACTGTCCCACTGTTGGCTTTCAAACGGCGCTGCAGCGGCCTCTAGTCTTGACTAGTCAGACGCTGAAATGAATGCTACCAAGGCTGCCATCAACTTGTTTGCCGAACCTGTACTAGCAGCAACATATTCGTCCTCTCAGCCCCGCAGACAACAAAATGAATGTCAACGAACCTGCCACAATCTGGTTCACACTGCAGACTTTGGCGTCGTTTTCTTAACCAGAGTGCTCAATGTCGCCCTGACATTTTGTTAGCTCTGACACAGCGTACTGTTCATAATAAATCCCCCACTTCACTGTGTATCACTAATCCGTGACCCGTGACTCACTATTCAAAAAAAGTACCTGACAACTACGTGACTGAAAAAACAGGCCTACAGTGTATGTGACCTAAAATAGATTTCTGGCCTGGCGAAAAAACTAAATATCAAGAGAAGGGAACACAGTGGCACATTTACACTTCATATTTTTAAGCAGAATATGACAAGAAAATCAAATTTGAGGACCCAAATACGAGCCCCCCACATGACACAGGGTATTTTGTATTAAATACACATATGCCTTAGTCCTCGAAATACTACACATGAATGAGAGAGAGAGAGAGAGAGAGAGAGAGAGAGAGAGAGAGAGAGAGAGAGAGAGAGGTGGAGTGGAACACATTCAAATAATAACGAACACTAGCAATGTTCCCAACTCTGTCTAATGTATTCAAATAATTATCACCACAAAATCACAACATTATATGTAGTTAGCGAAGTGTAACACATTGATGAAAATCTCAGATAACCGAATGCCTTATCTTCTCACAACTAAATATCCTCTTGCATTCGACAATACGAGTCGGCCATCATCACCAAAACCTCGTCGCTCCCCCTACCCTCTCTTCTTCACTGCCCAATCAGAACGCCCCTTGCGTTCACCCCTGACCTGCTGACCTCGCAGTCTCGTGTTGTTAAGTTAAGTGTATGAAAACACCTTTCACACCCAACTGACATTATGTACCCGCCCCCAGCGGAGCACCGCCAGTCCACAGCTGTGTTAATCACACTGTGACAAATAGGAATAGGATAAGGTTTTACTCTGATCGGATTATGACCAGTAAGTATAATGTCATGTTCAATGACATGTGTGTGTCCAGGAATGTCGGTAAGGACATCCTTAAATACTTGTAGCATAGAAGATACTTGTCGCTGTTCCCCAAAAGACAAATTAGAAGAAACAGTAACGTTTCTCCATGATTCCGTAGAAGTAAGTGGAATCACAGGAAGAGGTAGATTAACATCCGAAAAAGTAGTTTCCTCATCCTGTATAACTGACAGGGATGAGATATGACCTTGTTGGACTGGAGAATCGTCCGTCGCCTGGAAAATAGGCTGCAAATAGTCTGGTCGTTCATGATATTCCGTAAGCATATTTATATGGAAGGTTTTATGCCTTCCATCAATATCGACAACATAGTCGACATCGGAAATTTTCGAGACTATTGTATATGGACCTTTCCATGTAATAAGAAGTCTGTTCTCCCTAGAAGGAAGTAAAACAAACGCTTTGTCTCCAGGACAAAGTTGACGTAGGCGTCTCTTCTTATTAGCAAATCGCCTTGCCTTTTCTTTAGCAAATTCGGATGAGGAAGTTGCTAGCTTGCATGCTTCAATAATCTTTTGCCTTAGAGCAATGACATACTCATATGAAGATTGTGTGTCATTGTCGATATTATCAGCAGTTATCAGATCATGCAGTAAAGACATAGGACCGCGCGGTCGCGCGCCAAAGACGAGTTCAAAAGGAGAAAATCCTGTATGTTCGTTGAGGACCTCTCTATAGGCAAAGAGAGCCGCGGGTAGAACCCTGTCCCAATCCTGAGGATGATCCTCAGTTATCTTCCCAAGTAAGTTCTTGAGTGTTCTATTAAGACGCTCAACTAACCCATTAGACATTGGGTGATAAATACTACTCAAAGATCTTTTAATGTGCAGAGTAGACATTACCTGCGACATTGTGTCTGATATCAATTGTGTGCCATGGTCTGACAATATTTCCCCGGGAAAACCCAAACGAGAAAATATAAGCCAAAGAGCGTCTGTGATATCAGCAGTGGAAATGCTCTTAAGAGGTATAGCCTCTGGCCAACGCGTGCACATGTCAACGCACGTAAGGATAAATTGATGTCCTCTGGCCGATTTAGTCTTAAAAGGGCCAATGATATCTATGGCCATTTTCTGAAACGGCCGAATAGGAATGTCTGCAGCCTGAATAGGCGCAGCATGCCGTGGACCTCTAGATTTGACCTCTTGACATATTTTGCAAGACCGGCAATAAATTCGTATGTCTTTATTGACAAATGGCCAAAAGAAAGACCCCAGAACTCTCGATTTAGTTCGGGAAAAACCCATATGTCCAGCACACATTAAGAATCGTGTGCATGTTGAAGAATTAGGGCTCTCCTACTTTTGGGCACGAGAATTTGAGAATGCATAGACGTGTCTGAGTGTTGTACCATACGCACTAGTATACCATTCTTC
The DNA here is from genome assembly GCA_024509875.1 of Oreohelix idahoensis. NCBI lineage: Eukaryota > Metazoa > Mollusca > Gastropoda > Stylommatophora > Oreohelicidae > Oreohelix > Oreohelix idahoensis. Next base: position 363,040 of record JAMPIV010002245.1, on the reverse strand, counting down.
ATAGTGATATATGATTTGCGATTTGTATCCTGATTCGGATCACCGTTTTTAGCGAGAAGAAAGAATTTCTTTAAAGACAGGTCTTTTTCTTGTAGTTTCACAAACGAGTCATGCGAAATCACCAAGTGATCCTCTTGGCTCTGTACTTCATTAACTTCAGTAGATGAAGTTTGAGGAATAAGAGCTTGTGCTCTTGTTACCACTGCATTGGCTGTTTGGATATTCCGTTCTTCCCAGGCAGCAATTTGCTGCGGGGTGCATTCCTTAACCCCGTGAATACGACCGATGATAAGATCCGCAATAGAATTAGGTAGAAGACACGCGTGGACATCTCCCGTAAAGAAGGGAGTAGCAATGTGAATAATAGCAGATGAGTAATTTTCTACTGTGCCACCAAATGTTACACATTTAACCACCTTTCCTGTGGCACAGCGAGGATCTATAAGAGATTGCTTAACCCCAATAGTAGTGCACCCAGAATCAAAAAGCACTGAGACTGGCTTACTATCCACAAGACCTTTATGCAAGATAAGCGATCCTCTCCCGTCATGCGCAACTGCAGCAGGAAGAGCGGGAAGAGGGTGACCACAACTTAAAGTAGTTACTGTGGTCGGTTCAAATAATGTTGTGCATTGGGGCATTGAAATGCTCTCCCTAAATCAAAAGCCGAACAAGTGATAGTATTAGAGTTTTTATTATCATTCAATTGATTACTGGCACTATGAGACTCTTGTTGTACAGAGTTTCCCTGGTGATGAGATCTATGTTTGTTATATTTAGATCTACCACGATTATTATTCCCTCTGAAATTGTCATAGTTTGATCTACCGCGACCACCGTTCTGGTTCGAATCCCAGTTTCCACAATCACTATTGTCATTTCCCCATTGATTATAGTGTCTACCTGTTTGGTTTCGCTGTCCCCGCGAAGAATAGCCTTGATAGTGTCTATTGTGACTACCTCTACGAAAGTTTCCATAATTATTGGACCCGAAATAACGAGGACTATCTGATCGCCTCCAGTTATTTGTGGAAGACCCATTATATGATGGGTTACCCTGATTTTGATCATAATTACGATTGCTCTTCTTATTAAAGTTGTGCTGAGCACCTTGGAATTTATGTATAAAGTTAGGGCCATATGGTGCTGCAGAAGCAACTGGCAACTCTTCCTTCACCTTAGAATTGTTAACAGTAGCATGGGGATGCGCAGTGACGTACTGGCAACAATATTCTTCCATGTCTTTTATGTTCTTAGGTTAACGCTCATGAAGAAAAGCAAGGAAAGACTCATTCACTGATGACATAACTTTATCTCGAAGTAATAAGTTCATAAGGGCTTCACATGTTTTTTCTGTTTTAGACAGCTCAATCCAACGTGTGAATGTAAGACGTATCTTCGTAATAAAGTCAGAGAACTCTACTCCAGTTTCTGGTAGCATTGTCTTAAAACGAAGACGATAATCTTCTTCTTTTAATTGATATCTTTTAAGTAATGTTGCCCTGACAACATCATAATTAGTTCTGTCAGGTTCCTCTACTGCCATTACAGTACTTAATGGTTCACCTGAAAGTAACCCCATCAGTTGTCCGACATATTGTTCCTTATCTACCTTATGCGTTATGCATGTTAATTGAAATCTATCAAGGTAGAAGGTTATGTCGTCCTTTAGAGGGTTGAAAGAGGGCAATTTGACTTTATAAGTATTCTCCTTTATCTTACCCGAAGTTGTTCGAGGAGCACTCATATTCATGATCTTTAATTTCTCCAACTCCAAAGCTAAGAGTTTTTCCTCATGTTCCATTTTTGCTTTCCTTTCTTCAGCAGCAGCTTGAAGTTTCCTCTCTTCAGCAGCAGCAGCAGCTTCTCTGTCTAATCTTTTATTTTCAGCTTCAGCAGCAGCTTCTCTGTCTAATCTTTTATTTTCATTTTCACTTTGTAACTTTTTATCTTCAAATTCTCTTTGTTGCTGTATTCTTCTATCTTCAGCTTCTCTGTCCAACTGCATTTGCATCCTTTTCTCTTCAGCCTTCTGTGCCTTGGCATATTGAGTAAGTGCAAACTCTTCCAATTTCTCATCAATTTTGCTATGGACTTTCCCTTGCTCGATGAAGAACTCCAATGTAGACATTCTGTCTATTAATGTGCTATTAACACCTGAAATAATAATACACTTTATATCCCAACCTCAGTGGGAGACAAGTCTTTGTCAAAGACTTTGTATAATCACCTTGTTTCTCTATAATAATATCCTCATAAATAACCTCTATCTGAAAAGTGCATCATTTAATAATAATAGTAGTTCATGGCCAAGTATATATATATATATATAGACTGTGTATGATAAACATGTATACAATAACCATACAAAGACAAGAATATAGAACAACCGAAAACGTTCGCATAAGTCAAATCAAAATAAAGCTTAACTAAATCTAATGTTGCAAAGAATTGCAATGATAACTGCGAAAAATTAAACAAAACAAATGACAACACTGTTATAAACAAAAAGATGTATAGAAATAAATGAAAGGAAGAGGAGGCAGACAAATACAAAACAAATGAAATCAAAACTAAAGAAAAAAAAATATGACAACTATAACGATGAAAAGCACACTACGTTACAGCTAAACAAAAATAGCAACAATTGTCGCTAGCAAATTTCACTGTGGAAAATTTGCACAGTCCCTAAAGAAAACGCTCTCATTAGACCCTCTATCACGTGGGATATTCTAAAGGAGTCACCTGCCCAACCGACCCGCAAAATATACACACTACAACATGTAAACAAGGAACATGTAAACAAAGAATGCATGTAGTATGTAAATACACAATATAAAGAATGTGTATAGAGGAAGGCTCAGCTGAACATAAATAAAGGCACAGTTTAACACATAAACGGGCCACTTATCTCAAGCACAATCCTCAAACACCCGCAAAGATGCAGTACAATGCGGTACAACTGTAAACAGTAAAGGTAGACGATCCACCGTTGAAGTACCCAGCAACTTAACAACAGGTAGTGGTCTCCAAATGTCCAGCTACAATGTCATACCCAACAAACCAGTTGAAACCGGAAGATCCAACGTTGGTATGTGTAGACTGTAATATGTAAACAATAGCTTGAACTGTTTACAACTTGAGCTTTGACGTAAACAACGTGACTTGAACGTAACAATATATGGCCATTGACGACTGTCAAAATGCAGAAGGGTGTTTCCTTCTGTAGCACAGCGTAAATGACATCATAAGCAGCTGTGGTCCATGAAGCAGTATAAGGCGTTGACCTGCTTAGTACTGTTCGCTGCGTAGCTGACACTCCACGATGTAATGTAGAAACCCGCGAATCTGGTCCACCAGATGTTAAATGCTATGTTGTGGGTAAGGTCGAGTCGTGCCTGGACAGTTCAGTGTTGCGGTGTATTTAGGTCAGCAGCGTGAGGCGCTGCCAGGGTGTAGTGCAGACACTCACACACAAAACAGCATACATGTTGTTCAGGAGCGTATTACTCGTTGTAGGATGTGGTAGAGAGTAAAGGTGTGTGTGTAGGAAACAGCAGATCGTGAACACGAAGTCGCATAGGCTCTTATTCATCTACACACCAAACTCACTCCACCACAAGTAGAAGTCATAGACGTGGATAATACCGATGACTTTTCTTCAACATTTATTACGGCAACAGTACGCTGACAGACGACACAGTCAATAGCACAAAGGATCATGGACATTTCATGTGTGGTAATGATTATAACATCAAGCATAGTGAATCTTGCATAGCTCATGTGTAAGATGCTAGTAGAGCTGGCTTGACAATTTACGTTCGTTCATACTGTAGCTCAGGGCCCCTGACTAAACGCGTCAGGTAGTCTTTTAACAAATATACCGCTCGATAAAGGCGGTTCCAGTTGCTTAATATCAAAGTCTATGAACTTGTTTAATGAAAGTCAAGACTTCATCTGGCTTCACACGCCAGACACTTCTTCCTCTGCTCAAAAATATCGGCCGTAATATCGGGCCTCTATAATAACGTGAACAACTGTGTATTCTTCATGGGCAGGCATCATCATCCATGCCGAAAACATACCGCTAACATACGGTTTTCATAATAATCTCTCTTCACTGGGCTTCTGTATAATAGTTAGACGAATAGTCTTAGTTGGCTACATCTAGCACACATAATGGACTCTGAATCTCAAAGAACTGTGAGCTGTACTCACAGGTTGACACCAAATGTTCTGCAATCTAGGCATAATAATAAAGTTTCTTTTACCTTTGACAGAATCCAAGAAATACACAGATAACAACTGTCGTCATTCTTGACGAACAGAATAACTCTGGGGAGAATCACTAACATCACAGTCACACTGAAGACTATCTTTCCCCCAGATAATGCAGAGAAGTACCACGGACATCTTAATCCGGTCAGAACCCAGATCATCACTCCCTGACGGAAGTCTATCCGTTCGCGCTCAAAAAACTTGCGCATGCGTAGACAGAACAGATCTGAGAACAGCTAACCCCCGACTTAAGACAGGTCAACACAATGAATAAAACAAAGGGAAGATAACCCCAAATCAACCTGTCCCAGAGAGTTAACATACAGTTCTCTACCTTAGATCATCAAAAAATATTAAATAGATTTACGTCTTATGAAACCGTCAAAAACGACAGCAACACTCCCTTTGGGCCTATAATAGCTCCGATGTATTTAAAGTGGTCGACCTGCTTCACGACCTGTTCTCCTAGCTTAATATGATGTCTTCTTTCTTCTTGTGATATCACCATGAATTTTGTTTTAGAGCTGCTTATGACCATCGCTCTCTTCTCCAGCTCTTCCTTCCAGACTCGCAGGTTGGATTGGTGATTTTCCTTTGATTTAGCAATCAGGGCCACATCATCAGCAAATACCAGCTCTGAAATACAGACCTGTCTCATCTTCCAGTACCCCACTGAATACTTTCTTGTTCTCTCCTTACTGATGACATCGTCCATGAGGAGTATGAAAAGATAAGGTGACAGGATATCACCTTGTCTTACACCAGTGGTGGTCCTGAACTCTTCTGACTTATGGTTTGCTGACCTCACATAATTTCTGCAAGACTTGTAGAAGCTCTGTATAGCATGAATCAGCGGTCCTGGAATGTTCTTCTTTGTCAAACAGTCCCAAAGTTTGCTCCAGGGGACCCTGTCAAACGCTTTTTCCAGATCTATGAAACAAAGATGGATCTCACTCTTATACTCAAGGGCCTATTCACTCAGCTGTCTGAGTGTGAAGATTACATCTTGAGTACTTCGGTTTGCTCGTAATCCGCACTGGGCCTCATCCAATTGTGGCTCAGCTAGGCGTCGGAGTCTCTGCTCTAGGATTCTAGAGTAGATTTTACCAGGGACACTGAGAAGGGATATGCCTCTATGGTTTCAAAAATGTCGATTGTCACCCTTTTTGAAAATTGGTGTTATGATGGCAATCTCCCAATCCTTTGGTATGGTCTTGTTGCACCACGCTGCCTGCAGGACCCTTAAGAGTAATAGGTCGCCTGATGCTCCCATGTACTTAACCATTTCTGGTGTTATACCATCATGCCCTGCTGCTTTGCCCATCTTGATTTTCTCCAGTGCTGCCTTCAGTTCTTCCATATTTATGTCATCTTCACCATCATTGGTTTTCTCTTCTGTGCTAGCGGTTATCATTTCGATGCTTCACCATGCTCACCATCCAGGAGTTCTGAGAAATATTCTTTCCATCTTTCCATTACTTCCTTCGGGGCAGTAAGCAATTTGCCTTGCTTGTCCTTTATAAATTTGAGAGGGCATTGCTTTTTCTTCCTCATGTTCTTTAGGGTCTTATAGAACAATTTCTGGTTTTCTTGCGCATCTTTTTCTAGCTTATCTCCAAATTCTTCCCAGGACTTCTGTTTTGCTGCTAGCACCTTGTTCTTTGCTTCTGTTCTGAATGTCACATATTCTCTATATTTCTCCATTTGTCCTGTTGTGTTTTTAGCTCCTAAGTATTGTTTCCATGCCATTTTCTTCTCTCTTACACGTATTTTCTCTTTGACTTCCTCTGTCCACCAAGGTGTCCATTTTCTCTTGTTCCCAAGTCGGACTTCACCATATGCTTCTGCAGCAGCTGTCTTTATGATGTCCTTGAATTTAAGCCAGAGGGATTCCAAGTCATCAGGTTGTTCTTCTGTGTTGCTCACCGCTGCAGCAATAAGCCCCTGATATCTGGTCTTAATTTCTGGCTCTCTCAGCTTGTAGGTCTTAATGCTCATTTCTCCCGTTCGTTTACTTAGCTTCTTGCGTGATGTAGGGACGTTCCTAGGCTGAGCAACTCTTTCAGTTGTTCTTTTGATTGTAAGAAGGCGGTGATCATTTCCAATCTCTGGCCCCCTTCAGACTCTAGCATCCCGGATATATTTGAATGAGCTCCTCCTAACTATGGCATAGTCGATCACTGACTTCTCATTCTTTGTTGGTTCACATCTAGTGTATGCATGTATGCGTTTATGGGGGAACTTTGTGTTTGTAATGATCAGATTCTGCTCACTGCAGAATCTAAGGAGTCGCTTTCCATTGTCATTGAGAGTATCTTCTCCATATCTTCCGATCTGCAATCCATCTAGCATGGTCATTTCCAACTCCGGCATTGAAATCTCCGAGCATGATAATTTCATCTAGGCAGTCATCCACTGTCCTTTGAAGCAGCTCGAAGAATTCCTCCTTGACCTCTGCTCTCTCATTTTCATTTGACCCATTCACTATGACCAGGTTGACTATGGTTATGGTTTCTCCTTCTTTTAGTTTTACAACCATAATGCGCTCCGAGACAAAGTTCCATCCCTTGATACTATCTTTTTGGTTTTTGGCCACAATGCAACCCACGCCCCCTTTAGCTCTGTCAGATGTGGGTATACCACTGTAGATCAGGGTGTTGCCATCGAGATCCATGATCCTTGTCCTTTTTTCTTCGTTTCCGTTATAGCCCGGATTTCTAGTTTTGCTTTCCTCATCTCTTCCACCAGCTCCTCTTCCTTCCCATTTATACTTCTTGTGTTCCAAGTTCCATAAGTAGTCCGTTCCAGTTAGTCGCTTTTAGAACCAGTCCGGTTTTCTCTCTTGTAGTTCTCATAATCAAAAGTTTTAAGCAAACAGGTGAATGGCCTGTTGTGCCTTTGCATGGTAGAGGGGCTGCCTCCTTACGGCCTCCATGCAGGCCGCCCTCCTCCTTTTTCAGCCGGGCTTGGGACCGGCCTAGACCGTTGAATTACAGAAGAATAATTTTGCCATCAGTGCCAGAGAAATATTAAACATGATCCTCTTTGAGATATCCAGAGAGGCCATAGACATAATTGAGAACAGCCAGAGAAATATTAAACATATTAAACATTATCCTCCTTCAGAGATCCAAAGAGGCCGTTGGCAGGCAATTGAGAGAAGACACTTCGCTTAATTGCAATGTTCGACCGTACATCTGAGAATAAAATGCGCGTATTATACGTATTTTATGGCAAAAAAAAAAAAAATGAAACACGCGTATAATACGTTATTATACATAAAATTAATATGCGCAAGTTTGACATGGGACGTTTTCCATAGGTATAGCGTGAAATCACGTCATTTGCTCATAATGTGTTTAAAAAAAAGTTGTTTGATTTTATGTAACAAGAGTTTTGCTGACACTTTAAAGGTAAATATCATATACATATGTTTTATTTAAACTACAACTTGAATTGCTAGACGAACATGTGTTAAAACGTTCAGATTTACAGAAAAATGGCCATTTGACGCAGTGATGCAACGTATTTCAACGTATGGTTACTGTTCGCGTATAATACGTATTTTATCGTCAAAAATACAATACGTATTATACGTACGGTCGAACATTAGGACTATATACCTTTAAAATGACAGGGGCTATTTTTGATAATTTGGTAATTTGCTTTGATATATTTTTTAAATATTCTTTTTTTCATTTTTTTCATACAAATATAGTGTATTTTTAAAAAGAAATCATTAAAAATAGAGTTTTAAACTTATCAAAAACAGCATGTGATAAATTGTTTTAATTGTCAGTCACAACATGTGTGTGCAATTTGATAAAGTTTGGTCAATGGGAAACATAAGTTTTGAGCTCTCGAAAATTGGTGAAAATCCAATATGGCGGAGTTTTTTTTTTGGTTACCATGGTAACCACAAGTTTTTTAACAAAATAAACTGTAGAATTTGGTTCATGGACATACACTGTGTCTATTGAGCAATGTAGACCATATATACCTTAAAAACATGATATATTTTTTTAAATATTTTTTTTTCATTTTTTTTCATACAAATATAAAAAAACAAGTGTATTATTTTAAAAAAAATCAGAAGTGTTTTAATTGAACAGTTTGCTTCAAAAGTGGTAATCCAATATGGCGGTTTTTTTTTTTGGTTACCATGTCCAGAGAGGTTCCATAGCAGCCAGAGAAATTTATATTAAACATTATCCTCCTTCAGAGATCCAAAGAGGCCGTTGGCAGGCAATTGAGAGAAGACACTTCGCTTAATTGCAATGTTCGACCGTACATCTGAGAATAAAATGCGCGTATTATACGTATTTTATGGCCAAAAAAAAAAAAAAAAAAAAGAAACACGCGTATAATACGTTATTATACATAAAATTAATATGCGCAAGTTTGACATGGGGCGTTTTCCATAGGTATAGCGTGAAATCACGTCATTTGCTCATAATGTGTTTAAAAAAAAGTTGTTTGATTTTATGTAACAAGAGTTTTGCTGACACTTTAAAGGTAAATATCATATACATATGTTTTATTTAAACTACAACTTGAATTGCAACTCTGGGTTAAAACGTTCAGATTTACAGAAAAATGGCCATTTGACGCAGTGATGCAACGTATTTCAACGTATGGTTACTGTTCGCGTATAATACGTATTTTATCGTCAAAAATACAATACGTATTATACGTACGGTCGAACATTGCTTCATTGTAGAACAGAGCTAGAGGTTTAATTCAGCACTACCCATTGTATTTGTGGACCGAATTTATTCCAAACTGTTTGGGAGCCGCGGTTTGGTTAGGGCAACCTTCCTGCTCAGTGGTCTTTGGGTAATGAGGTGGGATTTACAAAAAAAACTCAGAATTTTATTCCGGATTTTTTTTTTTTAGGCTGCAAACGGCTCCTGGGTCGACCCAGCCCCAACTGGGTACCAGAGCAACTCTGGGAAGGTTAAGGCGGCCGGCGTGATGCTGACAACATCACCCCTAGTGTGCCGATGGTCAAGAAAATATGGGCCTAACATAGGGTTCCCATTCGTCCCGTTTTTTGATAAAATGTCCCGGTGTCCCGAATTTATTCCAAATGTCCCGCTTTTTAAGGGTCCTTCCTGAAAAAAAAATCTTTGGGTAACGGATTTTATTCCGTGTTTTAGTAGTGCTGCAGACCCAAATAGAACAGTCCCAACTAAGATGGTTTGGCCATGTCTGCAGAATGGGAGAAGATCGGCTACCACGACAAGCATGGGAAACAAAGAGCCAGGGATCCAGATCTCCAGGACGACCCAGAGTCCGCTGGGAGGACAACATTAGACAATCTTTGAAAGACCGAAGACTAGAATGGAACCAGGCCAGGAAGAAGACAGCCGATAGGATAGTCTGGCGCTCTCTCTTCCAAACCTCTACACCTCACGGTAGAAGGAGAACGACTAAGTAGGTAAGTAAGTTTTAGTAGTGTTACTTTATCAATTTCCGGTTACAGTGGACCCTCGGTTTGAATCTCGAACAAAAATTCGATAGTCGACCAAAACAGTGTTCAGTGAGCATCTACCAAATGATTTAATGCGTATTAGCATTATTACACAGTATTTTTATCGTTTTTCATCCGCGTAATGCCGAAACGTAAGTGCAGTATAAATGCTAACATTACAAGAGAATTTCCCTTCATTACAGGTGTAGATGAAAATGTGGAATGTACTTTATGCAGCTCTAAATTTTGCATTTCACATGGTGGTCGGTCAGACGTAATCAACCACGCGAAAACGAAAAACTTAAAGGTGCTGTTGAAAGTAAGGCTTCCAACAGCAGTATAAGTCATTTCTTAAATGCAAAAACCCAGAGTGAAAAGGAAATGGAAAAACAGTTATCATTGGCAGCACAGGAAGCAACCTTCGCTTATCACACGGCGGTGCATAACCACAGCTTTAAGTCCATGGACTGCACAACAGCCATCGTGAAAAAACTTTTCAACGATAAATTCAGATGTTCGCAAACAAAGTGCAATGCAATAATCACCAATGTTATTGCGCCATTTGCGACAAAGCAGATTGAAGAAGAGCTAAAAGAAGCTCGTTTCATATCAGTATTAATCGACTCATCAAACCACGTGGACAAGAAGTTAGTGCCTCTGGTCGTGAGATATTATCATGCAGCAAAAGGTGTAAAGGTGAAGGTGTTGGAATTAGTTAATTTAGGCGGTGAAACTTCAGAACTGTTATTTTCTTATGTGTTGGAAGTGTTACAGACGTCAGATCTCCTTAAAAAGGTTATTGCTATACCAGCAGATAATACGTGTATTTTTATACCAGTATCTTATTTTAAGTGCAACATATAATATATAATAGATTTATTTGTGCTTTACCTTAATTTTTAACGTCCCGTTTTTTTACAAAATGTCCCGGGTTTTTTAGGTAAAAATTTGGAAATGTCCCGGTTTTTAAACAAAACATTATGGGAACCCTAGCCTAACACCATATTCCCAATATGCCTCAATGGGCGTGTAACGGGATCCTTTACCTTTACCTTTAGAATTAGATTTAGAATCGTACTGGAAACTGATGAGGCATTGCGAATTCCTCCTTATTTGCATTAACCTTAAAAAATTAAAATAGAATAAAAACATGAAGTGTAAAATTCTTCATGAAGAACAACTTACATAACCTTTTGAGACAAAAACTGGAGTGTGGATCTCGTCACAATTTCTCTTCCTACTTGCTATAGACTAGTGTATGACAACAACAACAATCAACAGAAATGAAATTCGGTAGCATGACAATACAGCTAAATGATCTAGATTTTTGCCAATGACCTCGTTCTTTTATCCCATGCCAGTCAGTGGATGTATGATAAAATGAGAATATCTTGATGAGAGGTCACAGTAAACAGGTCTGACAAACATAAGGAAAAGACAAAGATTATGAGAATAAATAAGACAAATGATAGCCAGCTTGCTTTTGCTGAACATCCCTGCATAATATAGAATCATACATGTACCTTGTCAGCAATTTAGACAACGTTACGGCATCAACATAAGAATGCAAGATGTGTTTTCGATGTATTCGGAAAATATATGGAAGTCCAAAGAAATCAAATTCAGCACAACCATGAAACCTTTAAACTCAAATGCCATGGTAGTTCTATTGCATGGATCTGAAAAATGGAGGACAAAACAAAAAGCAAAGTACACCAAAAAGTTACAGACTATTGTCAATGAATGCTTCCACAGAATGGAACGATTAAAATGGTGCGACAATATAACCAATGTGAGATTGATAGAACGAACCAAATACCAATGAAACAATAAATGATGCCAACGTGGGGTAGAATACTCATTGAAGAAAGCAGTTACCAGCAGTACAAGACAGCAGTTGTTCTGCAATATCCAGGGTAAGAGAATAAAGATGGGGGGGGGGGGGAAGAGGCCCAAAAACAAACGAAAAAGGGAATTAGTGACAGACGTGAAAGTGATAAAGAAAATATGGGACGGCTTGGAACTGATGGCACTGGACAGGACGGCTTGGCGTTAATTTTTTGGGAAAGCCTGTGTTCCAAGGAGAGCTGTAGGCTGACTCTGATGATGATATAACACAACTGACACTGATGATGATATAACACAGCTGACTCTGATGATGATATAACACAACTGACACTGATGATGATATAACACAACTGACACTGATGATATAACACAACTGACACTGATGATGATATAACACAACTGACTCTGTTGATGATATAACACAAATGACACTGATGATGATATAACAAAGCTGACTCTGATGATGATATAACACAACTGACACTGATGATGATATAACACAGCCGACTCTGATGATGATATAACACAGCTGACTCTGATGATAACACAACTGACACTGATGATGATATAACACAACTGACACTGATGATGATATAACACAACTGACACTGATGATGATATAACACAACTGACTCTGATACTATGATAACACAACTGACACTGATGATGATATAACACAACTGACACTGATGATGATATAACACAACTGACACTGATGATGATATAACACAACTGACTCTGATATGATGATAACACAACAGACACTGATGATGATATAACACAACTGACACTGATGATGATATAACACAGCTGACTCTGATGATAACACAACTGACACTGATAATGATGATAACACAACTGACCCTGATGATGATATAACACAACTGACACTGATGATGATATAACACAACTGACACTGATGATGATATAACACAGCTGACTCTGATGATGATGATAACACAACTGACACTGATGATGATGATAACACAACTGACACTGATGATGATAAAACACAACTGACACTGATGATGATGATAACACAACTGACACTGATGATGATATAACACAACTGACACTGATGATAACACAACTGACACTGATGATGATATAACACAACTGACTCTGATGATGGTGATAACACAACTGACACTGATGATGATGATAACACAACTGACACTGATGAAGATATAACACAACTGACTCTGATGATGATATAACACAACTGACACTGATAATGATATAACACAACTGACACTGATGATGATGATAACACAACTGACACTGATGATAACACAACTGACACTGATGATGATAAAACACAACTGACACTGATGATGATGATAACACAACTGACTCTGATGATGATATAACACAACTGACACTGATGATGATGATAACACAACTGTCACTGATGATGATATAACACAACTGACACCGACAATGATATGACACAACTGACACTGATGTTGATCTAACACAACTGACACTGATGATGATATAACACAACTGTCACTGATGATAACACAACTGACACTGATGATGATATAACACAACTGACTCTGATGATGATTATATAACACAACTGACTCTGAAGATGATGTAACACAACTGCCTCTGATGAAGTAACACAACTGACTGTGATGATATAAGACAACTGACCCTGATGATCCACTTTGCCGCACTCTGACTAAATATAATTCTACTTTTACCTCGTCACTCAGCATTGTACCCCAGGACCAAGTGAGAGTATCTGCTTACATTCAATGTTAATACGTACCATTATTATCTGTCTTCTCTTTTTAATTTCATTGATGAAGTTCCTAATGTATGTGTGTTTGATTTATGCCTGCATTAGATACTATTATTTCTCGTCATATGATCTGTCTCAGAGATTGTCTTTTCTCATAAAAATCTATCGCTGCATTTATTCACCATTTTGGAAGTAGGCTGCACTCCTTCAGAAGTATTACCAAGTCCGAGAATATATTGCCATCAGAATACAGACCAGAACTGGAGACAGACGTGAAAAGTCTGAAGATGTGGCAAGAGCTTGAGCTGATAGCATGTAACAGGAAGACTTGGCATGTGTTTGGTTTGGTTTTTAGGGATATCTTTATTGTACACGGACAACTCCATCAGTGCTCCAATCTCCTACCTTAGATCACACAAGGAGGATCTCAGCACACTGCACGAACTTCGTAGCACCGGCGAGAATCCTAATGTGTTTATATAGGAATCTCACATTCTATAAATATTTTTTAAGTACTTTAGTAGGTTTCCTAATTATTAAATATTTTGCCAGGGCAGTGGCCTACTCTTTACAATTTGCAACCGCAGAGGGATTTTTAATGTGCACAACTTGCACACTGGACCTCCTATTTTTTTCGCCCTTATCCGAGAAGGCTAGACATCCGATCTCACTACCCAGGAGACCAGGTGGGCAGTATGACATCATTAGGACCATTGGTTCGGAAACAAATATTTCCATAGATTATATTCCCTCTACTGTGAATCGAACCCGGTACCTTTAGAATTTGAGGCAGTCACCATACCTCTTAGCCATGCATGGAAGCATATCTGGAGTTATCCTTATATGACCACCAGCTATGCACAAAGCTACAATATACATACGTGGAAGTAAACCTATGTCTGTGAGGCTAATTACATCCTCATTTCTCATTGACTCTTGAAATCATCCACACATTCCAGGGATTCCCCTCTGTGGTGAAACTTGTTGAGAACCCAGCATTGATCATTAAGCTTGTAGAAGTCACTTGAGCCTCAGGCGTAATTCTTTGACTTGGTTGACTGCATGCAGAAGGATCTAACTGTGGACCCAGTGATAGGCAGGGGAAGCTGAGAAGTGGCTCTGTGCAGGATGTGACAATTCCTTGGGAGAGCCCAGTATTTTAGCTCTGCATAGTTGGAAAGCTCCCTTGGAATGGGGGAGGGGGGGGGGGGAGATGCACAGTATGCCACACTTCTTACTCCCAGCTTGGGACCAAATGTGACGATCCTTTAAATGCAAGCCAAGCTGGAGAAACTGGAGCTCATGACATCAACTCAACACCTTTCGGAATGTCAGAAAAGCCACAGGAAAAGCCTAGATCTACAGTGTAGATAATACCAACTTGGTATTGGCTGCTAAAGAGCAAGAAGCTCTGCAGCGCTAGTTCAACAACAACAACCTCTTAGCTACTCGGACCCCCTGGCATGTGTTTGTTGAAGGCCTATGCTCCTTGGGAAGCTAAAGGGCGATTGATTGAGAAAACAGACCTCCATGTGTAGTGTGTTTGTGTGTGCATGTGTCTCTCTTTGGGGTGTTAAATAAAAGAACCACTGCTCCCTTTGGTATGTTTTTTTTTTTTTAAAGTTTTGCCTCGTTTCGGCAAGGCGCGTCCCGTTCAACCTAGTCGGTTATATTAGGGCGCATGTCCAAATATAAAAGACCTTTAGGTCTGAGGTTTAATTCTTTGGTATGTCGTAACAGGCTGGACAATGTAAGGCTGTGTCTGAGTCTTGGAGCCTCATCATGTCAAACAAACTGCTGCAGAGACCATCATCACCACAAGAAAGCAGAAAGTTACTATGTCCAGGCTTTCTGCAGTAGGGCCAACCACTGAGGTGGCTTGAGGGTCTCTGATGACACACAAGAATAGGACTTCTGCTCTATCAGGCATGTCACAAGAGGTGACATACATGAGGTTGTGCACGGGACTGGCAGCGTCATCATGCAAAGCGAATTGTTACAGATACCACTACTACAAAAGCACATGAATAGTTTGGCGCAGACTTCCACAACAAAAAGAGACCAGCCACAGTAGTGGGTGCATGCAGAGCAAAAAAAAAGAGTTATGCTGATGATGATGATGAAAGATGTTGCCCCATGTTCCATACACTCATCATCACTATCTCCTTTGTGCTCCCTATGGAGAATGGAGACACTACCGTAGATGGTCCATTCAAGGAAACCTACATTAGTGCACAAACTCTTACATGCAGCTGTGGTTCTTGTAGCAATATACTGTACACGATGAGGTTGCCAATCCCACTCACAGCCTCATATTAGTCCTCTTTTACAACATGTCTCAGGGACTGATAGTCCTATTGTTTCTTTGTCTGCCCAGAAACCCCCTGGGGAATTACTGAGGACATTCCATACATTACAGAGTGACAAGAGGGCATCTGATTAGGCACTACAAGCATACTCTGAATGCATTAAAGCAACTGACAAACTAATTGTTTTTCGCTATAAATATGTTTATTAATCTTGTTCATGATATGCTATTCTGAAGACCTTTAACTAACAGACTGACCCGTCACATTATGACATCTGTTAATCTTTGTAGAAAGCTATATGGTAAAATCCAAACATGATAAATTACTGTAAAATTTCCTGATAAGGAATCTGTTAAAAAAAAACAAAAAAAAAACGTGATGCATCCTAAACAACAAATAGTTTTAAAAAAACAAAAAAAAATAAATTTCAACTGTAATTAAATAACACATTTCAGAACGTGTATTTTGGTATTCTTTCTAATGGAGGCTACATCCATATCATCATTATCTTTCAGCTCCCCAAGGAGTATAGGTGTTCCTTGGTCTCACACTGCCTCTTTTACCCTGGGAATTCCAGAACAAGGGACTCCCTGGTAAAGCTATCGATAGGTTTCCTCAATGTGTGTCCAATCCATCTTCAGCATCATCTTCTCATCTCTTGTTCCAATGGTACATGTGTGGTTCTTGTCATCAGTTCCACATTAATGACCTTGACATACTACTTCACTCCTCCTGTTCTATGCAAGCATCCATTTGTAGCTTCTTGGCTGTTGTTTTTGTTGTTCTCCATGCTTCAGAGCCATACAATAGGACTGACTTGACAATGGAATTGAAGATTATAATTTTTGTGTCAGACTTTATTTCTTTTGATCCCCATACATTTCCCAATGCAATATAAACTACTCTAGCCATTTGTATTCTTATTTTGATATCATTGTCTGTCCCTCACATTTACATGGGATTACAATATTCTTATGTTTTAAACACACACACACATGGTTACAAAAACTGAACTAGTATAGTTAGAGGAAAATAGACAATTAACAGCCAGTGGAGAAAAAGAGCATGAAAGATCTGAGGAAAACAATGAAAATTATACAGAAGAAAATAAACATGACTGATCACTCACGAACACATGAACTCATACACACAGATAATAAATAAACAAACAGTGTATAACAGTACATAAGTAATAAATATGCAGTTAACTTAGCTTATTGTAATACTATATTCATGTACCTTCAAAATGACATATCATTCATCAAAATCTGGTAAAAAAATTAAAAAAACTACAGCTTACTGTGGACATTCACCTTGAGGGTAAAAAATGAAGAAACATTAACTGTGCCTCAGCGTGTTTTCTTTTATTTTAGCAGCCAACATGTTAAGGAGTGCACAGGCCACTAATGTAGCCAGCCCCCTTACTGGAAGCCTCTGCCAGAACACTCTGAGTCAAACAATTCTTAATACCTTTAATACTTGTTACATAAGGAACTGTGTGCACTAACGTCTCAGTGGGCACTGATATATACATATGTGTCACAATGTAGCAGCTGATACAAATATATGAACGGACGTTGTAAGACTACCTAACGTTATGAGGTAGTCCTCTAAACTAGGCTCATGACATAATGCTAGAGGTCACACACTTAACTATCTTAGAGATAGCTCACATAAAGAATAACTTAAAGACTATCTGACAAGCTCCATAATTATAATCGACAATTATACAAAAATGAGCATTCAAATAAAGTAAGACAACGTGCAGTGTGAATGAGAAACTCCAAAATAGCAGGCTAACAATGACCAAAGGACATCATAAAAATTCATTGCTAAGCTCATAGTTCCAATATGGCGTACAACCCACTGATGACAGTGAAATATAACAATGACATATAACAGAGGGATCAATATACTCATGAAGGCAATGGCAATGATAAACCCTGACTTGCAGGACAACTCATACTTCCATGAATCAAATATACACAGACTTACACTGGACAAACATTGGCTGCGATAAGCCAAACAGAATAAATCCTCCATGCACGTTTTCCCTTAATGGCAAACTGACGCATCTCTTTTTGAACATGCTTTCTGGTATAAAACTTTTACGCAATAGAACCGCACAGCTTCCAGTCACATAACTGGCTATATTTAGTTTAGCTCACATCACAGATTCTGTGTGACATCTGTCAAGGAGTGTTTTTGGGTTTGTGTGCTCGTATGAATGATCCTCTGCTCCAGTGGGAGCTTAATTGGTTTGTTGTGAGTTGTGTATGCTTGCATTGTGGTGTTTTTACCTCAAGCGATGTTGTGAGCTGGAATGTGAATGATGCTCAGTGACGTGTGTAAGAGTTTCACGTGTTTTAGTGAACATGAATGGAAGGGGACGAATGGACAGAAGGGTGTGTTGGTAGACAGTAGACAGCAAGAAGCACAGAGAAGAGGTGGATGGCTAAAGCAGTGTGAGAGTAGAGGACCAGTGATGTTGGGCAATGGATTTATTTATGAAGTAGCCTACTTTGCTGATGCAGTTATTTGAGTACCAGAGTGATTGTGAAATACTACGAATTTGTTATATCTCCAGTGATCGGAATGGCCTTACGCCCATTGTGACTTGTTTTGTTGCATAAATTCTTGGAGATTGAACCAGCTGTTGGAATTGTATTATAAATTATTACCTGGACAGAAAGCCAGATGGTGGTGTATGTTTGTTGCATGAGCCTCTACATCTCTACATCCACCCACATACACCCTACCCGTCACATACTGGGGTTCCCGTCGATTTGGATGGATGTTTCAGTTGAACCCAAAGTTGTACAGCACAGTGAAGTTATCCAAGTTCATGAAGATGTGTATTCAGCCTGTACAGTTATTTTCAACGCAGGCAACTTTTGACATGAGTATGGTAATTGAAGGCCATAACCTATTTTTGCACTGTTGAAATCAAGGTCAGCTCGCTGTGTTCAGTGACGTCAGCAGAGACTGAGTAGACATTTGAAAAGTGTGCTGATGAAGAAGCTGCCTATCTTGATATTTATTTTCATCAGTTACTTGCTGCTGTGAAGCTGTGTGTTGTGTCCAGAAGAAGCTGTCTGTGGACTGTGTTGTGACCAGTAGAAGATGTGTGCTGATCGACACGGCGTAAAGTGAAAAACAAGAGCCCTGTTTGTCACTGTGTGTAGCCAGTGGCGCTACGTAGATCTGAATCGTGTGTGCATGTGTTGTGTGTTGTCCTCATTGTTTTATTCCAAGAGTTCTCGTTTACAATCGTACCTATCTCTGGAACAGACAACAACCTTGCTGACCTGTTATCCAGGAATTTTTCTTCACAGGATTGAATTTCACTTTAATTTCTTACTATTACAATATCTGACTATATGTATAGTTCTATGACTAACGTTGGTATTAATGGGATGTTAATATAATTATAATATAATGGTCATAGGTTAACATTCATAGATTACATTCATGTACATCTTCTCCACCACTCTCACACGTGCCACAAGTGTCACGTTTGGGATCAAGGGGGATGATGTTGAGAATTGTTTCGGGATTTGCAAGCATCTGGGTCGGAGATCCATTCGGATGGTTTCACCACGAAACACCTCAGCTGAATAAATACTGAAATAGATCGCACATATCGATGCATGACGCGTTGAACATAGCTACGACAGTCTATGTGTGGCCTTAGTGCCGAACGGCAGTGTTTAACATAAGTGTGGCATGGCCTCTTATTCATTGTGTATAATATGTGTGGCATGGCCACTGATTCAGAATGTGTAATATATGGTATAACCACTTAAAAGTATAATAGCGTATAACCGTGAATGTAATGCTTGAGAAGCAATAAAGTTAAAATGTGTAAGAACCATTGAGTCCGAAGTATAAACGCGAAAATTGTGGGACACGATCGCAATTGAGAATATATAGATATATATGGCAGTTAGAGCCTGGCTATGTATGCCAAAAGTATACAAGGTATTAATATAATAGACATAGACTTGATGTGTGAATCACTATTTTATATCACTAATAATCAGAAAAGTGATAGTTATACCAAATACGTATCTAAACAGATTTGGTTGCTGACATTAACGCTATAAAGAAAACGGTTATAGGACAGACGTACGATGTCTGGAAATATTGAACTCTAGTGTATCCTGGAACTGTGATTAAGAAGTGTCTTTAATGTGTGATAACTTGTTACGTATTCATGATGAAAATGAGAACCTATATTAAATATGTTCAGTCGTCTATAAACCGACTTGTTGCCTGGAATGTTCTTCAAGTTCAAAGATGTTCTGTGACTGTTAATTTAACCTTGCAAGGTCAGTTCAGAATATAACATTTTATATATAGGCTGAGAGTAAGAATAAATAAATAAAACACTGCTAAATAATATGAATACAAAGTTTTATTGAAAAGACACTGAAATGAACATTCTAATAATCACACAAATGAATCTGAAGCTACATCATAAATATAAACTGAGATGGTAAAAGAGATGAATACAGAATACTTGAATTGAAGTGTGACAGCAACCCAATCATTCAGGTATGGAAAAAGAACCTTAACACTCATATTATCATCGCCTTGTGATTTCTGAGAACATTATCAACAAATCCACACACTCGGAATTTAAGTATATGTATTTGTTCTGTGAATAGTTGATGCACATCATTATTTTTCGTGATGTAGCCTAGTTTATGTATTGTTTCTATGTTTAAAAAAAAAATGTGATTACCATTAAGCCTAGCTGTACAGGTTATTATACGGGTATCTTATAAGTAAGGTAGTTGGGGAACATTCTTTCTTGCGGTATTAGGCTAATATTTTAGTGGTGTGCTGCACTTTAGTTGTATTTCTGAGGAAATTAGTGATTCATATTTTGCTTACAGTGTATTTCTTAGGAAATCAGTGACTCAGTATTTCTGAGGAAATTAGTGATTCATATTTTGCTTACAGTGTATTTCTTAGGAAATCAGTGACTCGGTATTTCAGGAAATGATTCTTTGCTTACGGTGTATTTCTTAGGAAATCAGTGACTCGGTATTTCTGAATAAATTAGTGATTCATATTTTGCTTACAGTGTATTTCTTAGGAAATCAGTGACTCTGTATTTCTGAGGAAATTAGTGATTCATATTTTGCTTACAGTGTATTTCTTAGGAAATCAGTGACTCAGTATTTCTGAGGAAATTAGTGATTCATATTTTGCTTACAGTGTATTTCTTAGGAAATCAGTGACTCAGTATTTCTGAGGAAATTAGTGATTCATATTTTGCTTACAGTGTATTTCTTAGGAAATCAGTGACTCAGTATTTCTGAGGAAATTAGTGATTCATATTTTGCTTACAGTGTATTTCTTAGGAAACCGGTGACTCTTGTCATGTCCTGAGTCCATCTGTATTTACATTTAGCTTGCTTCTCTGTAGTTTGTTGCTACTTTCTATCTTAACACTTTCAGTGTTAACACTTATTTTCTAGTTCACCTTCAGTGTTGCTGTTCCACTGTGGTTGGTTTTCACTCTCATACTTTTATATGACTTGTTTGATGTAGGCTTATGTTAGATTGCAGTTAGAATTAATTATACATGCAAATAAGTTGCAATTATCTTAGGTTGCTTTTTCTATTTAAGGGGGATTCTTTTTAAGTAGATTGATATACGTTGGTTATATCTGCTCTACCTATAGCTGTGCCAACCCTGTCTGTCATCCTTTTCGATTTCTTCTGTACCATTCTCATTTTTTCTATTAATTTTGAATTAGATACTTAATATGTATTAACATATTCCTCATAAGAGCTGTTGTGGTGTTTGCGTTTATCAAGTCCTCTGCTGCAGGGGTGACTTGCAGACAACAGATCAGATCAGTTTATTGCCATAGCCTGCCATTCCAGTACACCATATCAAGCTACGTAACTGTAAAATTTGTTTTTGTTCATCATTCTAAAGCCATATTTCACTTTATTTGTCCATTTCGCTCTACAGGCTTTCCTTGGCATTCATTGTTTCAGTGTTGTTGTTGGGCATTATGATTGTGTTATTTATGTGGGTTTTGACTTGATCTGTAGGATTTCCTGCTATTATTCTTAGAAGGGGTCCTATCCTGTGGGCTGGAGTTGTTGTTTTGCCCTTCACAAATAAAGTGTGCATTTTTACATTAGTTGTTTACGTGCAGTTTGTGTTTGGTTGTGTATTACGAGGGGCGTTCAGAAAGTAATGCACCACATCGTTTTTCCTCAACTAATAATGAAGATAGAAGCATGAAATTTTGCACACTTCAAATATGGCATGTGCCAATTGTGTGCACCAAATTGCATTGCAACCGGCTAAATAATATGGCTGCTCTAAACCGTTGAAATGGAGCATGTTAGCAACTTGTGTTATAAACAGCGAATTGTGATAGAATTTCTCGTTGCAGAGAAGGACACTGTTGTGAATATTCACAAGCGTCTATGTGATGTGTATGGAAGTTTTGCAGTCGACAGGAGTACAGTCAGTTGCTGGGTTCAGAGAATCAAAGAATCAGGAAGTGGAGATACGGAGCTGCTTGATCGGCCGCGCTGTTGACGTCCTGCCACAGCCACCAACGCAGAAATGTTGAAATGCGCTGATGGCATTATTCTTACTGATAGGCGAATCACTACTCAACAATTGGCCTTACAGCTGTCAGTCAGCATTGGTAAGGCAAATGCAGTTATAAAAACTCTCGGATTTTCTAAGGTTTGCGCAAGATGGGTTCCTCGAAGTCTCACAAATGACCACCGATTGCAAAGGAAAGCAATTTCTTCTGAATTGTTGGAGTGTTTCAATGCTGATGGAGAGAACTTTTTTGGCTAAGATCGTTACAGGCGATGAAACCTGGGCACATCATTTTGAACCTGAGACAAAAAGACAGTCAATGGAGTGGCATCTTCCGCAATCACCAAGAAGAAAGAAATTCAAGACAATTCCTTCAGCTGGAAAGGTCATGATCACTGTCTTTTGGGACATTGAAGGCGTGATTCTTGTGGACGTTATGCCAAGAGGAGAGACAATCAATTCGCAAGCTTACATTAAGACATTGAAAAAACTCAATCAACGTTTCCGCAGAGTTCGGCCGCACAAGAATCCAGCAGACCTGCTTCTCCTTCCCGACAATGCGCGCCCTCACACAAGTCTGGCAACACAGGAAGCAATCACCAAATTGGGTTGGACTGTACTACCCCATCCACCCTATAGTCCCGATTTGGCACCCTCTGATTTTCATCTATTTGGTCCACTTAAAGATGCCCTCCATGGGACAAGGTTTGAAGATGATGAAGGAGTGATTCATGCAGCGAAGAAATGGCTGCATGATCAAGACAAAACCTGGTACGGGCTAGGAATACATGCACTTGTTTCGCGCTGGCATAAAGCCGTACAAGTTGATGGGGATTATGTTGAATAATACTGATGTTTACATGACATATCCATGTATATTGTGTATAAATTTCATGCTTTTTTAATAAACAGCTCCTGAGAAAAATGATGTGGTGCATTACTTTCTGAACGCCCCTCGTATATTCCTTCTTTGGCATTGTGTATATATTGTGTATTCTTCAGTCATTATTTTCTTACGCTTTCCTGTAAATGTGTTAAAATGTTTTTCAATTTCCTGTTTTTGTGCGTTATAGAGGTCTGGTACTGTATATTTTGATATTACTTCTGTCGCATATCTTTCCTTTTTCGTGTCACCGACCTACCAGGTTGGTGTTTGTTAAATTGTGGTGTAGTGTTTATTATCATCATTTGTGTTATTGTTTGTTTTAGCAGGGCTAATAATTTATTTGTGCAGACATTAAGTGGAGAGAATAGGTGTGAGCTTAATGTTTATTTAACATTTATTTTGGAGTTTGAGCTATTTATTTTGGCCTTTTTTAAAGAGTATTTGTGCATTTAGAGTCATATATACTTAGCACATAATTATAATCATGTCGACACTCATGGATTTTATCCTGGTTGGTGAGAGGACAGGAAAATCTGGAGATGATCTCTTGGCATTTGCATAGGCTCAATTTAAGGATGCGCAGGGTAGACAAGACTGATGTGAGGAGAGAGAGAGAGAAAGAAAGAGGAGGAAACTAAGAGAGCAGAGGAAGAAACTAAGAGATAAGAGAAAGAGACTAAGAGAGCAGAGGAAGAGACTAAGAGATTAGAGATACACAAAGAAATGAAAAAGATAGAAGCGGACAAAGAGGTATACTTGAAAAGACTTGAGTTAGAGAGGTCTGGCGCAGAACCATCAAAAAAGGAGTACGGCAGTACTTACAAGTTAAAACTCCAAATTTTCCAAGAATCCATCGATTCCATGGATTGCTATGTGGAGAGATTTCAAATGAAAGTGACAGCTTTAAAGATCAATAAAGAACTATGGGGTTCTATTTTGACAGACTTTTTAACAGGGTCGGCGTTAAAAACAGCTTTCCAATTAACAGTAGAAGATCGACTGAATTATGACATAGTGAAGGAAACGGTATGCAAGCATAAATTAAATGAGCAAGGTTATCGTTTAAAATTCCACAGTGCAATGCTAAATAGTAAGCAAGATTCTGCAGAGTTTATTGCGGATATCAAGATGTTGTTGAACAAGTGGATTGACCTGTTGGGCATTGTTAAAGATTTTGGTGGCCTATGTGACAAGGTAATTTCCTCATGTAGTCCTGACTTGCTATCCTTTTTTCATGAAAGGAAACTGAAGGACATTATGTGATTGGCT
Source organism: Oreohelix idahoensis (assembly GCA_024509875.1). Taxonomy (NCBI): domain Eukaryota; kingdom Metazoa; phylum Mollusca; class Gastropoda; order Stylommatophora; family Oreohelicidae; genus Oreohelix; species Oreohelix idahoensis. The sequence continues at coordinate 338,641 of JAMPIV010002245.1, read as the reverse complement.
GAGCTAGGGCAGCAGTACATGACAGGCCACCCAGGCAAACCTGTTCATAAATCAGAGGTTCCAGAAACATTTACAACATGTGTGGCCAAGGGAAGTTATGAAACATGGCCATACCATAGACAAGGTTCTCGCAGTTGGGAGAGACCCAGTGATAGGAAGGCAGTATGTAAGAGGTGGACAGAGACAGAACTGGGTACATCCCCCAGGAAACAGCAGGGTATAGCATGGCTAGTTAGTAAAAAAACCTTCTGGGTGTTTTAAGTGTGGGTCACCTTGCCATGCAGCAAAGTGTTGTGGCTAGCCGGGCCTTCAGTCTGTAGCCAAGTCACAAACTAGTAATAAGGGTAGTCCATAGAAGGGTCAGAAGTACCTATGCTTTGTATGCAATGGCACTGGCCACCTCCAATTGGAATGTCCAAATAGGAAGTCTGAATGCGCGAATGTGGTTGTGGTTATACATACGTTTAACAGTGAGAGTTGTGAAGGGTGCAGATCACTTTTTGATAAAGATAAAAAAACCTTTTCTGGTTTGTGACCACCCACTTCCATGTTTATCAGCAGTACGGTAGTTTAGTCTTGCATGCAGGTTACATAGAACATAAGGTTGTGTCAGTGTTAAGAGAGACCGGATGTACCACGGTTGGTGTGCGTAGATCATGCATTGATGAGGCTTGTTTGTTGGGTTAAACTGCTAGGTGTATCACTTTTGGTGGTAGAGTTGAGTTCTATCCTCTAGCATTGATAGATATTGATATGCCATTCTTGTGTGGCAGAGTAAAAGCACATGGTTGGTGTGCGTAGATCATGCATTGATGAGGCTTGTTTGTTGGGTTAAACTGCTAGGTGTATCACTGTTGGTGGTAGAGTTGAGTTCTATCCTCTAGCATTGATAGATATTGATATGCCATTCTTGTGTGGCAGAGTGGGACCCCAAGATGCAGCAATAATGAATGCAGTCAGCGACCCATAGCTGTACTGCTTGCATCAGGACCAGCGAACCAGAGCTGGTCAAGACCGCACTCCACCTCCACGTGGTGGTCCTGGAAACAGTCTGCAGCAGTGCAGTCTGGCTGAGCGAGTGCGGATCGCAATGGGAAGGCAAACCCAGTCCCTAAAAAAATGCCGTGCTGAAGTCGGATGTGTTGACCGAAATGTGCAGATATCACAGCTTAGGCGTAAACAGACACAACGCAACCACCGTCCTTTTCAGGGCGAACGAAGAAGAAGAAGAAAAAGTGTGGCAGAGTAAAAGCACATGGTTGGTGTGATTAGATCATGCATTGATGAGGCTTGTTTGCTGGGTTAAACTGCTAGGTGTATCACTGTTGGTGGTAGAGTTGAGTTCTATCCTCTAGCATTGATAGATATTGATATGCCATTCTTGTGTGGCAGAGTAAAAGCACATGGTTGGTGTGTGTAGATCATGCATTGATGAGGCTTGTTTGTTGGGTTAAACTGCTAGGTGTATCACTTTTGGTGGTATAGTTGAGGTCTATCCTCTAGGGTTGATAGATATTGATATGCCCTTCTTGTGTGGCAGAGTAAAAGCATGCATTCTCGATGACCCAGTTGCCAATCTGATCATTGGCAATGTGCATGGTATTAAAGAGTGAACTGATGAGGACATCAAGTTATGGAGGCACGAACATAGTGATGCTGCCTATGTAGTAACTATGCGAGTGCAGAAAAAAGCTGATGACATGATTTTGCAGCATCAGCCTGTGGTAACTATGGTGGATAGCACTCCAGCTGGTGATGGCCTGGTTTCTAATACATCCAAATTGAATTTTGTGTCTCGGCAACATGATGATTTATCGCTTCAAAAACTGTTTGGCCATGCAGAAACTAAGATTGTGAAGCATACTAAATAAGCACGGGTCTGATTTGAACTTAAGAGGGACATTCTTACTAGATGTTTTGCTCAGCAATACATGCTAGTTCGTCAGGTAGTTGTGCTAGTTCCTTATGGGGCATTGTATTGAGAGCTGCTCATGATTCATTATCTGCCGACCATATGGGTGTTGCTAGGGCACGCCATCGAGTTTTGTCTGACTTTTACTGGCTGGGTTTTAATAAAAACATCAAGTTGTACTGCAGATCTTGCAAGACTTGTCAAGTGCTGAGTCCAAAAGGTAGAAACCTAAGGGCACCATAGATGGCTGTGGATCTCTCAAGTCGACCTTTTCAGAAGGTAGCTATTGATATTGTTGGACTACTTCTGAGAGAGGCAATGTCTCAGAGACGCAATCACTTATTTTGACATTGGTAGACTTATGTACCCATTGGCCAGAGGCAGTCCCTTTAAGTACCATCACTACAGAGGCTGTATCAGAAGCTTTGATGTCCATATTTAGTAGACTAGGCTTCCCTAGGGAAATCTTGTCAGACAGGGGTAGCCAGTACACTTCTGACATGATGAAACATGTTTGTGAGGTGTTGAAAATTAAACAGTCTTTCACATCAGCATATCATTCTAAGTCCAATGGCGTGTGCAAACCTTTCAATGTAACCATTGAAGCAGATGTTGGGAAAAGTAACTGCTGAGTTTCCCAGGGAGTGGGATGTGTATTTACCTGCAGTTCTGTTTGCATATAGAGAAGCACTACAAGAAAGCACAGGGTTTTCCCCTTTTGAATTGATGTATGGGGGTAACCTTAGAGGGCCATTAGGCATTCTGAAAGATCTGTGGACAGGCAATTATAAGGAGCATAAAACAAAGTCTAGTTATGAGTATGTTGTTAATTTTCAAGAGCGGATTATAAACTCATGCGCGATAGCTAAAGATTCCTTACAGTGTGCTAATGCGAAAAATAGGGTGTATCATTTCAACCGGATGATGAGGTATTGTTGCTACTCCCTTCTAAGGCCAATCATCTTTTGATTCAGTGGCAGGGTCCTTTCCAGATCGTTAAACAGGTAACACATTTGGATTGTCATATGTGTTAGGGGAAAGGACAAGACATTCCATGTGAATATGTTGAAATCCTTTGTGGACCTCCCTACTGAATTGGAACCAGTTGTTTCAGAGACTCAGGTTGCCAATAGCAGTTTTGTCTGCTCAGCAGTTATTCACGAATTAGGTTCTGAGGAAGATGATGTCAATTTGCAAAGACTATTTCTACCGCTCACCCTATCTGAGTCATATCGTGACGTAGAACTGAGTACCTCCCTCGAGGATCATCAAGCAAGTTGTCAATCGACTATTAAAGCATTTTTCAAATGTGTTGACAGATATCCCAGGCCGGACTGACTTGATACAGCATAAAATTGTATTGACAGATGATCGTCCGATTTGTTTGAGGCCCTACACATTGCCGCTCCATTATTGTGCAGCAGTAGATAAAGAAATTGACCAGATGCTGCAATTAGGAGTTATTTCGCCGTCAGAATCCCCCTATGCATTCCCGATGGTGATTGTATGAAAGAAGGACAATGCATTGAGAATTTGTATTGATTTTAGGAAACTGAATCAGATCACAGTAGTGGATGCAGAACCGATGCCTAATCAGGAAGAATTATTGGCTAGGTTATCCAATGCACAGTATTTCATGAAGTTAGATCTCTCTAGAGGATACTGGCAAATCCCTCTGGCAGAGTCAACTAAGCCTTTAACTGCTTTCACCACACCAAGAGGCTTGTTTGAATTTAATTACATATGCTTTGGTCTGGTGAACGCGCCAGCTACATTTGTCAGAATGATGAGAAAGTTGATAGGTGATCGAGATGATGTAATTTCTTATATAGATGACATTTGTCTGTTTCAAAACTCGTGGGAAGACCACTTGAGTGGGCTTGACTCACTTTTCCAGTGTTTGCGTGCTCATTAACTCACAGTTAGACCAACTAAAGTTAAAGTGGGGTTTCCTGAGATAAGTTTTCTAGGTCATAGAGTAGGTCGAAACAGGCTGTTGCCAGAAGAGGCCACTGTTAGTAGGATATTGAAATTACAGGTCCCTAAAACGAAGAAGCAAGTGAAGATTTGGCTGGATTAATTATTATAACAAATTCATTCTGCAGTTTTCCCCTTTGACTGCTACACTAACATCACTAACAAAGAAAGGAATGCCCAATACAGTTACTTGGACAAATGAGTGTCACAGTGCTTTAGATAAAATCAAGAATATTTTTTCAAATAGCTCAGTTTTGATGCTTCCTGATTTAGACAAACCTTTCCTGCTCAGGACAGATGCTTCAGCAGTGGACATAGGTGGTTGTCTCATGCAGGTGCACATGGACACCTTGCACCCTGTCCTATATGTCAGCCGGAAATTGTTGCCGGCAGAGACAAGATATGCCACGGTTGAAAGGGAATTTTTGGCTATCATCTGGGGTGTGTCGAAGCTGTTACGGTACTGATCGCATTTTAATTCAAACAGATCACAAACCACTCGTTTTTCTGCAGTTTGCCAAGTCACCAAACAGCCGGTTGACAAGATGGGCGTTAATCCTACAGCAGTTTGATTTCACTATTATACCTCTAGCAGGACAAAGTAATGTACTGGCAGATGTTCTATCAAGGTTTTGATTGAGCATTCTTACATGTAGTTTCACCTGTAAATTTTGATGACTTGATATGGGTTTAGTAGATTATGCATACATTTCTCTTATGTTGAAAATGTATATTACCTATTTTTGAATATAAACATGATTGTTGCTGGAATGTGTTTTATCTTACTTACTCTTGCGTGTGTTTACTTTGGATGGAATCATAATTATGATTGATGATGTATTTCGGTATTTGTTTGGAGATGTACATGACTCCCTCCACTATCTCCTGGAGAAAAACCCATTTTTCATGTGGGGGAACACACCCCCACTTCTGAGTCACATTTCCTGTGAAGCATAGGTATGCCAACAAATGTCAAACTTTGTGTGACAAAATGCACACACATACATATATTTTCAATCATTTTTGAATATTCTGGAACATTAGCCATCATCATGTTCCTTTGTGCTCCTTATGGAGCATGGAGCTACCACTGTAGTTGATCCCCTGGCAGGAAGCCTGCATCAAGCATTCCCATGCTCCTACAGTGGTGGTTTCTGCGGCAATTTGTTTTACATGATGAGGTGGCCAAACCCCATGAAAAACCTCACATTAGTCACCTTATACGACATGCATGAGGGTGCAGTAGTCCTATTATTTCTGTGTCTCTTCAGAGACTCCCGGGAACTACACAGGGCATCATTGGCCACGGCAGACTGTAATTCACTTACTGACAATATGGCACCGTTTTCAAAATAATATAAAACTTACAAAATCCAAAACTTTGATATGTAATCAACAGCATAAAAAATATATATATGACAACACTTTTCAGCATATGAGCAAACAAATAAAATTATCAGTGTAAAAATATATTACATGAAAATACCTCTAAGCACAGAAACAATAAAATGAATTCATCAGTGCAAAAACATTGTCCATGAAAATACTTTTAAGCACATAAAAAAACCAGTGTAAACCAGCCATGTCCACACAAAAAAATAATTGTAAAATATTATCACACACAAATAAGACTGTTTTGGTCTGCCTACAAATAATCTTTCATTAGCAAACATAAATAACAGATGGTTTAAATTTACGGAAAATAAATTCTTCTACTTTAACACAAAAAAACAAACTGTTGACATTCCATCTCTACTTCAACCTGTCTTGGGGAAAATTTGTTCAAAGTTTGTAGGTTATTAGTTGAAAAGAATGATATTTCACATTAAAATGAAATTTTTCATGATGATCCAAACTATTAACTGTATAATATTGTGTAGGATGACAGATTAAACTATATGATATTGATTTATAACCTCAGGTCAATGTTGGCCAAAAGTGGAGATGGAATACAGCAGTAATAAGCCGATGGTCTGTCAATAACAAAGTCATGGCATTGCACAGTCGTCCATTCCCAAGTTAAAGAAGAGCTGTTTACATCTGTCACAGTAATATTTTCCATTACAAACATAAAAAAACAACCCAGATTATCAGATCTATTGTTAACAAACTTCTACTTTCTTAAAAAAACAAACAAAGGATAGAGTGTAGTAGGGAATGGAGTTTAAGGGAAGAGTTGATAGGGAAGGAACAGTAAGATAGGAACGTTCGCGAAGGGCTTGACCAGTGGACGGTAGCTGTAAGGTTAAGTTAAAAATAGAACAGGTACAATAGTAGCCGCTGGCTTTTGTGACCTCAGTACAAATGGACTGACAGGGATGAAATGGAGGAAAGAACAGGACAGTGGACATCAGGAAGCGCCACCTCCAGAAGGTCAAAAGGAGATATAGAATTGGACTGATTTTGCTAGTCAGTCCTGGAGAAGATGTGAAAGCAGAAGGACCACAGGCTAGCGGAGCTTTCTGCATAGGCCCTATTATGGACAACGATATCCCAATAACGACGTTATACACCGAATTAGACAGAAATTGAAAAAACGACTCGATGGAAACAGAACTAATTCAGAGTCAACCAGCGTCATAACTTTAGACGAGGTCTGAGGACCCAGAATATCACATGAGACAAGCGTGAAACCCAATGGCTTGGAAGCCATCTTTCGTGGTCGTGTCAACCTTGTATGACCTTTACGTGATGCATGCAGCAAGCAGGCCGTGCATGGAGCAGCAGTAGTCTGCCAGGAACATTACTAGTGAGTATTGACAATAGAAAATAGCGCATTGTCGAGATAACGACAAGTGAATAGTGTAGGAAGAGCAGTTGGTGTAGAGCCGTTAGACAGAGCAGTTGACACAACGCAACCAACGTCCTTTTCAGGACGAACAAGGAAGAAGATTATTGGTAGTTTTAGGTCAGGTATTGTTGCTGTCTCTTGTCACGTTAGTTTATTAGTAATTTTAGGTCAGTTATTGTTGCTGTCTCTTGTCACGTTAGTTTATTGGTAATTTTACCTCAGTTATTGTTGCTGTCTCTTGTCATGTTAGTTTATTGGCAATTTTAGGTTTAAAAAAAATTTGTTCTGTAAATAAAAAATAAAACCTATTTGTCACATGACAGTTATTGTTGCAGTCTCTTGTCATGTTAGTTTATTGGCAATTTTAGGTTTAAAATTTTCTTTCTTTCTGAAAATAAAACCTATTTGTCACATGACAGTTATTGTTGCTGTCTCTTGTCACCTTAGTTTATTTGCAATTTCAGATTTTAAAAAATAAATAAAACATATTAGTCAAATAGCAGTTATTGCTCTCTACTGAGACATTTGTTTTATGTATTATTTTATAGTTACGATGTACATAGCCTAAGTCTCTGTATGATTCCCATATAGAGCTAGCTGTGTTTTCCTCCATTTTTAAAATTCAAAGACAAAATATCCTAGTTCTAAATTTAATGGTGTAAATTATTTGTTCGACTTCCAGAATTTTTCAACATGTACACAACAAAGGGCATAAACTTTGGCATATATAAAAGCTAGTCAGTTCCAATTTCACCAACAGGGGATTCTACAGCTGCAGGAATGTAATGAAAATGCTCTTTATTTTTCTACACCTGATTTAAAAAAAGCAAAAATGTTAACAATTAAATTAATGTCCTTTATATGCATGCATGAACAGAAAATGAAATGTCAACTTTTTTGAGCACCGAAGTATACAATTTTGGGGGTTATTTCCACTGATGATTAATTACTACGCAATTTGTCACCCCTAAAAATAAACTAGCACGTGATTTTATTTCTAAATAATCTATATATGAACATAATATTTTAAAATGTGGAGATTTCTCAAATAAATGTTTCTATTCAAGATCATTACACTCTGGTTTTTTTTTTTCAAGCAAAAAGATTAAAACAAATAATTGCAGATGATTTATTATTGTTCTTGTTTGTACATTACGCGAACGATCAATCATACCCCACTGAATTGTCGAGAAATATTCATCATCAATGAGCCATAACAAGTGAAGAAAGTACAGATGTTTTCCGCCACATTATTAAATATTTTGTACTTCTTAAAACTGTCCCATGATTTCCACTTTTCAATGATGCCAACATGCACATGACTTTTTGACTTGATCACTTTGGCAGCTATGACAATAATTAAAAAAAGCATAAGTGATGCTAAAAAAATACAATGCCGTTTTTCATAAACATGAACGAAAAAACTATTCTGAGAGAGCCCTAATACTGAAAATCACATGTCAAACATACATATATGTATGTATACATTAAAAACTTACAGCAAGAATCTTATGACAGAAAATATACCATATTATTTTCTTAACATACTTTAAAAAAATGTAGAAAAGCTTTTAAAGACTTGGGAGATGCATCAACTATAGAAGTGAGGAAAATCCAAATGCTTATGACTCCCAGGGTAAACAAACTGAAAGTACAGTTTAGCTCAAGGCACTCCAGAAAGCTCCACTTATGTCACCAGTCAAGGTTAATCGTGCATTGGAAGGGCAGGTCTGTGATACTGGAACTATAACGTCTGGTTTTCTTGATAAGCTGGTAATGAAAAGAAATATTTCTGCTGACAGACAGTTTATTTGTAAATGACACTGTTTAGAAGAAATTCACACCAAACAACAATACACAGCAAAAATTACTGAAATGGATGAAAGCTTATTAGCACTAACAAGACACACCACTGTCTTAAGTGTGTCTGTTTTTCATGTGCAAGTGTGTTTGTATGTTGTGTTCACAATCAATATTAGCCACCCATCTCTGAAGAGACAAAGAAAGAATATGGTAACTACAACTGAGGTATGTCGTACAAAGTGACTAATATAAGGCTATGCATGGGGTTGGCAACCTCACCACGTAAAACAAATCACCACAGAAACCACTGCTGCTAGAACATGTGACTGCTTGGAGCAGGCTTCCAGCAAAGGGACCAACAGCAGTGGTGGCTCCATGCTCCGTAAAGAGTACAAAGGAAAATGATGACTGTTGACCCTCCCCATTAAGATTTGAAGTTAACCTAGGACACATATTTGAATCATTGATCCGGGATGTGAACTTGAAAATCTTAAAGTCAACTAACTAAAATAATCCTTATAAATGGTATGTTTTTTAAAATTTGATGATCAGAAATATCCTGTTCAATCAACCTCTGACAGGTTATAATTAGGATATATATTGTTTTAAATTCCAAATAAGATGAATAACTGCCGATATGGGAAAGTGGCATCACATCTGTCAAATTATTGTAAACAGGGCAAATCAAAATTACCAATTTTGCATGTACGTTTAAAAAAACAACCAAACAAAAACGAGATAAAACAAAACAAAAATAATATTCAAGGGGAGGGATGTAAAGGCCTGTGGTTTCCAGTTAGATATTGACTTTCGCTTGCCATAAGTCATACGTATTGTAAAAACATCATCAGGCCTTCACTTTCCCAATTACTATATATTAACTTTTGTTCTTGTTAAACACTAACTATATTGTACAGTTTCCTAGGTCTGTCTATTCTCAACATCTCTTCTATATTTATAGATAAAATGCTTGCCTGCAAATAATCTAACATCAAGAAGAGTGAAACAATAACAAGACTGACAAACAGTAAATTTGCTTTTCTGATCAGCCATAAAAAATTGTTTGGATATTTTTTTATGAAGACAGAAAGTGGATAGAAGAGTATAAGAAGTAAAGAAGGATGCAGTCTTGACATCTTAAAAGAATGAATGGGACTAGTGTGAACAAGACAGCACAATAGCTCAAATGAGACAGCAACAGATATAACTGGATTTTCAACCTCAAGCGAAAGAAGAAAACAGCAAAATACTATTATAGCTACAATGGCAGTAATCAACTATTTACTATCTTCATGATTTCACACATCGTCCAACAAAGATTCTAGACATACCTGGTAAAATTGCTGGCATCACTAATGGTCTCTGGCAATTTTCTGTTGAGTGTCTCTGGTAGCATAAGTGATGAAGCTCCAGCAAGGAGTATAAAAATTCCACATACCAACAAAGGTACACCTCTACCCAGGGCTCCTCCTGTATTTGCACCCTAATACATATAGAAATGGCCTGCCTTTTACAATGTCAGAAAAATATATGGTCTAATCATTCTGCAATAAGACAAACATATGGTCAGTGCTTTTTTCTTTTACAGTAAGACTATTTGGTCCATCTTGCAACCCGACATATGCAAATAAAAAAGGGCTTATTTATTTTACTCTGAAATAAGTGCAAATGTCTCCCATTGCATGTAGTTTCAGGCTATATTCACAATTATTTCTGCTATGTTGAAATTAGTAAAACAATACAACAAACTCACTATTACTCTGAATTTCTCAATGATCTCTGAAATATTCAGGTCAGCAGAAAAAAATAGTTAAAAACTCCTCATAAGACTTTCTCATTTAAGAAATGGCACCCAACAAACTGGACCAAAGAACACCACATGGGTACTGCTCATATTAAGTGAAAGCCTACTTTTTTTCACCATCACCACTGTAAGTTATTTTCTCTTGTGATCAACAAAAGATCTAGGTCCAATATGGTATCAAGTTCTTAACAGAAACAATTACAAAGGTTTTTGGATACATTTATTGTTCTAATAGTGCCTTGATGTCATACATGCCACACCTCGGAGATGAAAAACCTGTACAAAAAATCCAAAACCCTGTACAAAGACCCGCAAAACCTGTACAAAGACTGAAAAAAACATATCAAAAGAGTTAATTCGTGTAAAAATATTTTCAATTACAGGGGCTGCATTATAAATGAGGCACGGAGACTTTGCCTTTTAAAGCAGGTCTTCACTTATTTTAAAACCCAAAGAATAAATGTCTGAGTTTATTTTACACTGTAAAAATAAAGTGATGGTGTCATCATTTAGTCTATTTCTGTGCTTAATTATCACTAACAGACTGGGAAATCCTGTGTTCAATAGGACCTTATAAAAGAACTCTGAGACACAGTAATAAGGGGGGAATGGGTTAGAAAACCTGTACAGAAATTATGTACAGGGTGTACACATCTGAAAATGCAAACACCTTGTACAGATTATGGGTAAACCATAGCATGTGGCATGTATGCTTGATGTCAATATGTCACTTTCAAACCATCAAAGCTCTACCAAGAATGAAATTATGCCCCAAGAAAACAACAGAACTTTTAGAAAAGTACAGGCTGTCCAAGAATTATTCGCAAGCTTATACGATTCAATAACCTTGATCAGATACTCATATTTTGGATAAAGGATACTGCATTTGCAGCCTTCAATCAAGTAATTCTACTGGTCACAATCACTGAAACTCACATTCAAAATGAAAAGCTCAGGATACAGTTTTTCAATGTCTCCTCAGGCACCCTTTCAACCGATCACCCTTTGTAACTGGTCACCCTTTGTGACACATACAATGTGCAGCCAATACTCCCAGTTTCTGCAATGAGTTTTGCAACAGCACATGTGCAATCACTGTCAATGAAATGTAACCAATAAAACCTAAATGTGACCAATAGAATTCCTTTGGTTAAGACTTCAAATGCAGCATCATTTGTCCATAACACATTCATATAATTAACAGACATGTTCCCATTAATCACACATTTTGTTTATATCATCAGTCATCATATCGACAAGACTACAATCCATGAATACAGAAAAAAGTGCAGAGTACTACAAGAGGCAGAAAAGTTTAAAAGATGCACACCACCTAATCACCAATGTGTTACTGGCGCCTGAAAGGGCAGAACAGAATAATAACACTGTAGCCTACCAGATTTACTGCAGAAAGCAACTAAGGAGGGCTGTGCACAGGGCCACCGACTCCAATCCATAGAAACTTTAAACACAAAAAAACTTCAGCAAATTTGGACAGTTAACCACAGCAAATAATTTAAATATTTCACCTCAGTCATCTAAGACAGAAGAAAGTCTTCATTATGGAGGCTCATTATGCAGTGCTGAGAAAACCAAAACGATTCTGGGCCACTAGAAAATTCACAAACAACTTCAAAGTTAAAACAAGAATGGCTTTCCAAACAGATTCTCTATCAATCATAACTGCCCTAAGAAACCATTAAAAACAATGAATTAGCCAGACTCTTTTCGAGACACTAATCGGAACCAGATATAAATTCAGAAAGTACAGCGGATTCCTGTCGGCCGCAAGATACATAAAGATAAAAAGGCTGATAAGACTTGCCAAAGAAACTGTATGGTGATTAGAGAAGCCTTAGAATGAGAGTAGCATGAGACAGACTGCCAACTTTACAAGAGAAATAAACATGATTATATCAGAGCAAACAAAAAGGACAAGACGTTCTCATATCAAGGGCACACATAAAAATTTTGCATTTTGTAAGCTTGGCAGTAATAAATACTACAGTGAAGTATATATATATATATATATGAGTTGCATATAATGGATGCAGTGTAAAACCATCTTATTGCTGATACTGTAGAGTCCAATGTTCTTTTAATGCCAGGAAGCATTTGCTAACTTCATATACTGCTGGGAAAACACATTTCTCTCAGTGCTGATGTAGTCTGTTCAGCGTTGCAAAAAGGGGCTAATTTACTAATGTTGCAGTCTATGTGCTTTGTTGAGTAGATAATTTCTGTTATGAAGTAATAGGTAATCCTATAGCAGATACTGCTGTTGGGATGTGAAGTGTTAGAGACTTCACTATACTAGGTCCAACTTTATTATGTGGGGTGACCAGTTCCTTTCCTCAATGCCTTTACCCTCCCTAACTCAAGAGCAGCCAGGTATCCTTGTTTACAGCTGGATAACCTGCATCATCACCCCTAGTGTGCCGATGGTCAAGAGAATATGGGCCTAACACCGTATTCCCAATATGCCTCAATGGGCGTGTAACTGGATCACTTACCTTAACCTGCGAGTGACTTTCTCAGGTTTCGAACGTGGTAACTCTGCTTTGAGAAGCAAGCACTCTAACCACTCTGCCACTCAATGCTGAAGTCATCATTTTCTTTTGCACTGGGTAGACTGGGGATTGACACTACCAGGTTTCCATCCCGGATAATGGAGACTTTTCTGTGAGAGGCAAGTATTTAGCCAGTCGGACACTGGTGTGAAGTAGTTAACTAAAATGAGTTACCGCGAGGAAGCAGCATTTTGTTGGAGAATCTAATGACTCTCGCTGCAGTGGTGGCAGCAAATTCCTTGAGAAGCGAATAAAGGTCAGCAATAGTATTCAGAGATTTATGTTATAAAATAATGATTATAATAACAGCGTTGACAGGAACAAGAGTATTACCTGGGCAGCAATATATGGTGCCAACATAGCCCCTATACGAGCACAGCTAGAACTTGCTCCTAGTGCTGAATTTCGTATAACAGTTGGGTAGATCTCAGTCGAATACAAATAGATGATGCCAAAGCCTCCTGCAGCTCCAAACTTTCCCAGCATTGCCAAAGCAACAGTCACCCACTGGAAATCTGAGGAAAGACTTCTGAACTGAAATGCTACAAGTACAAAATTGGGCATCTGAAAAAAATAATTAACTCTTTGTCGTCCCACGTGGTTTATGGTTTTCCCAGACAAACATAGTGCATGCCAAGTCTTTCTTACCTTAAGTTTGTTGAAGGCCTATGCTCCTTTGGGAGTTGATAGAAGAAAGAATAGTGCAAGCCATTGTTTTTTCACGGGTTATGCCTTAAATAAGCAGTAAACAGACAAGTTTATGACATAATATCTCATAGTATAAGCACAACAGTTGCAAACTGTCTGAAGAATATATTCAAGTGTTGCATGTCTTATCTGCAAAAATACTTTTTTTAATCTATAAAGTGCAGATTTGAGAAAACTGACTATGACCATGAAACTGACAACAACCATATGGGCATAACCATATAGTTCCCAGGGGTCTCTAATGAGACAAGAAAGAACAGTATTATGAAACTGACGACAACCATCTGGACATACCCGTCAGTTCACTGGAAGACAAAGAAAGAATAGTATTATGAAACTGACTACAACCATCTGGACATGCCCATCAATTCACTGGAAGACAAAGAAAGAATAGTATTATGAAACTGACTACAACCATCTGGGCATGCCGTCAGTTCACTGGAAGACAAAGAAAGAATAGTATTATGAAACTGACTACAACCATCTGGACATACCCGTCAGTTCACTGGAAGACAATGAAAGAATAGTATTATGAAACTGACTAAAACCATCTCGACATGCCCGTCAGTTCACTGGAAGACAAAGAAAGAATAGTATTTGTCATAAAATTAACCATGATACAACGTTAAAATATCTCCAATGATACAACGTAGGGATAAAAACTAATGCGTAAGCTACTAGAATACATGATCGCCCACGCCGCACGTGGAGGCAAAACGTTTACCCTTGGAGCGGGATGAGAACGGAGATCAGAGAAAAAAAAATGACTGAAACGTGCTTGGAACTAGCAAGGCTAAAAGGACGCAAATTGGTGGGGCAAGGAAAAATTCACGTCCCCAAGTTGACACAAGGTAAAGAAATCGACAGAAGGGACCTTAGCTATTATACGCCACAGTCATTTCTTGGACGCTTTTGCGATAACTTAGTCCGTTTATTTGAATGCAGTGATGAACGCATTATAGAAGATTCTAGAAATATTTGAAAAGTAACTTTTTCTTAATAATAATGTTAGGAATATAAAACCTAGCTGGCCGGATGGCCCATCTTGAGCAGTGAAATAATATGCTTTCATTTATACAGACGGACAAATAATAAGAAAGATATTGACAAAAGACTGTGTTGTTCATATCAGCGAGCGTCTGCATTGAAACAAAAATGTCCCTAATTTTCAAAAAACTTCAGTCTTGAGACTCAAAGCGCTAAAATCTAGTTGGTATGAAAGAGAGGGGATGGGCTGGAGAATTGTGGCTAAAAATAACTTTAAAGGCAAAATTGTGTAGGGGAAGGCAGAGTTGGTTCAAAAAACAAGTGTGTTTTTTGTGAAACGCAAGTAGAGATGGACGGACCAACAGACAATAAGGCATACTTGACTGAGGTATGACTGAAATGACTTTTTGGTAGTAGGTTTGAATTTGAAAGGAAAAAAGGCGGTGATTGGCCATAGATGAATATATTATCGGCGCTCAGTGGCGCATTTTTGCCATTCGTTATAAGTTGTCCTAGTAGACACAGTAAATAATATAGTGGTGTATTCCCAGAAGCAAATTGATATCTTTAGAGGGACGCCATACTAAAGCCAGCAGCTCAGCTGAGTTTTGCTAGCAATTAACTGTGTTCTATATTCATAATTCTGGTAAGACTGAAAGTATTTCTTTGTATATTTTAATATGTGTTTAATGTTTCGAGTGATTTGATACTGCCATATCAAAATCTATCCCTTACAACAAGTAAGGATTCGCTCTAGACCCCCCGCCCCAGTTCAGGGTCTAGAGACAAATAAAATACATAAACTCCAGTAAGGATTATGAAGGACAGATCAAGTGTTGAGATCAGTGAAACATATCACCTATCCTATTCTATGGCAGGAAGCTAATGAACATATTTCAGAATATGTAGTCTGGGAGAACTTATCCTATGTGAAACCAACTTGGTAAGATGTGTTGTATGGTCAAAAAGATCTGACCCGTCTATGTGGTGTTGTTGTTGTGTGTAGTGTTGTGTCCAGAAATGGGTTAGAGGATGGAATTCTGACACATGACCAATACTTTATTGCAGAGCTGTGAGTTTTTATTTGGCACCAATGTGGTGTCAAATGATGAGTTAACTAATACAAGAGTGGACCCGTGCAGTTTATATTTTGGCAGAGCAGCCTGATATTGCCCCCAAGCACGGAGAGGTGGGGCCACCAGATTTCAGCACCAGAGCTACACATTCAAGCTACGTGAGCGTCTGGTCTGCTGAGAATTCACCAACTCAACTTATTTTCTAACACACCCATAAAATTTCCATCAAATAACTGGACAATGTGTAGTCGCCATAGACAGGGAGTGATGAGGCCACCCCAACAGCACATCCATTAAATGTTCTCCCAATTAGATTACAACTATAAACAGTAGTAATATTTACTAGTCTAGTAACATACATATGTACACACCTTGCATTTATTATGTCATATTCATGCATTTCTTTCATAATTGCAAAACCTTTCATATGTTCTGGCCAAAATAAAACCTTGGTTCAGAACAAATAAATTTAAAGAAAATTACTATCCAAATTTTACACATCTCGAGTTAGTTCAGTGTGTTTTAACATTTTATTACTATTATTAGACTTGTTAAATATCTGTGTGTGTGTTTGCAAACCACCACAACACATTACATATCAATACCCTAGAATTTTAACGTAGCCACATTCATTAGAAATAAAAGATAGGTGTGAGGTCGTAGTGGTAGCAAGAAGGGCCTTCTGACAATTCACAGCTACACTTATCTCAGGAGCCTTCACAGCTGACCTCATGCATAACAATAAGTAATATCACCATCATACAATACAATCAAAACCACTACATATATTGGGGTCTCTTGTTCCGGGATAATTAGCCTATCAATAATATTAGGATCTCCTGGGGGGAGAAATAAATTAGGGGAACACATTTTAAAAATTAAAAGTGTCCCTGAAAATAAAAGTTGGTGAATCTTCACAGCCAGTGGTAGTTAATTGATTAATTAATTAATTAGAATTATTTTAGACTAGAGTAATTAGAATTACTTTAGTAGTTGGAAATTTTATTTTGCACATTGCTAGATTTGTTTAAAAAGTATGGCGGAGCTAGCCAAATTCAGATCAGCTGCTGTGCTGACGGCAAAGGATATGGGAATGGATGGGCAGATTTTAATTCAATATGTAACGGCTGAATGTGATAAATATATTGAAAGAGAAGAAAGAAGATTAGAAAAAGAGGCTGAAAGAAAATTGGAATCTGAAAGGTTGGCTGAAGAGAAGAGGTTACAAATTGAGGCTGAGACTAAGAGGTTACAAATTGAGGCTGACAAAGAGGCTAAAGCATTAGAGGCAGAAGAAAAACGACAGCAAAGGGAGGCAGAAGATAGAAGGTTGCAGAGGGAGCACGAATTACGACTAAGGGAGCTGGAGCTACAAGGCCAGGCTCCTGAAAATGGTGCCAGCCCTTTTGCCTCAGATGCTACGCCCAGTCTGGGAGCCTCAACATCAGCTATGGGGTTTCATTTAGACCATTTTGTTGAAAAAGACGATGACATAGAGGGGTACCTAGGACGTTTTGAGTTATTAGCTACTACATATGGGTTAGAGAGAGAGAGAGGTGGAGTTTAAAGTTATCACAGGGACTGAGAGGGACTTCTTATGAAGTCTTCGCAAAAATGAACAGAGAAGACCAAGACAATTATGACATGTTAAAGCAGGCTTTGTTATTGAGGTACGAAAAAAATGGTGAATTTTATCGTAAGAAATTTAGAAATGCCAAACTGTTGTCTGGGGAGACATACCACCAATTCTCTGCCAGACTGGAAACCTATTTGGAGAAATGGACTGCTCTGGGGAAGACCCAAGATCTTAAAGAAATGATCATGATTGAGCAATTGAGAGAGTCCATGGCTCCAGACATGAGAAAGATTCTCATGGAACAAGGTGCAGAGAAGTTGGGGGAGGTTTTAAATGTCGCTGAGAGGTATCAGGCAGCCCAGGCAGAGGTAAGTGGTGCTAAAAAGAAGCACATAGACAATTTTAAAGCTCCACAGCAATTTAATAAATTTGATAATAGAGAGCAGGGAAATAAAGGTAGGACAAACTTTTGAACGGCCAAGAAATGA
Organism: Oreohelix idahoensis; assembly: GCA_024509875.1. Classification (NCBI taxonomy): domain Eukaryota; kingdom Metazoa; phylum Mollusca; class Gastropoda; order Stylommatophora; family Oreohelicidae; genus Oreohelix; species Oreohelix idahoensis. Next base: position 320,949 of record JAMPIV010002245.1, on the reverse strand, counting down.
CTACCGAGACAGAGAAACTCACAGTTCAATGACCAAAAATCCAATGAAAGAAAACCGTTTAACCAAGGAAAAAGATGGTGTAAATGGTGCAAGAAAGATAACCATAACACCGAATTTTGTAGAAGGAAACCTTCAAACATTGCTGCAATGAAGTCGGGGACTCAAAGATTAAAGGTTAATCCTAAGGGACAGCAGGAACCTTATCACCCCCCCCCCCAGTTTGTGAGGATGTTATTTGTAATGGGGTCACCATAAGGTGCCTTTATGATACAGGTTTGGATTATGATTCAGTTGTGAAGTCTAGCCTAGTGGACCCAAGTCAGTATACCACAGAAACAGTGGAAATACAAGGGCAACTAAGGACATACCACTCATGACACTTCCCATCGCAAGGATAACGGTGAAAACTCGCTATGTGGAAGGAGAAATCAGAGCAGCAGTGATAGATGAACCAATCTACCCTCTGATATTGGGGTGTAGATACGTCTTCTTGGGGAATCCCGAGAGACCTGTGATCATGGCGACAGTGCAGACCAGGTCACAGAAGAAGGAGGAAGAAGGTGAACCTATAAATGCTCATCCAGAGGAGATGAGGAAGGCGCAGGCTGAGGATAGGACACTCAAGCCATGTTTTAAAAAATTGCCCAAATGCCACACACCTCCGAGCAAGGGGGAATATTTTATGAAGAACAGATTGCTATATAGGAAGACAGGAACTAGATCCACTGGTCACGGACAGTTGGTTCTTCCCAAGATATATAGGGCAAATTTAATAAGGAGCTTACATGTTGGAAAAGATGGGGACCATGAAAAAGTCGGTACCATCTGCCAAAAAGTTGCTCGCAAATACTATTGGCCCGACGTAAATGTCGATATTGAAAACTTTGTAGAAGCATGTGGCATATTTCATGAGGGAACACCCACAAAGGGAAAATATGTGCAGGACCTAGAAACGCCACGGGGCAAAATTAGGCCTGGAAAGAAAAATTATGATACTCAAGGAGACAAAGTGCAATGGGAGCCCCCTTTTCACACCCAGTCTTCACTTGAATGGATTAACATGGCCACTATGCGACGAGTACAAAGAGTAAATTTTACCCAGGATAAGATGACAATCCCTCGGTCAGACTTATATAAACTGGAAGAACAGAAAAGAGAGCGAAGATCTCTCATAAGCAATCTAAAGTGGGGAGACAAACCCAAGAAAAAAATTGGTAGTGGTCGATTTGTGAGTGATGATTCTAGGAAGAAAAGTCCTCACTATAGGGCTTCTAGTGGAAGGGACCCGACGGGTTCCATAAAAATACGTATGATAAATTAAAGGTCCAGATGTAGCCCTATTAAGGACCTGGACAGATGAGAAGGCGGAAGAGACTGTTACCTCATCTTATCAATACGTGAACGAACTGACCACTCGTTTGAAAGCTGGATGGAAACTGGCAAATGATAATTTGAAACAAGCCAGGAAGAAACATGCAGCATATTTTAATAGGAAGGCAAAGGACAGAGAACTAGCTGTGGGAGAGAAGGTGCTGCTTCTACTACCCGGTAGCCAGAATAAATTACAAATTGGATGGCAAGGTCCATATACGGTTCTAGAGAAGGTGTCTAGAACAAACTATAAAATTGACAAAAAGGGGAAGGAGAAAGTTTATCATGTAAACCTGTTAAAGAAGTATCTGGACAGACCACTCCAGGAAAGCACCCCCTTACTGACCTTAGCTATCGCAACTCAAATGCAAAAGGAACCACTCACCTCACATGAATATCCATTACATCCTTGTGAAACAGCAGCACAGGTAAAAGTCAGTAAGCACCTGACTAAAAACCAGAGGGAGAGAGTTCAACAGGTTCTGGAGGAACATACAGATGTATTAACAGATAAACCAGGCCATACAAATTTGCTACAGTATGACATGAAACTGGTAGACTCAAACCCAATCTGTATGAGAGCCTATTCTATTCCGTTCGCGAAGGAGAAGGCATTGAAGGAAGAAATAGATTATTTGTTGAAGGAGGGGATTATTTCACACAGTGAATCATCTTTTAGCTCTAGTGTCGTTTTGTTGAGAAAAACGTCTGGGGAACACAGACTGTGCATAGATTACAGGAAACTGAATGCTGTCACAGAAGGACAAGTGGATCCATTACCAGACACAAAACAGTTATTTGCCAGACTGAACAAGGCAAAATACTTTTCAAAGGTGGATCTTAGTAAAGGCTATTACCAGATCCCAGTGAAGCCTGAAGTGAGACCTTATTTGGCTTTTAGCACTTCGGATGGACATTATGAATTCAACATGCTACCATTCGGACTGAAAAATGCTCCGAGTGTATTTTCAAGGATGATGCGCAAATTGTTGGATCCCCTGAATAACCCATGTATCACGAATTTCATGGATGATATTCTCGTCGCCACAGAGACATTTGAAGAACACATTGAAGCTCTAGAAATGTTATTTAATAGGCTTAGGGAGGCGAACTTGACTGCTAGGCCAACAAAATGTTGCATTGGATGCAAAGAGTTGGAATTCTTGGGACACACTGTATATCAGGGTAGCATGACCCCTGATCCCAAGAACTTGGAAAAACTGCAGAGAGCACCTAGACCACAAACAAAAAAGGACGTGCGATCATTCGTGTCGTTATGCGGATTTTATCAAAAATATATCAAAGATTTTAACTCTATTTGTGCTCCTCTGACTGATCTGACTCGCAAGGGACTTCCAGATAAAATTAATTGGACTGCGCAAAGTGAATTAGCGTTCCAAGACTTAAAGGAAAAACTCACTAGCAAACCTATTCTCAAACTGCCTGATTTGACACAGGACTTTGTCTTAAGAACCGATGCCAGTAATGTAGGACTCGGAGCGGCTTTGTTGCAAAGATCATCTTCACCTGATGGGGAACTGAAACCAGTCGCTTATGCAAGCCGCAAATTGAATAAGGCGGAACAAGGATACTCCACAAGCGAAAAAGAATGTTTAGCGTTAATCTGGGCAATAAAGAAGTTTCAAATCTATCTGTATGGTAGGACTTTTGTGGTCGAGACGGACCATCAGCCTCTCGTATTCTTATCTCAGGCTAAGCATGAAAACGCAAGATTGCTGAGGTGGTCTTTATTGCTTCAACCTTATCAGTTTAGTATCCAATATATCCCAGGCAAATTGAATGTCGGTGCAGATTTCCTCAGTCGGCACCCCTGTGATCAAAATTAGAGTAATGGCAGGAGTGAGGAGAGATTTTATCTATGTGTATCACTGGTTTTGGAACTTGCCGTAGGCATGTTTTCAAGTGGGGAGATGTGTCATAAAATTAACCATGATACAACGTTAAAATATCTCCAATGATACAACGTAGGGATAAAAACTAATGCGTAAGCTACTAGAATACATGATCGCCCACGCCGCGGGTCACCACCCGCCATGGAATTAAATTGTTAGACGTGAAGGCAAAACGTTTACCCTTGGAGCGGGATGAGAACGGAGATCAGAGGAAAAAAAATATGACTGAAACGTGCTTGGAACTAGCAAGGCTAAAAGGACGCAAATTGGTGGGGCAAGGAAAAATTCACGTCCCCAAGTTGACACAAGGTAAAGAAATCGACAAAAGGGACCTTAGCTATTATACGCCACAGTCATTTCTTGGACGCTTTTGCGATAACTTAGTCCGTTTATTTGAATGCAGTGATGAACGCATTATAGAAGATTCTAGAAAATATTTGAAAAGTAACTTTTTCTTAATAATAATGTTAGGAATATAAAACCTAGCTGGCCGGATGGCCCATCTTGAGCAGTGAAATAATATGCTTTCATTTATACAGACGGATAGATAATAAGAAAGATATTGACAAAAGACTGTGTTGTTCATATCAGCGAGCGTCTGCATTGAAACAAAAATGTCCCTAATTTTCAAAAAACTGCAGTCTTGAGACTCAAAGCGCTAAAATCTAGTTGGTATGAAAGAGAGGGGATGGGCTGGAGAATTGTGGCTAAAAATAACTTTAAAGGCAAAATTGTGTAGGGGAAGGCAGAGTTGGTTCAAAAAACAAGTGTGTTTTTTGTGAAACGCAAGTAGAGACGGACGGACCAACAGACAATAAGGCATACTTGACTGAGGTATGACTGAAATGACTTTTTGGTAGTAGGTTTGAATTTGAAAGGAAAAAAGGCGGTGATTGGCCATAGATGAATATATTATCGGCGCTCAGACGCGCATTTTTGCCATTCGTTATAAGTTGTCCTAGTAGACACAGTAAATAATATAGTGGTGTATTCCCAGAAGCAAATTGATATCTTTAGAGGGACGCCATACTAAAGCCAGCAGCTCAGCTGAGTTTTGCTAGCAATTAACTGTGTTCTATATTCATAATTCTGGTAAGACTGAAAGTATTTCTTTGTATATTTTAATATGTGTTTAATGTTTCGAGTGATTTGATACTGCCATATCAAAATCTATCCCTTACAACAAGTAAGGATTCGCTCTAGACCCCCCGCCCCAGTTCAGGGTCTAGAGACAAATAAAATACATAAACTCCAGTAAGGATTATGAAGGACAGATCAAGTGTTGAGATCAGTGAAACATATCACCTATCCTATTCTATGGCAGAAAGCTAATGAACATATTTCAGAATATGTAGTCTGGGAGAACTTATCCTATGTGAAACCAACTTGGTAAGATGTGTTGTATGGTCAAAAAGATCTGACCCGTCTATGTGGTGTTGTTGTTGTGTGTAGTGTTGTGTCCAGAAATGGGTTAGAGGATGGAATTCTGACACATGACCAATACTTTATTGCAGAGCTGTGAGTTTTTTATTTGGCACCAATGTGGTGTCAAATGATGAGTTAACTAATACAAGAGTGGACCCGTGCAGTTTATATTTTGGCAGAGCAGCCTGATATTGCCCCCAAGCACGGAGAGGTGGGGCCACCAGATCTCAGCACCAGCACCAGAGCTACACATTCAAGCTACGTGAGCGTCTGGTCTGCTGAGAATTCACCAACTCAACTTATTTTCTAACACACCCATAAAATTTCCATCAAATAACTGGACAATGTGTAGTCGCCATAGACAGGGAGTGATGAGGCCACCCCAACAGCACATCCATTAAATGTTCTCCCAATTAGATTACAACTATAAACAGTAGTAATATTTACTAGTCTAGTAACATACATATGTACACACCTTGCATTTATTATGTCATATTCATGCATTTCTTTCATAATTGCAAAACCTTTCATATGTTCTGGCCAAAATAAAACCTTGGTTCAGAACAAATAAATTTAAAGAAAATTACTATCCAAATTTTACACATCTCGAGTTAGTTCAGTGTGTTTTAACATTTTATTACTATTATTAGACTTGTTAAATATCTGTGTGTGTGTTTGCAAACCACCACAACACATTACATATCAATACCCTAGAATTTTAACGTAGCCACATTCATTAAAAAAAAAAATAGGTGTGAGGTCATAGTGGTAGCAAAAAGGGCCTTCTGACAATTCACAGCTACACTTATCTCAGGAGCCTTCACAGCTGACCTCATGCATAACAATAAGTAATATCACCATCATACAATACCATCAAAACCACTACAGTATTATGAAACTGACTACAACCATCTGGGCATGCCCATCAGTTCACTGGAAGACAAAGAAAGAATAGTATTATGAAACTGACTACAACCATCTGGGCATGCCCGTCAGTTCACTGGAAGACAAAGAAAGAATAGTATTATGAAACTGACTACAACCATCTGGACATACCCGTCAGTTCACTGGAAGACAAAGAAAGAACAGTATTATGAAAGTGATTACAACCATCTGGGCATGCCCGTCAGTTCACGGGAAGACAAAGAAAGAATAGTATTATGAAACTGACTACAACCATCTGGACATACCCGTCAGTTCACTGGAAGACAAAGAAAGAATAGTATTATGAAACTGACTACAACCATCTGGACATACCCATCAGTTCACTGGAAGACAATGAAAGAATAGTATTATGAAACTGACTACAACCATCTGGACATACCCGTCAGTTCACTGGAAGACAAAGAAAGAATAGTATTATGAAACTGACTACAACCATCTGGACATACCCATCAGTTCACTGGAAGACAAAGAAAGAATAGTATTATGAAACTGACTACAACCATCTGGACATACCCATCAGTTCACTGGAAGACAAAGAAAGAATAGTATTATGAAACTGACTACAACCATCTGGACATACCCGTCAGTTCACTGGAAGACAAAGAAAGAATAGTATTATGAAACTGACTACAACCATCTGGACATACCCATCAGTTCACTGGAAGACAAAGAAAGAATAGTATTATGAAACTGACTACAACCATCTGGACATACCCGTCAGTTCACTGGAAGACAAAGAAAGAATAGTATTATGAAACTGACTACAACCATCTGGACATACCCATCAGTTCACTGGAAGACAAAGAAAGAATAGTATTATGAAACTGACTACAACCATCTGGACATACCCATCAGTTCACTGGAAGACAAAGAAAGAATAGTATTATGAAACTGACTACAACCATCTGGACATACCCGTCAGTTCACTGGAAGACAAAGAAAGAATAGTATTATGAAACTGACTACAACCATCTGGACATACCCGTCAGTTCACTGGAAGACAAAGAAAGAATAGTATTATGAAACTGACTACAACCATCTGGACATACCCATCAGTTCACTGGAAGACAAAGAAAGAATAGTATTATGAAACTGACTACAACCATCTGGACATACCCATCAGTTCACTGGAAGACAAAGAAAGAATAGTATTATGAAACTGACTACAACCATCTGGACATACCCATCAGTTCACTGGAAGACAAAGAAAAAAATAGTATTATGAAACTGACTACAACCATCTGGACATACCCATCAGTTCACTGGAAGACAAAGAAAAAGAATAGTATTATGAAACTGACTACAACCATCTGGACATACCCATCAGTTCACTGGAAGACAAAGAAAGAATAGTATTATGAAACTGACTACAACCATCTGGACATACCCATCAGTTCACTGGAAGACAAAGAAAGAATAGTATTATGAAACTGACTACAACCATCTGGACATACCCGTCAGTTCACTGGAAGACAAAGAAAGAATAGTATTATGAAACTGACTACAACCATCTGGACATACCCATCAGTTCACTGGAAGACAAAGAAAGAATAGTATTATGAAACTGACTACAACCATCTGGACATACCCATCAGTTCACTGGAAGACAAAGAAAGAATAGTATTATGAAACTAACAACCATCTGGACAACCCGTCAGTTTCTGGAAAGAATAGTATTATGAAACTGACTACAACCCTGGACATACAGTTCACTGGAAAGACAAAGTATTATGAAAGAATAGTATTATGAAACTGACTACAACCATCTGGACATACCCATCAGTTCACTGGAAGACAATGAAAGAATAGTATTATGAAACTGACTACAACCATCTGGACATACCCATCAGTTCACTGGAAGACAATGAAAGAATAGTATTATGAAACTGACTACAACCATCTGGACATGCCCATCAGTTCACTGGAAGACAAAGAAAGAATAGTATTATGAAACTGACTACAACCATCTGGACATACCCATCAGTTCACTGGAAGACAAAGAAAGAATAGTATTATGAAACTGACTACAACCATCTGGACATACCCATCAGTTCACTGGAAGACAAAGAAAGAATAGTATTATGAAACTGACTACAACCATCTGGACATACCCGTCAGTTCACTGGAAGACAAAGAAAGAATAGTATTATGAAACTGACTACAACCATCTGGACATACCCGTCAGTTCACTGGAAGACAAAGAAAGAATAGTATTATGAAACTGACTACAACCATCTGGACATACCCATCAGTTCACTGGAAGACAAAGAAAGAATAGTATTATGAAACTGACTACAACCATCTGGACATACCCGTCAGTTCACTGGAAGACAAAGAAAGAATAGTATTATGAAACTGACTACAACCATTTGGACATACCCATCAGTTCACTGGAAGACAAAGAAAGAATAGTATTATGAAACTGACTACAACCATCTGGACATACCCGTCAGTTCACTGGAAGACAAAGAAAGAATAGTATTATGAAACTGACTACAACCATCTGGACATACCCGTCAGTTCACTGGAAGACAAAGAAAGAATAGTATTATGAAACTGACTACAACCATCTGGACATACCCGTCAGTTCACTGGAAGACAAAGAAAGAATAGTATTATGAAACTGACTACAACCATCTGGACATACCCGTCAGTTCACTGGAAGACAAAGAAAGAATAGTATTATGAAACTGACTACAACCATCTGGACATACCCATCAGTTCACTGGAAGACAAATAAAGAATAGGACTACAGGTCCCTCAGACGCGTCGTACAAGACCACTAATATGAGGTTGTGCATAAGGCTGGCAACCTCATCATGTAAAAACAAACTGTTACAGGAACCGCCACTGAAAGAGCATGTGAATGCTCAGTGCAGGCATCCTACAGGGGACCAGGTGCAGCGTTAACTCCATAAGGAACGCAATAGAAAATGGCGATATGAACATATGATGGCCAGGGCAAGATTAAGCCAAGAAGGGCCTCTAGGCCTTTAGGTTGTTTGGACCCCCTTTCACCTAATAGGCAATAATTTTTTTTTTAACCCCCTTAGCATGGTGATGGTATATACTAGTATTATTAATAGACTTGTATGTTAGTTTGTTACCAACGGGCTGATCACCCGTTTGCCAGTCACTTCGATTACGGAAACAACAGCAGATGGATTGATTTGCCGTTGCCCTAAAGACGCCAATAGGCGTGATGGGAAACAATGGCGAAGAAAACCTATCTGCTGTTGCCCTAAGACGCCACTAGGCGTAATGGCCACTGACTGCTTTGACAGTCTGTGGCTAAGGACGGAAGAAGAAGAAGAAGACTTGTATGTTAGTTTGTTAGCATTACTTACCTCTTTTATTAGTAATTATTTTGTTTATTAATGTTTATTAGTAGTATTTTTATTATTAGTAAGTTAAACACAATAAAAACATTTTATTGAAAAATCAATGCATTTAAAAATTTTGTTTAACTTATGCACAGGCCCCCAAGAGATCCAGGCCTCTAGGCTTCAGTCTACTTAGCCTAATGGATAATCAGCCCCGATGATGGTCCTTCAGAGAATAACGTACCATATCATGTACACTGTGGTTCTTGGGGTAGAGAGAGTTAAGTAATTTATTTCAAATATTTGTTGTACGCTATCACAGGAAAATGTAGAGAAATTGCAAAGTCACTTCCCATTTTCAAATTGTTATTTCTTCACCCCCATTCAACTAATTTATGTTTTTTTTGTTAAATTCTTTTGGGTTTTTTAATAAAATGTACGCCCGCTATTACTCGAGGCGAGAATCTTACTTACTTACTTAGTCGTTACCCTTCTACAGTGAGGTGTAGAGGTTTGGAAGAGAGAGCGCCAGACTATCCTATCGGCTGTCTTCCTCCTGGCCTGGTTCCATTCTAGTCCTCAGTCCTTCAAAGATTGTCTAATGTTGTCCTCCCAGCGGACTCTGGGTCGTCCTGGGGGTCTGGATCCCTGGCCATTTGTTTCCCATGCTTGTCGTTGTAGCCGATCTTCTCCCATTCTGCAGACATGGCCAAACTATCTTAGTTGGGACTGTTCTACTTGGGTCTGCAGTGGGTGGGATTTTAGGCCTTGACGTATCGTCTGGTTGCAGACCATGTCTCTTCTTGTTACTTCAACCACCTTCCTCAGATACCTCATTTCTGAGGTTTGGATCTGGCTTTTGTGGGTTGTAGTCATTGCCCATGACTCGCATCCATATGTCAAGACTGGGACAAAGGTGGAGCGGTATACAGCCATCTTCATTTTCTTACCAACCTCTCTCTAGTATATCTAACTTGAGACTGATTTTTACGTGAGTATCCCTTTTTTTCCTGTACAATGACAGGTGTCCACTCGCCATTCAGGCAGATACTCGCCATCTTCTGAGAGTACCCATTAGAGCTGGGTCGGCTCAGGAACCGCCAGTCCCTGGTCGACGACACTCCTTCAAATGTTTTCGCCCAGGGCTCGAATTAATCCAGTCCAAGTCCCGGTCGACGACACTACTTCAAATGTCCTCACCCGGGCTTGAACCTGGATCACCGATCGCCAGCACAGTGTGGTAACCATTACACCAGAACGGCTCCTAACTAATTTATATGAAGTGAACATCAAAGTAAAGACAATTAACTGCAATTTTATTACATAAAAGGCTGTCACATTAACATAAAAACTCAACATGAGATCCTGTTTGTTTTCACATGGTTTCATACTGGGCAGCAATTTGTGCTATCACCTGTAAGGAAAAACAGATAGACTGAATAAGTATAGCCAGCAAGTGGGTCTGAACATCAGTCTAAAGAAGACAGAGGTCATGACACTCAATGTGGGCAGTCCGGAGCCCATAACAATAAAGAACCAGAAGCTGGAACAGACGGACACATTTACATACCTAGGATGCATAGTAACACCAGACGGAGGAACAAGCAAAGACATCAAGAACAGAATGAATAAAGCAAGAACAGCGTTTGCTAGTCTCAACAACACTTCCTAGTACAGCACAAACACCAAATTAAGATCATATGAGAGCTGTGTACTTTCTGCGCTTCTCTATGGTGCGGAATGCTGGAGAGTAACAGAGAAGGAAATGTCGAAACTGTCCTCCTTCCACACAATCTGCCTAAGGAAAATTCTCCGAATCTTTTGGCCGAATACTATCACTAACCAAGAAATACTTACTCGGAGTAACCAAGAGGACATGCACACCATCATAGCTGGCAGACACTGGAGTTTGATTGGCCACGTCCCCAGAAAAGACCCGATGCCATCACAAGAACAGTAATGCTATGGACCCCCGAAGGAAAGCGAAAGAGAGGCCGACCAAAAATAGCTTGGTGGAGAACTGTGGAGGCTGAGTTGCAAAGAATGAACCAGAGCTGGGGCACTGTATGAAGGATGACTGCCTACCGAACAAAGTGGAAGAAGTTTGTTGCTGCCCTACAAGATGCCACCAAGCGTGATGGCCACTGACTGCTTTGACAGCTAAGGATCAAAGAAGAAGTTGTAATGTGTCATTTTATTGGCCAAGTTTGATTTGATTTTGTTTCTGGGAATAAAAAATAAAACTTCTTTGTCAAACCGCAGTTGTAGCACTTTGTTCTCACATTTTTTTTCACGTATATTTTAGTGGATACAAGTGAGGATATTACTGTAAGTGACCTTTCAACCTGTATACTTAGGTACAGAAAATCCCATCTATAAAATACCAGGAACATCACATTAACTATGGTAGCAGAACAATCTATTAGTTTTTTTGTTGCTTTTTCAAAACCATTTATCATTTAAGTTTTAACTTCCTTAGTGGTCCCTCTTCTACCCTGGGGTGTAAACATTGCCAGAGAGAGAGCCATGGTATCCTATCAGCTGTCTTCATCATGGCCTGCTTCTAGTCTAGTCCTCGGTCCTTCAGAGATTGTCTAATGTTGTCCTCCCAGCTAACTCTAGATCATCATGGCGGTCTGAATCCCTGGCTCTTGGTTTCCCACATTTGTCATGGAAGCCGATCTTCTCCCATTCTGCAGACATGGCCAAACCATCACAAATGGGACTGTTCCACTTGAGTCTTCAGGGGTTTTGAGGCATGACATATCATCTGGTTGCAGACAGTGTCTCTTCTCGTTACTTCAACTACCTTCCTCAGATAACTCATTTCTGAGATTTGAAGCTGGCTTTTGTGGGTTGTAGTCAGTTGAACAATAAATTTTAATGGGGGGATGGGGGGAGGGGTAAAGGATCACATTACACGCCCATTGAGGCATACTGAGAATATGGTGTTAGGCCTATATTTTCTTGACCATCAGCAAAATAGGGGTGATGTGGTCAGCATCTCGCCGGCCGCAGTTAAGTTTTAATACAGGGTAAAAATTTATCAATGCCTATCATCTCTCGGTTAAAATTGGTCTCCAAATAAATGCCTCTAAAACTAAAGCTATGAACTTTTCTAACGAGACCTTTGATATCATCTTGAACGGGGAAAAACTACAGAAAGAAAGTTGAAAGTTTCAATTATTTAGGCAGTAAAATGACTCAGGATGGTGACACAACAAAGAGAAATCCATACTAGAATTGCTTTGGCAGCTAGCGCCTTCAATAGATTATCTAACATTTGGAAATTACGATCAAAGTGAATATACATACCAAGCTTCGTCTGTTTAATTCAAATGTTATCATAAAGTGTTAACATACGGCTGTGAGAGTTGGAAAATAACAAAATCATTGGAGAACAAGCTGAATACATTATTCGCCAGAACAAATCAGTCTTAAAAAATCCTCGTGCTCCAAAAGAATGTCTAATGTGTTGTCCCTCCCATCTGAAATCAGTTGGAAAAACATTCCGAAGAAACCACACACATCAAGACTAATCGACAAATAAGAGAAGGCTCCAGGCATAAATATGTCTCCGACTATATAAGGAAAAGACGATGGTCATATATCGGTCATGTCCTACGAATGCAAAATTTTACAACAGAATAACCACTACAGGCGCTCACTTGGGTTCCTGAGGGTAAGCGGAAAAAAGGAAGACCAAAAGAAACACTCAGAAGAACAATAATAAGAGAAGGAAGAACGTTGGGCCTAAATAATGTGCAAGAGCTAAGAGGAGTGGCGTCACAACAAACAACCTGGAGAGCACTGGTTTCTGCCTTATGCGCCGTGTTTGGCGCTTAAAGAATTTATTATTATTATTATTATCATCATAACACGGGATGAAAATTTATTAATGCTTATCATCACACCACAATATTTATTGACATTTATAATCATTATGCAGGATGAAATTATTTTTCAACCACAAAATTGGAAAAAAAAAAACATATAACACTAAGAATTACGACAGCATAGCGCAAAAATAAAATGTCATTAAATAAGGAACTCACTTGAATTATACAAAAGAAACATATTGCAAAAAACTAAAATAATAAAAGAATTAGTAAACTACAAAGTAGAAAGAATAGGACTACTCCTTTATGCATGTCCTAAAGGTTGACCAATATGAGGTTGTGGATGGAGCTGGCAACTTACTTAGTTGTTCCCCTTCTACCGTGAGGTGTAGAGGTTTGGAAGAGAGAGCGCCAGACTATCCCATCGGCTGTCTTCCTCCTGGCCTGGTTCCATTCTAGTCCTCGGTCCTTCAAAGATTGTCTAATGTTGTCCTCCCAGCGGACTCTGGGTCATCCTGGGGGTCTGGATCCTTGGCTCTTTGTTTCCCATGCTTGTCGTGGTAGCTGGCAACTTCAGTATGTAAAACATTTCGCTACAGAAACCACCACTGAAAGAGTTTGTGCTTTTGTGTAGGCTTCCTCAAGTGGGCCATCTGCAGTAGTGGTTCCATTCTCCATAAGGAGCAAAAAAAAAAAAAAGAGATGATGAAGCTACAAAATAATATGACGTTAAGCCCAAACATTAATACACAGTACATTTATGTAACACATTTATCACTCCTGCCTAGACTCACCTTCCGGGATGTAGATGATTGAAAATACGCACAACAGACATGATATGCCACTGAAGATCATCATACCAGAGTGTACAACCCTCCTCCCAAATCTGAAGATCAGAAACTACAACTTATTAGCTTGACTGCAAGAAAATACAGAAAACAAATAATCTGCCCATGCAGCCAATGGCAACTGTATGCAACATAAATATTGTATCAGTCCTTTTCATATCCAGCAATGACTGCATTTTTCCTCTTTTCATTCTGACATATGGATGCAATTAATTTTATAGTTACTGATTTTTAATTTCAGCAATTTTTTTTTTTCAAACTCAGGCTGAAAATAAAACTAATCTCCCATTTTTTTCTTTCCTTCTCTCCAGCATTTTGTCTCAAAGGTTCTGCTATGACTGTGAAGCCAAATCCATGTTATGCCTTCACCATATGCCTTTTTTTCTGTTCAGATAATGCCCCTCTGAAGTCAAGTTCACTGTATGTCTTCACCAGTTGTCTTTTTTTAAACCACTTTTATTAAAGATTATAAGCTCTGTATATTTATCATATTTCAAATCTTTGGCACTCAAATCTTTAAGTTCCACTCATTGTAGAGAACTGAATGATTGCATGCAGCTCCTTTTCTTGGTACATTTTAATCTACCAAGTTTTGACCAGCATTGGCCCAGCCAATTTTACATGATAACTAAAACAATGTAAAATAAGGTAGAAATAACTCCATTAAAGAAAGGGTTTTACGGGAAGTTAAATAATGAACTGCGAATGTAGATTGTTGTGTATTTGAAGGGGAATGTATCGGATGGTGAATGGCTATGTGCCAATTAAACCATTGTGTTTCTTCAAACAACTAGATAGGAAGCCTTTTATTTGAAACACAATTCTAGTAAAATGACAATTTTTTGGTAAAGTTTACATTAGGTACTTAAGCTTATCAGACATATATTATTCAAAGATGAATTTCACTCAGTGGAGTTAGCAACAGTTCCGAGAAATTAATACTGAGTTATAACTGAAAATCTTAAAACAAGTAAAGGAAAATTTTGCCTTCTGTGAAGCAAAGTTTCTTCGCCTTCTGTGAAGCAAAGTTTCTTCGCAGAGAGGTTCTTTATAATACTGTTTTAATCATATTTTAGACCTGCTTTACCTTTTCAAATACATATTGTATAATGACTGGAACTAAAGAAGTCAGCAGCAAAGCCTATCCATTAACAGATCAGACTCTTACAGAGCAGATTTTGGAGTTAGTTCAGCAAGCATTTAATTACAATCAGCTAAAAAAAGGAGCTACCAAAGCACTGAACAGATAACGCGCTGAGTTCATTGTTTTAACTGCACATGCAGAACCGATTGAGATTTTGCTGCGTTTGCCCTCGCTGTGTGAAGACTAGGATGGGGTGACCAGCTCCATGCACAACCCACTTTTGTCACCTTTATGACATGCATGAATGTTCCATACATGTTTGTGAGGTCCAAGCATGCTTTAGGCACAGCCTGTGGAGTTTCCCTGACCAGTGATTGCATGTACATTCATACAAAAGGAAAGGCCACAGCTGAAGAACCAGATTCAGGCAATTCAAAAAAAAAGTTTATTTAAACAGATCTTTGACAAATGAAAAAATAAACATGCTTTAGGGATCAATAATTAATATTAGTACCAACTCCTAAAACTTGTTTTTCAATTTAGTGTATGTCCCTGTTACATCCATAGAATGCATCTACCATTTGCATTTTTTTCTCTGTTTAGTACATGACCTGTAAAATCATGTATCCCATTATCATCTGCTTTAAAAAAAAAAGTATTCAGTATAGTGTATGCCTGTGTCATGTCCACAGTAAGCCTTCATTCACAAGACCACCAAAGCCTCCATCTATTTCTGTGATCTTGACAGCTTTTAAGGCTCTCTGCTACCAATATGGTCTGTTTCTTTCAATTCTTCTTTAACCTTGAATGGTCTTTCTTTCTAGTTTACAATTTCCCCACTGTCAAGTCCATTACTAAGCTATTCATTTATTCTTGTCTTCAATGGCCATCAACATACTGCTATGTCTCAAGTGTACTTGGTATTAAGACATTTTGCCTGTCACTAATAGTCCATTCTCACTTAGCCTCCATCATATTTGTCTACTTGAGCATATGATATAATCAATGGCTGTCTGTTTACGTTTGTATATTTTTTTGTACTCTCCATTTACTGGTACTTTTAAAAAAAAATGTTGTGCTCTATCTTGGCTTTCAAAAGAGATATTCAAATGAAATGTTTAATCTGCATATTTTTATAAACCATTGATAAATAGGTAGTTTTAGCATGGTTTTATAATATAATTGTTACATGCACTGTAAAACAATTCTGTAATTCTTTTTTGTTTTTAAATCAATTTCTGTAATTCTTTTTTGTTTTTTGAAAGTCAATGGCTTGGACTACTGTTTGATCATTTTTCTCATTTTATATCACCAGTATTGTGCCTTGAGGAAGTCACCGATTGAATGGCAGATGGATCTATTTGTTGTTGCCCTAAAGACGCCGCTAGACTACTGTGTTACAACAGAGAAAATTGAATTTCTTTGCCCAAGTTCTGCTTGTTTTTGGCTATATCGGAAGAAGAAGAAGAAGTATCATGTAGCTTATGTTTCAATACTGCCTGTCTCATCATCATCACAAATATCTTTCAGTCCCCAATGGAGCACAGGTCCTCTGCAAAAACAAGCCGAGCCCTCCTGTGCTAGAGCATCTGTTCAAAGTCTTTTCATGGCTCCCTTATCCATTTCATGTCTCAGTTCTCTCTCTCTCTACCTCTCCTACCTACCCTGGGTATTCCAGAACAGGGACTGCCCTCTAATGTTATAAACTGGCTTCATCAATGTATCTCCTGACCAGTGCCAACATCTTTTCCGCATCTCTTGTTCCCCTGGTATTTGTCTAGTTCCTTCCATCAGTTCCACATGGATGATCTTGTTACACCATTTCAATCCTTCTGTGCTGCACAAGCATCCATTTATGAAAGTCTGTATCTTTCTGGTTGTCAATTCTGTTGTTCTCCATGTTTCAAAGCCACACAATAAAACTTGACATACGGCGAGTTGAAGATTCTTATGTCTGTGTTGGATTTAATTTGATTTCCATTTTCCCCAATGCAATGAAAGCTCCTCTTGTCTTTTGTTAGTAAATTTTAGGTGGTACATGACTTGAATTAAAACAAGGATCACCACAGTGGCTATCAATCAAAAGTCTTTAGCTCCCCAAGGAGCATAGGCATTCAACAAACACATATCAAGTGTCCTCCTGTCATGTGCCATCAGCTAAAAGTTCTTTCCACGCCTTCCTCACCATTTTCACTTTTGTCTCCAGTTCTCTTCTCCATGTTTTTTTGGGTCTACTTCTGCCTCTCTTAACCTATTCTAGAGTATTCCAGAACAAGGCCTGCCCTGTAATGCTATTAAACAGGTTTCCTCAATCAGAGAAACATTTTTGATCACAGTATCACAGCCACAGTGGCTGATTCAAGACAATGGCCCTAGAACTACTCAAAAGCATGGACAATCTTTTACACTCACTGAAGCATAATGCAAGCAAGAGAATGAATTAATAAACTGACCTGTCTACAGTGAAAATTGTAGTTATATGAGCAGGAAACTCAACAAGTCCAGCCAGGAACAAGTTTAAATAAATTGAACCAACACGCAGGTTACCAGCGTTGAAGTTCAGTCCATAGAAAGTCATACTAACTACCATCCTGCAGATGACCATAACGGGTACTATCATCATGATGAATGTGCCAAGGTCTCAGCCATGGCATCAATCTTAATTCATTGGACACAATATTAAAAAATTACTGTAATTTTTTTTTTTAAATTTGATGATGAGAAAAATCCCGTTCAACCTCTGATGGGTTATAATTAGGATATATATTGTTTTCAAATCCAAATAATACAAATAACTGCCGATATGTGAAAGTGGCATCACATCTGTGAAATCATTGTAAATAGGGCAAATCCAAATTACCAATTTTGCACGTATGTTAAAAAAAAAAGAGATAAAACAAAACAAAACCAAACAAAAATAATATTCAGGGGGAGGGGTGTAAAGGCCTGGTGTTTCCAGTTAGAAATTTAATTGACTTTCACTTGCCATTACTATGATCTTCATTCTTCTTCGCTCACTTTCAGTTGTCACATTGTTTCTTGGATACAAGCCACATTGAATCAACAGCCTCAGGCTGACGACTGCTTTCTTTGAACTTATTCAAGTTGACATCTGAGGGTGAATGAAGAAGAAGAAGGTGTCACATTGAATATGTTTAAAGAAAGCAGTGGTCAGCCTGAGGTTGTTGCTATCTCCATAGAGTTTATCCAGGAATGGTAGCCATCTTTGCTTCTCTGTTGCTCAGTTGTTGCGCACTTTTTCAGCAGACATTCAGTAGTTGCATTATCTATGAGACAGTTACACTCATCAATACTTCCTACTTTTAGCCTGTTGAGTAGATGGTATCTCAATCTGTTGTGGCCTGTGCGGAGACAGAAGATTATTGCTTGCTCACTTCCACTGAGCTAGTATTATGCACCATTTTTCTGGGGGTCTGAATGTTCTTGTACCTGTTCCTGATAAAACTTTTGGTCTCTTCATACGTTATGCTTGTATCAGGTTGAGGTAACTTTCCACCTTTCATTGCTATGGATGTTACAATGCTATGGGATCCAATTATCACAAGTCCTTTGAATCGCTGACATGGTCTATATGAGTACTGCTCCTAGATCATTTAGGTTCAGTATGTGAACAAATATGACGCCTCTGCAGCCAACAGCACGGTGTAGGAACTTGAATGACATATCAGATATATATATAGACATTTTTCTTCTTTGGTCCTTGGCCACTGACTGACAAAACAGTTGGTGACTATCACGCCTGGTGGTGTCTTGTCAGCAACAAACTCTCCCCATTGCTCAGTCAACTGCCATCCTTCATGTGGTGCCACAACTCTGGTTCATGCTTTGCATCTCTGCTTCCACAGTTCTCCCCCAAGTTGCTTTTGGTTGGCCCCTCTTTCACCTCCCTTCTGGGGTCCATAGCATGGTAGGTCTGGTGATGGCATCAGGGTCTTTTCTGAGGAAGTGCAACCAAATTCCAGCATCTACCTACCCACTATGATGGGTATGCATATCTTCATGATGGCTCAGAGTTAGCAGTTCTTGGTGTGTGATGGTATTTGGCCTGAAAATTCAAAGAATTTCCCTACAGCAAGTTGTGGGACACTTCTTTTTCTGTCTTTTTTAATGTAGTGTTTGTGCTGTACTGGGGAGATTTCCAAATGTTGTTTAGATTGGCAAAGGCTGTTCTGCCGTCTGGTGTTACTATGCTTCCAAAGTAATATATGCATTAATGAAACAATTAATTCTACATTGGAATCTCATAAAAAGGTCAAGTCAGTACATAGCAGATTCTGCCTCCATAGGGGAGCAAAGTGTTAGAGACCACCTACATCAAGTCTCAGTTTCATGAGGTACTCCTCACTGCCTTTGCCTTCCCTAACTCAAGTCAGGTACTCATTTTTACAGTTGGGTAGACTGCAGCATGATGCGACCTGGTTTTTAACCCAGTTCCATTGCCTCTAGAAGCAAGAATTCTAACACTCCCTCATTCTGGAATCTCAGTAACATAATAAATAGTTAAGAAATCATTAAAATGATGACTGTGAGAGGAAACTACTCCCCCCCCCCCCCCCCCCCCCCCCCCCCCCCCCCCCGATTTTGAAAGATATTTACTTTTCAATTCTTTAAAAAAATTTGATCATCAGAAGTATTCCCCATATCACACCAGTGTTTCGGCCTTTTAATCTCCTTACACGCTAAGGGAATCAAGCTCACTTGGGACACAACCCCCAAGTTTCAGCCTCCTGTTGATTTTTCCACTTGCACTGGGAAATGAATCCACCTCACCTAGGCTGCATGTTCCAAATTCATTCCTGGTTTTATAAAATTCTGCCAAATTGAAGTACTTGTTAAAGCAACAGTTTTGTTGCATATAAGTTACTGTCCTGGATTCCACAGCCCATTGAAGTTGTTCCACAGCCAGCATGATACCATTTCCACAGCTTCCCCCCAAGTCTTTTAAGTGCCGCTGTTACTGACTGTCCCTTTCAATTGTTTCAGTTTTATCATACACTGAAGTGGCCCCATAACCTATTGCATCTACTTCTACCTAATCATAAATTATGCAATACTTATATCTTACGGGACCTCAAGGCGCAGCAATAGAGACCGCAGTCAGTGACTCATCAGGACCAGCGAACCAGAGCTGGTCAAGACCGTGCTCCACCTCCACGTGGTGGTCCTGGAAACAGTCTGCAGCAATGCAGGCTGGCTGAGCGAGTACGGATCGCAATGGGAAGGCAAACCCGGTCCTAAAAAATGCCGTGCAGAAGTCGGATGTGTCGACCGAAAGGTGCAGATATCACAGCTACGTTGGAAACAGACACAACGCAACCACCGTCCTTTTCAGGGGGAACGAAGAAGAAGAAGAAGAAGATATCTTACCAGTTAAACAATATGACTTTCCTTATCCCCACTTCTTAACAAGGCTAAGACGTCCCTTATCTTCTTGCTTCAACGGTTACTTTCCTCCCCATGCTCCGCCTCAACTTCCTTGCTTGGCATCACATCTTCAAGCACATGCTCCGGCACTTTTGTCTTGTTCACAGCTGCCACCCTCTCTACTGTTGCCCGTGCTTTTGCGTACTGACCTCTCTGTATCTGCCACCGTGGTGACTCAGGGATGAAACTATGACAGAAGGAAGACAAAACACAGAGAATGATACCAATATTTATTGTACAACCCCAAAATTATAGAAGATAATGCTGGCGATAGATTGGACACACATAGAGGAAACCTGATGACAGCAATACCAGGCAGTCTTTGCTTTGTAATTCCCAGGCTAGGAGAAGTAGAGACAGACTGAAAAACACACGCAGAAGAGAACTGAAGGCAGAAATTCAAATGATGAGGAAGATGTAGAAAGACTTTGAGCTGATGGCATGCAACAGGAAGACCTGGCATAGGTTTGTTAAAGGCCTACGTTCCTTGGTGAGCTGAAGAGCAATGAATGAATGAATAACATCACAATTATAATTTGTTTTTCCTGATGGGAAATTTCATGTCTTATGTAGAGATTTCAATGATTTTGCAATTTCATAATTTTTCTAAATACTGGTGCCATTCTTCTTAACAACTTTTCCGCTCTCTTGTGAACATACACTTTTGACAGATATTTCCTAATCTTCATTTCAGGATATTCTGCAGCAGTCATGTTTTTCTTGTCCATCAATCTCTAAACCTATTCTCAATAAGTATAAATAAATAGTATTTAGTCTCTTCTCTTTTACCTTAGAATGTACAGGTTTGCCAGAGAACGCATTACTAACCTATCGGCTGTCTTCCTTCTGGCCTGGTTCCAGTCCTTCTGGGATTGTCTGATGTTGTCCTCCCAGTGAACTCTTGCGTCATCCTGGAGGTCTGAATCCTTGGCTCTTGGTTTTCCATATTTATCGTGGTATCCAATCTTCTTCCATTCTGCAGACATGGCCAAAACCATTGTAACTGGGACTGTTCCACTCGGGTCTGCAGGGGTTGGGTTTCTAGGCTATGACATATTGTCTGGTTGCGAACCATGTTCCTTCTTGTTACTTTAACCAAGAACAGATTAAGATAAAAGTAAAATAAACAGTTGTAAAATATATAATGAGACAACCTGGTATGGATGACAGTTCTACAATATCAGTAACTACACTGTTTCATCAGTCTGTTTTTTCAGAGGTCTCTAAGGAGACAAAGTACAAGATCCAATGGTCCCACACAGCAACTCATGAGGCAACTAAGGTGAGGATGTGCATAGGACTAGCAATCTCATCATGTAAAACATGTGACAAAAAAGCCACCAATGCAGAAGCACATAAAGTGTGCTGCAAAAAGCAAGGTGGAATTCAACTGCCGTGGTGGCCCAATGTTCCTCTAGCAGTGGAAATGGGACATTCACAAAACTTGACTTACCACCACATGAAATAGAATAACACTAAAGGAGCAGTTATAGCTATCTGTAAATACTGCCACTCTCTGATCAGATAGGCAATGCCAGCTAGTGACACCACACCCCCAGAGAAAAATAGGTGAGTAAACATTCCTGTGTACGTTCTTTTGGAAGGTCCAACAAGTTCAATGCCTAGAATTAAAAAAAAAAAACAAACAGTAAAATTTGCAAGTAAAGTCAACAAGAACTATCGGTATCATCTTTACTTTTACTACTAAAATCAACATGGTCGTCACTGCTATCATCAACTACCATAATCATTTTTCACTTATACCCTCTCCTTCACTATCTGACACACTGTTACTTTTGGCATCACTTATCACTTCATTTTTGTCTTCAACAATCACTCTCACAATTATATACTGAAGTACATTAAATACGTACCACCTGTATAATCCAGGAACAGAGTGTGAAATGTAAATATAAGTGTTTACAAGTTTACATATTTGGAATCTTTATTCATTTTCCTATGAATCCATGCTGGTCATTAATTTGTACATTTGATTGTTATGAAATTCACTGCATTCTGTGCAGGCAAGGGAGAAAACCAAAAATGCAACCAATAAAAAAATTCATTCACACTATCCTCAGTATTTGGTATGTCCACCGTGTGCTTGCAAACAAGCTTGGCAGCGGCTCCACATGGAACGCACAAGTCTCTGAAGGAAATTCCGGGGAATCAAGTCCCATTCACGTGTAAGAGCAGTTTCGAGCTGTTGTAGATTAGCTGGAGAACCTTGCCTGTAGACTCTGCGTCCAAGCTCGTCCCACAGATGTTCTGTAGGGGACATGTCTGGTGATAGGGCAGACCAATCAATCGCCACAATGTTCTGCTGCTGTAGATATTGCTGCGTAATGCATGCGGTGTGCGCACGTGCGTTATCCTGCTGGAGAAGCTGCAAGTCTGAATAATTTGTGAACGCAGGAGCAACCAATGCATCCAGAACCTCATCTCGATATGTCACAGCATTAACATTTCCACGGAAGACGTGAAGAGGCAAGCGATGGTGAAAACTGAATCCTCCCCAAATGTGAATACTGCCACCTACAAATCGGTTGTGCTGACGAACACAGCAATCTGCAAAGCGCTCTCCACACCGTCGCCAAATCCGCATACGTCCATCAGCAAAGGATATGTTGAATCTGCTCGTCTGTGAAAAGGACAGCATTCCACTGCAGTCTAGTCCATCTGAAATGTTGCTCTGCCCATTGCAGGCGCTGCTGACGATGTCTGTGAGTCAAGTTTGGCCCAACATAAGGTCATCTTGCAGTAAGGCCTGTATCTCTGAGTCGTCGTAAGATTGTCATTCGAGAGACTTGCCCACGTCTACCCACTATTGCTCTTGCTGTTTGACTTGCCGGGAGAGAACGATTCCTTAGGTGACTCAGCACAATATGACGATCTTGCGCAGGGGTAGTAACTCGTGGTTGGCCACTCCGAAGTCTATCCCGGGCACTGCCAGTGGTTCCGTAACGTTCATGGAGACGTATAATAGTGCTGTGGTGGCAATTCATCCTTCTGGCAATGGCCTGCGAGCTCATTCCGGTCTCCAACATACCAATGGCTCGTTGGCGGTTGTTTTCAGATAGTCGTGGCATTTCAAGCACATGTACTGGGTGTTTTGTCTCAACGGCCTTTTTATACCGAGCATATTGTCACAATGCGTACACATTTTCAGGGTCATAGCTGTTGGGAATTGTGTTGCACCTGTAACTTTCATTGTTTTCATGTAGTCTGTACACAAACCCGTGGGTTGAATCATGCACTTTCCATTCCAGCAGCCATTCGCTCTCTACCTCATGACAAACACGGGGAAAATCCATTCCCACACTTTGTTTTTCCAGCTTCTCGGCATCAGTATATATAATAGTGGTGCGTTTTTAATGTGCTTCAGTATATATCTTATTTTTACTGAACCTATTCTTCTTCCTGACACTTCAACTCCCCAAGGTCTTTTCATGTCTTCCTCACCATTTTCATGTCTGTCCCCTGTTATCTCCATGTGTTTTTTGTCTACCTCTGCTTCGCTTACCCTAGGGATTCCAGAACAAGGACCATCATGTAATGCTCTCAACAGGTTTCCTCAATGTGTGTCCTATCCATCGTCAGTGTCTTCTTCTCATCTCTTGTTCCACTGGCACTTATCTGGTTCTTGTCATCAGTTCAACATTGGTGATCCTCATCGTACCATTGAAATCCTCCTATTCTATGCCGGCACTCATTTATGAAAGTCTAACTTCTATCTTATCCTTTAACCAAATTTCTATAATTGCTGCCAACTTTTACCTTCACAAATTCTATTCTGCCAATATCACTATTATAAACTGCTACAACCATCATTTCCATATTCACCATTCATACTCTTGTCAATCAATTTTATATTTGTTCTCAAGTTACCAATCAATTTTATATTTGTTCTCAAGTTACCAATCAATCAATTTTATATTTGTTCTCAAGTTACCAATCAATCAATTTTATATTTGTTCTCAAGTTACCAATCTGTAGTGAGATACATTGATACACTGATCAAATAGTTAAAATTCCACGTGTTTAGACAGATAAAATAATATATAGAGATAAATAGGTAAGTTGCGCTTCAGCATCG
Organism: Oreohelix idahoensis; assembly: GCA_024509875.1. Taxonomy (NCBI): domain Eukaryota; kingdom Metazoa; phylum Mollusca; class Gastropoda; order Stylommatophora; family Oreohelicidae; genus Oreohelix; species Oreohelix idahoensis. The sequence continues at coordinate 296,660 of JAMPIV010002245.1, read as the reverse complement.
TCACCGGCGCCAGCAGTCGTATTAATTTTTTTTATATAAGCCTTAACGCAAGTAAACGATACCCTTCTCTCACTCGATAGTACTAGTGTTTCAAAATACATCCTTGAAAATTAACTGTAACAGTTTGCCAGCCAAGGCACAATTTTTTCAAGCTAGAGTGAAAGAAGAAAAACGGGGAAAGAAATAAACGGAGAATGCAAGTGAGAGATGGGAAAAATACGACCATTAACACGTGTTGGTTTGAATCATGACAGCGCATGACACCATGCTGGTAGCATATTTGAATAAAACGCCACAAAACAACTAGCCCACCCCTTATTGCCATTCGCGAAGCCTAAATGTATAAACACTCAGATCGGGAGACTGCGTTAAAAAACACACACAGAGTCGTATTTTTAGGATGAAATGCAGACGTTATGCTTCTTTTTGTATAAGCACGATAGAGAGGGGAAAAAGATTGTGTATTTTAGTACAGAAAGAAAAAAATTACGATTAACGTGGAAATTTGAAAATTTAACTTAGTGTGTAGGGGACAGGAGGAAAACGTAAAAACTTATTAACAACAGTGAGATGCAAAGCCATGATGGCAAACTGAACTTAGATGAAGACTAGTAATAAAATAAACGAAACGACAGTTGACAATTAAAAGGCATAATATTTGTTTGTTAGCATATCATAGTCCCCATAAGGTATATTATTATAAAAGTATATGTTATTTGAATAAATGAAGAGTGAAAAATAATGGGATAAAGATACGAATAAAACCAGAAGGACTACATGGCAGCTAGTCTTCTGATCCATAATTGCTTTTCCGCATTTTTTTAAAAACAGTTAGAGAGGGACTGAAATATGGAACTGAAAGACACAGTGACGGACATACAGAATAGCCTCACTCAGCTCGCCATATCTTGGGAGGGGAGAGGTAGTCCAAGATTTAAAATGTAACGTATTTTGAAAAAAGGACGCTAGAAAGCATAACATAATTTGATTGGTTGGAGCAAATAGACTAAGGATAGTAATAAAAACGATTTGAACCTAGCGTTTGGGGCCACTTGAGAAAAATCTTTTTAATAAGTAGTGTTATCAGAGGGAGCAGGGAATCCATGACCATTGCCCTTGCCTTCCTGCACCAGCGGCGATTGTGTGTGACCATTAATAGCTAGATTAACCTACATATTGTGTAAATTTCATTGATGCGGGTTCAACTGTGGAACCATAAAGTGAGCCACATACTACTATACTTTCAACTGAAGCTGCCAGAGTGAGGCATAACGTTCCTGAGTGCCTAACTTATGAAGTATTCTGTAGCAGCATTCTGCCGAAGTGAAATCGTGCAGAAAGTGGATGTGTGAGAGAGACAGCTGAGTTTTACTGGATTATTCAGATAAGAGCATTCGTCCATGGGCGTGTTTTGGTTCACATAACTTTAATCTCCATCATCTATATTTTATCAAGGTTTTCTTGAAGTGATGAGAACATTCGTTCATCCAAGGATTGCCCATTCATAGACTTATTGTTTCATCACACCAACTCAAGACATAAACATTGTAGATAATTATTCACAACCAGAGTGTTGTTTTTTAAAGTATTTAAAATATAACTAAATTGAATTCTTCTTTGATTTTTAACATTCCTGTGTCCAAGCAATTGAGACACAGGAAAAATAAAATTGTACAAAAGATTTTACAGTTCAAATTTAACCAGTGACTTGTTTCATTACTATTCATTGAGTGTTAAGTGTAGTTGTTATCATTTTTTTATTACATTTATATTGCACATTACCCTAGACACTAGCTAGATAACAACCAGACACCATTACATACTAATTAGGATAAAATATATAGCCGTTTGAGGTCGTAGGGTGGTAGCAGCCAGGTTCCCTGAGAACATCTTATTCAACTCTTAGACTCAGGGGCTCGCACAGCTGACCTCACATCGGTAGACAAATAATACTTTAGTGTTTAACATCAAAACCCACCACACAATCAATCAATTTTATGTTTGTTTTCAAGTTAAGTTACCGATCAATCAATTTTACATTTGTTCTCAAGTTACCATTCAAACAATTTTATATTTGTTGTCAAGTTACCATTCAAACAATTTTATATTTGTTGTCAAGTTACCATTCAAACAATGTTATATTTGTTGTCAAGTTACCATTCAAACAATTTTATATTTGCTCTCAAGTTACCATTCAAACAATTTTATATTTGTTCTCAAGTTACCATTCAAACAATTTTATATTTGTTGTCAAGTTATCACTCAAACACTTTTATATTTGCTCTCAAGTTACCAACCAATCAATTTTATATTTGTTCTCAAGTTACTAATCAATCAATTTTAAATTTGTTCTCACATTACCAATCAATCAATTTTATATTTGTTCTCAAATTACCAATCACAAGTGCTGATGTGAATATGCCAGTAGTGGAAGCTCCTACAAAAAAATTGATGATGGCAAAAGCAATGAAGCTGTTAGCAAATGCCAGGGCAGTACCAAGAATGATCAGCAGGGACAATGATAAATACAGACAAAGCTTGCGTCCAACACTGAAAAATAAAAAAAAAAGGTATGTTGTAGATAAGAGTTGTAGAGCATTAATTAAAATTACATCCCCCTCACCTCCTTGTTTTGTCGGTAAGTCACAGCCATGCTTAAAATTGTAGAGATAAACAATTTAAGGCAAATGTTGTGATATGGATTAAGAAAAAATAAAGAGCAGGGTGGAAATTTGTCATGCATATGAAGGAATGAAACGAAAGTGTCATCCTGGACTAAATATAAACAGACGTCATTGTTTTATTATCATCATTTTACTTTGCACTCCTTACGGAGTATGGAGCCACCAATGCGGCTGGTCTCCTTACAGGAAGCCTGCACAAAGAATTCTCACACTTTTATAGCAGTGGTTTCAGTGGTTATTTGATTTCAATGACGATATTTGCCAGCCCCATACACAACCTGATATTTGCTGCCTTGTACGACATACCTGAGGGTGCAGTAGTCCTATTCTTTCTTCGCCACTTCAGAGACCATCAGGAACAACATGGGGCTTTATTATACTGGTGAGTAAAGATTTTAGTATGACAGGTGCCTTAAGACTTGAAATTGTGTCCTGAATTGGTTGAAACATGTCTGAAAATTAGTGTATAGCTTAACTAAGGGGAGCCGCGGTAGCATAGTGGTTAGTGCACTGGCTTCCTAGCTCAGTGGTCTATGGTTCAATCCTCAGATGAGGTGGGATTTTTTAGGCCGCAAACGGCTCCTGGGTCGACCCAGCCCCAACTGGGTACCAGAGCAACTCTGGGAAGGTTAAGGCGGCCGGCGTGATGTTGACCACGTCACCCCTAGTGTGCCGATGGTCAAGAAAATATGGGCCTAACAACATATTCCCAATATGCCTCAATGGGCGTGTAACGGGATCCTTTTTTTTTTTCAGCTAAGATAATCAGTGGATCTTCTAATAATGTTTATGGATAAATGAAGTTAAAAAAAAACTTATATCTATACTTCTGAGAGATGAAGCAGGTTTTCAACAAAACAGATCCTGTACAGATCAAATAGCCACATTGAAAAAGCATTTGACAGTGTAGACAGAGAATCACTTTGGAAATTAATGTGGCACCATGGAGTCCCCCTGAAGATCATTAACTTTAAAAACTTATGAAGACATGACATGCAGAGGTCTTCATGAAGGACAACTTACAGAACCATGTGGGATAAAAAGTGGAGTGTGACAGGGATGCCTCTTGACTTCAAGTCTCTTCTTACTGGCTATAGATTGGGTTATGAAACATCAACTTCACACAACAGAAATGGAATCCAGTGCAATCTAAATTATATAGACGTTTTTATTATACAGTGTAAACTTTGAACAGCTTGATGATTTAGATCTTGCTGACAACTTGGATCTTGTGTCCCATAACTGTAATCAGATGCAAGACAAAAATAAAATACTTGAGAGGTCACAGCAAGTGAGTCTGAAAATACACAGGGAAAAGACAAAGATAATGAGAATAAATACAGGAAATGATTACAAGACTGAACTTAAAGAAATGCCCCTACAAGACGTAGAATCGTACACATATCTTGGCAGCAATATAGACAAAGTTGGAGGGACAGACAAGAATTTCAAAATATGAATACAAAAGGCAAGAGGAGCTTTCATCGCATTGCGAAGTATATGGAGATCAAGAGAAATCAAGCCAACTTAAAAATAACTCCCATGTGAAGCAAGTCAGTCTTATTGTATGGCTCTGAAACATGGAGAACAACAAAAACAACCAAAAAGCTACAGACTTTCATAAATGGGTGCTTGCGTAGAATAGAAGGATTGAAATGGTGTGACAAGGTCACCAATATGGAACTGATGACAAGAACCAGACAAGTGCCAAAGGAACAAGAGATGAGAAGAAGACGCTGGCAATGGATAGGATACACACTGAGGAAACCTGTTGCTAGCATTACAAGGCAGTCATTCTGGAATCTTCATGGTAACAGAGGTAGACCAAAAAACACACGGAGAAGAGTATTTTGCAAGAAAATAAATAAGGGGGCTGCTGTAAAACTGGTAAGGAAAGTAATATATAAATTTTTTTTTAAATATGGAGAAGAGAACTGGAGAAAGAAATGAAAATGAAGAGGAAGACATGGAAAGAATTTGAACTGATGGCACGTAACAGGAGGACTTGGCATGTAACAGGAGGACTTGGCACGTAACAGGAGGACTGGCATGTAACAGGAGGATTGGCATGTATTTGTTGAAGACATTTGCTCCTTGGGGAGCTAATGGGTACTGATTGATTACATCTGTCACATTTTTAAGCAGTTTTCTCACTAAAAGAATTTCAAATCAGAACAAATGCCACCCCAACAATGAAAAACAGCTACAATAATCTCTAACATGTTCTGCCTCTTGCACTGATGATATGCTCTTAACAGGCTGCTACTCATTCATGTTTTTTTTTTAAAGTTTATGTCCACTTATACTGCTGTAGATACTTCTTTATCTTGAACCTCCTTTATGGTTTATTTTCAAATTGTATTCTTCTAGACTGGCGTGGTCCAACTGCAGTCCCATGGGCCAAATGTGGCCCGCCTAAAATTGTTTTGTGGCCCGCGCACATAAAAAAATGTTTGTTTAATTATGTGGTATAATTAGACTCAAAACGTCCACTGCAAAGCAATGTTTTATTGCCAGCAGTCAACATTCGAAACGTTTGGTTGAAATTGATGTCGAGACTCTGGTTACAGAAAATCCACACTGTTAGAATAAAACAAAAAATTATTTCAATAGAAATTCAATGCTCACTGTAATTTTTATTGTATTTTATTTTTAATTTCGCACTCTTCCATTTTCATTCATTTTTCACTGAGCTTTTAAGTAATTTTTTTATCATGAATGGCCTGCGAACTTTAAATTTGTGGTTTATGTGGCCCTCGCTGTAGAATAAGTTGGACCATCCTGTTCTAGATGCATACAGAATAAATGAACTGTATAATTTTGATTTCCTGTGCTATTTATCTTTCAATCTCAGTTTTCCCCAAGGTCTAAATGTTTATTTGTTTCTAACTTCATGAAATATTGTTAATGTGGATTGGAATCAACATCATTGATCTCCTGCAAACCCATAGGTGCTCAGTCTCCCTCAGCTAATGCCAAACAGTATGAATGCTAATTATTTCTGTAGCGCGCTGATCGTATACATGCCGGATGCATCCTCTTACATCTGATGGCTAATTCAAGCAATCTTTGCCTTGTTGAAAAATCATATTTTTAAAATTTATATTTTTATGAAAGTGGACAAAAATGTAGAGGTAAAAACACAAACACTTACATGTCAGAGATTGCTCCAAGTACAAATACACCAATCAAATACCCTCCATAGAAAGTCATAGTGGCAGCAGGCCTCTTGGTGGCACTATCACACACCAGGTCAAACTAAAGATAATGTGCAAGTCAACAGTGAATTAAATAAGTTAAGCTTCTTCTTTAGCATTTTCAGCTTTTGTTTTTTAAAGTCCTTAAATACAGGTGAACTTAGAGGTGTTCAAATACGGCCCATGCAAGAGAAGAGTCCTAAGTAGGTTTTAAAAGTTTTTAATTTAACGTTGATATACCAAATATTTTGGCTTTCTAGTTCGTAGATATGTCTACCACATTTGGTTTGTATTTATTTGTGGTCTGTTTGCAAAAGAAATAATTAAATTGCTAAAGTGTTTTGAGGATGAACTTTGACACTTCTCATACATTATGAATCAAGAATAAACAACGTCCCTTCATACCTGCCCAATCAACAACACTTTACAAAACTGTTACATGTGCTTAAATTGTAAGGTTTCCTAATGCAAAGACTATGTTCAAGATCTTCCTCACAGTATCTATTTCAAATGCATCAGCTGAATGCTCATTTAAGCTGCTAAAGGAGTGAAGAATTACTTGTCGACAATTCAATAACATTTAAGATAAGCATCAGTTTTGTACAATGAAAGTCAGAAAGTGGACAGTATAATGCATGATGAACAATAGACAAGTTTATGAAAAACCTAGGAAAGAAAATATAGTTTAACATTTAATGTTGTTGTTGTTTAACTAGGGCTGCTGAGCTTTTCAATATTTTGCAGCCAATACCAAGTTGAAGACTCCTTGGTATTATTTGCACTGTAGATCTAGACTTTTCCTGTGGCTTTTCTGCCACTCCGAAATATGCTGAGTTGAAGTCATGAGCTCCAGTTTCTCCAGGCTTGCATTTAAAGGATCGTTACATCTAGTCCCAAGCTAGCAGTAAGAAGCGTAAGGCACACTATGCATTCCCTGCCATCCAAGGGGGCTCTCCAACTATACAGAGCTAAAATACTGTACTCTGGTTCTGGGCTCTCCCAAGGCATTGTCACATCCTGCACAGATCCACTTCTCAGCTCCCCCTACCTATCACTGGGCCATTATGAGATTTTCCTGCATGCAGTCAACCAATCACTTCTGGGGCTCAAGTGATTTCTCAAAGCTTAGTGTGCAATGCTGAGTTCTCAACAAGTTTCACCACAGGAGGAATTCCTGGAAGTGTGTAGATGATTTCATGAGCCAATGAGGGTGTAAATAGCCTCACACTTCCGCATATGTATATTGTAGCATTGTGCATAGCTGGTGGTCAATTAAGGAAGACTCCAGATATGCATAGCATTTAATGTAAGCAGCCTAGTCCTCAGTTTTTGTTTGTTTTATGTTGAAAGGCTGTGCAACACTTATACAATTGCTCATATTTTTCTTCTTCAAGTGCCATGCTGGATGACGTAAAAGATCATGCCTCTCCACAACTTTCTATCCCCTGCACTGTGTTTCAATTCTGCTGCCACGCAGCACAGTAACTAGGTTCCGGAACCGAAATCTGGTAATATCACACTCACCCAGCTGTAAATGGATACCTTGACTCTGCTCTTGAGTTAGGGAAGACAAAGTCAGCAAGGAAGGGAATTGGTCACCCCACCTCATAAAGCGGTACCTTGTACAGTGAAGTCTCTAACCATTTACTCTCCTACAGTAGTTTCTGCTTTGGAACTACCTAAAGAAAAAAATGTCCAAGACACGAAGTTAAAATGTCCAGTATCTTCTGTCTTTACTATCTCTTTTTCCATCAACCTTTTCTGTTGTTACAATGTAGTCCAGCTGTCCTCTTCTCACAACATGCTCAAACATATTGGACTGCTCCCTTCTTATATGTGTAATAAGCTTACTTTGCACACTAGCCTCTTTCAGGGCATCCTCATTTTTATTTTAACTGCCGATGGTATTCTTAACATTCTTTTGCCAAACCACATCCTGGGGGTCTCTGAACATGCACAGAAATAATAGGAATACTGCACCCTCATCATGTAAAACAAATACCACAGAGACTACTGCTGCAACAGCATGTGATTGCTGTGTGCAGGCTTCCTGCATGTGGACCACTTTGTCAAAAGATTCAATAATGAAAGATTCTGAAATCATCTGCATAAATAAAAAATTAATTATTAGAAGATTCTGAAATTACATGCATAAATAAAAGCCACTATTAAAAGATTCTGAAGTTATCTGCATAAATAAAATCCACTAACATCTTCATACCTGACTTGCCACTGTACTGAGAACTGCAGACGTGTCGTACACCCAGTGGTCACATGTCTCTAATGTTGCGTTGATGGGCTGGTTATCCAGATCATATGTGTAGTTGCCAGGTTTGAAAATATGACATGAGTCCTGTGGTGGTATAGACATATTGAATGCTATCTCATGGTCCTGTGACATCACGTCATATGTGTCTTGTGGGTAGTTTGGGATCGCACATCTAACAGATTCAAAAGAAAAATGCTTTAGATAATTAAGCTGCATCCTACTCACCCAAAAGAATCTAGGAAAATGGCGGAATATGTTAATAAATCGGCGTAGTTAAATTTCCTTTGTCTTTTCCCTTTTTTCTCCTTCCGCAGCCACTACAGCTGGATCACTTAAAGGAAGCCTGCATCAGAGCATTGGTGATTTTTGTAGCAGTTTGTATTTCATGATAAGGTTGCTAGCCCCATGTACAATCTCACTGTTAGTTCCCTCTTAGCTCATTCATTCTTACTGTTCTCAAAGACCCTTTGGAACTACACAGGGCCGATTATATTGTACTGTAACATACATGGACAATATGATTAATTGTTCATCTTCTTCAAGTATCATACCAGGTGGCGGAGGAGATCATTTATGTCCACAACTTCCTGTTTCCAGTACTATTTATCAATTCTGTTGTTGACTTCTTTCCATGCCATGATGTCAAACTGTGCAGCTCTTCTCTCTTTGTCATCCTCTTTATCTTTTCCTTCAATCATTCCTGCTGTCCCAATATACTCCAGCTTTCTGCTTTTCATACCGTGCCTAAAACAAGTGGGATGTTTTCTTCTAAATTGTTACAACTGTCTAAAAGCTTCAGAATTAATATTTTTTTGTAATTATGCTGTAGATACAGAAATTTCTTGAGATGAATTAAAGCAGAAGTATCCTATATTTCACAAACTATAACTCAATTAGCCACTGCTACAAATGGTTAAACGTTATGATGTATCCCCCAAAATGTCTCATGGCAGTATCATGTCCATTAATAAAATGGTAACTGCCTAGAATCAGGTACTAGCATTGTTGAATTCTATGCAATGGTAGCTGCTAAATACCACGCCCATGCAGCTAATTCACCCAAATTTCATACTCGTGCAACTAATTCATTCAAATCCCATACTTGTGCACTTAATTCACTCAAATCCCATATTCACACAGCTAATTCAAACAAATCCCATACTCGTGCAACTAATTCATTCAAACTCCATACTCTCGTAGCTAATTCATACAAATTCCATATTCACACCGCTAATTACACAAATCCCATACTTATGCAGCTAATTCATTCAAATCCCACATTCATGCAACTAATTCACTCAAATTTCACATTTGTGCAGCTGACTCATTCAAATCTCATATTCACGCAACTAATTCAATCAAATTCCATACTCATGCAGCTAATTCACTTACCGGTGTTTAGGCAAATGCAGAATGAACACCATTATCACCATCCTCATACCATGTGTAACACAGAACAGGCAGAGCAAGAAGTATACACGCTTCTGGTAAAGCCCAAACTCCCCCACATACTGCAGAACATCATCAAATTTTAACATTGCTGCAAAGAAAAAAAACTGTTGATTAAAAAAAAGAATTTATTCTGTATTCATATACTCAGAGGATAAACAAATAATGAAATAAACCAACTACCACCATAGACAAGCGGTAGAGAATTGACCGGTCGATCAATCTTTAAGGTAGGGAAATTTCAGACTAGCTCTCTCTTGCCAGAATTTAAAAGTGCTGCATCCCTAGTAAAAACCCACAAGCTATTTTGCTAAAATTCACTTTATTTGGGAAGTGTATAAGACAAGAATAAGACCTAGTTATTGAAATGAAATTAACTTTCGGTAAAGTATCATTTAATTTGAATTTCCCGTGTTTTTGGCCAACATGGAAGCCTCCAGTCTGCTTTCCTCCACAATGTCGTCTTTTCTATTTAAAGTCGTAATAGATGTGGGCAATTTAATTATATGACTTTCATCTGTTAAAAGTCATAAGCATTGGAATAACAGCATCAGACCTTCACATTCCCAGCCACTATATATTAACATTTGTTCGTGTTAAATATTGTTTGACTATATTATGCAGTTCCCTAGGTCTGTCTACTCTTAACACCTCTTCTATGATAGGAAACTCTTTACAGAGCGATACAACAGGAGGCAATCTGATCATCAGAAGAAGTCCCCCCATCAGACAAGTGTTTCGGCCCAGTATACTCCTTTACACTCTAAGGGGGGCGGGCCCACTTGGGTCATGACTCCCAAGCGTCTCAGCCTCCTGTTGTCTTGTATCGAAAATGAACCCATTTCACTTATGGTAGCAACTTTAATCCACAACTCCGCCAGCCGTGGAGGCAATTGTGAAAGTAACAAAGAGAAGACAAATTATTCCGTTCGTTCCGTCGCACACACTGAGACACCATCGCGAAGCCGCCGAGCCTAGCCACTGAAATTCTGACACTGACACCTCCTATAATATACATCGTCTGTTGCCCCTCAGTCACAGCCCGCTCACTAGTACACCACAAAACTCAGCGTTTTGTGGACTTAGAAAAATTCCTGGTGTTTTCTGTACCGCAGCGTTTATTGTCACGATTTCCATTGCCCATTGCGGTTGTTCCACAGCCAGCCTGATGCCTTTTCGGCAGTTTCACTAAGCCTCTTCAGTGTCCTTGTTCTCGCCTGTCCCTTCAACCCCAACAGTTTCAATAGATCATACATTGATGCAGCCACAAGCCCTCTTGCGCCCACTTCAACAGCCATGACCCTTGTAGTGAACCCCTCGTGTCTCAGATCCGCGGCCAGATCACTATATTTGGCCGCTTTGAACGAATGTTGCTCGTCTAATCTGGATTCAAATGGCACGGTCAGTTCAATCAGTATGACCTGAAGCGTTGAAGAAGAATGAAGCACTATATCCGGCCGTCTCCGCGATTTCCTGATACTCTCTGGATATGCCCCTCGTCCAGGTAGGTCTACCGCCATCTCCCAGTCGTTTGCACAATCAAGAAGAGATGGTAAACTGCTACCTGGTTTACTCGGTTTGGGTGTGCTGACTTTCCTGCCCTCAGAAAGTATGTATTTGCGGTGCTCGGCCTGGGTTTGCTGTTCGCCTTCATCCTTGCTAGATCTATTGTCGCAGCAAGCTCATTTAGCACTTTGTTATGGCGCCAGGTGTATCGCCCTTGCCCTAATGACACCTTACACGCTGAGAGCACGTGTTCGAGTGTCTGCCTCCCCTGGCACAGGGGGCACTGCTCATCATCCGACTTTCCCCATTTCACAAGGTTGGTGGCCGACGGCAGCAGGTCATACATTGATCTAACCACGAAGCTGAGCCTAAGAGGTGCCATATGCCATATATCATTCCATGTCAAGGACCTCTGCAGGGCTCCTTCCCATGTAGTCCATTGGCCTTGTTGGACCTGCTGCACTGCTTTTTGCAACCTCTTATCATTCTCAGCCTCTCGTATCTCATGAACAACCATGTCTCTGCGCTCCCTGCTTGATGCCTTGGACCACCAGCGGATGTCTCCATGACCAAATCCCCGTCTATTCGTCTGTGTGTATCCGATTACCTCCCTCAGTTTGAGTGACTCTTGGGCAGCATCAACAGCTTCTTCCACTCTCCACTTCCTTCCTGTTTTCAGTGTAGGCTGAATGGACTTAACCACGTCATCAGCTGACTCGCGTAGCATCATTGCAAGCCTTGCCTTTCCAACTTTGTACTCTTCAACAACTGACTTGAAAGGAAGCAGAAGTTTTGACTTTTTGCAGTACAGTGCTACATCTGACAGACCTGGTGGTACCCCTAGCCACTTTCTCATGAACTTGTTGACCTTTTGCTCTATAGCTTCGACTGTACTTGTGCTTATTTCATATATAAGCAGTGGCCACAGCAATTTCGGTATCAACATGAACTGGAGGCACCACAGTTTGAACTTTCCCAAGAGTCTGCTTTGGTCTATGATCTGTAGCCCTCTGTCTGCCATTTCTATTGTCTGTTGCACTGCCTTCGAGTCTTTTAATGAGGCATCGTACACCCTGCCAAGACTTTTAACAGGTTCCTCAATGACAGTAGGGATTCTTTGGTTGGAAACCACGAATATGTCTTCTGCTATCTTCCCTTTCCTGACTGATAGGCTTCTCGACTTCTTGGGTTTGAAGCTCATTCTGCACCAGCTGACTAGTTCATCCAGGCGTTCTAACATCCTCCGGGCCTGATGTTCATCTGATGTCAGAATTGTTGTGTCATCCATGAATGCTTTGAGCGGTGGCATGTGACACATTCCCCCAAGCTTTGGACCTATAGCCATTCCTTCGGCCGCATTGAGGATTACCTGCATAGCCATCACGAATAGTATCGGAGAGATGGTACACCCCATTGCAATTCCAACTTCAAGGCCAATCCACTTCGTTGTGTACTCTCTGGTTGAAAATCTGACAGCAAACCCTGCGAAATACAGCTTCAGCATTGCTGCAATCTCTTGTGGAACATGATACATTTCTAGGGCCTGCCACAACATCTGGTGTGGAACGGATCCATAAGCATTCGCTAGATCCAACCAGATTACATGGAGGTTTGTTCTGTCAGACTTTGCCTTTTGGATTGCTTCCCAGATCATTGTGGCATGCTCTAGACATCCTGGTGTACCTGGGATACCTCCTTTCTGAATGGTAGTGTCAATGTACCCATTTGCCAGGAGGTATGTAGTGAGTCTTTTCGCCATCACTGAGAAGAATATCTTCCCTTCCACATTGAGTAGTGAGATTGGCCTGAACTGACTGATGTCTGTGGAATTTTGCTCCTTCGGGATGTAGACTCCGTTCGCCTTTCTCCATTCCTTGCTTACAAGCTGGGCTTTCCACGCATTCTTTAGTAAACGGAGCAGTCGTTTGAGCACTTCAGGGCATCTCTTATACACCACATATGGAACACCATTAGGACCTGGAGCTGACTTGCACCGAGCTTTCTGGACAATGCTTTCTACCTCTTGCACCGTTGGGGGCTTGGTGTTAAATTCAGCTCCTGGCTTACTCGGCCATTTAAGGCCTGCCATGCTGCTGAGCGGCTCATCTTTGCGACCATCTGAATATGTCATTCTAAGGTGTTCTTCCAGGTCTTCTTTCTTGATGTTTAGCGTACCCGACCGTGGCTGCTCAAACAGTTCTTTGGCAAACTTGAAGGGCTCCCTGAAGAATCTTTCCCTATCCCTTCGAGTCTTCCTTCTCTTCCTGCACAACCTTTCTGCTCTACAAAGGGCATTATGTTGGCCTTTCAGGTGCTCCCAAACCTGTCGTAACCCTTCCTTCTCTGTGGCAACTGCGTTCTTGAAAAGTTTTCGGGCATGCTTCTTCTGTTTCCTGATTTCTTCTATTTTAATTTGTCTTCTACTTTTTCGTGGTGGGTTACTTTCCCTTGCCTCCCTCACTCCGAACTCTTTGCGACAGTGCAGATATATTATGTCGCCGAAGATTTCCAGCTTCTTCTCCAAACTTATCTGCTTCAGGTTGTTATCCAACTCTTTTGCCAAGGCTTCGTCCAGCTGTTCCCAAAGCCCTTTTGCACTGGCAGGTGGAAACTTGATTGCATCTCTCTTCCCGTCCAAGAAGTGTGTGAGATCATCATCAGGCAGATCAACTTGAATGTACTCAGCACTGTGGATTGACTCCTGGCTGCGTTCTTCTAACGTCTTATCCGTCGAGACAGAGCGCTGTTGATCTCCCCCAGATGACCTCCCACACCCCTTTTTCGTTCGGTGGATTTTCATTCCTCTCTGAGTAGAGAACTCCCTACCACAGGCACATGGAAATTCCAGCCGTTGTTCAGAGCTCGAAGTCCGTGTAACGGGTCTGGTCGATTCCAATGAGGCGCCTGTGGATTCTATATTTATAGGTAAGTTGGATGCTTGCAAATAATCTAATATTGGTATTCTCATTTGTTCATACCTCTTACATTTTAACAAGAAATGTTCTATATTATTGTCTTGAAGACATACTGCACAGTAAGGTTCTTCTATTCTGAAATAGCCTTTTCCCTGCTGTAGTCTGAGAAGTTTCTTATTACTGGGAATTTTCAATTCCCTAGATATCTGACATTTTCTTGTTGGAGCCTTGAACAACTTATATGCATGTCTTCCTTTCAGATTTTTATCCCACTCTGCTTTCCATTCATCTGTTATTAAATCTTTAATTAAGCTCTTAATCTCTGATTTACTCGTCCCTACTTTTATTTGATTTTTATCAGATCTACCTTTCTTGGCTTCTTTATCTGCTTTTTCATTTCCCTCTATGCCAACATGTGAAGGTATCCAAGCAATTACGACTGAACATCCTCTGGAATATAAGTATGTAGTAGCAAGAAATATCTCCTCTGCTATATCAGGTCTACTACATTCTCGTAAGTTTCTAAGTGCTTTAATTGTTGAAAGAGAGTCAGTTAAAACTGTTAGTTTTTTGGGAGGGTTATTAGAGAATATTTCTAGTGCTTTTAGTATTGCCACCATCTCTGCAGTGAAAATGGATGTATTTTCTGTGATGCTCTATTCTTTTGCCATTTTCCATATTGGAATATACATGTATATTCCTATCCCCAGTTTGCCATCCTCTCCCTTGGATCCATCTATGTACACAGTCATGCTGTCTTTTGATATTTGTTGTATATATTTATTGGCCGTGTTTTTAATATTTTCTATATTATTTGTTTTCTTAAGTATTTCTGCTAGGTGGTAGTTCGTGTCTGGTTTCTTGATCTCCCAGGGTGGAATTACTGGCTTGTATTCACAACTGTTATTAATTGATGTAATTATTGTACCCAGATGGACAATTTCCTCCATACACTTCCATCCTGTAGGGTATCTAGTGTTATTCATTGGATTGGCCTGAGTTGTTAGTTGGCATCTGGTAAAAGCTGTATGTACTGGGTGAGACTTATCTAACATAACTCTGTTCATGTAATTTAGTCTTAACTCCTTTCTCCGTAACTCCAAGGGTAGAATTCCTAAAGCCATCTCTATAGCTCCCATTGATGTTGATCTGACTGCACCTGCTATTGTACATAAAGCCTGATGCTGAATTCTGTCTAATTTAATCTTGTTACTGTGTGCAGCAGTCATATATTATACTTCCATAATCTATTTTTCCTCTAATAAAATATTTATAAAAAGTGAGCATTGTCTTAGTGCTTGCACCCCATCCATTACCTTTCAAATATCTTAATAAGTTAGTCAATCCCCTGCAAGACTCCACTAGTTTATCTATGTGTTTATTCCAGTTCAGCTGTTGGTCCAATATCATCCCTAGATATTGAGTGGTTTGCACTGTATTAATGTTTTGTCCTTGGATATTTATGTCTATAATTTTATTTTTTTACAACCCTACCTTTACTGAAGATCATTCCCAATGTTTTATTTTTATTCAGCTGAAAACCCCATTTTGTCATCCATTAACATACTTTATTTATTTGCTTCTGTAGATCCTTATATAATTTTGGCAGATGTCTCCCAGTCCTCCATATAGCAACATCAACTGCAAACTGTGACAATTTATTTGATATATCATTAAATTCCTCACCTAAATCATTTACCATTATTGTAAAAATTGAAGGAGATATTACTGATCCTTGGGGTATTCCATTTTGTTGTTCATACAGTTCTGATCTATCATTGTTTACCTGAACAGTGAAATATCTATCTTGCAGAAAATTCTCTAAATAATTATATATTTTACCGGTTACTCCTATATTCTTCATTATAAAGACAGCACCCTTTCTCCAGCATTCATCATAAGCCCTAGCTATATCTAAAAATACTACCACAGTTTTTTTCTTTCTTTTGAAATCCTGATTTTACTTCATGTTCCAATTTAATTATCTGATCCATAGTGCATTTGTTCTTCCTAAATCCTGACTGAGTTTGACTATATAAATTATTTTTTTCCAAATAAAACTTTAATCTTTTATTTACTATGGTTTCTAATATTTTACCTAGGTGGGAAGTTAAAGAAATTGGTCTGTATGAACTGGCATCATGGGCATCTTTTTCTGGTGTTAGTATTGGAATAATTACTGCTGTTTTCCATGTTTTGGGAATTTTTCCTGTATTCCAAATTTTTTTAAAAAGGAATGTTATAATTTCTATGGTACTATTTGGTATGTGTTTCAAGATGTCATAGCTCAAGATGTCATGCCCTGCTGATGTATTTGTTTTGTCCTTTATTGTATTTTCAACTTCTTCCATTGTAATATCTGCATCTAAATATGATAAATTTTCAGTATTATAAGGTACTTCTTTACTGAGTTTTTAAAGAAGTGTTGCTCGTTTGTTTTTTATAAGAATATTGAATAATTAAGATGGGTTAACACTTAGTTGTAATTTTATAATTACTTTTGGATCCGCGACTTTCCATATTTTGAAAGTCAAAGGCGCCATTTTTTAATTTGGAATTTTCGTTACTTACAAAACTACTAAATATTATACTTTATATTTAAAGTTAAATAAGAAAAATTATTCTAGAAGACATGCCAGCTCTTACAAGATTGAAAACAGGTAGTATCTCCAGAAAATCATGGGCTGAAATAGTACAAGCTGACTCACAGAATGATGATCAAGGGAAAATCAGGAATACAAATAGAGAAAAGGAAGGATGCAAGATACAAGCTTCAAAGGAAACAATTAAAAAAAAAAGGACGATGTCAGAGTAAAATGATAGAGAAAACCAATAATCTGAACATTGATTCAAAGAATAATGGTGTTGAGAACCATATGAAAGAACAACAAATCAATAGGCCTACTCATAAAGTTGAACAAAACCTCCCAAGGTTAAGGATTTTTCAAACCAGTGGCAAAGTGGTAAGTATTAGAGTATTACCAGACAGTAAGATCATCAATGTACTAGAGACAGTTATAGATAAAGGGTCAATAACACACATAAAAAGAACAAATTATGGCATAATACTCAAAATGAACATGACTGAAAATCAAAAGCTTTAATAAAACAAATTGAAGTAAGTCCTGTTCAAGTGGAATTGGCACACGGAATTAAAGCTAGGCTAGAATTAGTCAAAGAAACCAGGAAATGTGTAATTAAAGGAATACCTGTAACAGTTCCAGAGGAAGAAATAAGAACTAGACTACAAACAGAAAATTCAAAATATAGGAGTCTTAAACTGGAAAGGATATCACAGCGATTAAGAACTTAAAATGTAATAATAGTTACATTAGAAGGACGAGAAATCCCATCACATTTCTTCTGTGGCAGTACTAAAATCAAAACAGAAGCTTACATACCACCAGTCATTCAATGCTCAAACTGCCAGAAATTTGGCCATACCAAAAGAACATGTAGAAGTAAGCCTAAATGTCGATATTGTGCAGGGGACCACACCTATGATCACTGTAAATTAGTAGAAGATGATAAAGATTAATAATAATAATAATAAATTCTTTAAGCGCCAAACACGGCGCATAAGGCAGAAACCAGTGCTCTCCAGGTTGTTCGTTGTGACGCCACTCCTCTTAGCTCTTGCACATTATTTAGGCCCAACGTTCTTCCTTCTCTTATTATTGTTCTTCTGAGTGTTTCTTTTGGTCTTCCTTTTTTCCGCTTACCCTCAGGAACCCAAGTGAGCGCCTGTAGTGGTATTCTGTTGTTTTGCATTCGTAGGACATGACCGATATATGACCATCGTCTTTTCCTTATATAGTCGGAGACATATTTCTGCCTAGAGTCTTCTCTTATTTGTCGATTAGTCTT
This sequence comes from Oreohelix idahoensis, assembly GCA_024509875.1. Taxonomy (NCBI): domain Eukaryota; kingdom Metazoa; phylum Mollusca; class Gastropoda; order Stylommatophora; family Oreohelicidae; genus Oreohelix; species Oreohelix idahoensis. The sequence goes on along the minus strand of JAMPIV010002245.1, from coordinate 278,773 downwards.
GAATTCTTTCCAACTGATGTTCATGAGTTTTCTAAGACATTTGTTCTCGAATGTATTCAGCTTGTTCTCCAATGATTTTGTTATTTTCCAACTCTCACAGCCGTATGTTAACACTGAGATAACATTTGAATTAAACAGACGAAGCTTGGTATGTATATTCAATGATCGTAATTTCCAAATGTTAGATAATCTATTGAAGGCGCTAGCTGCCAAAGCAATTCTAGTATGGATTTCTCTTGTTGTGTCACCATCCTGAGTCATTTTACTGCCTAAATAATTGAAACTTTCAACTTTCTGTAGTTTTTCCCCGTTCAAGATGATATCAAAGGTCTCGTTAGAAAAGTTCATAGCTTTAGTTTTAGAGGCATTTATTTGGAGACCAATTTTAACCGAGAGATGACACAAATTATTTATTGCTTCTTGGGATTGTCTTGGTGTTGAACTTAAGAATGCTACATCATCTGCGAAATCCAGGTCCCCCAGGAATTTTCCATTTGTCCATTTTATACCCAATTGTTCATTGTGGTTATAGTTTCTCATAACCCAATCAATAGCTATTCCAAAAAGTAGTGGTGACATAATACAGCCTTGTTTCACCCCTGTTTCTACTGTAAACCATTCTGTATTCCCTTTATTTGTTCTAACACAAAATCTTGCATTGTCATATAGCGCTTTGATTATATTCACATATTTTGTTGGAAAAAACCATAGATTGTAAGTATCTTCCACAATGATGGGCGGTGTAGACTATCAAAGGCTTTTTGAAAATCGACGAAGGTGATAATAAGTGGCGATTGCCTTTCCACTGATTCTTCTATAATTGTTCTTAGTGTGAATATTTGATCAATACATGATCGTTTCGGCCTGAAACCCGCTTGTTCTTCTCTGATCTTTTCGTCAGCATGCAATTTAAGTGGATAAAGATTACAGTACAAGAAATATAAACAGAAAATGTGCAAATTGTCTAGGAAACCACAGTGCACGTTTCCTAGGATGTCCACATTACCAACAAACACAACTAGCTCTAATAAAATCAGTCAGTACTAACACACCATTTAAAGTAGCACTACTACATCAATTATCAGTCGCTACATCTATAACTCCATCACCAAGAGCAATCACAGTCAGAACCAGAAATGCTGAAATAACCCAAAAGGAAAATAAAGTCCAAAAAATACTGACAAAAGATAGCAATCTACCAGAAGAAAGTGAAATAATCAAATCATCGATAACAGAAAATACAGTGAGAAAGGCAGAAGAAATCTTAAAAACCATGAGAAAAATACAGCATGAAGTAGCTAAAGATGTGGCTAAATTAGCAGAACTTAAAGAAGAGAATGAAGATTTACTGAAAAGGATTGAGTCAGAAAGACAACTCATAAGGAATGAGCAAAAAGGAACAGATAAAAACCAACAAGAAGAAATGTGGAATGAAAAAATGACAGATTGTCAAAAACTTATTAATTCTGTATCAAACAGTGTGAAAGCCTTTATGCTGAATCTTCAAAGTGAACTACAAACTCACTTTAACAGAGAAACTGAAAATCTAGGAGACTTTGTTGTTAACAAATAAATAAATATATTATACACTACTCAGAGTAAAAGAGTACAACACTATTTATGATAAACTTAACAATTAAATAATGGACATACAGAACATTAGAATAATACAGTGGAATTGCAAAAGTGCCAAAAAAAATATACCAGCATTAATAGGCATGTTTAAACAATCTAAAGTAATATTTGCCATTCAAGAGACTAATCTTAATCCGAGTCAACGTTTTACCATCCCTGAATATAAAATCTTTCGAAATGATAGGACAGAAACTCAAAAAGGAGGAGGTGTGGCATTTCTAGTTAATAAAACATATATAACAACTGACTGGGAATCATTTAGAACAGAAAATTTTGAAGGAATAACTATAACAGTGTCAACTGAGTTAGAAGAAATAAAAATAGTTAACCTTTACTGTTCAAGTGGAAACATAAACGAAAGAGATATCTCAGACGTGAATAAAAGAATAAACAACAGAACTATCATAGTGGGAGATTTCAATGCTCATCATACAGCTTGGGGAGGCAATAAAATAGACAAATCAGGGAAACTACTGTTGGACTTCATTGAAAACAATGAACTAATAATACTGAATGATGGATCAGTAACAAGAATTAACCCTTGTGCAAATCAGCAAGACACAGCCATTGATATAAGCATTGTAACACCAAATCTTGCTAATGCAAAATGGGAAGTTATTGGGGATACAAATTCGGATCATTTACCCATTGAAATAACACTAAAAGATAATTACAAGCCTAACAAACTGGTAGAAAAACCGAAATTTTACTATAATAAAGCTAATTGGGTAGCTTTTCTGGTAGAAATTGAAGAGATAAAAATGAATAATATAGAAAATGAAAATATAGATGTATTTGCAGATAATCTCACACAAGAAATATTGCTAATAGCTGTTAAACATATACCAAATGCATATATGCCAGAACACATAATTCCACACCGCATTACGGAAACAACAAAAAATGAACATTGGAACAAAAACCCAGTACCACGGTGGACAGTTAGATGTACAGAAATTCAAAAACAAAGAAAACAAGCTCTACAAGAATATAGAAAGCATAGATCTGAAGATAATTTAGATGTTTATAAGAACATAAGAAATGAATCAAACAGAATAATACTTAAGGCAAAAGAAAATCACTGGAGAAATTTCTGCCAAACACTGAACCCTACAAATAACTCTACAACAGATGTGTGGAATAAGTTAAAAGCCATTAAAGGCAGAACTAAACATATGATAATACCTCATATAAACAGACCTGAAAGGGCAGAGACTGACTGGCAGAAAGCAGAGGTGCTGGCCAGGTACTACCATAGAGTATAATTCGTAATGTCACCTCCAGTTTTGCCACAGCTGGGTATTTTTTATTAGATCTGGGTTTTTTGGCTTCCGTCTGGGTATCTGGGTATTGTTTTTTCAAATCTGCATTAATCTGGGTATATTTGACAATTGGCATTTACAATGTATGTATATTCTGTGCACTGAGCATTATACATTATATTTATATTATAATTAAATGTAAAAAAAGTATGTGCTTTATATTTTTGATTCAACTTAAATTTAATTCTTGTTTTTAACCACATCAATGATGTTGTTTTTTTTACTCGTTTACATCAACTATCTATTTCCTGTTATTCTGTTAATGGCTGTCATCTACAATACTCAGTCATTTTTGCGATGTGTTTTAAAGTATTCTTTTTAAATTTCAGACTTAAGCAGATAAACAGCATATTTTTTGTTTGTTTTGTTTTGTTATTATAAGATAATAAAATGAGCGATGATGAAGGTCCGCTAGGTAGTTGTAGCAGCATGACGACACACACGCCACCTCACTCCTCAGCATGCGTCGAAAGAGTGTTTTCGAAGGTTAACTTAGTTAAAACTAAACAACCAACAAGCTTTTGTGTGAAACAGTTTCCAATCGAATATTAGCCAAGCAAGCAGTTGCCAAAGATGGAGTTTGTCATAAGTTTAATCCTAGTAAAAGCGTGGTTGAAGATGTGCGTGAAGGACGCTGTCGGCAGAGATATACAAAGATTTTGGAACTCCACAATCAAGATTCCACATTGTCAATTCATGCATATGATCTTGACGAAGGAGAAGTTGTCGACATGGATGCTGAGTCGCTGACAAGTGACACTTTTCAACAGTAATAAATTACAACTAACATTTTATATATGATCTGAGGAACATTTTGTTAATGTAACTGCTGTAAGTATGTAACTGTTAAAATATCTCATTTTCAAGAGTTCATATATTGGGGTGTTAATAAAATCATTTTTACATAATTGTGAATTTTTGGTAATAAAAAAATAAAATAAAAATGAAGAAATAAATACAAATTGGTAGCACACAGCTTATTTGTGCTAAAGTTGCACTAAAAGATTGTGTAAGCATCGTCTATCCCGTGTATTTGAGGCAAAAAATAATCTGGGTATTTCTGGGTTTTTTATAGAAGAAAATCTGGGTTTATCTTTAGAACTTGAGTGGCAACCTTGGTCACCTCTAGGACTCCCATGTTGATCTGATTGCACCTGCTATTGTAATCCTAGGCCTACATCAAGTTTGATGCTGAATTCTGTCTAATTTAATCTTATTACTGTGTGCAGCAGAGGCATATATTGTAGGCCTTACTTCCATGAACTATTTTTCTCTAATTAAAAAAATTATAAAACTTGAGCATTGTCTTAGTGCTTGCACCCCATCCATTACCTTTCAAACATCTTAACAAGTTAGTCAATCCTCTGCACGTTTTGGTGATGTAATTCTGGGTCTCGGTGTAAACAAATAAAAATTCACAGTTTAACAAGAACACCATTTTTTGAAATACAAATTATATATTTTTACCTAATACAACTCTCCAAGGCTCTGTTCTAACACGAAAGACAATAAATTAACGTTCTTGGGCGGCGTATCTTTAAGGATTCGTGTTTAGCGGGACGCATCAGAGGTTGCGCTAACCTTTACCCTATCGGCGACATTTTTTTTTTTTCAATGAAGAAAAATATCCCGTTCAACCTCTGATGGGTTATAATTAGGATATATATTGTTCTCAATTCCAAATAATATTAAAAAAAAACAAAAAACTGCCGATATGAGAAAGTGGCATCACATTTGTCAAATCATTGTAAATAGGGACAATCGCATTTGTGCTTATACGTTAAAAAAACCCAAACAAATAAAATCAAGAAGAAACTCTGAACAAGACATGTACTCGGATCAATTGTTATCAAGATTTTTCGAAAGCCTTTAAGGATCAAATTGCCAGACCAGAAATTTTTTTTTTTTAAATTAATGAAGATAAACAGAAATCCCGTTCAACCTCTGATGGGTTATAATTAGGATATATATTGTTTTCAATTTCAAATAATATGAACAACTGCCGACATGAGAAAGTGGCATCACATTTGAAAATAGGGATACTCACAATTGTGCTTAGGCCTATACGTAAAAAAAAAATAAAAAACAAACAAACAAACAAAATCAAGAAGAAACTATGAACAAGAATAATATTAAAGTGGAGGGGTGTATAAGCCTGGTGGTTCTAGTTATATAACAGACTTTATCAGATATTTAATTGACTTTCATCTGTTTAAAGTCACAGAAGATTTCATCTAAGAGCAGGAGATCACGAACTTTATTTTTCGGCTGCGAAATGTCAGAATTTCTGCTACTATTCACTTGTATACATTCAAAACAATGACAAAAGCAAGAAGAATTAGATGAGAGACCTTACTTTTTATTTATTTGTTTTTTAATTCAATTTTTTTTTTGAAAGGGGAGGGCACACACACATACATACATTCACACAACTTTACAGTTTGATTTACTGTATTTGGACTGAGTGGAGTGGGGAGATGATACTATATTTAGATATCGGAAATCAGATTGTATTATCTTGAATTTACAACATTATATATCCTAATTAGAACCAATCAAGGACTGAGCGGTATACTTTGTCTTTAAAACAAAAATGCAGGAAACGTCACGTGATCGGCTGTCGGTACACAGCGAGCATTGTGATGAAAGAACAAGCAGGTGTGAGCAGACCACTAAATGTTGCATGAGTTATGCGACTTATTAAAACAGATCGTAAGCCGCTATTTAACAAGAGGGGGGAAAAGAGCCTAGTGGATACGTTTTAAAACTAAGTACGACCTCAGATTTGAAGCCGTAGTATCCATACAACAGGCACTTATTTTTTATCTTCTTCTTTGTTCGTCCTGAAAAGGACGTTGGTTGTGTTGTGTCCGTTTACAGCAAAGCTGCGATATTTGCGCCTTTCCGCCGATACATCCGACTTCAGCACGGCATTTTTGGGACCGGGTTAGCCTTCCCTCTTCGATCCCTACTCACTCAGCCAGACTGCAATGATGCAGCCTGTTTCCCCAAGCATATTCTAGCTACAGGATTGGAAACAATTTTTACAGAATTTCACAGTTCACTCACCTTGCTCTTTCCTCTTAAACAAGACATGCCCATTAACTGTTGGAGTGGTAACTTTATTTAGCTTCGATTCAGTTTACTTTGGAAAAAATCTTTTCAACTCCGATAGCTGAATGTGGAAGTACCAGAGCTGCAAATATATCTTTTAAATAAAGAGACAATGTTTTTCTTCAAGCGCAGTTTTACGCCCTTATGAGGTCTTTAGTTATCTTAACTAATATTTTATTAATTAAACATGTCCACCTTCATGCTTGGGAACATTTCACTGCTAGCTGGTACCAGCTCTTCAGTGTTGATAATATATTTTGTCATAGAGGTCTTACGTTTAACACATTGTGGTCGGGCTTAGCAAGAATTCTGATGGCATATTATGGTCTTGCAAGAAAAAAGTCGAAACACTCACAGATTCCAATGTATAATTTGATCAAGTACGGTACCTGGAGAAGATCTTGTAAAATCTATCGCTAGGTTTTAAAATAGCCCGGCCATTTCTTTAGAAGGAAAGGGATATTTTTGCCCATTATGACTCCTCGAAACCGTCCCAGAGAAGGAGATCACAAGGAACCAACGGTAAATGCCATCAGTGCGTATGAAGGTTTCTTTTCCGGTTAGTTTCTACCTTCAGCCCGGTTCGACTATGCAGCAAATAATGTCTACTTAAAATGTGTAATATGATACATTAATAATACGAACCACACATTGTAATATATGCGAATCTACACATGTACGATATTCTGTAAATAAACATGGCTACAAACTGAACATGCTTTTACTGAGTGCCTTCTGAAACATGTGTGTGCTTGTGTAGATGACGAGGTAATGCTTATATACATACATCATAACATTACATGGTGGCAGCGGTCGATACCGGACTGACGCAAAAAACAGCTACACGATAACACGTGAGTACAGTATTCGGCTAATTTTCGTCATCGAGGTCAGCCATGGCGGCGAAACAATATCGCAACGCACTGCAAGTGAGATTCGCCGGTAAAGATGATAAGAGTGAAGCTTTCTTGTTATGGCGCCAACGCATAGATCTATATTCCAAGACCACTGGTCTGGAAGGACAAACCCTAACTCCATATATCCTAGAAGCATTGGACGATGAAGGTTTGAAAATTTACAACAGTTTTGCTACCGCCATGCCTGTGGAGTCGGCGACAGACCCCGCAGCCATATTGGACGAATTTGAAAAACGTCTGATAATAAAGCACACGAACTTTAGAGCGGCAAGATTAGAACTTCACCACCTGCGACAGAAACCTGGTGAAAGTCTAGATGATTTTTTCACTCGCATCAAAGAGAAATGCTAGCTGTACGTTTTGGAATCAAACGCTTCCACACATTTCTTTTCAACCGCCCATTTACAATTCTCTCAGATCACAAGCCACTTGAGATGATTCATAAAAAACCAATAGCTTCAGCACCACCACGACTACAAGCTCTGTTATTGGAAACACAAGGTTATGATTTTAATATTCAGTATATCCCAGGAGAGGATATAGGTCTTGCAGATGCTCTCAGCAGACTACCAAACCCCAACAAGACAGCAGATCTTACCCCAAACATCAAAGTTGATTTTGTCAAGTTTAGCGATAATCGGCTTGAACACATCAGAGAAGACACAATGAGAGATCCTATCCTTAACTCTCTCAAAGAACTGATATACCATGGATGGCCAAGCTCTATCAGGGAAGTTCCAACACACATCCGTCCGTACTACTCGATGAGGGACGAGTTAAGCATCGAAGATGGTCTGATCCTTAAAGGAGATCGCATTGTTGTACCAGAAACACAACGCGATATCATCCTTAAACAGCTCCATAATAGTCACCTTGGTATTGTGAAGACACAACTGAGAGCAAAGAAAGATGTTTACTGGCCACAAATAAACAAGAACATAGAAACACTATGTAAAAACTGTTCAATTTGCCAAGAACATGCAAATAGGCATTGCAGAGAACCTCTCATACCATCAGACATACCATTGAGCCCTTGGAGCATTATAGGAACTGATATTTTCTCAATCGACAATAATGACTATCTTATTATTGCTGATTACTACAGCAAATTTCCCATCATTGAGAAACTTCCACAACCCTCACCATCAGCTGTTATTGCAGACATTACAAAGAAGTATTGCAGCATGTTTGGCATCCCAGATGAAATTAGATCAGACAACGGTCCACATTTCTCAGGTCAAGCATACAGAAACTTCACTAAGGACTGGAAGATCAAACACACAACATCATCACCTAGATACCCTAAATCTAATGGTTTCATTGAGAGACAGATACAAACTATCAAGTCAATCATGAAGAAAACAAGAACAGAGGATGTACACCTAGCACTCTTGAGATGGAGAACAACACCGGTAGACAGTAAGATCGACAGTCCAGCAGAACTTATGTTTGATAGAAGAATTAAAGACCTTCTACCATCTAAGGTCCACTTCCGTCCACAACATAGAGACAGCACATATGATCAACTTCAGCATCGTCAGCAAGTTCAGAAATCCAACTATGACAAATGTGCTAAAGACTTACCACCATTATATCCTGGTCAGCATGTGACTACCTACAACCACAACAATGACACATGGTCAAAAGCAACAATCATTTCCAGAAACCCTGAACCCAGGAGCTATACTTTAAGACCAGACAGCAGCAGCAACCTCCTGAGGCGAAACAGAGTGGACATAAGAGAAATCCCACAGAATACAACAGAACAGAGAATTCCCATGCTTTCAACAGACAATGCAGTAACTCCAGACCTTGGTGCCCCACAAAACCAACAAGCGCCAGGGCCGAAATCACAACCAACTCAAGCTAAACCAGGGACTTCCGCAGAAACACCAGCACTTTACACCACTCGTTCTGGCCGTACAGTGACACCTCCCAGCCGATACAGACAGTGATATATATACTCACACTGAGCATTACACATACTTATCCTTTCTCACATGAAACATTTCGTTGGAAAAGTTTGCACACATTTTTTTTTTCAAAAAAGGGGGGATGTAATATGATACATTAATAATACGAACCACACATTGTAATATATGCGAATCTACACATGTACGATATTCTGTAAATAAACATGGCTACAAACTGAACATGCTTTTACTGAGTGCCTTCTGAAACATGTGTGTGCTTGTGTAGATGACGAGGTAATGCTTATATACATACATCATAACATTACAAAATGTATGTACCCAAGTTTGCGTTAAAGTGGATCATGGAATAATATTGTTTAAGATCAGACCGTGCGCTGTCTTCAAATTAAAGTTGCTGTAGGGATCTTAACACTTTCTACTTGCTCTGTCACTACTCAACTTTCTTTCTCTTGATGTTTTGATCCCACTTATATCGCCGTCGTCATAAGAATGAGTAAAACAGAGATTAAAAGCTTAATTTAACAAAAATTAAATAAATAAATGACGAATGGACAGTGGCGTTGGATCAAGCATGAAGGGCAAACATGCATATAATTTGTTCAGGGCTCCAAAGCGAACAATGTCAGCTATCTAGAGAAAAACAAATCCTTGCAATAAAATACTTCTTAGACTACAACTAGGAATGGGCTATTTTAGAATAGAAGAACCTAACTGTGCCGAATGTATAATAAATAATAAAGCGCAGTTCCTTCTGAAATGAAGAAAGTATGAACAACAGAGAAAACCAACATTAAATTATTTGCGGCCATGTGATTTATCAATGCGGCCAGCGGGCTATATGTTATGCATGCCTTCTCTACTGATATTCGGTATCAATCGTTCTGAACACGTTCATGACGTACATGCAATGAACAGTAGAGACTTAGTCAGCGAGTGAGAGAGCGAGCGACATAGACTAAAAATGCATGTATTCTTTCTAAAAACACAATACTGTGCTTGTGTGTCGTGAAACATTAGCTGTTCCAAAAGAATACAACCTTCCGCGGCATTTTGAAAGAAAACATCCTATTCTCGCTAAATTGGACTCAAATGAAAAAGAAATTACAGCATTAAGTATAGCTGAAAAATATAGTGGCGAGCAGCTGATTTTCAAGAAAGTGAACACTGAGAATGAGACAGTTACTAAAGTTAGCTTTCAAATTTCTAATGAAATTACTGTCACGCGGAAATGCTTCACAGACGGTGAATTAAAAAAAAAAAAAAACGCGAAGGTTGATTACCGTATCTGAATTATGTCCAGAAAAGATGAGAATATATGAGAGCATCAGTTTATCACGCATGACAGTACAGATACGAATAGCTGACATTTCTACCAATCTAAGTGGCCAGTTAAAGCAGAAAGTGAATGAATTATGCTACTGTTCTGTAGCTATGGATGAATGTATCGATTTAAAAGACACCGCCCAACTTATAAGAGGTACGGTATTGATGAGAACTTTCAAATTACTGAAGAACTTGTTGGTATGCACTCTGTGACAGGTCGAACATAAATCTATGATGAAGTGTTAAAATGGGTGAAAGATATGTTAGGAATGGATTTAACAAACTTGGTGGCCATTTGTACTGATGGTGCTCCAGCTATGATTAGACAAAATGTCGAAGCAGTTACGGTACTTTTCTTGAACAATTTATTGATAGGCCAATAATCAAATATCACTGCAAAATACTTCAGCAGGTTTTGTGTAGCAAAGTCTTAAAATTTGAGCATGTAATGTCAATGGTTGTTTCCATTGTGAACTACAGCCGTTCTAGAGGACTCAAACATAGAACATTTCGAAACTTTCTTGAAGAGGTAGATGCAGATACAGTGACTTACTATACCATACTGTCACGGGTTGCCTCCCCTTGTTGTGCAGTAGTGGTCCAACAGTGGTCAAAACCTAGAATATCTAATGTGGGACTTCAAAGGTGTCTACCTTCGCACAAGATTACACTTGGCAGAGTTGTAGATAGAAGGATAATGATGCTTCTACCTCGAGTTAGTGTTCACAAGATATTTTAGAAGTCGTGAACAATGATGAATGAGTGTTAAGGTCAGTCTGTTTTTTAAGCCAGGAATGTTTTCTTGTTATCTGTGGACTAAGGGAACTTACTGGTTGTATCTTTTTGGTATAAGTTAGATTTAGTTGTTATCTTCCCTTGACTTGTCAAGTTGTCCATTTAAGGAGTTTTATAGATCAGTTTCCAGGAAAAGTTCTGGACTGGTCCCGTGTGAGCTCAACTCAGGGCTTACGACTATCTGGCCATGCGCAATGATTTGCGCGGGTCCGGTGGACTGGGTCTTAAAAAACAGTCGCCTGGGCGTTTTCGGCTGAGAAGGTGGTCAGCCTGTATTTTCCTCTGCCCGTGTGATCGGGGATAGAGTTTTCTGAGTGCTAGAATATGTGTGAGATGTTTCCCCGATATTTCTCGATGTTTCTGAGTGCCAAGAAGATGATGTATATTAAGTGATTAATTCCTGGATTGCTGTAAAGGTAAAAAGTACTTTTGACTCTATTTTATAACTTAGATGAACCTTGCATTTTTGAAGCCCGGCACTCGTGCGGTCTTTACCGCCAAAAGATTTACCTGACTTGTTTGTCAACGGGAATCCTGAGAAGATTTACATATTTGAAGCCCGACACTCGTGCGGTCTTTACCGCCAAAAGATTTACCTGACTTGGTTGTCAAAGGGAATCCAGAGAAGAATTATATATTTGAAGTCCGGCACTATTAAGGTGGCTTACTCCTGGTGCGGAGAAGCGCTTATGAGAAGATTGACATTATAGGTTTGAAGCCTGGCACCTATGCAGTTTAGTTTCGGAGAAACATTATGAGAAGATTGACATTATATGTTTTTGGAAGCCCGGCACTCATGTGGCTTGTTTTCTGCCAAAGATACGATATATGCCGGCTTCTCAAGAGCCATTGATGTTATAGAAGTATTGAACATTTTTGTTATGCCTATGACGTGCTTGAACCTTGCCCAACTGATAGTGTATGTATTCGATGTGGGACCCCAAGATGCAGCAATAGTGAATGCAGTCAGCGATCCATAGCTGTACTGCTTGCATCAGGACCAGCGAACCAGAGCTGGTCAAGACCGTACTCCACCTCCACGTGGTGGTCCTGGAAACAGTCTGCAGCAGTGCAGTCTGGCTGAGCGAGTGCGGATCGCAATGGGAAGGCAAACCCGGTCCCTAAAAATGCCGTGCTGAAGTCGGATGTGTTGACCGAAAGGTGCAGATATCACAGCTTAGGCGTAAACAGACACAACGCAACCACCGTCCTTTTCAGGGCGAACGAAGAAGAAGAAGAAGTATTCGATGTCAGCGTCTTCGTACTGTAGTGTAATAAATCGAACACAAAATGTACCACACGCCTTCTACAGTTCTTCAATATTATATGTGTATCTTTGGTATGTGATCATCACTGTCTACATTAGAACCACACCCATTCGCGTGCTCATTGACTTATCTAGATACTCACACACCACGTCGGCCACTCCTGATCTTCACCACACAACAAGCACTTTGTAATACCACCATTCCACCAGCGCCAGTAAACAACAACCAATACAACACCCAGCAATCATACATTCAATAATGAGTCTTAGCACGTTAACTTTGTATCTGACCTGCCGCCTTTTGTGAAGATGGATATAAATGATTTGCTCGTTCAAGCCTCCAGCTGTTTTAATTTAGCGAAATTCCTTTTATTAGCTCGATATATATATATATACTGGATGTTCTGGATCATACATATGCCTTTCTCTCTGTAATGATTAATTCAACTATGAGTTTGTCAAAATCAACATATACAAATTTAATGCTCAATCTTTGAAATTTATGTAAATAAATATAAAATTGTAATTATGAGAAATTATGGTTCATCATAGATCTTGGTTTGGGAGATGAAAATATAGTCTTTTGAGGTGGCGTGCTAAACTTATAACTTAGCTTCCAAATTGCTGAATTGTTGGTGCCGCTGGTTCAATCACTTCGTCTCTGTGGCAAGGGCATGTCTCCAAAGGAATCTGGAGGTAACCGCTTCCGGTCAAGGCAGGGATCTTCACCACCCATGGAATGTAGGCTTTACGTGTCGATGTCAAGCTTCAAACCACAGACTAGTACAGCTGTTAACGTGGGTAGAACCTCGAATGGTCTCTCCAGTCCGTACCACCAACTTTAGAGGGATTAAAAGAACACATTCCGCTGCTAAGTATTTGTTTTCCTGATTTAGATCAGGCGCCTTTCCCAGCTGTCCGTCACCGATTTTTAAATCAGAATATGTACTCTCCCTGAGTATATATTATATAACTCAGTGGATGTGATAACAAAATCACCATTAATGTAATGAAAAAATTCCAAATGGACAGCGGCAAGTGGCTTATGACTGAAGGAACAACTTTATACATACATACAATTCATTACAAATGATAATATACAAATGATGTCATCATCATCCACTTCCTGTCTCCACTTGGAGTCTGAGATTATCTCTGCTTTTGGTTCTTCCGTGAGAACTAGCATGAAGCAATCACCAGCGCTTGCTGTGGTGGTTCATGAATGTATCCTTTTCACATACTGAGGTTGCCAGCCTCGCATGAATCGTTAACACTCCTAGCTGTTATAAACCAGTAAAATTCAAAGTATAAAAATGTGTACAGCTCACCCTAGTAACTAGAATCTTAGACGTCTTGCTCAGGTAAATAGTATTGGCAACTTAACACAGATTCCTCGAACACACGTCTAGGATATTATTTCTTATTCTAGAATTCCTCTGTGACTTGTGAGTAGTTCCTGTAGGAGTCTGGTTACGTATTAATTTTGGCGAGTTTTCTTTTCCAGTGGATAAAAGATGCTCTAATACGTTTTTCCGTTCCTAAAGATTCAGAATCCTGACTCTATTGTTTTTCCCGTGGCAAGGTCCGTGTTGTCTACTTTGACGATTTCAGGAATGCAGTGTCGTATGTCAAACATTTTCTGGGACCTCAAGACGCAGCAATAGAGACCGCAGTCAGCGACTCATAGCTTGACTGCCTGCGTCAGGACCAGCGAACCAGAGCTGGTCAAGACCGCACTCCACCTCCACGTGGTGGACCTGGAAACAGTCTGCAGCTGTGCAGGCTGGCTGAGCGAGTGTGGATCGAAATGGGAAGGCAAACCCGGTCCTAAAAAATGCCGTGCAGAAGTCGGATGTGTTGACCGAAAGGTGCAGATATCACAGCTACGTTGTAAACAGACACAACGCAACCACCGTCCTTTTCAGGGCGAACGAAGAAGAAGAAGAAGAAGAAACATTTTCTACGTTATATCGTAGGTTCCCAGCCCACGCTTCCTGCATGGCATTCTGATAAATATTCCAATCGCGTGGTTGTTTATTAGCGCTTCAAAAGCTAGCCAATACATTCAAAGTTCATGTTATGAAAACTTTTCCTCATGCAGTATTCTGTATGACTCATGCGTTTGAAAATTTCAAACAGTCATCCTCTGTATATGGAGTTGCTACATCTGCCAATTCTTGGTAATGTTTACGTTACAACTTCTTACATTTTTCCCGTCGAGTCGGAAGTAATTATGCAATCATAAGCAAACACTTTGTGCACGCATTTACCTGGAGTCAATGTGGTATTATTGTGACCGCGCTATATAACTAGGTGACAGATGGCAGGCCTAGTGATATAATTCAAGGTTTACAAGTTCTCTTTTATTTATCTTCCAAGTTATTGACTTATTGATATGTGTGTGTACTGTCCATCTCCGCCAGAGATGTTGATTCTTGGATGAGACACTTTTCCTTCTTTATTCAACTCAGAATCCGTTCCGTTCCTTCTTCGATGTTACTAGTGACTTCGTATAGTGGTAGTTTTAAATAGACATGGCCTACATACAGAAATGATCAAAAGAGGAAATCAAATCCATGCGTATCCTTCAAAACATTTATTTACATGGTACTATTACCCAGCATGGCAAGTAATTCATATAATAGAGCTCGCACATAATCATATCAGAGGTACTTCGTACATAAGCTCTATATCTCGTGAACATACATATTCTTCCTTTGACATTTTATCATCTCCAGTAGACTTTCTTAGTCTTCCCAAAATCTGTTACTGTTTATTCTTAATTTCTATGCTCCACATCAGCATTTCATACTCATTGTATATGTACATATATTCTCCCTGACAAATTAGTCAGACCTGTCTCTACTACAGTTCCTGAAAGCAAAATTCAACTCATGCATAACATATCAAGGTTCCCAGTCATATACTTACATGCGAAAGCATGTTGGCGGTTCTCATATGGAAGTCGACTCTCACAGTTGTTTAAATGTCGTATCTATTTCTGAATAGATCATACTTTGCTTATCTTGACTTCACGATGATACATATAGTTTTCTTCTTTTGGTTCATAACCATCCATTTATACATAAATAGTCGTAAAGTGCTTGACCAACTGTTGCTTCATAATTGATCGCAATATCTTCATATCACCTGTTTCTTCACTTAGTCATAAAATGCTCATAGCGACTTGTCGACATTGTGCTTCTGTGTTACCTTTCCTGTATACAAAATTCTACCTCGTGTAAATTATAAATTCAGTCAATACTTACAGCCAAATCGCTGAATTCCTTATGAAATACACTTTCTACAACTCACTGTGTCTATAAGTAACTTCTTAATTTTATAACACTGGCTAGTGATGACGGAACCTGAATATCTCTATATACCTATTCTATATCTGTAAAACCACAGAAGGTACATCTTGTCAGCTCAGCGATTACACCTTCCTTCTTCAAGCACAAACTCAGGACTGCCCCAATGACCTCTGGTCATTTTTTCCTGGTGTATTTTTCTCGTCACTTCTGATTCGCTGCTCTAACTGTTTTCACTTAAATTTATTGGCCGAGCTTTTTATTTACAACTCAAGACAATTACTCACTTTTAGTTAACGCGAGCCGATTTACTGAACTGTTGTCTGTTATTTCCATACATTATTTTCTTCCCTGTGAACTGTCCTAAGCGTTTATCTGACCTTGCCAATAGCATGAATAATGCTTGGGCAAACCCAACGGCGACATACAACCCGGGGCCGTACAAATGTATCCCGTAGGGAGACATTTGCGTTCTATCAACAATTATCTAGTTTTTACTTAGCGTACTATCCTATACCTGCTCCTGTACATATACATTTACAAACTATGAGTCATAATATGAAAAATCGGAAAACTAAAATCATGAGTGTAATGTTATTCCATTACAAATAACTAATGCTTCAATTGAGGTATATCATCAATCATTAATTTAAATACACAACCTCATATGATACAACCATCTGATCAATAATATATATATACTAGTCGACATGGTAACTGTCTCTGGAAGCAGAGATTTGTCAGCACTCGTCATGTCTGTAGTATCTGCCGTCAATATCATTACTGAATTCGAACGGTCAGATAGGCGGAATTACACTAAATGGTATGGCGAAGCGTGCCAAACTAACTGTCCTGGGGCGATAGTGAAAGACATGTGTCGCTAATCAGGTCAGAATTTAATGTGCTCGACTGATCTTAGCCTTGGATGCACCGTTCAAGTCGTTAATTCTGTCTGAAACTATAGACGTCATACACATGTGTACTAAACCTCATAAAATATAGAACATCTTTGTGCCTAGAGTTAACGTCAACGTGACTTTGTGGGTGTGTCATCACTATCATCTCTCAAGTAGCTACATATAATATCTCTGGTAATTTATCTACTAATTCTCAAGTACAATTACTGCTTAAAGCAGCAATACTGCAAAACATGTCGTGTTCCTGGTGTCGCTGTGTAGTCAGCGCAATGGTAACTGGGGTACATCATCTGTGGGTGGTGAAAGGGGAAAGGGTATGTGTCGTGGGGATATTCATCATTAGTGCGTCATGTGCACTCTTTGCTACCTGTATATGGGTAAGAGGAATTTCTTACATTTCCATGAATTGGCTATACTTATTTCATATCTCCTCTGTTCTTTTATTTTCCTCTTTTGCCAATTCAAATGTGCATATATCTGCAATCCATACACTATACACACAAATATGACCATAATGCTATCTATACTAACAATAATTATCAGTCTTGATCCTCTAGTGTGCTGAATCCGATATCTTGGGAAGTACACTGACAAGCTCTGTGAGTTTATATGGAACAAGTCTACATAGTCAGGACTCTGTGTTCCTCTAGATTACAGTCTGATTTTTTTTTTCAGAGTTCTATACTCTCGTGCTTTAAAGAGTTACATGAGTAATGTGAGTGTCCAAGTGTCCACAAAATTATCAATATCAACTAGCTTAACCACTGAAAAATAATAAAGTGACTTAGTTTTAGGTACTATGTTGATTAGAGTACCTTTAAGCACTATTGCTGGGGGAGTGCTGCGATTAGTACTTTGGCTGGGGGAGTACTTTACGATGATTACACTGCCTGCATAAATTTTGAAATGTGTTTTGCAAGCTCTAATAGTGTAATTTCTCTACTGGAGAGACGACTGTCGTAATGTGACGAAGTTGGTATCGATTGTGATGTTGTGTTTATAGTCGCTCTGCAGGAGAAAGAGGGCGAATAAATATTTGGACGCTGTTGTACAACTGGAATCGGCTTGTGAACTAGGCGATGATTTCTTCTGAACCTGGCTCGTACGTGCTCTTGTGGTAAGCGTAACAGCTTCGCTCGTGGCGATGAATCTGGTGATGAGGGGTGGTAAGGGCGCTTGGTAGCTGTACGTATCTCAGTGTTGGTAGTATCATCCATGCAATCGATGTCGCTTTCTTCTCGTTCTGTTGTCTCGAGTTCTGATTCATAAGGTGCCAAAGGCGTATCGATAATGTTCTTTTCTCTTTGCGTTTCCTCGGAAAGTTGCGCTGTTTCAATGTTTGTATGTTCTTCTGTAGGGCTCCGACTGTGGTGGGTTATGTTGTTTCTCATTGTTTGCAAGGGCCTCTCATCTTCGCTGTCCCAACTGGAGTGTGTAGGCTGGTGTGTAGGTTGTTGTTGACTTGGAACTGGCGGTTGTAATCCTTGACTGCCATAATATGTCTGACTCGTTATGGACGAGTGGGGTTCGTTGTCATGCAAATGATACCGGTGTGCTGCTATCTCGATCGTGTAAGCGATTGTCTCTACATACTAATCTTTCCCTTAATTTCATTTTCATCTTCACTGTCGACGGAATGTCATCTATGTCAGGTTCTCTGTGTGAGGTGCTTGAGGTCTCTGTGGAATTATAGTGATTTAGTGTGACTTTTCGTACTGGTCTGCCATTCACTAAAGCTGGTGGTGCTATCGGGCGATGAGTATCTTTCTTCACTTGTGCTGCATGAGCTTTGGTGACTATGTTTTTCTCTTGTGTGTTCACATCACCTTCATCTTGTTCAACCGCATTTATCACCAACTTGCGAATTTCTTTTCGTCTTGCAGACAAACAAACAGCAAACCTGTCCTCCAGTAATTTCTGCACCTTTCGTGTTGTGAATGTGTTGAAGTCACCTTCTTTCAGGATTGCTTTTATCTCTTTCTTCAACTCTTCTGTGATTGGTTCTGTAACTGGAATTTCTTGCGAATTTGTCTGCCTGGTCAACTGTCTTAATGATGTTCGAGTGTGTACGTCAGATGTGTTGAAGTGTACTGTTTCTGGTGTACCAGTATCTGTTGTGGCGGTGTTAAAGTCGACGTCTGTTTGTGTTGCAACACAGACCATCTTTGTTTTCTTCACTTGTAGTTCGTTTATTTCTTTAGGTTGACTATTAATCATGGGGGCCCATCGCGTGTCATTTGATTTTACAAAACCGACCTGGTGATGTATGATAGGTGGTTTTCCCCATTGTTGTATTGGTCTGATATGTACCCTCATTCCATCTTCTGTCGTTATTGAGCAAGTTTGTTGGTCAATGGTTGTAATATTTTGTACTGCCCATATCTTTCGTTGTTTGATTTCGTTTATAAAATTTCTGACTGCCATGCGACAATGTCTTTTATTAAGACTATTCCAGTGGTGTTGTTGTTGCTGTTGTTGAGCCATGTTGTCACTAAGAAGGACTGGTCTCGGCGCCAATTAGTAAACGTGTGACCGCGCTATATAACTAGGTGGCAGATGGCAGGCCTAGTGATGTAATTCAAGGTTTACAAGTTCTCTTTTATTTATCTTCCAAGTTATTGACTTATTGATATGTGTGTGTACTGGCCATCTCCGCCAGAGATGTTGATTCTTGGATGAGACACTTTTCCTTCTTTATTCAACTCAGAATCCGTTCCGTTCCTTCTTCGATGTTACTAGTGACTTCGTATAGTGGTAGTTTTAAATAGACATGGCCTACATACAGCAATGATCAAAAGATGAAATCAAATCCATGCATATCCTTCAAAACATTTATTTACATGGTACTATTACCCAGCATGGCAAGTAATTCATATAATAGAGCTCGCACATAATCATATCAGAGGTACTTCGTACATAAGCTCTATATCTCGTGAACATACATATTCTTTCTTTAACATTTTATCATCTCCAGTAGACTTTCTTAGTCTTCCCAAAATCTGTTACTGTTTATTCTTAATTTCTATGCTCCACATCAGCATTTCATACTCATTGTATATGTACATATATTCTCCCTGACAAATTAGTCAGACCTGTCTCTACTACAGTTCCTGAAAGCAAAATTCAACTCATACATAACATATCAAGATTCCCAGTCATATACTTACATGCGAGAGCATGTTGGCGGTTCTCATATGGAAGTCGACTCTCACAGTTGTTTAAATGTCGTATCTATTTCTGAATAGATCATACTTTGCTTATCTTGACTTCACGATGATACATATAGTTTTCTTCTTTTGGTTCATAACCATCCATTTATACATAAATAGTCGTAAAGGTGCTTCATAATTAGTCGCAATATCTTCATATCACCTGTTTCTTCACTTAGTCATAAAGTGCTCATAGCGACTTGTCGACATTGTGCTTCTGTGTTACCTCTCCTGTATACAAAATTCTACCTCGTGTAAATTATAAATTCAGTCAATACTTACAGCCAAATCGCTGAATTCCTTATGAAATACACTTTCTACAACTCACTGTGTCTATAAGTAACTTCTTAATCTTATAACACTGGCTAGTGATGACGGAACCTGAATATCTCTATATACCTATTCTATATCTGTAAAACCACAGAAGGTACATCTTGTCAGCTCAGCGATTACACCTTCCTTCTTCAAGCACAAACTCAGGACTGCCCCAATGACCTCTGGTCATTTTTCCCTGGTGTGTTTTCTCGCCACTTCTGATTCGCTGCTCTAACTGTTTTCACTTAAATTTATTGGTCGAGCTTTTTATTTACAACTCAAGACAATTACTCACTTTTAGTTAACGCAAGCCGATTTACTGAACTGTTGTCTGTTATTTCCATACATTATTTTCTTCCCTGTGAACTGTCCTAAGCGTTTATCTGACCTTGCCAATAGCATGAATAATGCTTGGGCAAACCCCACGGCGACATTATCACGTTTTAGGGATTCAGTTAATCTCTCAGGGATGGGCGATACGCTTGTCTGGCCTTGTCATGCATCGAACCGTGAACAATGACAGTAGGGAAAAGAGAGTGTTAACAACAGAATAATGCTCCTAATTCGGTACGCACAACAAATGTAGTTCAATACTGCCGGAGAGGAGAAGAGAGCGCACAAATTATGTCTCACATACTGAATTGAGGTGGTTGAGTAGAGGAAGAGTGCTCCATCATTTCTTTGATTTGAAGGAGGAGGTGGCAACATTCCTACAAAGTGAATCAAAAATATTTTTGAAACTTGGAATCAAGATCTTTTTTTCCCTGAGTCATATTACAGCACACTTGAATGATCTCAATATTCAACTTCATGGAAAAAAAATCAACGTATATATTTCTAATGTGTGACGCAGTCAAGGCTTTTAAAATGAAATTGAACCTTTTCAGAAGTCAGCTGTCCAAAGGAGAAATGTATCACTTTCCCACATGTGCACAGCATATCCCTTGCAAGAGACACACTGAGTTAGGAGAAAAGCATGCAAAGGAAATTGATAATTTGATTGAAGAGTTTACCACAAGACTTACTTTATCTAAAGCTGAAGATTTCAAGTTGAAACTTGTTGAAGAATTCAGAAAAAGTGCAGATAGATTTGTAGATGGAATTAATTGAACTACAATGTTTGGCTGTTTATCGAAATAAGCACATAGAAAGCAGCTTGTGTGAATGTGTGATTTCTATAAAAGTCTGGAAAAGTAGAAAATACAAAAAATTTATTGAAGTCACACTGAAAACTTTCAGCATGTTTGGAAGCACACACATATGTGAACAAACATTTTCACTCATGAACAAAAAGAAGCAATGTTCCAATCTCACTGACAATCATTTGGAAGACTTTATGAAAATATCCACTTCAGCAATGACCCCACAACGTGACAAACTTGTTGCTGAAAAGAGATGTAATATCTCTCACTCAGCGTAAGGACATTATGACAAAATAGCTATGTCTCATTTGTAATTCAACATATACATTTCATTTACCTATGATTAATAAATAAGTATTTGTCAATTAATTTTTTTATTTAATTAATCGCCGATTCATAAAATACCACCCTAAACTTACATTTGTGGCCCGTGGCGGATTTATTCACAGCAATATGGCCCTCACCAACGTACGAGTTGTGCACCCCTGCTCTAGAGTATAGGTAAGTATTCGCCAGAAATATCTCTTTTGCTATATCTTGTCTACTGCATTCTCGTAAGTTTCTTATAGCTTGAATTGCTGAAGGGGAGACTGTTAAAGTTGTCAATTGATGAGGAGGATTGTTAGAGGTTTCTAGAGCTTTCAGAATTGCAACAATCTTTGCTGTGAAAATAGATGTATTATCTGTTATACTGTATCCGTTCATCTTCTGCCACAAGGGAACTTATATCCACATCCTCAGTTTGTTATCTTCTCCTTTAGATCCATCTAAGAGTAGTGCTTCACAAACTATGTCAACTATTCCAAAGAGTTGAAATACAAAGGATCCCATCCCATTGTAACATCCCTGGCAATGAAGAGGCTGACAGATAGGCAAAAGAAGGTGGAAAGCTACCCGAGCCTGATACCACCATAACTTCTGAAGAGGCAAAGATTTTTTTATCAGAAGCAGATACAGGAACAAATGGGATGCAGAGAATCCAGGCCACACACAACATGACATATATTACCAGCTCAGCAGAAGTGAACAAGTGGTAATTTTCATACTCCGCACCATCTACCCAACAAGCTAAAGATAGGAACTACTGACGAGTGTAAATGTGGCAATGATAAAATAACTGCTGAACATCTGCTTCAAAGATGCCCAACATATGAGCAACAGATAAAGCATAAATGGTCGTCACCAGTACCATTCCTGGAAAAAAAAAAAACTCTATGGAGATGCAAATAGCCTCAAACCCACAACTGCTTTCTTTGAAAATATTCAAATAGATGTCTGAGAGTGTATGAAGAAGAAGATCCATCAGTGTACACTGTAATAATATCCTTTGATATTTGTTGTTCAGATTAAACAAACTGACAGAAACGTGATTTTATTTAGGAAGTTTCACAGATTTAAACATCACACACACATGTGTAAATCAAAAGAAATGCTTCACTGAAACGTGTGGGTTTTTATTCAATAAAACTGGTTCATATTAAAAGGTGATTTGGAAAATACAAGAATGGAAAAAAGCAAATAAATGAATAACCATATTTTTTTTATAATAACAGCGTTGGAGAGATGGTGAGAACACATACATTAAAAAAAAAGAAGAAATATTCATGCACCTCTATGGCTTATTTACACAAGTTTATGTATACAATTTTTATTAACGTATCAATATTAGTAAAAAAAAAAGTCTGAGTCATGCTTACATGTCTGAAAACAAATAACACTTCTATTTTGTCTCTTTTTATTTTTTTTTTCAGAAACAATATACACACAATAAATAATCATTTCACGTATAAAAATGCAGTCTGTTAACAATAGGTATATTTATGAAGACACAAGCACTGGGCTGTCTCAGAGAATGAGAGGGCTCTAGTTAAAATATAATGATGGTGACAATTACAAAAGAAAAAATGCAGCATGTCTGATTCAAATGTGGTTCATCACTATCTTGTCAAGCTTGGTTGCTAATAAAAAAATAAATAAATAAATAAAGTAAAATAAAATTGTATGAAAAAATTATTCGGAGATTCAGATACTAACACATACACAATCTTATTCTCTAAAATAAATGATGTACCTGGTAGGTCACAAGAAGAATCAAAACTCAAATTAAATGCCTTTGAAACATCACTCTTGGACCTGGTTTTCTCAAGACTTCGCTTTCCGGTTACGCTCTCTTTAAAGACACGTATGACTTAACTCCAGATGTCCTGAAAGAACTCACTGTACAAAGGAAGCTTATTATTCACCTTAGAAAGAAGTAGTCCCCTTTCTTTGAGCACGTAATGAGATTCAGAAAGCTAAAATATATTGTGACAACATAAAAACAAATATACAAATGGCAATAAAGAGAGAAGATATTGGACAGTATGATATCATGGCACGGAAAGAAGTCAATAACAAAAACTGATAAATAGTGCCAGAGAGAAAAAGTTATGAGGAGACATGATCACTTATGCCACCATGTGTGATACTTAAAGAACTTTAATCCTAGCTGTCAAATGTGTTATGCAGTTTTGTTCCACCAGTCTGAAGATATTCTGACTTACCTTTATTGTGATGATTCAAAAATTAAAAGAATTCACTTCTTAAGGAGACAGGATGACCACTGCATTTGAGCCTATGCCAAATAAATTTATGAGCTCTTGCATTGATGGCTCCTGTATCAATCTGTTTTATTTAATGAAGTTGCTACCCGCATGTAAAATCTCACATGAGTTGTCCTTTACCACATTCCTGAGCGAGCAATGCCCCATTATTTCTAATCTCTTCTGACACCCTCAAGAGATCATATTATCTTTTTTTTTGCATACTAAATTAAAGAGCAGGGTAAAAGTAGCATTGTTGAAAATGAGAAACATAATAGGTAATAAATAATTATCAATAACAGTAAGAAAAAGGATTCACCATTACCAAACTTGGCCTAAAGTAGGTCGCAGACGTCTCTGAAGAGATAAAGAAAGAACAGTACCACTACACCCTCAGGCATGTCATACAAGGTGCCTACTATGAGGATGTGCAGAGGGCTGGCAACCTCATCATGTCAAACACATTGCTACATAAACCACCGCTGTAAGAGAATGTGACTGCTTGGTAAAGGCTACCTGCAAGTGGACCATTTGCAGTGATGGCAACATAAGGAGAGCAAAGGAAAATGATGATTAAGATTGCTACACTGAACCAATACTCCTTTGTGGAACTGAACCATGGACAGTAATTAACTGAATGTAAAGCTTACGGGTAGCTACTGAGAAAATGTTTCTTAAATAAAAAATAAATATTTTAAACACACGCTTTTAATGCACTAAAAAGCCAAAAATAATTTTTCAAAGAGTTTATAGCTTGCAGTCAAAAAAATGTAACATCAAGTTAATTTCATGCAGAATCTGCACCCCACGTTTTTTGTCAATTTGATGTTTCATTTTTTACTGCAAGCTATAAACTCCTTGAAAAATTATTTTTGGCTCTTTAGTGCAAAGCGTATGTTTAAAATTTTTTTTTTACATTTTTTTCTTTTTAGTGTTATTTTTGTTGTTGTTTTAAAATTTAAGTCAAATGTAATCGATTCGCTAATGACATCATCAGTTTGCATACAAGAGAAGTTAAATAAAAGCGTGTAAAAATAGGACCACTTTAGCACAGTAGGTTTCACACTTTAATTACTTCCCTTGTATCGCTATCAATTGTATACAACACTCGTTAGCATTGACTAAATGAACAGCGTCCAAAAAAAAAAAAAAGAAACTGCACATGCATGACCTCATCTATTATGACATACTCAATGATTATTTTTTCCTATTTGTATTTTAACCTGCTGTAGCTGCTGTAGGATTTCGTAATGTTCTCAGCAGAATGAGATAATAATCAGAAAAGGTTGAAAATTATCCGAATCTTGTACTAGGAAACGGTAATCTATAAATCACCGAAGATGAAAGAGCGGTCGAGAATTATATCCCTTGTATGTTCCTACAGTAAAAAAAATGATGCGGCAAAAAAATTGATTATTATTTTTAATTTTATTATTTTTACGACTGATTATTGTATTGTCATGGGGAATACCCAACGGGCTGATCACCCGTTTGCCAGTCACTTTGATTACGGAAACAACAGCAAACGGATTGATTTGTCGTTGCCCTAAAGACGCCATTAGGCGTGATGGGAACAACGGCAAAGAAAATCTATTCGCTGTTGCCCTTAAGACGCCACTAGGCGTAATGGCCACTGACTGCTTTGCTGGTCGTTGGCTAAGGACGGAAGAAGAAGAAGATGGGGAATACACAACTGTGCCAAGTTTCAGAGCTATTGCTCATCTGGAAGTGATTGAAAAATCGATTGCAAGATTTGAAACTGACACGAAAGTGACATATAATGCAAGTTAAATAAAAGCGTGTAAAAAAGGGTGGTGAAAATACCATGAACAACTAATAAATCTAATGATGATGGGCTGAGGGAGATTGAGGAATGGAGACAAAACATTGCAATGATAAGGAGATGACACTCAACATTCATAAAACATTCTAAGAGGAGGAAAATTGGAATGCATGATAGCAGTGCAAAAACACTAAGGAAACAGGGATCAGAGAAACGAAAATGTTTACTGGAATGACAGCAGGGCATGGGAGGAAGCTATTAAAAAAACAAAAAAAAAACTGACAAAAACCAGAGACGGTGGAGCAAAATGTTCACCTATGCCACAAGGTGTGGCACATGATGATGGTAAATACCTAAATATCTCAGAATACTGAACTATGCTTTATATGTAGTGATATGTCAAAAACAAAGTGTTTTTTCCCCTTTCAAACGAGGTGTAAAGTTACGAACGGGTCTAGCAACTCATCATGTAAAACAAATTACTACATAAACCCCTGTTGGGAACGCATGTGATTTGACATAGGCTTCTTCAAGGAAGCCAGCTGCATGGGTGGCTCAATGCTCTAATGGAAAGGGAAATATCAACAACAGAATGAATAAAGGGAAATAGGAGATGCTAATGACGCGGTGCAAAGTTGACTTTTTTACAGTGTGTCTGTCTTCTAGCATAGATAATGATGCACTTGATCCATGTATACTTTAACACTGATGTATGAATATTTTGTGGCATCTAACAGTTTCCACCAGACAATAATCACCAGTGGGGGTGCGAGCGGGGGCTGACCGCCCCAGGTGACAGCCATTAAGGGGGTGCCTTTGGACACTATTATTATGGTACTTACTGTTGAAAATGTACTTGCGTTTATTGTTATGGGGGGAGGGGCTAAGGGTATGATCTGCCCCTGGTGCCAAATACTTAAGGGACGCCTCTGATAACCACTACTGCTGGAGATTAAAGAGAAACAATGAAGATGAACAGGACACACCTTCAGGAAACGACCTACCAGTTTAACCAGACATATTCTTGACTGGAACCCACAAGAGAAGGGAAGAGTGGGGAAACCAAACAGAACCTGGAGACGAAAATTGGAAAACAAGCTGTCGTAGGCATTTTCCCTTCTGCACCTTATGGAACATGGAATCACCACTGGGATGGTCCCATTTGCAGGAGGCGTGAGCCAAACATTCACATGCTTTTGCAGCAGTGGTTTCTACAGCAACTAGTTTTACATGATGGTTTTCATGCACAATCTCATATTATTAATAGCCTTGTACAACATGGCTGAGGGGGCAGTGTTCTTATTCTATCTTTGTCTCCTCAGAGACCCCTTGGAATTACACGGGGCAGAAGATAATGGCCCAAAATTAAAATTGGTGGTAACCAACAATTACAGCCCTTGTTCCATTGGAAAAGTGTTGACTGGCTGATTGTAATTTCTATGTCATACAGCTTAT
The DNA here is from genome assembly GCA_024509875.1 of Oreohelix idahoensis. Lineage (NCBI taxonomy): Eukaryota > Metazoa > Mollusca > Gastropoda > Stylommatophora > Oreohelicidae > Oreohelix > Oreohelix idahoensis. The sequence continues at coordinate 251,752 of JAMPIV010002245.1, read as the reverse complement.
AGCGTGATGTAAATACAAATGCCTTGTTATGATAGAAAGAAGGGAAAAATTGGCAACCAATCAGACCCCGCTTGTTGACGAACCGGTTTTACACTGGCGATCTGCAGAGGAAGATACAATGGATTTGTGTGACGTACAAGTGAATGGAGCGACAGAAAGTAATGACAGTGATTTCGTTTTTTTATGGATAAAACCAGCTATATTCATTCCAAAGGAATAGTTGCTGTGTGCATTACTTTTGAAGAAAATTGAAGGTAAAGGTGCCAACTTGATGCAAACTGCTGTGTCGATTGTCTTTCAAAATTTGGTATAAATCGAAGTCGGAACCAATTATGGAAAACTTTATATAGAAAAAAGCAGAAGTTCTGTAAAGTAAAAGGAGATATAGATAAAAGTCATGGATAACAGTGTTGAGAAGCATGGAGAATATTTCTGGACCAAACTAACACACCTCGCTTGAGACTGCACACAAAAATAAACAGTCTGGGAATCTGCGACAGTGTACTGCGCTCCGATACGCCCGCGCGCAAAAGTGGCAAAAGATCCAACTCACCCAGCACACAAAACCTTTGATAGGGGTAACCAGTACATAGGCCACATTCCATTAAACCATAATAGATACCCGTCAGGGTGGAAAACAATGGATGAAGTGGATCAATACCCAGACCTGTTTAATATGATAAACAGCAGTGCTCAGTACAAAGCAAAGATCCCACCATGGGAACTGAGAGTGCCAGAAACTGACTCTCACTTATCAAAGATCATATGCAAATCTAATGACATAATCTCAGCAAAAAGTAAAGCACTAGAGTACATAGAACGGTATATAAATAATAGCCTAACTATATATACTGATGGGTCAAAAGATGAAGAAGGACAATTAGGAGCAGGAATTGCTAGCAATACCACAATTAAAAATTTATAAAAGATACAAAGTAACAGGTAATACATCCATCTTTACAGCAGAATTAGTGGCAATCCTAAAAGCTTTAGAAATAGCTGCAGAAAACCCACCCAAAAAGGTAACCATTCTCACAGATTCCCTTTCAGCAGTATTAGCTATCAAAAACAGAAATGGTTGTAGTAGGCCAGATATTATAGAGGAAATACTACAGGTTAATACATATCTGCATACTACAGGATGCAGGGCAACACTAACATGGATACCATCACATGTGGGGATAGCAGGAAATGAGCTTGCAGACAAAGAAGCCAAAGGCGGGAGAACTAGCTATAACAAAATTGAAGTAGGCCTAGGGAAGTTCGAAATAAAGAGTTTAATCGCTCAAGCAATAACTAAAGAGTGGATAACAGCATGGGACCAAAGTAAAAAAGCAAGACACGCATATAAAATCCTAAAAAAACCAAGCAAAAAATGTCAAATAAAAGATGAACTAAAAATACCAATTAATAAAAAATTGCTGAGGCTCAAGCTTGGAACTGGATATTTCATGATTGAGGAACCCACATGTGAAGAGTGTCAAGAACCAAACACAATTAGACACTTTCTGGTGGACTGCAAGAAATATGACCAACAGAGGCAAAACATTAAGACATACTGTAGCAAACACAAGGTAGAAATGAGTGTAGAAAATCTCATAGGCACAAAGACCCCTTCAGAAATGCAAAAGTTAATAAAACACTATATTACCAAAACAAAAGCTAACATATAAAAAATAAATAAGGATCCGAGCCAGTAGTCCAAACTGGAGAAAGATTCGCCCCAGATACATACAGATTAACCAAATAAAACATCCAGTGAAAATTAAAAACATACCAGATTAGACAATAGCATATTTTAGATTTAAAAAAAAAAAACCATTATGAACTATAACTACAAAGGAAAATACCTACTAGAGATAATATAGTATAAAATAAATACAAACAAAAACATATTACAACAAAGGAAACACGTCCTGATATAACCAACAACTCCATGTACATGGTAGATGGTTGAAAGGGGCGTGCTACAAAGAAAAGTAGCAAACACATTAATAAAAAAAAATTTTTAAACTTTACACACACAGCAGCAGACAGATCAGACGCTTGCCAAGGCTAAAACCGTTTACCATCAGTATTACCGTGCAGCGCTACTTCTCAAAACTGAGTCTGTTCTGTACTTTGCATCTATCCTAAGAGGGTATGTAAATTTATGAATAAATAATTGTTTTATTGCAGCTTATTTTAATAGAATTGTATCAGGATCAGACTGAACTGAAGATTAGTTGTGAATGTGTAAAGGAATTCGATGCATACCAACGATTATCATGATTGTTATTTGGAGTGGTCAATTAAAAGTTATTATACTGGAATAATGGACTTGGTACTCCAGAATGTGATAGGCGAAGGTAGCATCATAATTATGTATAAATTGATTAGATTTATTCATGTATTGTTTTAGAATGTTTATACAGATAGGCACCTGTCTGGTCTCACTATCCTGATCAGAACAGATCCATGTATCATTCCTATACATGCAAACACTCTCATTGTGGAGCCTATGACTAAAGGCTAGCCACTTGTCAAATATTGTCTCCAGGTTCATTCGTGTCATACTCCAGCAAGAGGTCTAGAATCTAGATCAATAGTGCCTTCCTGGACCAACACAGGAGCATTAAATATTGCCATCTTTATTCGAGTATCCTGCCCCATCAGTGCTCGGTGGCCTGGTTACAAGACCTACAATTGATATTGCTGTAAAGTATAACCACAGGACATTCACAGAACTTAATGTTAAGTATTCAGTGTGCATAATTCAAACAGCCATTGTGAGTGGTCACAGTTCACAGCGAATTAACTAACTGTGTTATGATGAACAAACAGTTCTGAGTGAAATAATATTTAAGACAAGAGACAAGTTAGCTATAAAGGAACATTTGGATGAACATTCTATGCTATTTTAAGGATTCCAAAAAGGACTTCTTATTTAGTTAATGAGTGAAACTCAACCATTAAGTAATTTTGTAATTAACATTTTATTCATTCAATTTTCATCATTCATAAGTTGCACAAGAAGAAAACAAAAGAGAGATATACATAATAAATGATTCAGTAATTGTATTTCTCCGACTTCTCAATTTTATATTGTTGCATTTTGAGTTTTACTGAATTGTTGATTATCATAGGTTAGTTACATAGCAAAGGTGGCATCTTAGGCTCTAACTTTTATCTGATTACTATCTGAAGTAGAGACCTTCACAGCCTGTGATACCAGTGCTCTTCTCTGACAATGGGACTACATTCTTGTCAGACAGAATTCTTTTCTGTTCTATCAGTAACTACTACTGACAACTGTACTCATAAAAACCTTTCACCACACAGCTTATGTTATTAAGTCAATTCTATCATAAGTATTATGTGGCACAAAGTATGCCAGGTCTTCTACCTATCTGCTTTTCAATTCCCTGCAGAGTACAGGCTCTCAACCAGTTTTCTCCATGACATTCTGTGTAGGATTATTTATTCATGTTCAGTTTAAAAAAATAAAATTAGCTTAGCCTCGTTTTGGCATGGTGTGCTGTTCAACCTAGACACAAGGTCCGTAGCTTATATTAGAGTGTATGTCCAAATATAACAATTTTTTAGGTTTTTTTTTAATATTAAAAAAATTTGTTTTTCAGTTCCATTACAAGTATTTGTTAGGCCTTATGTTTGCTCTGCATGTTCTACCAATCTGTTTGGTTTGGTTTTAAGGACTACCTTCATTGCACACGGACATGTCGATCAGTGCTCCGATCTCCTCTCTTAGATCACACAAGGAGGATCTCAGCATAGTGTACAAACTCTGTAGCACCAGCGAGAATCTCAATGTGTGTATATAGGAATCACACATTCTATAAATATTTTTGTGGTGGGTAGGTTTCTAATTTTTAAATTTTGCCAGGCCAGTGGCCTGAAAGGCATACTCTTTACGATTTCCAACTGCCATGGGATTTTTACTGCGCGCAATTTGCACACGGAAACTTCTATTTTTTCACCTTATCCGAGAAGGCTATGCATCTCACTACCTAGGAGACCAAGGGGAAGTGTGACATCATTAGGACCACTGGTTCTGAAAAAGATTTCCATAAATTATATTCCCTCAACTGGGAATCGAACCTGATACCTCTAGAATTCATGTCAAACGCCATACCTCTTTACGACTCCGACCCCCTACCATTCTGTTAATATTAAGTAGTATCCAATACACACATTTTACAGTGCTTCTTATATTATATGGTGCTAAGATTGGGATACCATCTATTCAACATGTTAAAGATAGGAACTTCTGATGAGTGTAACTGTGGCGCTGATATAATGACTGCTGACTATCTACTTCAAATGTGCCCAACATATGAGGAACAGAGAAAACGCACATGGCCATCACCAGTGCCATTCCTAGAAAAGCTGTACGGAGATGTCAACAGCCTCAGACTGATCAGTTTTCTTTGAACATATTCAAGTTACCGTCTGATGGTGAACGAAGAAGAAATGGTTTTTAAGTATACATTAAAACAAATGCTGGAATGTAAATAAACATTGTATTCTAGCAGACATGCGCATTCTTATTTTCACAATTAAATACTGACAATAATTATCAGTGGCTTACTGTAAACTACAAAAGACACACACACACACTGTCAATAAAAACCCCAAAATACAAGGCAAAGAAATACAACAATGATCTCTTACTTTCACAACCAAATACAATTTCATACATTATTTATTTGTACATTGTGCTTCTATACATACTGGGTCAAAAGTTTGAACAAACTCAATATTTTTATGGTATTTTGTTTTACTCAGACAAACTTATGTACCGGTATCGAAGTGTTAGAACTGTCACGCTGACTCTTAAATGAAGTAATTCAAACAAAATATCACATACATTTTCAGTGTGTTCTCATTTTTTTGTCCACCCTGTATCTCTACGCTAAATCAGTAGTTAATTTTCAGATCTCAGTATTTATTCTCTGAAATGTATGTTAAAAAAACAAACATCTAAAATAAACATTTATACCACCCTCTTTATGTAGCATGACCACCAAAACAAACATATGATACAAAACTTATTTTGGCTTTACCAATTTAACATCAGTATTTGTACTTGATGAATCAATGTTTTTTTTTGTCAGCAAGTAAATGGCTGGTGAATAGAGACAATATCAGAAAGCAGAAAAAAAACAGACATCTGGTAAAAACTATCAACTCCCAAAACAGCATAAGCCTTTAACAAACTTATGCCAAGTCCTCACGTCCTGTGCCATCAGCTCAACATCTTTCCATGTTTTCCTCATCCCGTTTGTTTCTATTTCAAGATCTCTTCACCATGTGTCCTGCAGTCTCACTCTATCTTATCATGGGGATTCCAGAACAAGGACTGCCTTGTAATACTATCAACAGGTTTTCCCAATGCATGTCCTATCCTTGCAAGTGTTGTCTTCTCATCCCTGGTTTCACTGGCACTTGTCAGGTCCTTGTCATCAGTTCCACACTAGTGATCTTGCCATACCATTTAAGTCCTTCTATTCTAAGCAAGCACCCATTAGTGAAAGGCTGTAGCATTTGAGTGTAATATTCTCATTATTGTAATTTTAGTAGGCTTCCATGTCAACAAAGTGTAATCTTCTTAGTCTAAATTTAAGATCAGATCAGTCTTGAAGTGAAAAAAGCAATTAAATCATTTTGAACTGTTGATCTCTATGTCACATTTTACACTCCACGTTATCAGAATGGCACACAAACAAATTAAATGTATACATTCTTCTTTTTTTTTCTTCAGCTTCTTCAGTCTTTAAGCTCCCTTGCTGCCAACACAGTCCTTTTTCATTCCTCTCTACTCTTGACAGTTACTGCCTAGTTAACATTTGCCAACTCTTTCAGGCAGGCTTTTTTCTTTGCTATCCACCCATTTTCTGCCTGGATACTCCCTTGATAGTGTACGTTGAATGTGTTTAGTATTCAGTTTTCTTGATTTGTTTACCTTCCTTCTTTTGATGTGTTCCAGCCACTTCATTATGTCCTATCCCATGATGTTGACTACTCGCGGTGATCTGTTTAGGTAGTTCATTCCCTTATTCGTTGTTATTCTTCATTCATTGGCATTATTATTTTTTATTCAACTATAGATTCTTAAGAACTCTGTTCTCAAAATTTTCCATTTGTATTATATCTTGTCATGTTGTACTCCAAGTCTCTAAGCCAAGGATCAGCAACCAGTCTATCCTGATCTACCGGTAGATCCCAGTGGATGATTTGGTAGATCTTTAGGTGACTGCGGTGAAAGAAAGAAAGATTTTTAAACTAGAAAAAGTTTGGACTTGACCCTTCCTGCCAGGGTCAAAGGAATTTTTTCCGCATTCCCAATAAAAACTCGGGAGCTGGCTAGGAAAGCATACTCGTGAAACTGAATGAGATAGGAACACAAATTTTTCTTTATAAGCTTCATCATCCCACTCTCCCCATCCCAGCTGAAAATTACACACATGCACGCACACATATATATAAATCTTTAGAGGGCTCAGTTTTACTAAAGTAGATCCCAAAAGCTCCTGGGCTGCCGACCCCTGCCCTAAGCCATACAGGACTGTAGACATTATTTGTTTATACCAAGCTACTTTCATTCCATCTGACATATTACTCGCTGCCATACAAATAGGACTACTATTACTGCAGGCATGTCGTAAGAAGCGATTAATACAAGGTTATGCACAGTGCTGATAACCTCATCACTACAAACTGATACAGAAACCATCACTGCAAGAGTACATGCATGCTTTTGTGAAGACAAGGGAGCAGCTGTAGTGGCAGTTAAAAGGAAAATGATGATGTTTTGGTTTCCCTAATAGTGACTCTGTTTCCAATTGTTTACTCAGCACAACATTTCTTGCAAAATCCATGGTGATATCACGAGAAGAAAGAAGACATCAGATTAAGCTGGGAGAACAGGTCCTGGAGCAGGTTGACCACTTTAAATATCTCGGAGCTATTATAGACCGAAAGGGAGGCATCAAAGAAGAGTTGGCCACTCGAAAAGCAGCAGCTGGGAGACTTTTTCAGGCCATAAATCGAGGATTCCTCAGCAAGAGAGAGGTTGGTAAGAAAACGAAGATGGCTGTATACCGCTCCACCTATGTCCCAGTCTTGACATATGGATGCAAGTCATGGGCAATGACTACAACCCATAAAAGCCAGATCCAAACCTCAGAAATGAGGTAGCTGAGGAAGGTGGTTGAAGTAACAAGAAGAGACATGGTCCGCAACCAGACGATACGTCAAGGCCTAAAATCCCACCCCCTGCTGACCCAAGTAGAACAGTCCCAACTAAGATAGTTTGGCCATGTCTGCAGAATGGGAGAAGATCGGCTACCACGACAAGCATGGGAAACAAAGAGCCAGGGATCCAGACCCCCAGGACGACCCAGAGTCCGCTGGGAGGACAACATTAGACAATCTTTGAAGGATCGAAGACTAGAATGGAACCAGGCCAGGAGGAAGACAGCTCTCTCTTCCAAACCTCTACACCTCACGGTAGAAGGGGAACGACTAAGTAAGTAACATTTCTTGCACTTTTATCTGTAATTCCCACAACATGAGACTGAAATGTGTTTGTGATTCTCATCATTGGGGAAATCACTGAATAAAAATGGTAATGTCAATATATACAGCAATATTTGGAACAGAATAGTATAATCAAGTATTAGTTCCACAAGGACTTTCATGGAAAGAGATTCATAAGATGGGTTTGAGAAATGTTGACAGGATATGTCATAATGTTCAAAAGCTGCAAGGTAGGCAGCTGAATTAATTTATGGCTCTTATGTGAGCACTGCTGGTCAAGGGACTCAAGTGACTATGACCACACAAAAGAATTTAGGACATGGCTGCTAACAAACTAATTTATTCACGGTGAAAGATCTGGGATTGAGCTGCCGTGGTATACATCCCTTATTTTGCAAGGATATTAAATAATTCAGAGGGACATTGTAAAACTGGCTGGGAATAATTAATAGGAAAAAATAATGGAAAATGGTAACAAGTTTTATAAATTTCCCTTTCTTTGCGCTGACATTTCTTTCTTGCTCTGAATTTTAACTTGCTTACATAATGTCATTTTTTTCTCACATTCATGTTCTTTCTCACTTTATTTACACCTTTTTGTGTTTCTCATCTTTGTCTGCTCATTCATTATTAGTTTTTTAAAATTTGTTCAGTGTGTTCTTTGTCATTTTCTCATTGTCTATCTATATTTCTCATCTTCGTCTCATTTTTATGACAAATGCTATAACCTGTAGCATACCATATTTCTAGTTTAGCATCCCAGGACATTAAATGCTTATTTACTGCTTGCATGAAAATGTAACAGTTCCTGCCAATGCTCACTTCATTCAGTGAAAATAACGCTAACAAAACTGCCAAACAAACAGCAGTGAAGATTGTCTCACACGTATTTGTACTGAATATCTTTTCTTTATACTGATTTAATATAGGTAATTTTATGTCATTATCAAATTGGCCTTGCAGCAGCGGATGCTAGGAGTTTTCACCATCCTCAGGAGTTGTGTTATGACCTGAGCTGAGTTGTGACTGCTGCTGCTGCTTTCGCACAAGAATATTCAGCAGGACAATGACCTGGTCTAGTTTAAGGTCCATTCTGTTGATCTGTAGGTGACATTAAAAAAGTCAGTAAAGGAATGCACAATTAATTAACCATAAGTAAACACATATTATATAACACATCTAGGTTTTTTTCATAAAAACAAAAATACAGAGCAGTTTTGAGTTACGTGCTCTTATATTGTGCAGCGAGTGTCTGATTTGCAGAGTGATTTAGGGGACTATCCTCTCGCGGCCAAGATATTTACCATGCTGTAAATGGGCATCTGATTAACTTGAGTTCGTACAAGAAACGGAACGATGTCATCCAACCCCATCTCTTAATGCTTGATCTAGTATTGTGAAGCCTCTATTGCTTCACTCTCCTGCAGCAGAAATAAGTATCTACAACAAGACAATCTTTTATAAGGGCAGTAATAATCCATACATATCATAAGCCTTAAAAAGAAAAAATAACGTGCTTTACATTCAAGCATCCGATTGACAGAGTGGTTAGAGCGCTGGTCTCTCGCGGCAAAGGTGCCGGGTTCGGATCATGGTACCGAAACGCTCCAGTCTACCAAGCTGTAAATGGGTACCTGACTCTGCTCTTTGAGTTAGGGAAGGAAAAAGGCAGCAAGGAAGGGAACTGGTCACTCCACCTCTCAAATGCTGGAACTAGTATGGTGAAGTCTCTAACATTTCAATTCTCTATGGCAGTATCTGCTATGGGACTACCTTTACATTCATGGTGGGATTTAAAAAACATTTACAAAATTGTCTGCTAGTGCTTACTCAGGAAAACAAAAATATTGAAGAGGGTGATATTTATCGCAACAAATGGCACAAGTATCCACTAAATAGCAGATTATTACTCACAATATCCAGCTATATGGGCAAATCTGAGCAGTGCATTTGAGTATTTAAGTAGAAAAGGGTATTTTGTTAAAATCTACAATGTATATTTTTATATGGCTTCTTAAAAATAAAAAAATTAGGCATTGCTAGTTCAGGTGATAAGTAAGTAAGTAAATAAATAAATAAAGGTAATTAACAGGTACTCGTTGGACATAAAGGGTGGCACTAGACAACAGAAAAGAAAATATGATTGATAGGCTTACCGGGAATCGAACCAAGGACCAACCAGACGGCGCCATCGCCTTGCTGTGACAGTACATCGTGAATGGACGCTGAGCCAATTTTGCAACCCGGTAAGCCTATCAATCATATTTTCTTTTCTGTTGTCTAGTACCATCCTTTATGTCCAACGAGTACCTGTTAATTACCTTTATTTATTTATTTACTTATTTATTTACTATCCACAGGACCCAGGTTCCCTTCATTATTTATTTAACTAGTTCATGTGATAATCTAAGAGAATAAGGAACTTTTGGAAGGGCCAGGAAGTGCTAGTGTATGTAATTCTAAAAGGGCAAGAAAAATTAGTATTAGAAGTAAGCTATCAGTGGCAACAGGACAATTCTCAAGTAACTTCAGAGCAGAGGCTGAGGCCTTGAAAGCTGCAGCAGAGGTTATAATGACAGAGGAAAGCACAGAGAGACAAATTGCTTTCTTTACCGATGCACAGGGTGTAATTGCAGCGTAGAAAAGCCAAAATAATACAGACCTGGATGACCTCAGAATAGTGCTCCACAAACTACGTCAACGATTCAAAAGTGTTGTGATCCAATGGATCCCATCTCATTGTAACATCACCGGCAATGAAGAGGCTGACAGATTGGCAAAGGAAGGTGGAAATCTACCTCAGGCTGACGCAAGCGTAACTTTCGAGGAGGCAAAGAATTTTATCAGAATCAGATACATAAACAAACTTGTAGAGTATCCAGGTCACACACAAAATGATGCATACTACCATCTCAACAGAAGAGAACAAGTGGTAATCTTCAAACTCCGCTCTGACCACAACAGATTGAGATACCATCTATTCAACAAGCTAAAGATAGGAACTACCGAATAGTGTAACTGTGGCACTGATATAATGACTGCTGAACATTTGCTTCAAAGTTGCCCAACATATGCGGAACAGAGAAAGCGCATATGGCCGACACCAGTACCATTCGTGGAAAAGCTCTTAGGAGATTTAAACAATCTCAAACTGACTACTGCTTTCTTTGAAAACATTCAAGTGGACATCTTAGCGTGTAAGAAGATGAAGAAGAAGTAAGCATTGAAGTTTTGAAAAGATATGAAGCCGGTTATAGCACTCTCTCTCTCTCTCTCTCTCTCTCTCTCTCTCTCTCTCTCTCTCTCTCTCTCTCTCTCTCTCTCTCTCTCTCTCTCTCTCTCTCTCTCTCTCTCTCTCTCTCTCTCAAGGATGTAAGGACTTTGGCCTCACAAAAAGTCTGAAGAAAACAAATGTGCTAGGTCAGGATGTGGATGTTGAACCAGTTATTATTACCAATAACTATGAATTGGCAGTGATGCACCACTTCACATACCTGGGGTCTACCATCAACAACAAACTCTCTCTAAACACAGAAATTGACAGCTGCACTGGCAAAGCTGCAGTCATCTTTGCCCGTCTCACAACATGTGTTTGGGGAAACCCCAAACTCACTAGGAAACCAAATCTGCAGTGTATAATGCCTGCGTCACTAGTACACTTCTATATCGCAGTGAGACATGGACAACCTAGGCGAAGAAAGAAAGAAGGCTCATACCTTCCATCAAAGGTGTCTACACCACATCCTTGGTATTTCATGGAAGGACAAAGTGACAACTGTCGAAATGCTGGCCTTCAAAGCATGTATACATTGCTTGGACAAAGATGACAAAATAAAAAGTCGGGCGGCCGCAGCTGAGGTTCAAAGATGTGTGCAAGAGAGACATGAAGGTACTGGATATAAATCCAGCAAACTGGAAGGATGAAGCTGGCAATCATACAAAGTGGCGCTGCTCCCAATGGCACCACCTCAGGTAAGGTGAAAAGAAGCTCTCACAACAAGCAGAAGAGAAAAGAACACACCAAAAGGAACACCAGGAAATAAACCAGCTGAGGGCTATCACCTCAAGGTGCATTCCCATAGTCATTTATGACTGAAGGAGGGTTGGGCCTACTTGATATATCACTGGAGTGATACTGTGCTCATAGCTGTAATGAACGCTCGTTTTTGTACAATTCGTGATGGCATTTAAAAATACATAAATATATATAAATAAAAGCAAGACTGAAAGCTGGGATCTCCCTTTCTGACATGAAACAATGCATATAGTTCTAATATACTGTACTGTCACCATTTACCCTATATATAGCGTAGTGGTTAGTGCACTGGCTTCCTAGTTCGGTGGTCCATGGTTCGATTCCAGTTGAGGTGGAATTTTTAGACCGCACACGGCTCCGGGGTCGACCCAGCCTCAGAATTGGGTACCAGAGCAACCATGGGAAGGTTAAAGCGGCCAGCATGATGCTGACCACATCACCCCTAGTGTGCCGATAGTCAAGAAAATATGGGCCTAACTGTAACACCATATTCCTAATATGCCTCAATGGGGGTGTAACGGGTTCCTTTACCTCTTTACGTAAATGGTGACGACGGTGTTAATAACGTGGCTAGAAGACCAATATGGGAGAAGAAAAGAGGTACACACTTTCTCAAACATTATGTATAAATGCTTGTAATATTTTATTTAATTTTATATTATTTATGTGAATTATTAAAAAATAAATGTATCGTAACTCGGCTTGAAACAAGCTGAATCAATTGTCACGCAAATGACGACTGTACTTACAATCCGGAACACGACCACCCCCCGAAATGTTACTGTACTGCTATGTTATGTCTAGGGGTTATAATTAAATGGATTATATTGTTACGATGGTAATCTCCAAAAGAACGTTGCAATTCGTTCCGCACAAAATATGAGTATCTTAGAGTTACTTCTAAGGGATAATAGATTCCGATAACAGCTTACAACAAATTATTAGAAGTAATAAGTGAAGTTATTTAAAAAACAACAACAACAACAAACAAACAATAAATGGGTTGGCAACAAACCTGGTTTTCTATTCTTCCCACTCGAGAACACAATGTTAACCTTTCCCGGTCTCGAGTATTTCCATAATACGCTGGCTTTCCTATTGTCTGGTCGAGCCTGTTATAAATAAATGTTGAGGAATGGGAAACTAAGCCATGAGAAACTACAAAGGAAGTCAATATAAATAACCATAAAAATATGAAATTAAAGAATTATTAATTAAAACGTCGTCCAAGTGGAAGGGAGGTAAAAGGAATTTGCGCGACTTTATGAGTTTTTTCTAATTGTTGTGTTCGCAACAGACATGATAACGTATAAAACCTGCACACCGTCTCTCGACCTTTGACCTGAAAGTGAATGGATTTCCTTGACATTATATAAATAGACCCACCGGTAATCTCCAAAATCAGACATTAAGGCATTGATTCAATCAATCTATTCGGCAGCTCTACCACTGTGCGTAATAAGCTGTGTCATTTTTCATACGAAAGCTTTCCTAGCAACTTTGACCAGCGGAGCGACGTTGCTCTTCATGCCAATTAGTTTTTATACAGTCTGCGAGATTGTTTTGCATCTTTTAACAAAACGACTATGAGCAGCTGAGCGTAAAACAGTTTAGTAGCGGCCACTGCTGCTAGTTAAATCCATTGACAGGGCTGTGGTTGATATTTATTATTTTTCGGAAAATGGAGGGTTTATTTCAGATTGATCAAAAACAGAGTGTATTGTTTGTTGGCCTTGTATGTGTTGACCTTTTCAATGTTTTACCGGAATTTCCGACAGAAGACCAGGGGCACAGATGCCTTGACTGTTATTGGCAACGAGGAGGTAACGCATCAAATTCAGCATCTGTGTTTTCTTTACTTGGTGGCAACGCTGAGTTCTTTGGCACACTTTCCAACGACAGGGAGCTAGATTTCATTCAGCGTGATTTCCAGGAGAACAATATAAAGTTTGATAAATCTATCATTATTCCCAATACAACGTGTCCATTATCAGTTGTGATTATTAGTCAGGGGACCAGAACCAGAACAGTCCTGCACACAAACAAAAATTTACCTGAACTATCACTGGATCATTTCCAACAAAACGTTGATCTGAATTCGCACTCTATCCGGTGGATTCATTTTGAAGGCAGAGATAATGCATGTGAAATAGCAAAGATGTTGACCCACATATTTTTACATAATGATGACAGGAAAAGGAATGATAAATCATATAAACCTGTCCTTACCTCACTAGAAGCAGAGAAATTAAGATTAGCTCCTGGGTTAGAAAAGTACAAAATGTGGGAACTTCCAGATGTAATGTTTATTAGCAAAGATTTTGCCAAAAGCCAGGGTTACAAATCAATGGTTGAGGTTGTTTCTGGATATTTGCCGAAGCTTAAGAGGGGTGCTGTAGTCATTTGTGCATGGGGGGAAGATGGAGCTGCTGCAAATTCTGATGAAACAGGCATTGTGATATCACCGGCATTTCCCCCTGAAACTGTGATTGACACTTGTGGAGCAGGAGACACATTTATTGCAGCCTCGATCTATGCATTATCTCAGGGGCAGAGTCTTCTGGGTGCAATTACTTTTGGCTGCTCTGTTGCAGGTGCAAAGTGTGGAATGCAAGGATTCAAAGGTCTATCTAGCAGGCACAACATGATTAGCAAACCAGACTAACCTTTGGGGAATATACTCAAGATATACTTCATAGCTTGCAGATGTGATTGCTGCAGTGATATGCAGAACTATATGTTTATGGAAAAGTATTAATCTTTTCTATTTCCTTGATTTAGCAAAAAAAAAAGTAGTTGTCATGTATTACACGTTTATCATAAAAAAAAGGTCAAGGTAGTCCCATAGCAGATAACTGCTGTAGGGGAGTGAAGTGTTAGATACTTCACCATACTAGGTCCAGCATCGAGAGTTGGGGTGAGCAGTTCACTTCCTCGCTGCGTTTTCCTTCCCTAACTCTTCTTCTTCTTCTTTCACCCTCAGATGTCAACTTGAATAAGTTCAAAGAAAGCAACTGGTCAGCCTGAGGCTGTTGATATCTCCATAGATTTTCTCCAGGAATGGTACTGGTGATGGCCATATGCGTTTTCTCTGTTCCTCATATGTTGGGCACCTTTGAAGCAGGTGTTCGGCAGTCATTTTATCGGTGCACAGTCACACTTATCAGTAGTTCCTATCTTTAATTTGTTGAATAGAAGGTATTTCAATCTGTTATGACCTGTGCGAAGTCTGAAGATTAACACTTGTTCACTTCTGCTGAGCTGGTAATACGGATCATTTTGTGTGTGGCCTGGATGCTCTTCTTCCATATTGCCTGTACCTGCGCTTGATAAAACTCTTGGACTCCTCATAGGTTATATTTATGTCAAGTTGAGGAAGTTTTCCCCCTTCCTTTGCCAATCTGTCAGCCTCTTCATTTTCATGGATGTTGCAGTGAGAAGGGATCCTCTGTATCACAACTCTTTTGTACTGCTGACATAGTCTGTGAAGTGTTACTCTTAGGTCATCCAGTTCAGCATTACTTTGACATTTCAGTGTTGTAATCACTGACAGCACATCTGAGAAGATAGCTACTGGTCTGTCTGAGCTTTCTTCTGTCATTAGAATTTCTGATGCAGTTTTTAAGGCCTCTGCTCTGAAGTTACTTGAAAATTTATCTGTTGCGACTGATATTTTTTTGTGTGGCTTCTCTAACTCAAAGTCAGGTACCCCTTTACAGCTGGGTAGACTGGAGCATGTCGGTACCATGATTCAAACCCGGTACCTTCCGAGAGACCAGCGCTCTAACCACTCTGTCAATCGGACATTTATCATAGCATCAGTTAAAGATCATAACATCTTTTATTGAAATATCATAGTGGATATCACTGATATTACTCTTGTAACTGGGGTATCATGCCAGAAATATTTATTTGTCATGATCTTGTATGTTTATTAATCTGACAAGTTTAATTGGAGTTCATGTGTCACATATGTTTTTCATTATACATGTAGTAAAAATTTGAGAAGTTAGACCAGATAATGAAATGTTATGTTATTACTAGTTTCAGCCAAGCTCCTTGTACTACTCCGAGTTTGTATCGAGACAAAGAAGTAATAGGACCACAACTCCTACCAGGCATATTATAAGAGGCGACTAAGGTGAGGTTGTGCATGTGGCTGGGAGCCCACTATGTTAAACAGATTGCTTTGGTGCAGCCTCTTGCGAGGGGACTACTGCATTGGTAGCCCCTTGCAAAATAAGGAAGGAAGAAAGTTTCGGCCAACATTTTCTTTTAATAGCTTATAATAATTACATGACTGAGGGACAACAACAAAATTACAATAGCAAAATTCATGGCTTTGAAATTAAATTAAATAGTGAGAAACGACTATTGAAGCAAATAATGGGTATAGTAGTCCTGCACTTAATAGAGGAAGAAAAGTCCCAGGAAATGTACTTACTCATTTTCTTCCGTTTTTCTTTCTTTCTTCTTCTTCGATCCTTAGCCCCTGACTGACAAGTAACTATATATAAATTACTGTCCTAAATTCCTGACTGAAGGGGATATTATATATATATATATATATAGGCATACCTCGGAGATATTGCTGGTTCGGTTCCAGATCATCACAATAAAGCAAATATCGCAATAGAGTGGTCACACCCATTTTTTTGGACTCCCAGTGCAGTGCATATAAAAGCCTACACTCATGTTTACACTTGTCTATTAAGTGCACAATAGCGCTAGGTCTTAAAAAAAAAACGATGTACTGTAAAATTAAAAATACTTTATTGCTTAAAAAATGCTTATCTTCATTATCTGAGCCTTCAGCGAATCGTAATTATTTTGCTGGTGGAAAGCCAAAATCTATTGGAAGAAGAAGGCACGTTTTAATTAAATAAAAATGAATAATTTTTTTAAAAGTGCAATATCTGCGAAGCGCAATAAAGCGAGGTATATATATATATATATATATATATATATATATATATATATATATATATATATATATATGTATATATATATATATATATATATATATATATATATATATATATATATATATATATACATATATATATATACATATATATATATATATATATATATATATATATATATATACACATATATATATATATATATATATATATATATATATATATATATATATATATATATATATATATATGTGTGTATATATATATATATATATATATATATATATATATATATATATATATATATAGGCCCTATATTATATATAATGTACTTTTAAAATTTGATTTCAAAAGCGACTACAGTAATCTTCTTGAATGATTCGAATTTTTTTTTAAAGCATTTAGATTATTTCTAATTTTTTTGTTTTAAAAATTGTATTTCTACTTTTGTTCCTGACGAGTGGTCGAAACTCAAAAAAAACATCGGCCACTACCTATAAGCTTTTACATAATCAAATATGCGGATATACTTTTTCCATCAACACCGGTTAAGGGAAGCCACTCTAGTATTAAGTTTTCGCTTTATTAAAATGGCGACTGAATCGACGAAAATTGAATCAGTCGTCGGGGGCGAAAAACCCTCACTGATTAAAGTAGATGAAGGTTTAGCTTTGATATCACTGCTTCACGAGGCGTGCAAGTGTTCTCATCACCAGAGGCAATTGGATTTATTGACAAGATGCGTTTCTTACATAACATCGTGCGAAAAATCGAATGTGGAGTACCTGATGTCGCAAGGACAGTTTCGAGAGGCGTTGATGTGTGTAATTGATTTAGCAATTATACCAGCATTTAAAGCCAAGGAATACTTTTCATACGAGAAAGAAGACTTTCAGAGGTATCCAAAAATTACAGACCATGTGCTTTCTATAATTGATTATATATTGCAAGCTTCTACACACAGAAACGCGGGTTTGAATTCAAACAATATTAACATTGCAAAAAGCTATGGCGAGCATGATAGGGAACAAACACAGCTTATTCGGAACATCACATTCATACTTCCGAAGCTGTCATTATTAATAGGTGCACATACGAACTGCCCAATGTGGTCATCACCAAAATTAGAGGCTTTAAGCTTACAAATACTTAATAGGCTCTTATTTTATTTCTCACGTGAATGTCCAGATGATCTTTTTAGCATGCATATATATTCAGATGATTCATCAGCGGTGAAGGTTAGGGGCGGTCAGATGACATTACTTGAAGCAACTCTATCACTTTGTTGGAAACCACTGTCCAAAGATTTTTGGCATCAAAACCCATTTCTGTGCCATTCATTTTGTTGGTTAATATTACAGATGAAACTACCACATTTAAGTGACTATATAGAACAGATAATGTCAGTTGCACTCAATTTTCTGGAAGATCACCAAACTGTTAACAAGATTAGAGGCATCTCTTGTCTGCATCACCTAATTAAGAACACTTCAGCTGAAGAAATGCGCTGGCTTAATCGAGCTGAGGTTGTTTATGAAAAATTGAAGAATCAAATGTATTCAAAAGAAGCAGCAGTTGTTGAATGTCTTCTCCCATGTTTGTTTGATGTTCTCAAAGTTTTGGAATCTCCACCAGAATTAGATCGCCATCACTATGTTCTGAATTCATTGGTACAAGGCACAGAGGGAGAGAACCTTCTTGCTCTTCGTAAGATTTATGTTCGTAATCTCACAGTTCTGCTTGAGCAAGTTGGAATTTATAGTGTCTGCCACTTGAAAACATTAATTAAAATTGTTGGTAATTATTTAGAGATTGACGATGGATTCGGCAAAATGAGCTCTCGCCCAGACACACTGAAACTGCTAAATGTTATTATCAGGGTTGCATGGCCCAGAATTCGACACCACGCTGATGCAATTTTAAGACTGAGTCTAAACTTTATTGCTGACATAAACTGTGCAGATTTTCAGGGTGAGATTATTACCGATGTGCAGTCTGATTTGACTGCAGAAACAATTCAATGTTTAATCCTGTTGTCAGAGGTCTGTCCTGATGTTCTGCCTTGCATAAAGGCAGGATTAAGGGCAGGAATGGACAGTGTAAAGAGTGATAGTCACTTTTTTGACATTTTAAAGAAAGAGTTAGCAAAGACAGAAATATAACAAAATTTCTTAACAGTCAATACATGAAATACTGCATGCTGAATTGTATAATATCTTATGACTATTTTGAATGTGCACTTCTTGCATTTGATTTAACCTGTCTTTGGGGCTAGTGTGCGTTTTATTACTGTGTGCTTGTTGTGTTAATACTGATATTTGAAGGCATTTTTATGTTGGATGGATGAATGGATGTATATACTGTATTTATTTTTAATCTTTAAGCAAAATTTAAAGATGATGAATATAGTCTCAGCTTGCAGTGTTGATTTTAGTAGTTTTCTTCGCTTTCAGTACAGGAGAGTCATATAAGAGACTGATTATTATTACAAGTAAAAGACGCAATAAGAAGAACAACACAGTTAATAATTTGGTAATATTTTAAAACTAAAACTCCTTTCATTGTTTCTGCTATGTTTTGTCTTTTTTTGTGTCCTTTTTTATTTCTCTCCAGGTCTCTTCTCCTTGAATTTTTGGTTTCCCTCTACCTCTCTTTCACTAGAGATTCCAGAACAAGGACTGCCTTGTAATGCTATCAACAGGTTTCACTATGTGTGTGTTTTGTCGCTTCTTCTTCTTGTCTCTTGTTCCACTGATAGTTGTCTGGTTCTTGTCACCTGTTCCACTTTAGAGATCTTGTCATACCATTTCATTCTTTCAATTCTATGCAAGCATGCATTTAAAACTTCTTGGTTGCCATTTTTGTTCTCTATGTTTCAGAGTAATACATGGACTGCCTTGACATTAGAGCTGAAGATTCTGAGTTTGTTTGGTGTTATTTAAAAAAAAAAATATGTTTGCGAGTGCAGTGAAAGGCCCTCTTGCCTTTTTCTTATATCACTGTCTGTTCCTCCAATTTTGTGTAGCTGCCATGATTTCACATCTTGCCAGGGTGTTTCATCAGATGTAGTCCTGCTATCATGTGTTGCATTTATTCTTGTAATCTTTGTCTTTTCCTTGTGTATTTTCAGACCCAATAGCTGTGACCTCCCATCAGGTATTTTCATTTTAAATTATATATATACTGAGCCTGAATGGGGTGGAGCGGGATGGTGTGAGGCTCAGAGGGCATAACAAGAACTTGTGTTCAGTTACCAATTTTATGAACACTGGGTAAATTCAGTTTGTAGAACCAGTTATATGTATGTTATATGATATTGGGTCAATCCACTTTAGGCAAAAATTTCAAATTTATTGCATATTTGAAGCAAAGAAATTGACATATATTTTAATTGCAGAGTTCATTTGAGAGGACTGCTTTAAGTCTTTTAGAATTTGTGAAGTACAATGTTGGACTGGCTGCTGATGTCGCTGCACATTAATCACATTACACAAGTGTCACATTATTGTACATTTATTTTATGACTTTGCTGCTGATATGTAGAGAACCATTCCACTAGTGCTGTAATTTTTAGAATACAGGCATTTTATTTTTCTGAAGGACGCTAGGTTTCAGAATCTGCTTATAAATGGTTCAAATTATTTATATTGAATACTCTAAAATAAAATGTTCATGTTTTGAATGTGATGTAAGCTTACTACTTTTGTTCATGATCACTTATTACCCTTTATCTCCCTGTGAAGTGAAGCACAGGCCTTCAATTAGTTCACATTCTTTCCCATCCACTCAAGTTCCACTCCATGTCTTCTTTATCCTTCTTTTGAGTCTGTCTCCAATTTTCTTTACCACGTGTTTCATGTTTCTCACTTTCATTTTCCTTGGGGATTGCAGAACAAGGAGTGCCTTGTAAAGCTGTCAGCTGGTTTCCTCACTGTGTGTCCTAGAAAACACTGGTGTCTTTTTCTCACCTCTTGTTCTTCTAGTATTTGTTTGGTTCTTTCCACTGATTCTACCGTAGTGATTGTGTTGTCATACAATTTTATTCCTTCGCAAGCACTATCTATGAAAATCTATAATCTCTTGGTTGTCATTTTTGTTCTTTTCCATTTTTAGATACATACAGGAAGACTGCCTAACATAAGAGTAGAACATTCTTAATTTTGTATTTGACTTGTTGTCTTTTTATTTCCATATACTTTTCAACACAAGGAAAGCTCCTCTTGCCTTCTTTATTCATGTTTTTGATATTACTCTTTGCTCTTTTTTTTTTTGTTAGTATGTGTTTCTGTTAAGATATATGTAATGAGTTCCTATCTTATAAGGAAGTTGCCTCGCAGTCTGACCTCTGACCATAATTTGCTGGATTTATTATCTGATCTTCTTTGTGAATTTTCAGACTCAGCTGCTGTGACTTCTTTTTCAGTATTCTCATTTTGTCTTCCATCTGGTTTGGTCTGAACGCATCACGATTCTGGGCAAGTCGACCTGCATCAGCCAAAGACAAGTTCAGACTCTCTGTGATGTCCTGGGTTCACCGTCGTCTAGGTCGACCCCTTCCCCCTTTTCCAGGGACCATGTCTTCCATCACTGTTTTTTCCAGACTATTATGTCTTTTTATATGACCGAAAAGTTTCAGCTTCCTTATTGCGATGGTATTTAGGAGCCAATGTTCCTGTACGTTTAGTGAGTGCAGTACTTCTCTGTTGGTCTTTTTTTCTGTCCAGGGTATTCTCAACATCCTTCTGTAGCATTTCATTTCGAATGATGTAATCTTTTTTGCAACTGTTTTATTGAGTGTCCAAGTCTCGCAGCCGTATGTTGCTACTGGGAATATGCATGCTCTGATCAGTTGTAACTTTGTTTCTTTGCTTGTGCCTTGCCATAGGTTTTTCATCTGTATTAGTTTATGTGAAGCAGTTGCAAGTCTTCTTTTAATTTCTACTGCACAGTCGCCAGAGCTGTTGATGATTGATCCTAAGTATTTGAATTCATTAACACTTTCCAGTTCTTCGTTATCAATTTCAATTTCTGGTTTGGTCTTTACTTTGTCTGTTGTCAATACTTTGGTCTTCTTGGTGTTTAGGTATAGATTCTGGGCCTCGCTGTGTTAGGGCTGTGTGTGTGTGCAAAATTTACATCAAGATGTTGTGTCAGAGTGTGTTAATTCCATTTCTGATGGTTGTTTTTTTCATAAACCAATCTATAGCCAGGAAGAGGAGAAATTGTGACAGAAAGTATCCCTGTTGTAATACAGTTCTTATCTCAAAAGGTTCCCTAAGTTGTCCTTAAGAACTATGCATTTCATGGCAGTATAAGTTTTCCTTATTAAGTTAATGGACTTATGGGGGACTCTTTAGCAGCTTATCTTTTTCCAAAGCGGTTCTCTGTCTAAGCTAAGACCTTTTCATAGTCAAAATGTAAAGTGGTGAATTCGTTTCTAGACTGTTCTACAGCTGTGAGCGAAATGGCTGTGTGGTCTGTACAGGGTCTTGTCTCAGTTGTCTGTGTCTGCTGCCTCTTTTAGTCCTTCAAGGATGATCCTGTTAAAGTTTCCCCATGATTCACATTGTAACGTTATTGCTACGTAATTTGAACACTTGCAGATCTCTCTACTTTGACAACTTTACTAGATATCTTTCCTTCCAGTCTGGTGGTATTTTTTTCATCTCTGAGTTTACCAAGTAATTTGTATTTCTGTGTAGAGATGTCTATTTCTGCTTTGATGGCCTCTACTGGGCCAGCAGCTTTCCCATCTCTTAGACGTTTAATGGTTTTATTTCTTCCATATTTGATATTTCACATTATCTTACAACTGTCCGGGCGATATTGTGGAGCCAGTCTATTTAAAATTTCTAAAAATTGTATGTCCATCTCTTCAATTGTTCCTTAATAATATTTCTTAACAGTTTCCATTCATATTTCCTTTAACTGCATCTTTCTCTTCTTCTCTTGTCATTTTCTCAAATCTATTCTGATACTGTTATTACTTCTTTGTTTCTGTGTATGCTCCCGACTCTGAACTTCTGCTTTTGCTTATGTTTAATTCTGCTTTTCCATTTTTTATTTGTTATGTTTTATTGACTGTTTCTGCTGATATCCATGCTTTGTTCTGGCATACTTTTTTCCAAGAACTTCTCAACATTTCTTACCTCATATATTTATCTGTTGCCAGTGCTCTTCTGTTATTTTTTTCGTCTTTTAGTTGCTGAAGCACTTGGGACTTATTGAATATTGTGACATTGAATCTTTCTTTTGTTTCCTAATTTCTAAGAAATCCCACATTAAACTGCTGTTTTCAATAATGTGTTGCCATGTATCTTCTGGCCCTGTGCAGTTCCCAGGGGTCTTTAAAGAGACAAAGAAAGAATAAGCTTACAGCACCCTCATGCATGTCGAACATGGCAACTAATGTGAGGTTGTGCATAGGGCTGGCAACCTAATCAAGTACAGCAAATTGTGACGGAAACCACCGCTACAAGGGTATGTGAATGCCTGGTGCAGGCTTCCTGTGGGACTAACTACAATGGTGGCTCCATGATCCATAAAGAGTACAAAGGAAAGTGATGTTAGAGAATATGGTGAACTGTTTACTTGAAATATAATGTACCTGTTGTTAAATGAATGTGTATGTTAAACTGATGTAGTTCTATTTTCTTTTTATGGAATAATGTAATAATATGCAGAATTAAAGAGAATTCTATTTTCAAATAACAGATAATTTTTTTTTTTAAAATTATGCAACTTGGGCATGCTTTTATCATGTGTGAGTAACTTATGTATTATTCCTGTCCTTCATTGAATTTAGTTTATCATGTTGCATAAAAGGTTAACTGCATTATGTACTTCCAACATTTCCTTTCTTTTGTCTTGATGGCACACTAGTAGACTATCTGTTATGTCATGCGATGCTTCCTGCACACTCACAGATACCAACCTCTTACCTATCTGCCGTAAACCTTTCTCTCTGTATTTTTCAGTTGATGTCCTAAATATTTTGCTTTTCTAACATTGAACACTTTTATTATTTCTCTGTTCCTACTTAGTTTTTCCAGAAACTATTTCTTTACTTGTGCACCGAGCGCTTCTGTATATCCACATTTCCAGGAGCCTCAGTACTTTCTTTTGTACTTGTTTAGCGTCATTTTTCTGCACCACACAATATGTAATACACAACAAGTGATGACTATTCATTTTTAATGTTTATTGTTAGTTTCTGTCTCTGTTGTTTGTTACGATTTAATATCTATCTCCTGTCGTAAGCACATTAGCTACAATGCCAGATGGGAATATTGCTTCAGCTTTGAGAGATGACAACTTCCTGAGACTGTGTTTCTAAGTATTTATAACCATATTAAGAATCTCTGAGATGTAAAACATCATCATTTTAGAGCTAACTGAACTTGTAAAAATCTTCTAACATTTAGTTTCAGGGAAGTGATGCTGTCATTATTAGTATATATCATTATCATTTGTGCTCCATATGGCGGTTTCTATGGTAATTTGTTTTATTACATGATGAGGTTTGCCAGCCCCATGCACAGCTTAACATTAGTGACCTTGTGTGACACAGCTTAACATTAGTGACCTTGTGTGACACAGCTTAACATTAGTGACCTTGTGTGACACAGCTTAACATTAGTGACCTTGTGTGACACAGCTTAACATTAGTGACCTTGTGTGACACAGCTTAACATTAGTGACCTTGTGTGACACAGCTTAACATTAGTGACCTTGTGTGACACAGCTTAACATTAGTGACCTTGTGTGACATGCCTGAGGATGTAATAGTCCTATTCATTCTTTTGTCTCCCCAGAGAACCCCCCCCCCCCCCCCCTCCCAAACTACAAGGGGCATTTGTATGTGAGATGGAGATTTACCGTAATTATCCAAATGCATTAACAGAGATAGAGTTTTAAATTTTGAAGTCTTGTGTAGGGTGAAAATGGGTCTTTTCGAGCCAGCTTTTATAGTGTTGGGAGGGCAGCAATATTAGAAATGAAGAGCAGAAGAAAAAAAAGTGTTACAGTCGATATAAAGTGTGTAACTTTTTTTTTTTCTCTTTTCTAAAAGAGGAAAATAATCATTTTATAAATCCATCCCATGTGCCATGTCTTGTTTTAGTGGGGTGATTTGCATGCATCGTTGATCCCATGAGCTATATTTGGGATATAGGGGGGATCCCAGAGCTCCTGGCTGATCTAGCCAAGCTGAGCAGGCTGTTGGGGGCATGGCCAAAGCTGGTAGTCCTACTGCCTTGTGGGTTGGCCAGGAACAGCCAAAGACTCAGAAACGCAGAAAGTGAAAAAAAAAGTTCTTGCTGTAATTGGATGTCATCTTTTCCTTATTTTTGCCCTGTTTGGAGCATGGATCCACCACTCAGGGGAAATTAGTTGTAGCGGTCAGATGCTGGCAGAGACCTGGTCATTCTAAAATGTTTCTGTCTCATCAGCCACATCGTGCTTCTTAGTGGTGAATGAGGAAGTGGCAGTGTTAAGGGACATTTAAAAAACATAGATTTTAACAGTACACAGTTGACAGACTATTTTTGTGTCTCCTACTTTGACAGTACTTCTTTTCTTCTTCTTCTATGGTCCTTGGGCAATGACTGACAAAGCAGTCAGTGACCATCTTGCAGGGCAGCAACAAACTGTCTCAAATCTGCTCGGTCGGTGGCCATCATTTGTCTGGTGCCCTTGCTCTGGTTCATGCTTTGTATCTCTGCTTCCACAGTTCTCCACCAGGTGGCTTTTGGCCTGCCTCACTTTCGCTTTCTTTCTGGCATCAATAGCATGGCAGTTTTGATGATGGTGTCAGGGTCCCTTCTGAGGATGTGGCCAACCCAATTCCAGCATCTGCCCGCTATGATGGTGCGCATGTCTTCTTGGTGGCTCAGAGTTAGCAGTTCTTAGTTGGTGATGGTGTTCGACCAGAAAATTTGAAGAATATTTCTTAGGAAGGTTGTGTGGAAAGAGGACAGTTTTGGAAATGTCATTGACTGTTACTCTTTAGCAATCTGCACTGTACTGAAATTACGCAGCTGTCGTATATTTTTTAGTTTTTGTACTGTACTGGGAAGATTTCCAGATGTTTAGATTTGTGAAGGCTATTCTGGCTTTACTCATTGGTTACTAATCTTTAACAGTACACTGTGACTATTTGTTGTTGTGTATCTCTACTTTAACAGTACACTTTGACAATTTTTATGTCTCTTGCTTTAACACTATTTTCGTGTTTCTTTCACAGTACACTGTAACAGACAATTTTTACGTCCATCGATTAACGTTTTCTTTCTACTTATAGCGCTGTTGTTCTCCTGCTGGCTTATTATTATGTGTCTCTTTAACAGTACACTGTGACATACTGTGTTTGTATTTCATTTTGTTAACAGTACACGGTGACAGACTATTTTTGTGTTTCCTGTTTTAACAGAACACTGTGACATACTGTGTGTGTATTTCATTTTTTTTTTTTAACAGCACACTGTGACATACTAGTTTTGTGTTTCTTGCTTTAACAATACGCTGTGACACTCTTTATCTCCTGCTGTAGTACACTGTGGCGGACTATTTTTGTGACTCTTGCTTTAACAGTACACCGTGGCACTATTTTTGTGTCTCTTTAGCAGTACACCGTGGCAGACAGTTTTTATGTCCATCTCTTAATGCTTTCTTTCTGCTTATAACGCTGCTGTCCTTTTGCTGGTGTCCTTCTGTTTATAAATATAATGACGGAGTTTATATAACACTTGATCACTCTCATCCTGCTTCGTATTTCTTTAACCTCGTGTTACTGGAACACGAAAGTGGAGCTAAAAATACTAACACCGTAACGTACCATGCCATTGCCACTCGAAAAAAAGAGTCTAAATGTAGGCTGCTGACACTACTTTTTTCTTCAAGGAAAATAAACAGATTTGGCACCTGGAATATTCGTGCCTTGAACGAACAAGGGAAAACTGCACAAGTGGCAGCAGCTATTGGCACCAGTTAAAAGAGATATAATTCGGTGGAATCTGGCTAACCAGCTTGACGATCTAGATGTTGCCGACTACCTTGCTCTTCTGAAATAGGTCCAATATAAAAATCAGAATTTTCAATTAAAATGTCACGTCAGTCCTATTGTATAGCTGTGAAACATGGAGAACAAAAAACAAATAAAAAGGTACGGGCTTTCATAAATGGGTGCTTGCGCAGAATTGAAATGATATGAAAAGGTCACCAGTGTGGAACTGATGACAAGGACCAGTGGTGGATCTACATTTTGGGGCCCCTGAAACTTGAACTCTTAGAAGGACCCCTTTTATTAAAAAAATAAAAGTTGGGGGATGTGAAAGAATCGTATTGGACTTGGGGGCCCTGAAACTCAAGCTTCATTAACTTCCTAGTAGATCCGATATGTGACAAGTGCAAGCGGAACACGAAAGGAAGGCGATGGATAGGACACGTACTGAGGACATCGGCTGATAGCATTACCAGGCAGTCCTTGTTCTGGAAACCCTAGGGTAAGAGAAGGAGGAGGTGATTGACAAACACAGGAAAAGGAGAACTTGATGGATGCAATAATCAGGGCCGTCTTAACAGCATTGTAGGCCATGGGCAAAGCAATGCACTGGGTCCCTACCAGCCCTACCCACCCACGGGAATAAAAATGATGTCTTATGAACAATATGGCAGCATCCCAGCATGGGGCCCCTAGAATCGTGGGGCCCCTGGGCACTACCCACTGTGCCCATGCCTTAAGACCGCACTGGCAATAATGAAAGAGAAAAAGATGACATGGAAGAACGGACTTCACGTGAATGTTTTGAAGGCCTTAACCCTTTATGGAGCTGAAGGTAATGAATGAATTACGGCAGACATTTGACGATGCAACACCACTTGGCCTTGAAAGAGAAAAAAACAACAACTCTCAACCTGTCAAAAACATAAACGCAAAATATAGTTTTGATGGAGGTTGGTTTTGGTTCTTACCGTCTCTGTAGCTCCTTAATCCTAACCATCATATTGAGATGGCCTTGTGAATACTGCTCAATCACATCTCTTACGTCATATGGTTTACGAGCTTGCTGTCGAAGAAATGCACGCGGTGAAAATTTTTGACTGCACGTAACACAATTGATAATGATAAGGGTAATTTCCTAATGCTCGTGCTTTTTTGCTCCGCAAAGAATATGTTTAGTTATGTGTTGTTTCGTAGCATTTACAGTTAGGATTAGGGTTAACCTTAACCCCAACCCTAATTCTAACCCGAAACAACACATAACTACACATATTCTGTGCAGAACAAATGCTTTGAAACCACACATAACTACACATATTCTGTGCGGAGCAAAAAAGCATGAGTATTAGGAAATTACCATGATAGGAATATATATATATATATATATATATATATATATATATATATATATATATATATATATATATATATATATATATATATATATATATATATATATATATTCTTTGATCCTTAGCCGCCGACCGTCAAAGCAGTCAGTGGCCATCACGCCTAGTGGCGTCTTGTAGGGCAACAACAAATTGTTTCCACTTTGCTCGGTCGGTGGCCATCTTTCGTACAGTGCCCCAACTCTGTTTCATTCTTTGCATCTCAGCCTCCACAGTCCTCCGCCAGGTTGTTTTTGGTCGGCCTCTCTTTCGTTTTCCTTCAGGGGTCCAAAGCATAGATGTTCTTATGATGGCATCGGGGTCTCTTCTGAGGACATGGCCAACCCAGCTCCAGCGTCTGCCAGCTATGATGGTGTGCATGTCCTCTTGCTTGCTCCGAGTAAGCAGATCTTGGTTGGTGATGGTATTCGGCCAAAAGATTCAGTGAATTTTTCTTAGGCATGTTGTGTGAAAAGAAGACAATTTCGACATTTCCTTCTCTGTAACTCTCCAGCATTCTGCACCATAGAGAAGCACAGAAAGCACACAGCTCTGATATAATCTTAATTTTGTGCTCGTGCTGTATTGAGAGGACTTCCAGATGTTGTTTATGCTAAAAAAGGCTGTTCTTGCCTTATTCATTCTGATGTTGATGTCTTTGCCTGCCCGGCCGTCTGGTGTTACTATGCATCCTAGGTATGTGAAGGTGTCTGTCTGTACCAGTTGCTGATTCCTTACTGATATGAGCTCAGGGTTGCTCACATTGATCGTCATGACCTCTGACTTCCTTAAATTGATGTTCAAGCCCACCTGCTGGATATATATATATATATATATATATATATATATATATATATATATATATATATATATATATATATATATATATATATATATATATATATCTGCAGTTCGATCGCATCTTACGCGGAGTTAACTTAACGCGGTTTGAGCTTTACGCAGTTGGTTGGCCACGGGAGTAAAATTATAAAAAGCTTTCAGTGTAAATTATTATAATTATTTACAGGAATGTTTTATAAATACATAAAAGATTAAGATAACTCTATTGAAGACAATAAAATGTAAAATAAAGAGAATATACAGAATTAATAATAATGAAGATGAAAAACACTGTATTTGGTGACTAAGCAAAAGCAGTGGCGTCACAAGGGGGGTGCGGACCGCACCGGGTGACACCATCAGAGGGGGTGACACCAAAATGACTGTCTATAAAATTTGTGTGCAGTGTTTCAGCAGAAATTTATTGTTTTTTTTTTTTATAAAAATATCCCTGTAGTTAGTTATAACTACAAAAACATTTTTCGTAAACCCAGCTAACTGTTTTTACTTCGAATTCTATTGTTTTCTGATCGAATTTTCAGTTTAACCACATGAAAGTATGTAAATGTAAATACATTTAGGCTGTGCGTATGATATTGTAATTTTAATTTTGCTAATTGTTTATGTCAAACCTCAGAAATGAGGTATCTGAGGAAGGTGGTTGAAGTAACAAGAAGAGACATGGTCCGCAACCAGACGATACGTCAAGGCCTAAAATCCCACCCGCTGCAGACCCAAATAGAACAGTCCCAACTAAGATGGTTTGGCCATGTCTGCAGAATGGGAGAAGATCGGCTACCACGACAAGCATGGGAAACAAAAAGCCAGGGATCCAGACCTCCAGGACGACCCAGAGTCCGCTGGGAGGACAATATTAGACAATCTTTGAAGGACCGAGGACTAGAATGGAACCAGGCCAGGAAGAAGACAGCTGATAGAATAGTCTGGCGCTCTCTCTTTCAAACCTCTACACCTCACGGTAGAAGGGGAACGACTAAGTAAGTTTATGTCACTACTATTGCCATTACATTCAATGATATACGGGAATTACATCCTTATTATCCCAATTACATCCATTTACAAATAACATTAGTACAAAAAAACATTACTAAGGATTTTGTATGGTCTGGTACGGGAGGAGGTCCATGGGGTGACACTAGTGCCCCTAGATCTATAGAGAGTTACGCCAACTATGTCAGAATCGAAAACGAGGCTGAACGACGTAGACGCCATTTTCGGCTGGACAATAACAGGGCTAGTAGCGAGAATAAGCATCGAGTAAGATTTTTTTTTTTTTAAATTAATGAAAATAAATATCCCGTTCAACCTCTGATGTGTTATAATTAGGATATTTATTGTTTTCAATTCAAAATAATATGAACAACTGCCGATAAGAGAAAGTGGCATCACATCTGTCAAATCATTGTAAATAGGGACAATCACAATTATGCTTTTACGTTAAATAAATAAACAAAAACAAAAAAAAAATAAAGAAGAAACTCTGAACAAGAATAATATTAAAATGGAGGGGTGTAAAGATCTGGTGGTTACAGTTATATAACTGACTTTAACAGATATTTAATTGACTTTCGCCTATTAAAAGTCATATGTATTGTAAGAACATCATCAGACCTTCACATTCCCAGCCACTATATATTAACATTTGTTCGTATTAAATATTGTTTGACTATATTATGCAGTTCCCTAGGACTGTCTATTCTTAAAACCTCTTCTATATTTATGTAATTGTAATATATAAAATTATAAAAAATTATATAATACGAGGGGCGTTCAGAAAGTAATACACCACATCGTTTTTCTCAGGAGCTGTTTATTCAAAAAGCATGAAATTTATACACAATATACATGGATATGTCATGTAAACATCGGTATTATTCAACATAATCCCCATCAACTTGTATGGCTTTATGCCACCGCGAAACAAGTGCATGTATTCCTAGCCCGTACCAGATTTTGTCTTGATCATGTAGCCATTTCTTCGTTGCATGAATCACTCCATCATCTTCAAACCTTGTCCCACGGAGTGCATCTTTAAGTGGACCAAATAGATGAAAATCAGAGGGTGCCAAATCGGGACTATAGGGTGGATGGGGTAGTACAGTCCAACCCAATTTGGTGATTGCTTCCCGTGTTGCCAGACTTGTGTGAGGGCGCGCATTGTCGTGAAGGAGAAGCAGGTCTGCTGGATTCTTGTGCGGCCGAACTCTGCAAAAACGTTGATTGAGGTTTTTCAATGTCTTAATGTAAGCTTGCGAATTGATTGTCTCTCCTCTTGGCATAACGTCCACAAGAATCACACCTTCAATGTCCCAAAAGACGGTGATCATGGCCTTTCCAGCTGAAGGAATTGTCTTGAATTTCTTTCTTCTTGGTGATTGCGGATGATGCCACTCCATTGACTGTCTTTTTGTCTCAGGTTCAAAATGATGTGCCCAGGTTTCGTCACCTGTAACGATCTTAGCCAAAAAGTTCTCTCCATCAGCATTGAAACGCTCCAACAATTCAGAAGAAATTGCTTTCCTTTGCAATCGGTGGTCATTTGTGAGGCTTCGAGGAACCCATCTTGCGCAAACCTTAGAAAATCCGAGAGTTTTTATAACTGCATTTGCACTACCAATGCTGACTGACAGCTGTAAGGCCAATTGTTGAGTAGTGATTCGCCTATCAGTAAGAATAATGCCCTCAGCGCATTTCAACATTTCTGCGTTGGTGGCTGTGGCAGGACGTCCACAGCGCGGCCGATCAAGCAGCTCCGTATCTCCACTTCCTGATTCTTTGATTCTCTGAACCCAGCAACTGACTGTACTCCTGTCGACTGCAAAACTTCCATACACATCACATAGACGCTTGTGAATGTTCACAACAGTTTCCTTCTCTGCAACGAGAAATTCTATCACAATTCGCTGTTTATAACGCAAGTTGCTAACACGCTCCATTTCAACGGTTTAGGGCAGCCGTATTATTTGACCGGTTGTAGTGCAATTTGGTGTAACCAATTGGCACATGCTATATTTGAAGTGTGCAAAATTTCATGCTTCTATCTTTATTATTAGCTGAGAAAAACGATGTGGTGCATTACTTTCTGAACGCCCCTCGTATAATGAAATTTTATATTTGTCTCTATTTTGGCTTCCTTATCTTCTATGTTTTGTTTAATCTTTTCAGTAAGTGAGTAGTGTATGATCTCATATATATATATATATATATATATATATATATATATATATATATATATATATATATATATATATATATATATAATATATATATATATATATATATATATATATATATAAAACCGCGGAGCGGTAAATCAGATTAACATCTACACATAAAATCAATCTAAATATCCTAGTGTTTTTGGTTGTGGATGACTACTACTTTGTGCTGATACGCGAATGTAGTTAAGTTGTGTGACGATCAGGCAACAGGAACACAAACAAGGCACGTCAACCAATGCCAGTGCCAAATTAAGCACACTGGAACTCCTGGGTTACTTAACACACACGGTTTATTTAACAATAAACTTGGACGTACGTTGAGACGGACAGATTACACATCCTCTGTCATTTGACAGTTAGCAGGGTAATAAACATGCAGCAATGTTAATATATATCATTGTTCTTCTTCTTCTTCCTCGTTTGTCCTGAAAAGGACGGTGGTTGCGTTGTGTCTGTTTACGCCGTAGCTGTGATATCTGCACCTTTCGGTCGACACATCCGACTTCAGCACATCATTTTTTAGGGACCGGGTTTGCCTTCCCATTTCGATCCGTACTCGCTCAGCCAGACTGCACTGCTGCAGACTGTTTCCAGGACCACCACGTGGAGGTCTTGACCAGCTCTGGTTCGCTGGTCCTGATGCAAGCAGTCAAGCTATGGGTCGCTGACGGCATTCACTATTGCTGCATCTTTGGGTCCCATATCATTGTTCAGAACTGTAGTCTCATGACAGTCATATTAATAAACATACGACAGGACATTGTAAATACAGCATCAATGTTCATGGATGATCAGGCAAACTTGGATTTTGAGCTGAAACGACTTATAATTATATAACGGCTGACCTCTCAAGGACAGACGTACATCTTATGGTCATGAGGTATGCAATTCATCAAAGAAAGTCCCATCTTCAAATTGGCCTCATCAACAATATAAATATAGGATATCCGACCATTGTAATTGAGTCATCATAGTAATCAGTGCACTTTAAATCCTAAGTCCACAATTTGATTGACCTCTCAACATCTTGCCGTAATTCCGTAGGACGGCGAATAAATATATTTTATCTTTTGTATTTATTTTAGTAATACAGTTCTCTCAAGCGGCACATACTTGAAAGAATAACAGGCTGGATCCACAACTTCCCTTTATCTTGAATCCATTTCAGTGCATCCTAACTGAGTGTACTGACTAGATACATTATGACGAAAAATCGTCATATACATTTATATTCATTTGATTCAAAACTTACTGTGAAAATCTCACGGCTATAGCTTCCACTTGGAAGGCCGTATCCAATAGAAATCAACAGAAGTTTACCCCCAATCTGGGGCTCGAACGAACAGACCAACGTCTGACTTCTAAACTAGCCATTACATCTCTCTCTGAGGTCACTACGTCCTCTAGTGTATAGCAACAAAACGCAGAAATACTTACGCACAAATATGTGCGCTTCCGTGCGCGATGAATTCAGATAATAAATATATTCTTACCACATATGTTGATGCGTACCCTCTTAACAGAAGTCAGACTCATGTCTACTTTACTACTGTTAAGGACCCAAAAAGGACGCAAGTTATATATATATATATATATATATATATATATATATATATGTAACTATATATATATATAACTATATATATATATATATATATATATATATATATATATATATATATATATATATATATATATATATATATATATATATTTTTTTTTTTTTTTTTTTCGTACGCCCGCTAATACTCGAGGCGAAATCTCAGGTTATTATTTATGTCTAACCTGACATTGATTTTACGTGAGTATCCCTTTATTTCTTGTACAGAGACAGGTGTCCCTCGCCATTCAGGCAAATACTCACCGATTTCGGAGGTACCCATTGCAGCTGGGTCGGCTCAGGAGCCGCCAGTCCCTGGTCGACGACACTCCTTCAAATGTCCTCGCCAGGTCTCGAGTTAATCCAGTCCAAATCCCGGTCGACGAAAAATCCTCAAATGCCGTCGCCCGGGTTTGATCCTGTATCACCCGGTCGCCAGAGCGGTGTTGTAACCACTACGCTAGCGCGGCTCCCATATATATATATATATATATATAAATTATATAATAAAACTATAATAAAATTGTAATTAATTTTTATTACATTATTTTATAAGGTAGTATGTTGTGCTAAGTGTTGCAATTCGTACGGAATATTTGTTGCTAAATAGTGAAATTCAAACGGAATTTAAAATTCAACGGAGTATGTGTTAAAAATTCACGCTACTGATTCTATTCAATAAAACGGTAAGTAAATTAGTTTTCTTCTTTTTGTTTTGTTAGTTGAAATACAAAGAATAGTACAAATATGTGCTACTGTATTTGGATCTAATTTTATTTCAAATTATTAGTTAACCTAAACGAAAATGCATATTAGGTCAGAAACTCGCGATTGTGTCCATTTTCCTGCTATTCGGGTACAGCCGAAAATGGCGGCCAAATTTTAGTTGGCGTAACTCTTATATGATAAAGGGGCACTAGGTGACACCAACCCTAGTGACGCCACAGAGCGAAAGTAACTTTTATGTATTCAGTTTTGAATGCATGCCCTGCGCACGTTGTCAAAAATGGTATTACATTGTTACGCGGAGTGGTGGAAGAAATATGCGACATTATCCGAAGCTTACGGGAAATCGCGTGTGGGCGTTTATGTGTATCAATTGTTTTATAAATTTATTTAGTGGATCTTAGTTTTGTGTTTTACTTTTCTATTTTGCCATTACCGGCCCTCTTTCGAGTAGGCAGTGTAACAAAAAGGTTCATTTTCAACGAAGTAATCCAGGGTTGCGACTCCTACAGCTTCAGTTAGCGTGTATTCACTGTGCTATTAACACTTTTCGGTGTTGTTTGTTACTGTGTTTTAAATTCTATTAATAAATGATGAAAAAAAACACTATTATTGCAAAAAATAAAAAATTCTAAAAGAAAGAGCAATTTTACAATATATGTAGTGAAATAATAATATCAAATAGCTTTTATTCTGAAACTGAGCAATTTTTTGGGGGAAGGGGGGGCGGGGCGGGGGGGGCGGGGAGTGGGAAGCTTGGTAGGGCTATCACACTATTTTGACTATAGGTTTTATTTATGCAGTGTCCTCAGAACTTAACGCCGCGTAAGATGCGATCTAACTGAAAATAGCGTTACAACAGGAGGCGATCTGATCTCATAACAGGGTTAACTGTATTATACACATAACTATAGCGATAAATGGCAAAATGATCATCAGAGTCTAGTAATGCAGAACCATACTATAAATAACCAAGAAGAGATCAAGTGATAATTTTGAGAGAACAGCCACTGCAGACTCAGATACCATCTGTTCAACTAACTGAAAATCGGTCAGAAAGATATGTGGGGAGGACAGACAGTAGAGCACGACGTCAAAAACAGTTACTGTCGACTCCACGAGATGAGCAGGGTAGCAGCGTGGCCTTCTCCAACCCAGTTAAGGGAAAACGGTATGGTGACAAGAAAAGCCTGAGACTGCCAGTTTTATAAGAGAGATAGATATGGTTATTTGAGAGTGAACCGCCAGGAAGAAGAACTACTTTAAATAATGTTATTATAATTTGTTTTAGAATTAGGAAAACCTTAATATTTGTCTGCAATGGATGTAATTTTTTTTTAATCGTACGCACGCTATTATTCGAGGCGAAATCTCCTCTTATGTCCAACCTGAGACTGATTTTACGTGAGTATCCCCTTTTTCCCTGTACAATGACAGGTGTCCTCTCGCCATTCAGGCATACTCGCCGATTTCGGATGTACCCATTAGAGCTGGGTCGGCTCAGGAGCCATTCAGGTTATTTGTGTGGGTGTGTGTTTTTTTTTTTTCCAACTGTTCAGGTTATTCCAGTCCCTGGTCGATGACACTCTTTCAAATGTCTTCGCCAGGGCTCGAATTAATCCAGTCCAAGTCCCAGTCGACGACACCCTCTCAAATGTTCTCGCCAGGGATCAAACCTGGATCACCCGATCGCCAGCGCAGTGTGGTAACCATTACACCAGCGCGGCTCCCACACAGAAAGACAATGGAGACATTTTTGGCACGGATTTGTTGAAGGCAACTTAGGGAGCCGAAGGATAATGAATGGATGAGCATAATGTGATGTCATCAAGCGACATTTGTAACACGTTTAGTCAGACCAACACTGCTGTAAAACTGATACTGTGTGGGCTAGTATAAAAGTAAATATAATTCGTAACCAGCGAAGTCTCGAAGGTAGATTCAGTTTCGAATCGAGTTTCGGTTCTGTTGACAATTAAAAACATATGTTCGAAAATTTCGAACCCACATAGTGGTGTAATGGGGGGAGGGGGAGGAGTGAAGGGGCGGTCCACCTGGGTGGCAGCCAGGAGGGGGTGTCATCAGACATTATTATACTATTAAAGGTAAAGATGGTCCCATAGCACATACTGCCGTAGGGGAGTGCAGTGTTAGAGACGTCACTTTACTAGGCCCAGCATCGAGAGGTGGGGTGACCACTTCCCTTCCTCGTCGACTATTTCGGAGAGGGGGAGGGGGTCCAAAGGTAAGACCTTCCCCGGGTGCCAAATACTTTAAGTACGCCCCTGAGCCAACACTTCGGTTATTATTTTAAAATATAAATTTTAACACACTAAAATTAAACACTAAAGAATCGAATTAAAATTACAAAAAGACTTATGGAAGAACCGTAATGGGCAATAGAATGTAGGACAATACATGGGGGAACTGACAAAACCGTGAACGACCAAGCGAATCTGGAGACGGGCCAAAGAAAAAAATTGAAGGCGTTAAACTTTCGCAGGAGGCGAAAATAAAAATTAACAAACGGATGATACTTTGAATACGTCCGTCCCCAGTGGGCCCACCGGCCCTTTCCACTTCTCACACTTTTAGAATGTGAAGCAGCTAAAAATGGCGAAATACTTTTGCAACGGAGAGTCTTTAGTGATGATCACATTATCTCCTCTTGCATTACAGAATGAGCAATGAACAGTCTACTCATAACATTTCGCATTGTGGTAGTTAATTTGCTAAACTAACGAGTTACAAGCTGGCAAATTTATTTGTTATACTTTGCCGTAATGAATGCTGAGTGCATGGGAGATCTTATTTAAACGAATCACAGGCCACTGTAAGCATTAGATTACAAATGGACAACAATATTAATTCGCCAGCGTGTGATAATAAGAAAATTATTGCAAGCGCGGTATCGGGATTAGGTAAACAAGCTAGTTCATTCCAGTACGAATTAAGACCACAAGCTCTGACAGTGTCATGTAATACTTCAGTAGTTTCTGACAAGAAAAGAGCTGGGACCTGTTTCTGTCCAAATTCAGAGATAAGGATCAGGTGTCACTTTAGCCAATAGTCCTTAATTTGTGATTCAATATACAGTTAGTTACATGCAATCTTCATTCTGTTCTGCACGAAATCACTACAGAATTTTGCCTCTCTTGCGAGAATCCAGCACCATCACATTCACGGAGTCATGTTTTTTTAAAATAGCAATTTTGTTGTTACGTGACGAAGTTAGCAAACCCATTCTCAGTCTCACATTAGTCGCCCCTTAAATCATGTCACT
The DNA here is from genome assembly GCA_024509875.1 of Oreohelix idahoensis. Taxonomy (NCBI): domain Eukaryota; kingdom Metazoa; phylum Mollusca; class Gastropoda; order Stylommatophora; family Oreohelicidae; genus Oreohelix; species Oreohelix idahoensis. The sequence goes on along the minus strand of JAMPIV010002245.1, from coordinate 214,173 downwards.
GGCAGCAGCGGTTTTGTTCTTTCTTTGTCTCAATCACACACACATTGTCACGGATAGCCTCACCTTAGCTCTGCAGTAGTGGTCCACCAGTGGCCAACACTCAAGAGTATCTAATATGGGTCTTCAAAGGTGGCTACCTTCGCACAAAATTACTCTTGGCAGAGTTGTAGACAGAAGGATAATGACGCTTCTATCTCAAGGGACTGTTCACAAGATGTTTTCAGAAGTCAAGAACAATGCTGCATAGGGCAGAGCACTATTAACTTATATCTGATCCGCCGCTTTCTGTGAAGAATTAAGCAAGGGTTTTAGCCCGTTTAAGCCTCAAGCTGGTGTAAATCCAGCGAAATTCTTCTATAAGTATTTGCTCTATAGATGTAAATATATGTCTAGATTTATATATATTAAAGAGTCTTGCTTATACGTTTGCTTTCATACCTGTAATAGCTGAATCAACAATGATTGTTTAGATTTAAAATAACATGTAAGAAATTTAATAATCAATTAGTTTTAACAGGTTAAAATAGCGATTGAATGATGGTGAATTTTAGATGTAAATAAAATTGTCTTCACTAAGACTTGGCTTGAGGATTAATAAAAACAATTGTCCTTTTGCTGTTTCCTTAATAAACTTAGCTGGTCTAAGTGAGTCCTGCAGCCGTGGTTTCGTCAATTCTTTTGTGATGAGGGCACTTTTTCACACACCTTGTCAAATTTAGGCGGTTAGTGTTGATTCCCTGCTTTTAACTCACAACTAGGGACGTCGAAACTTCAGTCTTGCAGCGTTGTACCATGAACAGTCTGATAGGTTCGTTCTACAAATGGTCTGATAGCTTCGTTCCACGAACTTTAGACAAAATAAAAAGAACAAATGCCTCTGCTAAGTACATTTGTGGGCTGTAAATTAACGGGCGCACTGTCTCGCTGTTCACCCACCAATGTTAGTGTTGCGCACATATTTTTTGGCGCACGGATTACGCATACCATGTAAAATGTTTTAATTGTCTGATGAAGATATATTCATCTTTGTATGCATGTTTTGGTCTTGAGGGACGAAACTCAGATTGGGCAATAAGTAGTCATTCTGTGAGTTATCGCTCTTTGTAGCTTTCTTAAAGATAGAACTCGGCGGAGGAATTTAGACTTACTTGAATCTATTCTGTGTTTGGTTAGGAATAGATTGTTCTTGCTTCAGAATGTCTATGGTCCGAATCTATGTGTAGTGCTTGTCTATGTAGGACGAGTATGTCTTATATCTTGATATCTTAGTATGTTTAAGTGGAACTATTTGTTCTTGTACTGTACTGAAGGGGGTCAGGTGTTTTTCGGCGGATGAAAAGAGGTGAGGGAGTTCTTCGGTTGTCTAGGCCTAAGGCAGGAAGTCATGTCGGAGAGATTCCCGAGAGTTTGTGATCTCTTTAAGTTATTCTGGGGACAAAGATAGTTTCTTCCAGGATCGTTTAGTCCATGAGTTCCCCAGTTGTGATTCTATAACGCCGGGAGAGCGTTTTTGTGCTTGCTAGTGTATTTCTTATGTCCAGGTAAAAACGTACTTTTGCTGACTTCGTTCATTCCTAGGCTTAAGATGGGCAGACGTTTACATGAACTTACCTATGAATATGTCGGGACGACATATTCTCTAGCAGCACTAAATATGTTTATATGCAGCAACTATGAGGACAGAATATGCTGATCCTTGTAGAATCATTTATTGTTGATGAACAAAGCTTCGATTGAAGATTTGGCTATACACCCGTATAGTGAGTGATGCTCAACCGGGAACCAGCAGCCATTGTGGAATTCGATTGATTTTGGAATTCTACTTATTGTAAATCATTAGCAGAGAACGGGAAAACTTCCTTATTATCAGAGGATGATTGAGAGATCACTACTATAAAGAAATTAACATTATCTTCACAGAGATTTACTGTAATGTACCTAAAGGGATCGTCGCTAGAAAGAGATCCTGTTTAGGAATCAAGTTTGAACAGTATTGCTTAATTGACATGCTCGGTCAGTAAGGTCTACTGACTGTATTTATAAACTATGGAAATCTTGGTGTTTACAGATGTTCCATTACAAGATTATTCTTCATGAATGCTAATTTAGGACGGTAGTCCATTGATCAATATTATACTGTCTATGTCGACTCATGTTCCTGTAACTGTACCCAATCTGTCAAGTGTGTGCGTCCAATTAAACTATTGAAACGACTACAGTGATCTGCATTGGTGACTTAACGTAATGAGTGAATGAGTGCCTTATACGGGTCAACACACGAACAGTCCACCATTCGCCTAACTCATACTTCACACTCACACTCCATATTTGCAGAATCCTGCGTTGGTTGAGTTGACCTTTGCTCCCCCTGGAGCCTCCATCATATTCACCACTGGTTTGCGTGAGGAGAATACACAGTTACGATCAAGAAGAGAAAAAGAAGTTTTATCAACGTGGTGGGCCAGTTTCCTGGGTCCAGCCTTCGCAGTCTACAAAGTGGAAGTCACCTACTGTTTCAAGAACATTTATTTTGGCCAAATGTGACACATATCAACACCAATAGGACAACTATCCAGTCGATGTCAGCTTGACCTGTTATGACAAGTGTAACTGTATCTAGGTCACCGCTGTTGACATTTTGTGCGGTACAGGCATTATTTCATATAACAGACAGCGTAGCACGGCAAGTTGTTTACAAGTGAACATTACAGCATTACACAGAACATTGGCAAGCAAGTTAACTTTGTTAGCAGAAGTATTGAACTTAGAAGCCTATTTTCATCGATGGATCTTCTTATGTTCTGCTATTGTGTTGAACTTTAATATTTAAGAACAGTGTAATGAAATAAATCAAAGATTGAAATTAAAAATGGCAGTTAGTTGAATTAAAAAGCTGTACCATTTATACTGAGCATACTTTACAACACATTCCAACCACAACACATTTAATTAATTAATGTATGCATTTATGCTATTGATGTTTACATGTTATTTGTATATATGTATTTATGTTTAATGTTTGCATATTATTCGTGTGTCTAATATAAGATTTCCCAAGTAACATAGGGCTTATATTAGCATTCTATAGGGAGCAATTTTCTTTATTGGAAATTTGCTGGCAACATCTGGTGCTATTTTTTGTTAGTTGTGGTGAGGTGTTCTTTTTTTCGTTGTTTTTGTTAATAATTTTGTGTTCCTTAGTTTTGTTTGATTTGTTTGAATTTGTTGGTCTACCCTTTGCTATGTTTCAGTTTTATACACAATTTATGTTTATACACTGTGGCGTTATTTGTCTTGTTCATTCTATTGCAGATATCATCACAGATTCTGTGATCATTTTTCTTTGATTTTTCCTATTTGATTTATTTGATTTCTGCAAATGTTTCATGTTCTCTTGTATAATTGTTTTGTTGTGTTCTTCATCGACATACACTATTTAAAATATATTTGATCATATGAATGTATAAGAAAAAGTCAACTGATGATTTTTAGTAATTGGTTGGTACACAGTTGATTATACAAGACCTTACTAAAGGCTTGTTTCCCCACATAGTTTGGGATAAGGAGCTGATTGATCAAATTATTAAGAGCTTGTGTTTATATTACTTTGAAATATAGATTACATTTTTGTGTCAACTGATTGCTAGCATTATTAGACATCATGTCTACATTGGAACACTTTATTGAGTTAGGGAAATCTCTAGGCAAGACTGGAGATAAGTTGGAGGAGTATGCTACCAGTCAATATGATAACGCACTTAAAGCTGAGGAAATGTAACAAAAAAGTGAGGAAATGAAACAAAAAAGTGAGGATAGAAAAATGGAAATAGAATTTGAACAAAAGAAACTACAGATGCAGGTTGAGGAAAGGAGATTCCAAATGGAATTGGAAAAACAAAACAAAGAAGCTGAACAAAAGAGATTAGACAAAGAAGCTGAACAAAAGAGATTAGACAAAGAAGCTAATGCTGAGCAGAGAAGATTAGACAGAGAAGCTGAACAAAAGAGATTAGACAAAGAAGCTGATGCTGAGCAGAGAAGATTAGACAGAGAAGCTGAACAAAAGAGATTAGACAAAGAGGCTGAACAAAAGAGATTAGACAAAGAAGCTGAACAAAAGAGATTAGACAAAGAAGCTGAAGCTGAGGAGAAAAGAGCAATAAGAGAACATGAACATCAAAAAGAACTTTTAGCATTTGAGTCAGAAAAGTTGAAATTGACAAACATGAGTAATGTCAATCAGTCATCTAGTGGTAAACCCTTTACTTACAAGGTCAAGGTACCAGCGTTCAATTCTGCCAGTGATGATATAACATTCTGGCTTGATAGATTTGAACGTGCTTGTCGAGCTCATAATGTGGAGAAATCACAATATGCAAATCAGTTGTCTGAGAATTTAAAAGGTGATTCTCTGACGAGTTTAAGTTTGGTTGAAGAAACTGACAAGGATAATTATGAGGTTATTAGGGCAGCCTTGATAAAGAAATACCAGTTATCTGAGGAAGGTTACCGTATTTTGTTTAAAAAAATGGTACCTGAATCAGGGGTAGAATTCTCAGAATTCATTGCAAGGACACGTCTTACATTTAATCGTTGGATTGAACTGTCCAAAACAGAAAAGACTTATGAAGCACTTATGGATTTATTGCTCAGGGACAAGATTATGTCAAGCATTAGTAAACCATTCCTTGAATTCCTACATGAGCGGAAACCTAAAACACAAAAGAAATGGAAGAATATTGTACCCAATACGTCACTGCACACCTAGATGTAGCTATTAGCAATACTAAGGTTAAGGAAGATATGCCAGTTGCATCAGCAACACCATACAACCCTAATTACTCACAAAAATTCCAAGGACCTCAGAACAGGTTTAATAAAAAGGGTAACCATAACAGTTATCAGAACCAAGGTAACCAATCATTTCAGGGTTCTTCTTCGAATATCTGGAGACAAGCCGACAGCCCTCGATTCAGGGGTGGTCATAATTATAGGAACTTCCGCAAAGGAAGTCATTATAGAAACTATCCTAGTTTTCCATCATGGAGACAACAAGATCATAATTACAGAGATACTCATTATAATGAATATGATAATAGTAACCAGGGGAATTATGACTCAAACCCAAATAGGGGTTACAATAGAGGAAACAATGATAATTACAGGGGTAATAATAACAGAGGTAGACCCCAACATAAAAAACAAAAATCTCATTATCATGCAAACTCTGCACAGCAAGAGTCCCATGATGCCTATAAACAAAATAAAGATAATGATGACTCTAACAATATGGCATGTGCCGCTTTCGATTTTGGGAGAGCATCTCAGTGCCCCCAATGCAAAACATTATTCGAACCAACTACGGTGTCTACTTTAATTTGTGGCCATCCTCTTCCCGCTCTTCCCGCGTCAATCGCGCATGATGGAAGAGGTTCTCTTGTCTCACACAAAGGTTTAGTAAATGACAATCCAGTTTCATTGCTTTTTGATTCTGGATGCAATACAATTGGTGTTAGGCAGTCACTCATAGATCCTTCTCGTGCTACAGGCAAAGTAGTCAAATGTGTAACATTTGGCGGCACCATAGAGAAATACTCTACTGCTATCATTAGGATCGCTACTCCTTTCTTTACAGGAGATGTACACGCATGTCTTCTACCGAATCCGATCGCTGATCTTATCATCGGTCGTATTCACGGAGTCAAAGAATGCACTCCACAACAAATTTCCGTTTGGGAAAAACAAAATATTCAAACTGCTAATGCTGTAGTCACTAGAGCTCAAGCTCTCAATATGCCCGAAACTTCACCTATTGAAGATAATGAAGTGCATAACCAAGATGATCCCTTGGTAATTTCGCGTGACTCATTTATAAAGCAGCAAGAAGAGGATCCGACTCTAAAGAAATTCTTCACTCTTGCAACAAAAGGTGATTCGAATAAAGATTCAAAGAGTAAATCTTGGATTACAATGAAGAATGGCGTACTTGTACGTATGGTGCAAGACTCCAACAAGTCAAGTCATTCTCAGATTCTTGTACCCAAGAATTTGAGAGTTAAAATATTACAACACGCACACGACTCTCAGTGTGCTGGACATATGGGTTTTTCCCGTACAAAGTCAAGAGTTCTTGCGGCTTTCTTTTGGCCTTTTGTGAACAAGGACATACGGATCTATTGTCGATCTTGTAAAATATGTCAAGAAGTCAAATCCAAAGGTCCACGCCATGCTGCACCTATTCAGGCGATAGACATCATTGGTCCATTTAAGATCAAATCTGCTAGAGGACATCAGTTTATCTTAACGTGTGTGGACATGTGCACACGTTGGCCAGAGGCTATCCCTCTGAAGAGCATTACTACTGCTGACATTGCAGATGCTCTTTGGCTTATATTTTCTCGTCTGGGATTTCCCGGAGAAATATTATCAGATCATGGCACCCAACTAAAATCGGATACCATGTCTCAAGTAATGTCTACTCTCCAGATAGAAAGATCTATGAGCAGTATCTATCACCCAATGTCGAATGGGATGGTAGAACGCCTTAATAGAACACTCAAAAACTTACTAGGGAAGATAACTGAGGATCATCCTCAAGATTGGGATAGGGTTTTACCCGCGGCCCTCTTCGCTTACAGAGAGGTTCCCAATGAACATATAGGATTTTCTCCCTTTGAACTTGTCTTTGGCGCGCGACCGCGTGGCCCTATGTCTTTGCTTCATGATCTCATAACCGCTGATAATATTACCGATGACACAAAATCTTCTTACGAATATGTCATCGCGCTGAGACAAAAGATTATCGAAGCATGCAAATTGGCAACTTCTTCTTCTGAGTTTGCTAAAGAGAAAGCAAGACAATTTGCCAATAAGAAAAGAACCTTACGACAACTTTGTCCTGGTAACAAAGCATTTGTTTTGCTACCTTGTAGAGAAAACAGACTTCTTATTTCTTGGAAAGGTCCGTACGATATAATCTCGAAAATTTCCGATGTTGACTACATTGTCGATATTGATGGGAAGCGTAAAACCTTCCACATCAATATGCTTACGGAATTCCATGAACGTCCGGATTATTTACAGCCTATTTTTCAGGCAACGGACGATTCACCTGTCCAACATGGTCATTACTCATCACTGTCTGTAATACAGGATGAGGAAACAAGTTTTTCGGATGTTAATCTTCCGCTTCCGATGATTCCATTTCATTCTAGTGAATCATGGAAAAATGTTACTGTTTCTCCCGATTTATCTCTAGGAGAACAGCGACAAGTTTCGGCAATGTTACAAACATTTCAGGATGTCCTTACTGACATTCCTGGACAAACTCACGTCATTGAACATGACATTATTCTAACTGTGACCTTATCCTATTCCTATACATTTTCAAGCACAGGTTGAAAAGGAGTTGGATGAGATGATAGATTTAAAAATAATTGAACCATCCACTTCTGCGTATTCTTCGCCGATGGTTATTGTCCGTAAAAAAGACAATAACATACGTCTTTGCGTTGACTATCGCAAATTGAATCAAGTCACGAAGTTTGATGCTGAACCTATGCCTTTACTAGAAGAGCTACTTACTAAGCTTTCTAAATCGCATTTTTTCACTAAACTAGATTTGTCTAAAGGATATTGGCAAGTTCCTCTATCTGAACACGCCAAACCTTTTACTGCTTTTTCTACACCTAAAGGCCTTTTTCAATGGAATTTTATGCCTTTCGGCCTTATGAACGCACCAGCTACATTCGTACGCATGATGCGTAGAATTCTATCCTATCGGTCAGATGTCATTGCGTACATAGATGACATCTGTCTTTTCAGCGATACTTGGGAAGATCACTATTCAGGGTTAGTTGAATTGCTATCTACTCTACGCGAGTATAACCTGACGGCGAAACCATCTAAAGCCTGCATTGGTTTTAGTGAAATTTCTTTTTTAGGTCACCGGGTCGGCCATGGTTTCCTAAAAACAGAGGACCATAATACAAGTAAAATACTTAACATTTCTATTCCTAAGACTAAAAAGCAAGTGCGAAGTCTCTTAGGTCTTATACAATTCTATGGACGATTCATTCCGAATCTGTCCTCAATCATGGCACCTCTTTCTACCTTGCTAAAGAAAGGGTCTCCTAATATAGTCCATTGGACTCAAGAATGTCAATCCTCTTTGGATAAGATTAAAACTATGTTTTCTACTGCACCTATTTTAGTGTTGCCTACTAAAGATAAGACATTTGTTCTTCGTAGTGACGCTTCATCCACTGGGATTGGAGCGGCACTAATGCAAGATTACTCTGGAACTCTGCATCCTGTAATGTATATTTCCAGAAAGCTTAATGCTGCAGAAAGGAATTATTCGGTTTTAGACCGTGAACTGTTGGCTATGGTATGGTCAATTCTCAAAATACAGAGCTTCCTTCTAGGCGCACATTTTATAGTAGAAACCGATCAGAAAGCTCTTACAGCTATCCAGAGTAAAAATTTGAAGAGTTCGAGGTCTACTCGATATGCAATTGCTCTTCAACCTTTTCATTTTTCGGTACGAGCTATCCGTGGATCAGATAATGTGATGGCAGACATTCTGTCTAGATGCCCACATGATTCCACTTAGCTGTTGAGTACTGGACGTCTTAACACTTCCAACTCGACAACAGATTTTTCTTCTCTATATCAAAATAGATACACATTGTAATTCGTAATGACACTACGTTCATTGATATATAGTCACCATTACTCGTTGATGATTTTTCTTTTTGTCAATCATGTACTTGGAATGCTTAAACTTAAATTGTTATATGCATTGTATCATTGTATAGTGGTATGCGTTGGTGACACCTCCCTGGAAACACTTATGCTTAAGAGAAATGTTTTCTCTGAGGGATTGAGATTTTGCATTAATCTGGCTTAAATAATTCCAGATATTTCTCATCTGCGCAGTATTTATGCGTTGGGAGCCTATTGTATGTTGCTCTCAGATGAAAAAAAAAATGATTTTCATTTTTTTTCCCGGGGGGTGTGGTAATCTGTTGAGCACATATTTTTTGGCGCACGGATTACGCATACCATGTAAAATGTTTTAATTGTCTGATGAAGATATATTCATCTTTGTATGCATGTTTTGGTCTTGAGGGACGAAACTCAGATTGGGCAATAAGTAGTCATTCTGTGAGTTATCGCTCTTTGTAGCGTTCTTAAAGATAGAACTCGGCGGAGGAATTTAGACTTACTTGAATCTATTCTGTGTTTGGTTAGGAATAGATTGTTCTTGCTTCAGAATGTCTATGGTCCGAATCTATGTGTAGTGCTTGTCTATGTAGGACGAGTATGTCTTATATCTTGATATCTTAGTATGTTTAAGTGGAACTATTTGTTCTTGTACTGTACTGAAGGGGGTCAGGTGTTTTCGGCGGATGAAGAGAGGTGAGGGAGTTCTTCGGTTGTCTAGGCCTAAGGCAGGAAGTCATGTCCGAGAGATGCCCGAGAGTTTGTGATCTCTTTAAGTTATTCTGGGGACAAAGATAGTTTCTTCCAGGATCGTTTAGTCCATGAGTTCCCCAGTTGTGATTCTATAACGCCGGGAGAGCGTTTTTGTGCTTGCTAGTGTATTTCTTATGTCCAGGTAAAAACGTACTTTTGCTGACTTCGTTCATTCCTAGGCTTAAGATGGGCAGACGTTTACATGAACTTACCTATGAATATGTCGGGACGACATATTCTCTAGCAGCACTAAATATGTTTATATGCAGCAACTATGAGGACAGAATATGCTGATCCTTGTAGAATCATTTATTGTTGATGAACAAAGCTTCGATTGAAGATTTGGCTATACACCCGTATAGTGAGTGATGCTCAACCGGGAACCAGCAGCCATTGTGGAATTCGATTGATTTTGGAATTCTACTTATTGTAAATCATTAGCAGAGAACGGGAAAACTTCCTTATTATCAGATGATGATTGAGAGATCACTACTATAAAGAAATTAACATTATCTTCACAGAGATTTACTGTAATGTACCTAAAGGGATCGTCGCTAGAAAGAGATCCTGTTTAGGAGTCAAGTTTGAACAGTATTGCTTAATTGACATGCTCGGTCAGTAAGGTCTACTGACTGTATTTATAAACTATGGAAATCTTGGTGTTTACAGATGTTCCATTGCAAGATTATTCTTCATGAATGCTAATTTAGGACGGTAGTCCATTGATCAATATTATACTGTCTATGTCGACTCATGTTCCTGTAACTGTACCCAATCTGTCAAGTGTGTGCGTCCAATTAAACTATTGAAACGACTACAGTAATCTGCATTGGTGACTTAACGTAATGAGTGAATGAGTGCCTTATACGGGTCAACACACGAACAGTCCACCATTCGCCTAACTCATACTTCACACTCACATTCCATATTTGCATAATCCTGCGTTGGTTGAGTTGACCTTTGCTCCCCTGGATTCTTCTTCTTCCGTCCTTAGCCACCGACAGTCAAAGCAGTCAGTGGCCATTACGCCTAGTGGCGTCTTAGGGCAACAGCAGATAGGTTTTCTTTGCCATTGTTTCCCATCACGCCTATTGGCGTCTTTAGGGCAACGGCAAATCAATCCATTTGCTGTTGTTTCCGTAATCGAAGTGACTGGCAAACGGGTGATCAGCCCGTTGGTAGATCCCCCTGGAGCCTCCATCATATTCACCACTGGTTTGCGTGAGGAGAATACACAGTTACGATCAAGAAGAGAAAAAGAAGGTTTATCAGTTAGCCTCTCTGAATAATTAAATTCTTGAGTATACACAGTGTAACTCAGGGAACAGGATTAGAAATCACCAATATTCTTTTGGAAATTAAACTGGGAAAATTGTGCTCGGACAGCGGGAATGCAATGATTTGCCTGAATTACAATTAACAAGGTACATATATCTCACAAAATGATGTTATACACTTTAGGCACTTGTGATGTAATCATCACTCATCACTGCTCAATTCGTAGTCTGGGGTTGCTGCTGCTTTCGCGTTTCTGAGTGAATTAGCATAAAACAAACTCCAGCGCTTGCTGTAGTGGTTTATGAATATACAATTTTCATATGATGAGATTGCCAGCCTCGTATATAACCACTTAGCAAGAAAAAACGCGTCAAATTCATATTTGTAAAATAAATGTTTACACTTACCCCAAAGTAACTTTTGGGAACACAATCTCCTGGCACAGTTAGAATGGACACAGTAACTTAGGTTAGATGTTTTCGAATCATTTGGTCTGGGAAAATTTTAGTATTCCTCTTATGACGGGTGATCTGATTCCTTAGGTCTCCAGTCTTTGTATTTAGAAATGTGGGTTTACTTTTAAGTTTCAAAGTTGCCCAAATACTCTGTCCTGGTCCTTTAAGTTTCCAGTCTTTGTATTTAAAAATGCGGGTTTACTTTTAAGTTTCAAAGATGCCCAAATACTTCGATCTGTCACTTATAATTTTGGAATCCTTTGTCCGATCCTTCTCTCTCTGGCTCTGGTGAATTGCTAGCTTGACGTGGCGATGCAGTCTGATCTGTGTCTCTGATTTCGCTAGATTATATTTCCATTTCTCAGTTCAAATCCCAGATTGCACTTCCGATGAATTTGCAAATGAACGTCAAAGTCTATTTCGGCTCTCAAATTAAGCCAATGGTAAGCTCTTTAGAACTATATGGGTTGGGGTGTTAAATCATAATAGTCCCCGCGTGTTTTAAAATATCAAATTTTAAAATTCCAACGTGTGACCTCTTTCTAATAAAGCCGTAATACTTCCGATTGCATCTTTATGCAAACTCACCAACAAATCTGTGAACTTATTTCTGTCTAATACTTTCCCATTATATTGTCTCCCTGGACAGATTATCGGTAATATTGATACAAATATGGGCCAGCAGAAGCGATTATGTATATCACCTGTGTTTACGTAAATCCCCCAGACGGATTTCTCAGGCAGACAATATGGCTTTATTTTCATCGATCATGCGCTACCACCTTGCGTCGACACAGATCGTCCCAATCAAAGGTGGTTAGACGACTTACGTGATAACGTATTATCCGCTAACCTGTCCAATTAGCCTGGTATTATTACGATTCACCTGGCGAAACGTAAACAAGTCTGGGAGTGGTAAGAGCAAAAATAATGTAGGTGCATGAAATATGTCAAATAATAGGACGATGAAGGAGAAAGAGAAGGGTGCAAAAGTACATGTACAAAACGTTTTGTCACACACATACACAAATGATTAACACACCTGGAATTTTCGTCGTGCAACGAAGAACTTGATTTTCCTTACTACCCGTATCATAGCTTTATGACCTTCTGTCAATCTGTAAAAACAGAAGATGCACACTTTATAGAAAGCAATAATTTGTGTTAGGTGCAGTCATTTTTATAGGGGCAATAAATTAGTATAGGTGTATCTGGGTATTTCAAATAACTTTAAGTTGTAAAGTATCCAGGAAACACTTTTGTGACAAATGAAGCTGGGATTCGAGGAACTAGATTTGTAAAGTCAGTGTATTGTGCACACATTTTATATCCAATTTTTCAGTGGGCAATACAGAATAGCACTAATGGTCCCTCATACATAGCGTAAAAAGGACTAATATGAGATTGTGCTTGAGGCTGATAAATCCATCATGTACAACAAATGCTACAATATGAGATTGTGCGTGAGGCTGATAACTCCATCATGTACAACGAATGCTACAATATGAGATTGTGCGTGAGGCTGATAACTCCATCATGTACAACGAATGCTACAATATGAGATTGTGCGTGGGGCCGATGACTCCATCATGTACAACAAATGCTACAATATGAGATTGTGCGTGGGGCTGATAACTCTATCATGTACAACAAATGCTACAGAACCCACTGCTGCAGGAGTATGTGATTTCTTGCAGGCTTCCTGCAAAGAAAGCCGGCTGCAGTGGTGGCTCCGTGCTCTATAAGCAGCGTGGTAGGATATGAAATGAATGAAAACCAGTATTTTTATGTCAAATTCTTTAACGCGCTTGTGTTGCACAGAAGGCTCAATACATTCCATCTACGGTGTCTACGCCACATCCTTGGTATTTCGTGGAAGGACAAAGTGACAAATGTCGAGGTGTTTTCACGTGCTGGCCTTCAAAGCATGTATACACTGCTTCGACAGCGCAGACTACGCTGGCTTGACTATGTCCGCTGCATGGAAGATGGTCGCATCCCGAAAGATATCTTCTACAGACAGTTGGCAGATGGCAAAAGAACAGTTGGACGACCGCGGCTGAGGTTCAAAGATGTGTGCAAGTGTGACATGAGGGCACTGGACATAAATCCAGCAACCTGGGAGGATGAAGCTTCCGATGCTCTGTACGGTGCCATCTCGGATTGGGCGAAAAGAAGCTCTCACGGTAAGCAGAAGTGAGGAGAAAACATCGAAAGGTACACCAGAAAAATAAACAGCTGAGGGCTATCATCTGGGAAGGGGGGAGGGGTGGGGGAATTCCCATAGTCAGTTATCACTGAAGGGGCTAATATTATTATGATTATTATTACTATTTAATTACAAGAAACGTATTATAATTTGAAGAGATAATTATCAGTTTTTATTCAATATTATCCTAGTATATTTAGCACTATGTGCTCGAAACAAAGTTTTACTAGATATGTATAATCTGTCGTTCCTCGGTCCTTCGTGAGTTACGTGGAGAGTTCGTGCCAATGGTCCCTGTCCAGGAAGCACTATTTCTATGGCGCCAAGTTGGCAAGGTGGATAGTCACGATTCACTTCTGTAGCGAAGCGGTGTTGCCGCTCGGATAGTCCTGGGTTCGAGTCCCCGGCAAGCCTATCACACGTAGTGTCTAGTTTTCTACTTCTTTATTTTCATGCGAGCGCCTGCTGTTACCTGTTTATGTGTAATTATTTATTTAGAAAGTGTGCATCTTTCTTTAGCAGCACTAACTTGCAAAATACTGTATGTATAGAAGAAGTGCTATAATTGCTTCCCACTATTTTCGTGACACAAATTGAAACACTTTGATGGTAAACTCGTTATATGTTCTTTTTTTTTTTAAATTGCAGTCTACTGAGCATAATTTATGACTGCTGTTTTCAATCATGTCAACACCCGTCATACAATGAGTTATAGAAACTGGGCTGAGCTACTGTTGGTCACAAAAATATGTTTTCAATAAACCGCAGTTGTTCCTTCCCACGACATAACTGAAAAGAAGCCGGTAGCTCGCTACAAGAAATTCACTTATAGCTACTGTTTCACAAATCTTTATTTTCTTTTAACAACAGAGAAGACATTCTGAGAGTAACATTATGTACTAAAGAAGTTTGATTTCATCTAACGCACGTCGTCATACAAAATATCCACCTTGAGTTTTCATGACACTCACTCATTCATTATTCCGTTACCTTTCATTTCCTCTAGGAACATCATAAGTCACCAACAAATACACTCCAAGGATTTGTATCATGTGCCATCCTTGAAACGTCTTTCTGTGTTATCTTTATCCTTTTCATTTCTGTCACAAGTTCTCTTCCCTAGGCTTTTTATCCGTCTTTCTGCCTCTCTTACGCTTGGGATTACAGAACAAAACTACCTTGTAATACTATCAACAGTTTTCTAGATAAGTAGATAGTGAAGGAATATGTTGGCTTTAATTTTTCTCCCTAAAAAACATTGAGAAGAGAGCTGGAGGCAGACGTTAATTGGATGAAGAAGATATGGAAAGGCCTTCAGTTGATGGAATAGGAAGGATGACGTGGCATAAGTTAGTTGAAGGCCTCTGCTGTTTGGAGAGTTGAAAGTTGATTATGAATTTTCCTCTCGTCTTTGTGTTGACAAATATACGTGCTCGTTGTATTTTTATTTGATATCGCGTAACTCGCAGACATGAAGAAAATGTGCGGGCGTACTAGGCGGATCCTCAGAGAATAACGGACCATACCATGGCGCACCATACGGCTCTTGAAAGAATAACGGACCATATCGTGGCGCATCATACGGCTCTTGGGAGAATTATAGACCAAATCATGGCGCATCATATGGCTCTTGAGAGAATAATAGACCATTTCATGGCGCATCATACGGCTTCTGAGAGAATTATAGACCATATCACGGCGCACCATACGGCTCTTGAATGAATAATGGACCATATTGTGGCGCGCCATACGGCACTTGAGAGAATAATAGATCTTACCGGGGCATATCATATGGCTCTTGAGAGAATAATAAAACACATCGGAGCGCATAATACGGCTCTTGAGAGAATAATAGACCCTACAGTGAAAATAACAGAGAACAAAACTAGCTCGGGCGTTGGCGTAGCTAGCGAGTCCTTATTAGGGCTTTATGCTAGCAGATAGATAATGTTGGTCCTTTTCAGGACTTAGTATCTATCAACGCTGATCGGGTTAGCAGTCAACAGAGTGGATTTTTTTTTTTTTATGGGATGGTAAATGCGCTCTGATATAACCAAATAGGTTGAAAGGAACGCACCTAGCCAGAAGAAGGCAAAAACCGAAAAAAAAACCGTATAGTGAAGACCATATAGAGTTACTTGTATATTGTTAAGTCTGATAGTCTGAATGTATGTCGTTTGTACGTCTAATCCAGAAAAAAAAGAAACCGACTTACTGCTCAGGTTTGTAGATCAGATCATCATATTCATCTTCTAAATCTCCGATGTCCAAAGCCAGTTTACCTGTTGAAGACTTGAAAGAAGTACCTGTTTGTGTGTTTAAGAATTCAAGAAAGATGCTGTATTATTTTTCTGTCTGTCTGTTTCTCTATTTTTGTCTGTCGGTTTCTCTATGTCTGTTTGTTTCTCTATTTCTGTCTGTCTATTTATCTATTTCTGTCTGTCTGTTTCTCTATTTTTGTTTGTCGGTTTCTCTGTTTCTGTCTGTCTGCCTGTTTCTCTATTTCTGTCAGCCTGTTTCCGTATTTCTCTCTGTCAGCTACTTTATTTGTCTGCCTGTCTGTTTCTATATTCCTGTATGCCTATTTTTAAATTTCTGTTTGCCTGTCTGTTTCAATATTCCTGTATGTCTGTTTCTATATTTCTGTCCATTTCTCTATCTCTGTCTTTTTCTCTATTTCAGTCTGTCTGTTTATCTTTTTCTGTTTGCTTATTTTTCTGTTTGTCTGCCAGTTTCCACATTTCTGCCTGTCTGTCTGTTTCTCTATTTCTGTCTGTTTGTTTATCTTTTCAACCTGTCTGTCTACGAGGTAGCTTCAAAAAGTTCCCGGAATTTGTGTATTGTATAGAAATAAGTAACAATACAATTATTTACACTACATTTCCTTCAAAATAGTTCCTTTCGGCAACTACACACTTTTGCCGACATCCATACAGCTGTTGGAAACATTCCTGGAACACATTCTTTGACACCTCTGTCGTAGATTTTTTATAGGTATTTAAGATATATTTTGGTCCCGTCTGAATAGAACTAGACAGGTGGTAACTCAGTGAGAGATAAGGTAAAGGAATAGATTTCACTAGTGAAAAATGGTGAAAAAGGTAGAGTCTGTCCCTGGATTTTGAGAAGATCCTCTATAGTCCAGCCTATCTCTACAACAGAACTTTGTTTGTCAGACAGTATACCTCTATTTATATATTAATATATATATCCACCACTCACACACACACACACAGATAAGTGACGACACTTAGACGCACAAATGTGAAAACTATATATTAATGGAATAGGGATATTTGGGACGAGCTGACCAACACATGTAAATTAAGTTTAATGTAAATTTTATTTACCATAAAGAAACTTTACAACAGCTATTATTGAATATCGAAAAAAAAAATCATAGGTATTAGAATTAGTAAAGGAATAGACTCATAGGTGTAACACCCCTCCCTCTGTTGAGACAAGATCCCGTTAGAAGAAAGTTATTAACCCCCCAAAAAAGGTCAAAAAAGATTTGCGCTGTGGTCTAGAATTTGCCTATACTGTAAAGAACAGAGTTTACAAGTTAATCTATTCTGAAATGGACAGCATTAGCAAAACCAAATACGAAATAAACAATGTGAGTACATGGATTATACAATAGAGAGAATTATTCATTCATTCATTCCTCTCTTCTCAGTCGACCCATGCCACTTTCATTCTTTCTTACCGTATTGTAGATTTAACAGCATCTGGAACATAGTTTGATGGGTCACACAGAAATCCAGTGTTATTTTGGCAAAATAAACCCCAGCTCCACAAAGATTGATTAAATCCTCTTCTTCGGGGAACGTTTATTTCGTTACTTGTTATTAAGATTTCTGTTTATGTCACATTAATTACTCCAGGTAAGAAAATTAACAGTGTCAGTAGCTTGTGATTTCCATTTTTACATAAAGGAATGTCAGGTCGGTAAATTCTCTCAGTATAAAGTTCCTGGTCACACCACAAATGGTCGAAGGTCGGGAAATGTTAATGTTGGAATATGTCGCCACAACAGGCTGAATATAAATGAAATGGGGAAAAAGAAATTTGGATAGCTATAGGCCCAGTTAAAAAGTTATTCTTAATATTCTTTGGGTTGGTACTCTGTCTCTTTCTGGGTGTAAACAAGAGGCCCGACAGGTTCACACTGAAGACCCAATATATATATACGAATGTTATTTTTGGACTTAGATCCGTTATTCCCCGATTCAGGTTTAGGCGTAGGCTTAGACCGCTGGTAGGTTTTTGGGTAAGTGACCCAGTACTAGCTATGGGAAAAAAGAAACAACCATATAATCACAATAACCACTACACCACTATTCTATCCTACTTAGCCCGCGAAGAATTATAATTTATTATACACTCGGTTATTTAACTTTGAATAGAACTAACCGGGTATAACTTATTTACCGTTAACAAAAACCCACGTGAAATAAGCGCTAGTAATTTATAAATTTACTCCTAATGAATTAGAAATAAATATATATTTCGTCAGTACTCAAAATGAATAGTGCATTTACTAGTCGATTAAAATATCTCTACTGGTTAATATCAGTTAGTTAGATTAACGCTACAGCCGGAACAATTTAGCTATAGATTGTTTAAATTCGCTAGTCAATTAGCACAGTAAATCCTAGTGAAATAAGATGACGGACTTAACAATTAAATCACTCTACACCGAAAAATCTTAGTGAAATAAAATGACGGACTTAACAATTAAATCACTCAAACTTCTATTATAATATTTACCGCAAACACAGAAATTGAACTACTCCAAATCGAAAATACTAAGAAATCCACTATAACAATGGTCTAGAAATCGAAGCTAGTAGGTTCTTGAAAAATCTGTGGGTACTGAATAATGGATTTTAAAGGCAGAGATATATTCATTAAAATGGTAGAAAAGTCGCTGACCAGTGTTACACATAACACCTTTGGGGATTTCTGTGTTCAAATTCTGAATGAAAGGAAAATTTGCCACCATTTAGCCGCCTGCTGGACTCTGGCAACGAGCGGACGGTCTTAGATCTTCGTCGTTCTGTAGCTTAATTACGTTTCACGAACGAATGGATAAGGGGGGGGGGGGGAAATTAATTGTAATTTATCTCCCCTTCGTTCAGATTCTCTCCCCTTCTACTCAGATTTATTCCCCCTGATCAATGTCTACCGAAAATACGTTTCAACTTATCGCCCCCTTGGTTTTTCTTCATTAGCTCATTTCCCCCTTCTCTCTCGCTACGTGCATCATAGTAAACATTCCTAGTGTAGAGAAAAGAAAGAATTAGGCGTGGCCAAATTAAGAAAGAGGCCGATATCTAAGTGTAGGAGAGTTCTGCGTTAAAAAAAAACCGTGCATAACTAATAAGGAAGCAAGGTGAAGCCAGGTGGAAGAAAAATGTAGATAATAAAATCTATTTTTCATAATTCTCTGTCACAACCTCTCTCAGCTACTTTGTCGCATTGTGGATAACGTCCTCAGCATCCTTGAATCTCTGCCCTGTCAGTGCCAATTTTAGGCGAGGGAACAAGAAAAAAATCAGGCGGTGCCAGGTCGGGAGAATATGGAGGATGTTCAAGGGCAGTCACATTGTGCTTTGCGAAGTACTGCTTCACCAGTTGGGATCGATGTGCTGGCGCATTGTCATACAGCAGAACCCAACTGTTTGTTCTCCATTTTTCTGGGCGTTTCCTTCTGATTGCATCTCTTAGACGACGGAGGATATCAACGTACATTTCCTTGTTAACCGTTCGGCCTTCAGGAATGAATTCATGGTAGACAATACCATGGGAATAAAGAAAAACTTCCAACATAACTTTTCCTTTGCTCTTGTCGAAACGAAACTTCTGTGTCCGGGGAGATGAGGGTGATTTCCATTCAGAGGACTGACGTTTTGTCTGAGGATCGTTATAAAAACACCAAGTCTCGTCTCCTGTGATTAAGCTGTTGAGAAAATTGCTATCTTGATCAGCCACAGTGATTAGGTCTCCTGCCAGTGTCAATCTCGTTTCTTTCTGTTCAGGAGATAACATTTGTGCAGTTCATAGTGGAAAATACTTCCAACTGATATTCCAACTTCTGAGGCTATTTTCTCTACACTAAGTCTTCTGTCAACACGAACAACGTTCAGAACATGCTCAATGTTTTCATTGTTTATCGAGGTAGGCGGTCGTCCGCTACGTGGATCATCATCGACACTAACACGGCCTTCACGGAAACGCTTGTGCCACTCAAAAACTTGCGATTTCTTCATTGTGGTATCACCATATGCTTTATTAAGCAAGGCTACTGTCTCTGAGGGCGACTTCTCAAGCAAAACACAAAATTTTACATTTGTACGTTGTTCAATCAAGGCCATTGTCAACTCCGACGATACTACGTTCACACCACACAAACAAACTTTAACTTCTGTTCGAGAGTACATGCGAAGGTTACATCAGCCATGTCGCTTCCTCAAGGTCACTACCAACTTATAAAACTATAATCTCCATGACATAATCAACCATTCAAACATGAGTCAACTATTCCGGGTACTTTTTGAAGCTACTTCGTATTTATCTATTTCTGTTTCTCTTTCGTGTCTGTCTATTTCTCTGTTTCTGTCTGTCTGTTTATGTATTTCTCTACTTCTGTCTATCTGTTTCTGTCTGTCTGTCTCTGTCTCTCTATCTCTGTTTGTCTTACATATGTTTGTTTAAACACATACATGATGAAGTGAAAAACAAATCAGTCATATTTTTACTTACACACACATGATGAAGTTTGATTTTAGAAATATAATTTTGCCTCGTCTTGGCAAGGCGCGCCACGTTCAACCTAGACACATGGTCCGTCGGTTATATTAGGATGCATGTCTAAATATAAAAGACCGTGAGGCCTGGTTATTCTGATATGATGAAGTGGAAACAACATCATCTCTTGTTTTTCCATATAGTGAAGGAACTAGAATATCATCATCATCCCTTCCCCATTTGCTCCTTATGAACCATAGAGTCACGGCTGGCCCCAGTGCAGGAAGCATGCATCAAAGCATTCATGTGCTTTTGCAATGGGGGTTTATGAAGCAGTTTTTCTACATGATGAGTGTTACATCTCCCTTTGCACAACGCGACGCGTTCATTAGTTTGGAATGTCACTGTGATCAAATGGAGTAACCTCTTGAACATAACCTCTCTAGTATATTAAAATGACGTCACATGAAATAATTACGCAGACGCGCGTGCAGAGCTAACAGACTTTCGCCAGTGTTCTAAAAGTGTCAAGACATGTGTATCTGAGCGCTTGCTCCTATGCCTTGTGTCCGCTGCTGTATGTACCTCCACAGAAAATGTTTGATATGAGGAATGCCAGAGATTAATGTGTGAACTGACAGAGAAGTATTATGACCTTCTTTGATTGATATTTGACACTAGTATTCAATATGATCGTACCGCGGACACAGGACTTGATGACGGCATATTGCCCATACTTCATGTAGAAGATGGCCCATTGCTGCTGGCCTGTTTTGCAATGATTATTACTCATCATTTTATATCCATTGATGGAGCCTGTCGTATGTAAACTGTGAATAAATCGTGTGAAATGTTTACAGACTTATCTGGACTCATTGCACCAGTTATTGTTGCACTGTTCATGAAACATTGACCTTGGCCATATCATACCATATTATACTATACAAAGTCACAAAAGAACACGCAACAATGAGGTTGCTAAACACCCCCCCCCCCCCCCCCCCGACCTCATATAAGTCACCTCTGACGATATGCCCGAGGAAGCAGTATACCTGTCCTTTCTGTGTCTCCTCAAAGAGCCCGCGGGAACTACAAGGGGGGAGAATCCTATATATAAAATCCCAGCTTTTTCTGTCAGTGCGTAATGCTAAGGGATGCAACTTTGGTTGAAAGTTAGATATTAATTGTATTGTTTCCCTTACATGTAATCTCCCGAAAATAGTAACACTCACCAAAGAAGAATGCGCAAATGACGGTGTGCACAAAAATATATTTATAGAATGTGTGATCCCGTATACACAAATTGGGATCTGCGCTGCTGCTACGTAGTTCGTGTACTGTGGTGATGCACAGTGGTTTAAAAAAAATACTTTTGAATAAGTAAAATTGCCGTTAGGTATTGGTGCTTTTGAATTTAATTCCCGTCTTATGACGGGCTTTTACACTAGTCAGATAATAGTAAACTTGGTAACTATAGACCAATTTCTCTGATATCATCGCTATCTAAACCACTGGAAAAGCACATTCATAAAACAACACTACATTACTTAGTTAGTGTAACGTACTGTTTATGCGTGATGTGAAAGCTGGCAGAGTGAACGTGTCGTTTATCACCTGGACTGTGCAATGTTGCATTGTTGATGTAGGTCACCAGAAATGTAACGGCCAGAAATGTAACGGCCACCAGCGTGAGGCACTGCCAGGGGTACTATGATCACTCACACAAAACAGCGTACATGTTGTAGATGTGTGGTACTGGTATTATGATGTGCTGAGTGTGGGTGTAGACGAGAACGCGAATGCTTGAAGCTCTTAGTAAAGTCAATAATGCACCCATACACTCACATGCAATAATTGGAGAGGAATCACTCTTCTCTCAGTTCCCAGCAAAATACTAGGCAGGATAATTATACAGAGAATTTCAAAGGCAGTAGACCACAAACTGAGGAAGGAACAAGCAGGATTTAGAAAGAATAGAAGATGTGTAGATCATATTTTCACTCTCAGGAACATTATAGAGCAGTGCTCAGAATGGCAAAGACAGCTTTACATTAATTTCGTAGATTTTGAAAAGGCTTTTGACAGCATACATAGGGACAGTTTATGGAAAATACTGAGGGCTTATGGAATTCCAAGCTGCATAGTGTCAATTATAAAAAGCCTCTATGCCAACTTTACGTGTAGTGTTGGGCAGAGCAACCTAACCTTTGAGGTGAAGACAGGAGTACGACAGGGATGCCCCTTGTCAACCACTCTATTTTTAACAGTCATAGACTGGGTGATGCGCCAGACAACAGAGGGCAGTCCAAGAGGAATAAGATGGACAACATTTTCTACATTGGAAGATCTGGAATATGCAGATGACATTGCACTACTAGCACATTCACATCAACACATCCAGGAAAAAACGGATAGACTTAACAAGTTCAGCCAGCAGGTGGGCTTTAACATAAATTTAAAGAAGTCTGAGGTCATGACGCTCAATGTGAGCAACCCTGAGCCCATATCAGTAAGGAATCAGCAATTGGTACAGACAGATACCTTCACATACCTAGGAAGCATAGTAACACCAGACGGCGGGGCAGGCAAAGACATCAACATCAGAATGAATAAGGCAAGAACAGCCTTCTTTAGCCTAAACAACATCTGGAAGTCCTCCCAATACAGCACAAGCACAAAATTAAGATTATATCAGAGCTGTGTGCTTTCTGTGCTTCTCTATGGTGCGGAATGCTGGAGAGTTACAGAGAAGGAAATGTCGAAATTGTCCTCCTTTCACACAACATGCCTAAGAAAAATTCACCGAATCTTTTGGCCGAATACCATCACTAACCAAGATCTGCTTACTCGTAGCAAGCAAGAGGACATGCACACCATCATAGCTGGCAGACGCTGGAGCTGGGTTGGTCATGTCCTCAGAAGAGACCCTGATGCCATCACAAGAACAGCTATGCTTTGGACCCCTGAAGGAAAACGAAATAGAGGCCGACCAAAAACAACCTGGCGGAGGACTGTGGAGGCTGAGATGCAAAGAATGAACCAGAGTTGGGGCACTGTACGAAGGATGGCCACCGACCGAGCAAAGTGGAATCAATTTGTTGTTGCCCTACAAGACGCCACTAGGCGTGATGGCCACTGACTGCTTTGACGGTCGGCGGCTAAGGATCAAAGAAGAAGAAGAGAACACTCACATGCAGTAGTCAATGATGAATTTGAAGACTGCTGGCACGTTTCAAACATTTATTTACGAAACTGACAGTAGCATCAACAGGACAGTCAAATCGACAAGATCAAGGACTTCACATAATAATGAATGACTGTTAAATGTCTGGTAATCAAAGGCTTGCATCAAACATCAACTAGGACATACCCAAACATCATCTGTCCTAATGTTACAGTTTATAATGTAGCTTCCGTACCATTGACTCAGCGCGTCAGGTACTTAATTAGCTCTGTCGTCCAACAAACGAGCTCCTAAATTGCGTAGCAATAATACATAAGGCTGTTATTCAACTGGCATAGCCCGCCAGATATATTTCCTCTTGCTGAAAAATATTGGCCGTAATACAGGGCCTCAATATGTAGACAGCTGTGTATCCTTTGTTAGCAGGCACGATCAAGCCATGCTAAACATATATACCGCCAACCTGCGGCGTCCACAATAATCTATCATCATCATTAGGCTTCTGTTCAATAGAAGACACATAGTCTCATTTAGCTAACACAAGAAGCAAAGAAGGAATTCTGTCTCTCAAGATTTGTGAGCTTCACTCGCAGATAGGTAACTTCAAATGTTCTGCAACCAAAGGCATATTAATATGAATGTCATTTACCTTTTACAGAATCTTCCGGATACACACTTAATAAATGTCGTCACTCTTGACGAACAAAGAATGACTGGGGAAAACATTGACATTTCAGTCATATCGAAAACTTTCCAATCCCCACGATGATATAGAGAAAATCACCACGGACATCATGTCCGACAGCCCAAAAAACACAACCTCCCTGACGGAAGTTTCCTTAGTTCGCGCCCAGAACCTGCGCATGCCTAGACAGCATAAAACTGAGCATCGTTAAGGCAGATCAACGACAATAATTGAAAAAAAGGGCAGATAACCCTCAAACAATCTGTCATGGAAGTAAATACCCAATTATCCTCAACTTTGACCAACAAAAGTATTAAATAGATTTACCTATTATGACTCCGTCAAAACCGGCAGCAACAGTTAGCATATATCAATCATCGTATAGAACACATTTCCACAGAAACCACTGCCGCCAGAGCATACGAGTGCTTGATACAGGATTCCTGTAAGGGGGCAACATGCAGTCGTCGTTCCATGCTCCGTAAGGAGTGCAAAAGGAAGATGATGATGATTCATATTCTAGACAGAATGAAGTTTAAATACATTACCTGGGTTGCGCTGGTTGGTTATATCATGTCCCGCAAGGGATGTCATGCTCTCCTGCCTCTCCAGAACTCCGCTGCCCAGGGAGCTCCTCACACTCCTCCGTTTTTTCAGTAGACTGGCCTTACGTGCCATCCTGTGAAATAATTCCCCGAGTTAGTTCATTGAGAAAGAACACTTTAGGGAAGAAGAAACAACACATGTTTCGTCCCCTAGACCAGGGATTCTCAACTTTTTTTTTTTTTGGCTCATGGGCAGCTTCCAGAGCCTCCTTTGCCTCTGTGACGTATGTGATAGTCTCTGTTAACTGAAAATAGGTACTTTATCATCTTACTGTGGCTCCCAAGAAATATGACATGGCCCCCTGGGGGTGGGAGGGGGGGGGGGTGTGGCCCACGATGAGAACAACTGCCCTAGACAATCACATCAGAAACCATACAAATGAAAAAGGGAAAGAAGACATACGGTGACTTAAAAAAAAAACAAAAAAACCAAGAAGCGACCTCAGCTCAACACTGATTTGTTTATGATACTAACTAAAGGGATTTAAGCGAATGACCAATGCTGATGACCCTAATATACAACTTAGCTTCTTCTTCGTACAACCTCAGACGTCAACTTGAATATTGCCTTTTTCTACGTGCTTGGTAAGTTACAGTGTTACCATTCTATGCTTCACTTTTGTTTACAATGTAGAACTTTACTTGTATCATTAACCCCGCCCCTTTCTCTCTCTCTCTCTCTCTCTCTCTCTCTCTCTCTCTCTCTCTCTCTCTCTCCCCCTCTCTCTCCCCCCCCCCCCCCCCCCCCCCCCCCCCCCCCCCCCCCCCCCCCCCCCCCCCCCCACCCCCCCCCCCCCACCCCCCCCCACCCCCCACCCCCCCACACCCCCCCATCACCCCCCCCACCCCCCCCCCTCCCCCCCCCCCCCCACCCCTTTTTCCCCCCAAAAAAGAAAAAGAAAATAACAACAACAAATTTAAAGAGAATTCATGTCAATTGAAACTATCCGTAAAACAAACTACAATTTTATTTTCTAGTTGATATGTTGGCTGTATGTAAAGGCATTGTCCCCGTGAGGAACCTGTAATAATTTATTTACAGCTTTGTCAAAACCAGTTCCGGTTTACAAGCGCTGTAGTTCTCATGCCCGCTTGCCTCCAACATTTCTTTCTATTAAGGCCTCACTTAATTTTTCAAGAAGGACTATCAAAAGCCTTCTTATAAAAAGCTTATATGCCAAATGTTATAAAGCAGATCCAGAGACAGACACACACACACAGAAAGAGAGAAAGAGAGAGAGAGAGAGAGAGAGAGAGAGAGAGAAAGACAGAGAGAGAGATTGTCTGAATGGTTAGTTCCAGAAATGGGTTTGGTCCTCCATCTCACCTTGACAGAGCGGAAGACGAGTTTGAGTGGTTCATGAAGACTTTGTAGTTCTTATCTTGGACATAGACCTTCCATGTGGCCGTGGAGTTAAACGTAGGCTCAGCCGCATGGCATCTCCAGAGACACTGGTGACACAAGAGATGATTGAGATAAACATTAGTAGTAACACTTTTAATATGTTTTATTTTATTATTTGTTGTATTTCCATCTTGTGCCATCGAAGAAACTTTATGAGAAAAGGAAAGCCGGATTATCAGTGGCGTCACTCAGAGGCATCCCTAAAGTACATGGCACCCGGGGCGGATGTTACCTGTGACACCTCCTTCCCTAGTAAAGAAACACACTTGTAAGTAACATTTTAACAGTAAGTACAATATTAATAGTGTCCGGTGGCACCCCCTTCCTGTCTGTCACCCGGGGCAGACCGCCCCCGCACCCCCGTTAGTACGCCACTGGCGTCACTAGGGTTGGTGTCACCCAGTGCGGCAACTCATGGTGTCACTCCCATGGACCTCCTCCCGTACCAGACCATACAGAATTCTTAGTAATGCTTTGTGTACTAATGTTACTCGTAAATCGTAATTCCCGTATATCACTGAATATAATGGCAATAGTCGTGACATAAACAACTAGCACAATTAAAATTACACCTTTAAATTACAATATCATACGCACAGCCTAAATGTATTTACATTTACATAGTTTCATGTGGTTCAAAAAGTAAATTAGCATAGAGTTTTAGCCTTGTAGGTATATTGATACAGTACATGTGAGCTGGGCTTAAGAAAAATGTTTTTGTGTTTATAACTAATTACAGGGACATTTTTATAAAAAAAATAATACATTTCTGCTGAAACACTGCACACAAATTTTATAGACAGTCATTTTGGTGTCACCCCCTCTGATGATGTCACCCGGTGCGGTCCGCACCCCCCTCCCCCTAGTGACGCCACTGTGGATTATTATATTTGTGACATCAGGAAAGACGGAAGAAAAGTGAGGCAGAGAACGACACTGTGGCAATGAAAGAAATTAAAAACAATACCGAGATAAACACAGTTTTATTACACGGCTCTTGTTACTTTGATCAGGATATGTTTCACTAGTTTTGTTATTTTATTATTTCCTTTTGCGTTTCGTTAATTGTTTAATTTCTTGTTTTGAATTTCTTTCTGATTTTGCATTTTTCTTGCGCTATTTTTGTTCTTTTTTTAGCCCATCACCTGCGTTGTTTATGTTTTCATCTGCATGTATCGCTCTTTTTTTCTCTGTGTTTCTCATCCTCTTACGTGTTTGTTGTATTTTCCTTTGACCTGTCTATAATTCTTGTCCTTGTCACCTGTTTGTAGCTGTGGCTGACGAAGGGTGAAACCCGAAACGTCACGTGTTTCCTGTGTACTGTTAATTTGTAAAACTGATTCCATACCATTTTATTTTTTAATTGATATATTTAAGTTAAAAACAGAACGAATGTAAACAGCTATGAGGACAGGAGATAGTAGAGAGACAAGAAGTCAAAGAAGAAGATGAAGAGGAAGAATTCATCGTAGAATTACTGCAATAATCTCCAATAGTCCTCCTGTTTTAATTGTCCACTCAGACGAATTTCTTCCTATTCACGTCATTTGTGTTTACTTCTCACATAACGTATTGTGCCTCACGCCTTTTGTACATAAATCTGTCTTCCATTATGGTTTGGATCATATTTTTGAAATCTTTGGAACTACCAATATATATTTTAATGTACATTTTATTCTCTTTGGAAATGTCTCTTTTCATTCTTAATTTTGAACCGCAGCCAGGTACAAATAACCACCAGCTCGAATCTGGAAAAAATTCACAAAAGATAGACTCAAGACGCGGCCCGAAAAAAGCCACTTATTTGGATGTTGTGCTGAGAACACCGCTTTTAACGATAAAGACAAAATCCAGGATAGGAACACATATACATCTAAGAATAGCTTTAGT
Source organism: Oreohelix idahoensis (assembly GCA_024509875.1). Taxonomy (NCBI): domain Eukaryota; kingdom Metazoa; phylum Mollusca; class Gastropoda; order Stylommatophora; family Oreohelicidae; genus Oreohelix; species Oreohelix idahoensis. Next base: position 186,229 of record JAMPIV010002245.1, on the reverse strand, counting down.
ACAAATAATACCAAGATCAACAGTAGTAAGAACACTACATTTCTTAGACTGCCAAAGGATCACCAGTACAGTCATCGCTGCCTGCTTCTACAGTAAACAAAAAGCCATAGCAACCATGATGTATGCAGAAGTCGGTCCAAAGTAGAAACCAATAGCTAGTAACAATTCCAACCCCGATGTTCCGGGGGGGAAAAGGGGGGGGGGGGGGGCGCGAAATGCGTCGATGACGGTGGGAAGTAGTAGTTATAGTAGTATTTATAGTAGTAGTTGTTATAGTAGTATTTATAGTAGTAGTTGTTATAGTAGTATTTATAGTAGTAGTTGTTATAGTAGTATTTATAGTAGTAGTTGTTATAGTAGTATTTATAGTAGTAGTTGTTATAGTAGTATTTATAGTAGTAGTTGTTATAGTAGTATTTATAGTAGTACTTGTTATAGTAGTATTTATAGTAGTAGTTGTTATAGTAGTATTTATAGTAGTAGTTGTTATAGCAGTATTTATAGTAGTATTTATAGTAGTAGTTGTTATAGTAGTATTTATAGTAGTAGTTGTTATAGTAGTATTTATAGTAGTAGTTGTTATAGTAGTATTTATAGTGGTAGTTATTATAGTAGTATTTATAGTAGTAGTTATAGTAGTAGTAGTTATAGTAGTAGTTGTTATAGTAGATGTTATAGTAGTAGTTATAGTAGTAGTTATAGTAGTAGTAGTTATAGTAGTAGTTGTTATAGTAGTAGTTATAGTAGTAGTAGTTATAGTAGTAGTTATAGTAGTAGTTGTTATAGCAACGCAAGCTTATTCTTTCTTCTTCTTGGATCCTTAGCACCTGAGTGACAAAGCAGTCAGTGGCCATCACGCCTAGTGGCGTCTTGTAGGGCAGCACCAAACTTTCCCATATTGTTCGGCGGTGGCCATCCTTCGTGCCGTGTCTCAGCTCTCGTTCATGCTTTGCATCTCAGCTTCCACTGTTCTCCGCCAGGTTGTCTTTGGTCTGCCCCTCTTTCGTGGTCCTTCTTGGGTCCATAGCATAGCAGTTCTGGTGATGGTGTCAGGGTCCCTTCTGAGGACATGGTCAAGCAAGTTCCAGCGTCTGCCTCCATTGATGGTGATGGTGTGCATGCCTTTTTGACGCAAGCCAATTAGACGGGAAAAACCTCGTCTTGCTACTTGTAGTCGCACAACCAGTGGTGTAACTAGGGTGAGGCAGGTGGGGCACGCGCCCTTAGTGCCAATTTTGTGGGGTACCATTTTATGGTTTTAAAAATGCAAAAATTCCACTTCTCATTTATGACAATCCAATTTATCCCACTTCACGTTTATAAGTAGTTATGTGTAATTGTCACGTAGGTTTTGATCATTAAATTGCCTATAGCGTCTTCCTATTCTTTCACCCGAATTCTTTAATTTTGTTATCTCTTTTTATTTCCTTTTCCTGTACATTTTGCATCCATTCGTTTGCGAAATATATTTTCATACTATTCCTTAACGTTACCTGTTTCTTTTCTCAAAAACGGAGAATCGCAATAGTGATTCTATTACTTAGATGTCAGTCAGACGAGAAGTGCAATTAAGTTGCAGCTATCTCAGACATCGAGCCGACTTGGGTCTGCACCTTCAGATGACACGACACTCCTGAGTTAGATTCTCGATGTAAACGCGTGAGAATGCTAGGAGAGAGCCGACATCCGTCTGCATCTTTCACCGGTCAACAACGAGTTGCATCGGCCGAACGCTTAAGTAGGAGCAATATTTACACCTTATAGTCGCAGTTTCAGACATTTGTCTGGAAATCCCAGCTGACACGGCTCAATTGTGGGGCCCGGTCAAGCGTGAGGTGCGAAGTAGTATAAGTGTCAGTTCAGAAAAGAGTCGTCGTCAGAATAGCTCCGGCTTAGCGTGAAAAATCGTACCGCACTGGAGACGGCTGTCTGAGAGTTTTGCAACTCACGCGCGCTGGTCACTGATGGCAGTTACGACCCGGTTAAGCTGACGTAGGTGGTTTACACGTATAAGGGGAGACGACTTCGGAGTTTGAGAAAATGTGGGAGTGTTTGCCCCTGTTTTCAAATATCCACCCAGGAGCTGAAATCTGATTTCATTTCAGTCTCCAACATCTGCAGTAGACGGAACACGCGTGCTTAGCGAATGAAGCTTGTATAGCGAATTTCATAGTTCTTGTCAGATTTGTGACGAGCTTCTAACTACCAATCTAGTGAATTATCCTAGTCGTGGTGTTACCGTAGTGCTGTGGTGAGATTAATATAATAGATATCTAGTATTTTGGAAAGTGTTTAAAGCGTTAAATCGCTCATTTCATTTTAACTAGTGTCTTTTGAACAGTGTGCTTAATTTATAGTTTGTTATATTCCTCTAGTCGACGAGTTACAGTGGGAAATACATAATAAATTATATCTTTAGCTTAATAAACAAGTAGCTATAAGGAATTTAATTTAACGGCTAATACTCAGTCGAAACTGTTTTAATAACAAACTTATAAATGCTAGACGCGACATCAGAGAGTATTGACGGAATACGCATGACATTCCTAATTCATGATGATCGATTTTTTAAATATAACTTATTTCTCGGGAAGTTTTAAATTATAAGTCAAGCGGTCGGCTTGCTATTTAAAATATAAGTTATATCCTTATACATAGTATGTATAATTATTTTATATGTGCTTTTTCCATTTTATACAGTGAATACTGGGGTGAACCCAACTTGCCAGCATTTAGTAAAGAGACATATTTGTGAGAAGCATAGACCTTTCCTATCTTTAACCACGTGGGTTTTTTTTTCAAGTAACACTGGTCTGACAGTGCATATGCCATCAGAGAGAGACAGTAATAGCAATCCCACTAACGGTTTCTAAAGACTAGAAATATATATTGGGCTTTTGAGCCAGTTCATATTGCTCCACAAATTTAAATGTACCTGCTGCCTGGCGGCGAGAATAATTACAAGAATAACATTAACATTCCGACAGAGTTTTTGACTAGTATTGTGGTGACCAAATATAGTACTTTCCTGAAAGTAGACACCGATCTGACATTCCTTAAATTCTAGAAACCAAAGCTAATGACATTGTGCTCTGCTAACTTTCGTGCCTGGACAAATTTTATGGGACTTAACAGACATCCGAAAAAAAATAAGAACACCCAAGGAATCTTTCCCTGAGACAGAGAAATTCAGTACGTCTTGTTGGAACTGGGGATTTCTTGGTCGGTGACTGCATTTACGGGTCTGTGTGAAGGTCCTAGAATTATTATGTTCCCAGAGGCAGCGAGCAAAGTTGTAAGTATATATGTGAGCGCATGGCCATGGCTGAATGAATGAGAGTACGCAGGTCTGAGTGTTATTTTACCCTGGTATTTTGCCACCCATTTGCTGTCTTAACTTTTATTAATCTGCAGAACTTGTTACCAATGCTAGAGTTTCCTTTTTTCTTAGGCTAAACCAGATTATCCAACTCTGTTCATACATTTACTAGAAAGAAAGAAACCTCTTAGACTCAACCCTATGTATCTATAACTCTTTGGGCCATCATCTGTTCTCTTAACGGGGCTGTGGGCTAAACCTAGAGTAAGATTCTAACGGGCTATCATCCGTGTAGCATTTTTTCTTGAATTTCATGACTATTTGTATATGTTTTTCCTTGATGAAATTTTTGGTGTTGTGAGAAGATTTTTTTTAGATGATAATAATAAAACCTCTCTTGAACTAAATCAGTGCGTTGGTCAGCTCGTTCTAATATATATATATATATTCATTGTTATAGATTCCCACGTCTGTGTGTTTAACTGTCGTCACGTGTAGGTGCGTGCCCGTGAGTAGATAGAAATATATGTAATATATATATCTGTGTTTAGACTGTCTGACGCTGTAAAAGCTGTCGTAGAAGATAGGGGAGAGAGAGAGAAGAATTTGTTTTTCGCTTTCAGAGACAGCCTCTATACCTCATTCTATCATCTCACTCGTGGAATTCTATTTCATTTTTTTATACTAACTACACTAGTGCAGGATCTCTCACGCATTCCAAACCTATTCAGAAGGGACCAAAACCAAGTCTTAATTTCCTATATAAAATCTACGACAGTAAATTGTAGGATATATATATATATATATATAAATATATATATATATATATATATATATATATATATATATATATATATATATATAAACAAGAACTAAAGCTCTGTTGAGGTGTATCAGAGACAAGACATACACACACACTCACACACACATATAAGAACAGTTTTCAAGGGGCGACATTTAAAAAAAATGTACCCTTGGCATCATCAACCCTAGTTACACCTCTGCAACGAACACATACTTTCAAACCCACTGACATCAATAGCCATTGTCTTCTCTCGACCCATTAGTAAAAACTTGTAAGCAACACAACCAAACTAATATTGAATTGCAAGAGACGGTCTGAAACGAAACTGATTTATTCATATTCTCATTATTATAGCCCTACTCCATTTTTATGTCTACTCCATGGCGCAAGCTTGGGCACAGTTGGATGGAGATAAAGCTGTTGCCCATGCAGCTAGTTCCCCCTTGTGACGATACGGTTGTGCGATCTCAAGTCAACTCCGGCAGGATTGCATTACATTCCCGTGCGAGTGATATTTTCTTATTTTTCTCTCCCCTGTCATTATTATGTGGCATATTTTATGCATCATTATTTACTTTCTATGCTGGATCTAGTAGAGTGAAGTCTCTAACACTCCAAACCCTTACGGAAGTATCGGCCATGGGACTGTCTTTAATTTTCACATGTTTGCTTTGAGCCGATCTCAGACAGAACTGTAATAACGCCATGTAATTTGACCAATCAGCGACTGATAAGTTTTCGCTTCATTCGTCTGGCCACATTTGATAGAGACGGTCTTCTCTATTGATCCCTTTGTCTTCTTTCTTCTTCTTTCTTTTCTTACCTGTATCAAGCAGGCAGCAGTAGGTATCTGCCTGTTAAAATGCTTTTGTCGTTGTTTTTGCTGGACTTTGAGAGCAAAACCAGAGCCCAGAATTCCCTGCAGAGACAGATATTGCATTTTAGAACAAATTCGTCGAAGGTTTACGGAATGTGCATGCTCTTGTCGGCACTTAATACAGTAAAATCTCCCTTGTGGCATGTTTGCTACCGTCTTAAAAAAGGATATTGTGTTTTATTAAATTGCGACAGTTGTAGGTAATAATCTACGGTATCTGATGCAGTTAATGGTAACATTCGCTCATTGAGAGATTTCCATAGAAACAGTTCAGCAATCCCATTTCACTGTAACATTTTCATTTTCTGGTAACCTAAATTTGTTGCATCTGAGTAATCTGATCTGTTTAACGCTAGGAGGAAAAAAAAAATGTCTGTGATGGAATACTTACTGCTGGCAATGCGAAGAATGAGATTGCGAAGACTGAGAAACAGGAGGCCACTATTCTGCCCATCCAAGTCTTGGGGACCGTGTCACCGTATCCAATGGTGGTCACTGTTATCTGGGTGGATGGATATTGTGTCAAGTGGAAGTAGTAAATGGTGAAATAAATATGAAGGCTATGAAGGACTGCGTATGGAAATGTTAGGTGGTAGAGTAGAAATGAAAAGCGGTGTAAACTCGTGGGTACACTGGTGATAAAGATGTTAAATGGTGGAAATAGTTCGAAGCGGAAGTGATCAAAGGTGGAAAATGTAGGAGGTGGAAATCATGGGAGATGGAAAACATGAGGTGCGGAAATCATGGTAACGATATCTGATACACATTATTTGGTCTTTCTTTTCTCATATGTCCATAGAGGCTGGGGAAGTGCCAGTTCATTAATTCATTTCATTTATCTCCTTTTTTCGCTCCTTACGGAGTATGGAGCCATCATTTCATCTAGCTTCTTTGCAGGAAGTCTGCATCATTACACATGCTCATGCTGCTGTGGTTCTATAGAAAAGTGTTTTATATGTTAAGGTTGCCAGCAGAGAAAAGAAAAACGAGTAGGCATTTGTCTGTGACAACAAGCCTGTAATAAAAATCGCAAACTAACGAGGATGTATTTTATAAAGAATCGTTCGTTTTTACGACAATACCTACAAGTTTATTAAAATAATTAGGTTTAAAGAAATATTATTTTCAGTAATGTAGTGCCGCCTTCTCTGATCAATGCGCACTTAGACTATAATCTTCTTCTCTCTTCTTTGATCCTTAGCCGCCGACCGTCAAAGCAGTCACTGACTGCTTTAGACTATAATATTACTGCTATATTATATAAATATCATCATCATTTTCTTTTTCGATCCTTGTGAAGCACAGAGCCATTGTTGCAATTGGTCCCTGTGCTAGATACCTGCATCACGCATTCACATTCTCTCGCAGCAGTGATTTCTGTAGAAATTTGTTGTGCAGGATCAGATTGCTAGTGTGGCCGTGTATGTTTATACGGCACTAGTAGTTATATTGATTTTATTTAGTCAGAGTTAATCCTTCAACACCCAGACAATCCCAAGAAGCAGTAAATAATTTGTGTCATCTTTCGGTTAAAATAGGTCTCCAAATAAATGCCTCTAAAACTAAAGTTATGAACTTTTCTAACGAGACCTTTAATATCATCCTGAACGGGGAAAAACTACAGAAAGTTGAAAGTTTCAATTATTTAGGCAGTAAAATGACTCAGGATGGTGACACAACAAGAGAAATTCATACTAGAATTGCTTTGGCAGCTAGCGCCTTCAATAGATTATCTAACATTTGGAAATTACGATCATTGAATATACATACCAAGCTTCGTCTGTTTAATTCAAATGTTATCTCAGTGTTAACATACGGCTGTGAGAGTTGGAAAATAACAAAATCATTGGAGAACAAGCTGAATACATTCGAGAACAAATGTCTTAGAAAACTCATGAACATCAGTTGGAAAGAATTCAAGACTAATCGACAAATAAGAGAAGACTCTAGGCAGAAATATGTCTCCAACTATATAAGGAAAAGACGATGGTCATATATCGGTCATGTCCTACGAATGCAAAACAACAGAATACCATTGCAGGCACTCACTTGGGTTCCTGAGGGTAAGAGGAAAAAAGGAAGACCAAAAGAAACACTCAGAAGAACAATAATAAGAGAAGGAAGAACGTTGGGCCTAAATAATGTGCAAGAGCTAAGAGGAGTGGCATCACAACGAACAACCTGGAGAGCACTGGTTTCTGCCTTATGCGCCGTGTTTGGTGCTTAAAGAATTTATTATTATTATTAATCCTTCATATGTTGTGGTGGTTCAAGTGCTAACTGGCCTTTCGCCAGAGATGGTGATACTTGACCTTTTTTTTTTTTTTTTCAACCCTGGAATGTTCTTCCCTTTGAGTTTGGTGATAAGCAAAACAGTTTCAGCATAACAACGTATATCCAAAAGAAATTACTGTAAAGTTCCACAAACAGCAATGTAGAAAAATTCAATTAGAGTTTATTGGTGTCATTAGACAAACATGGAATTTCACAATGATGATTGGTTATCCAAGATGAAAAATATGTTATCCAACTGAATAAATTATGTATGTCCAAATAGAATAATATATGTATATCCAAATAAAATAATATACTGATTTGTCTACTCAAAAACTTGTCTTGGTATCCTCAAAGACGAAGTTCACCTAACGCTATCTGTAAAAATTTATTTTGAGAGAAAAGAGTCGTAGAAATAGTGGTCCGGTTTAGAGTGGAAAATGATGATGGTAAGCTCAGTGATAGAAAATGTAGAGATTTAATAGTTACTTCACAGCGTGCTGGAGGAGAGTAAAGACAGACTTATTTACGACAAATCGTGTCTCTCAATCTTCTCTTTCACTCTCCTGGTCAAACAATTATTTGCCAGTTTTCCAGACTCGCATCTGCGCGCACACCGATTCGGTGTTTTCAAACACACACACGACGTTGATACAAACTATATTAAACGAATAGGGGAAATGTTGGGCTTTGGGTATATCCAACACACAGAACTAAATGAGTTTAGGTGATTTTATTCACTTTAAACATCAATCACTAAAAATATCAGATATTACATAAATTATCATAAGTACACAAATGCAAATAACAAGTTTGGGAGGGGGTGAAGAAGATTGGTATCGACTAAGCCCTTCCCGCTCATTAGACAAAGACAAACCCAGTCCAGAGATAGATAATATCAGGAACACGGGTACGTTAACCTAACAGTAAAGTTAATTACTCTGAAAGAGGTGTTACCAAGTTAGGTATAAGTGATAGAAAAAAAAACCTGTTCTTCCCAGCTGTTCTTCCCTTTACTAAGCAAATGGAAAGGAGGTGGTTTTAAACAGAGTTAACAAATTATCAACTATCCCACTTAAAGGAACAATGTAGGGTATACAGAAAAGATATATGTTACCAGGTAAGCAAGTTAACAAAATGGTCACACAAAAGAATTAATTTCCTGTCATTCATACACGCGCTAGCAAAGGCCTTCACTCATCTTGCTCTCACTTACCGATTGTGAAAAAATCTTGCACTCCATAGAATAACACAACAGCAGTTACACCTCAACTAAATGTATGAGTGTTTGTTCAAGTTCTAGCCCCAGATTATCGGGTAGGCGGTCAGCACATAAAAGGGTCCCGTAATCGCTGGAAAATGAATCTGTAGTTGTGTCTCTTTTCTTAATAACAGTTTCTATGGGAGGGCACGGTCTCTGATACCGGGGTGAGGATGGTGTGGTCTATTTGACTATGCCGCTGATAATAAAATTCTTACGCGTGCTGGTACACTTTATCCGTGAGGTATGGTTTAAGTCCAGTGAGAAAACTAGTCACATCACTGTTCAGGAAATTATGAATTATCTCTCTGTGTCAGTAAACTAACAAAGCTCGGGCCAGAGTTCTTCTTCCCGTTACGACTTAAGTTGTTTGATGGTGCGTTAAATTTGTCTTTGGGTGTGCTTTCTTTGCTATAAGTTAGATAGCGGAATTCCAAACATAGAATCGCCTCAAAGATTAAAAATTTACACAGTCTCAACAAGTTCTGCGTCAGGGGAACTCTACACACTGTTTATGCTTTGCTTTGCTTAGATTGATTTCTTTATTGCTTTCTTAATGCTGGGATCGCACAGGTTACGATCACTCTGTATGAAAGAAAAAAAAAGACATGTAATATACCGAAAACAAATAACCTTCTAAAGCGCGATGAATTTCCCGTTAAGCCTATAATACACTCGAGTATTTAATTATGTATTTAATAAACACTGCGCGAATTCTAGTGGTTAAAAACCCACATCTATAAAACTAGGACTTAACTGAATTTATTAATTATAAATTCCTTCGCGACTTTAAAAGTTAATTTAAGCATCTATTATCTTTTGAAATAATATATAATAGATAGATCATTATATTTAAAACTGGAACTCTTGAGATGGTTTAATTAAATAGATTTAAATTAACACAAAATCCCTTGAAATAGAATGACTAGACCACTGATCACTTTACACAATATATATTTTACCGCTTTGCACAGAATTAGAAATCACTGCAAATATATATAAAATCCAGGGGAAAATCTATAACAAGATTTCAATAAAGCTAGTGCTTCTGTAAAGGTCTGGCCAGCGAGTGATAACGTGTCTAGTTCTTCATGGTCTATTTAGCTAAAATGAATGTAAGTTGAGTGGGACATGATAAACTTGACAACTTATTTGATCTCACGAACTTTTGGGGATCTGACCGCCAAATCAAGAGAAGAAGCCGCCCCCTGGTCTTCGTATCCGCTCGCTGCTGCCCGTTTCGCTTTCCCCCGTTCGCTCGGTTCCTCGATTGACACCGAGACGCGAAATTAGCGGCAAGCAACTGCGTCTCGTATCAGGGAAAACTACTGTCTTTGATAGCGCCGATAGTCTCCCCTAAGATCCCTCGGTCTGTCTCTTTGATCTCGTCGCTGTATCCTACATGAGTCCCGGTGGAATGCGTTCTGGCAAACGAAAAGTTACAACAAATGTTCAGGGGTTCTAATGTTATGAAAAGCTAAAGGTCCCTTTAAATCATCCATCATATCAGGGAAAATTCACTAGTCAAACTAGACGTACGTCACAATCGTCCCCACTTTTAGACATGAAACCATTTTTCATGTTTTCATTTTTGACAATGGAGGTGACCTGATTGGTGATTTTAGGATGAGTGGTATCTTCAGTTTGCTCTTCTTCCTCTGTAGACCAGTTTCTACTCAGAAAATCAGCCCCGACATTCTGTCTTCCCGGAATATATTCCACTTTGAAAGAATAGACGCTTAGAAGGAGGGCCCAACGCATGATCCTAGCGTTAAATTCTTTATTGGCACCAAGAAATGCTAACGGAGCGTGGTCTGTTTGCACCGTGAACGATGTACCATAAAGAAACTCATGATGGCGTCTGATACCGTCAATCAGAGCAAGACATTCCCTTTCAACTACGCTGTAGTTCCGTTCCGCTTTATTTAATTTCCGACTGCCATAGGCAACTGGAAATAGCATGTTCAGGTCACTGTCATCGGCTTGAAGCAGTGTTGACCCGATGCCCTGACCTGACGCGTCGACTCTCAGTACAAAAGGTTTCTTGAGGTCAGGCAACCTCAAAATGGGGTATGCAGACAACTGTCCTTTCAAAGTGCTATACGCGTGTTCGCACTTTTGATCCCATATGACCTTATCAGGACAACCTTTCTTTGTGAGGTCAGTCAGAGGTGCCGTCAGTCCGTTGAAGTTCTGGATGTACTTCTGATAGTATGCACATAGCGATATGAAGGAACGTACGTCTTTCTTCGTTCGGGGTCTTTTTGCTGCCACTATTTTCTCCACGTTCTTCTTAATAGGCCAACTGCATCCGTGAGAAATAGTGTGCCCCAGGAAGTCTAACTGTTCAAACCCGATGAGACATTTGCTAGGTCTGGCTGTGAGACCCGTTTCCTGTAGTCTCCTGAGGAGCATAGCAACCGTAGCAATATGTTCTTCATAGGTTTCCGATGCAATTAAGATGTCATCCATGAAATTATGGATATGGGGACTTTGCAAAGGTTGTAGAAGCTTCCTCATCATCCTGGTGAACACTCCTGGTGCGTTATGCAAACCGAACGGCATCACGTTAAATGTGTAATGTCCTTCACTAGTGCTGAAAGCTAACAAAGGTTTAATTTCCTCCTTGACTGGTATTTGATAATAACCTTTACTGAGGTCAATCTTGGAGAAGATCTTAGCTTTGCTGAGCTTGGTGAACAACTCAGAAACAGTTTGGAGAGGTTCGGGCTGGAATTCCGTTACAGCGTTTAGCAACCTGTAATCAATGCACAGCCGAACTTCCTTATTGGGCTTCTGCAACAGCACTACGCTCGAGCTGTAAGGAGATGTAGACTCACTGATAATTCCTGCCTGACGCAGCTTGTCTATTTCTCCGCGAAGTGCATCAGCTTTAGCGTACGGGATGGGGTAAACTCTGGTTTGAACAGGGGTCTCGTTTGTTAATTTCATATCAAATTCAATGAGATTTGTTCGACCAGGTACATCCGTTAAGACTGCACTGTACTGTTTTAGTAGAGCCCTAGTTTCTGTTTGTTGTTCTGGTGAGAGATTGTCGCCGAACTTGACATCTTTAAAGGATTCTGTGGGTTGCAGTGGATACTCCATGCAACCATCATCATCTTCCTCGTCTTCCGTTGCTATGGCGACAGCCAGGAGATGCTCGGAGGATGGCACCGGTCTTTCCAAATATTTCTTTAGCAGATTTATGTGGAAGACCTTCTCCTTTCCTTTGATGGAGATCTTGTAGTTGGTACGTGAGATCTTTTTAAGGACGGTAAACGGTCCTTGCCATCCGATGCGAAGTTTATTGCTTCCGGTTGGAAGTAGCAATAGGACTTTCTCCCCTGGTTGTAGTTCTCTCTCTTTTGCAGCTTTGTTGTATCTTTTAGTAATTTTAGCGCGGGCTTTCTTAAGGTTGGTAGTAGCTAGATCCCATCCTAGCTTTAGCCTTTCCTTAAGCTCAGATACATACTTGCTTGCAGAGACGACTGTCTCGTCAGCCTTCTGGTCTGTCAGGGACCGAAGTAAGGCTTCTAGTGGCCCCTTAATAGGTCTGCCAAATAAAAGTGTAGCTGGCGCAAAACCCGTAGACGCTTGGGGTACCTCTCGGTAGGCGAATAAGGCAGCCGATATATATTGGTCCCAGTCTTCCGGTTTCTCCTGACCCAGCTTACGTAACATCATGGTGAGGGTACCGTTAAAACGTTCCACGAGCCCATTTCCGGCCGGATGGTAGGGACTTGTGTGGATATGTTTGGCCCTCAAGATCTTAAAGATCTCCTCCATTAACAGGCTACGGAATTGGGATCCATTGTCCGTCAAAACTTGTTGAGGGAATCCCAACCGTGTAAAAATTTGCACAAGGGCTTCTGCGACATGCTTGGAATTAGTGCATGGTAGCGGTACGGCTTCGGCCCACATAGTGCAAGTGTCAACTAAGGTCAGGATGAACCTGTTCCTTCTTTTGGTCTTTTCCAGAGGACCAATAATGTCGACAGCAACCCGTTCAAATGGAGTCCCTACTATTGGCATTTGCCCCATAGGTACTGGGGGTGTCAAGTGCTTGGGTGCTACCCGTTGGCACTGGGCGCAGGATTTCACGTACCTGACAATGTCAGAGTTCATTCCTGGCCACCAATAGTGGTTTTTTATTCGCTGAATAGTGGCGTTTTGTCCCATGTGTCCGCTAAAGGGAAGAGAGTGCCCCATTTCTAAGATCTGGTTTCTGTACTGCGTCGGTACTAGGAGCTGGTTATTCCCCGTGTCCGGGTTGCCCGTTCTACGATACAATACACCATCCTTAGAAAAGATGTCTCCGTTGTGTTGGGGTCCTTAGCCATGGGCAGTTTTTTAAAGCAGGGCGCCAGAGTAGGGTCCTTTTGTTGCGCCTCCTTCAGTTCATTCGGCAACAAGTTTGGCGCAGGCTCCCTCTCCTTCTTGGCTTGCCCTCTTGTGGTTACCGCTGCCACAATCGGCTCCTTAGGTCTCCCAATGAACACATATCTACATCCCAGGATAACTGGGTAGATCGGATCATCCATTATGGCCGCTTTAATAACTCCTCTGACAAAGTCAGAGTGTATTTCTACCAGTGCGATAGGAAGCGTCCTGGGTGCATCACTCCTGAAAACTCCACTAAGTTTGACGGTTTCCTCTGTCTCCTGACCGGGTTTGACTAGGTGCCTAGCGACAATACAATCAAAACTTAATCCAGTGTCAAAAAGACAAGTAGTAGAGGTACCGTTCAAAATTACAGTTCCTCGAGTTGAGGGTCGGTCCCCCTCAGGTTGAGAATCACTGACATTGACTCTACCTTTCGAGGCTGTATGCAAACATCCAATGCGGTTTGCACCGGTTTGTTTGCCCTGATCAGACGTTCCTGGTGTAGGGGTCTTCCCTTTTCCTTGACCTTGGTGGCCGCGCTGCCACGTAGGCTTGTTGGGTTGATCAGACTTGTTGTTGGGGGGGGGGGGGGGGTATCGGGTTTTGTAGAATTTCGATTTTTCCTGGGGAGGTTTCTGGGTATTGTTATCTCGTTGGTTATAATGTTGAGAGGAAGTGGAAGAATAGGATGCCTGCTCTAGATTCTGTTTTCGAGATGGCTCATCGGTGGGTTTACGTTTAGTGCTGGGAAGTTCGGCCATTGCATTGCTATAGCGTTCGGCTTTATTGAGTATGTCTTCAAGCCTGACTGCCCCCTGTTCAGCCAAAAATCTACGAGTTTCATTCGACAAAGTGGATTTTATCTGCTCCACAAGAACAAGTTCGAGGAGTCCCTCATATGAAAGAGGTAGGTCAGATAATTCAATGCACTTTGTCAGATAACCCGTGAGACGTGAAGAGAACTGGGGAAATGTTTCCGTGCTCTCTTTTCGGCTGTTTCTGAACAACTGCAGAAACTTTCGGGCAGTCATCTCAAACTGCTGTAGTAAGGCCTTTTTCAACATGTCGTAATCATGTTGATTCGGTCCCAGCTTTGTGTACACGTCATAAGCATTGCCTTTCAGTGACGTTGAAAGTTTGAGCGCCCAGCGGGTACTCTCTAACCCATAAAGATTCGCGAGTCTCTCGAATTTTTCTAGGTAGCTGTCAATTTTTTCGTTAGGGCTAGGAAAAGATTCTAAAGAAAACGACATAGCAGTTAATTGGGCAGATTGAGTACTGGAGAGGTCCATTGATTGAGACTGGGGCGAAGACGGCTCTCCGTTAGTCGAAGTAGAGGCGCCCCGACTCTCTAGAGCCTTAAGCGCCAGTTGATGCTGTCTTTCCTTGTCTCTCTCTCTCTCTCTCTCTGCGCGTTTCCATCTCTGCTTCAATTTTCTTCTGTTCCAAAAGACGTTCTTCCGCTTCTTTCTTATCTGCCCTCTCCTGGGCTTCTCTCCTCTCTGTTCTTTCTTTCTCTTCCTTCCTCTCAGCTTCTGCTCTCTGTTGCTCCGCCTTCCTCTCAGCTTCGGCTCTCTGTTGCTCCGCGTCATATATTTCCAATTCCTGGTTAATAAACGCGTTTGCAGCTTCTGCATCTAATCCTGCCTCTTTCGCTTCCAGCCTCAAGATGGACCTCATCTTTATCCTCTCTGCCATTGTTAAAGAATAAGATGAAGTATGCTTAGAGAACTAGTAAGAAGAAACGCGAAAGGGAGGAACTCTGAACCGCTACGAGAAAAAAAAAAACACGTATAAATTTACCTGTGTTACCTCCTACCTGTACTGTGCAAACTTATCGCTGCTATTATCTGGCAATTAAGGCTCTAAACGCAAGCGACTATGCCACTAAATGGTAAGTTACACTGGAAAAGAATCTACTATTACTAACAGTAGAGAAAATTTTATATTAAAACAATTTAAAAGGAAAAAAAAAATTGTCCCCTAAATTTTTAATCTCTGACAACAAACTCCGTCCCTAAAGTCAATTATTGAGATGAGACGTTGTTAACTTAATTTTTAAAAATCAGAACAATCCGTCTTTAGCTAAGCTCAACTCTTTTTAACTTCAAAAACCTTAGTGACTGTAAAACAATCACGCAATCCCAGCAACTTTTATAAAGAAAGAAATATAATTATCTCCGCCAGAGGATAATAAAATAGCAAATATATTTGTTTATCTGTACTTTCTACTGCTGTGGAGAGAAAACAACCTGTAAATATGCTGTGTGGACAACCCAAATACTTAAAGAACGTTTGTCTAGGGGTGTAATTATTTATTTATTTCCCTAATTCACAAAGACAAATCATTCACACTCTACCTAGTTAGACCCAAACTAAATCAGACTCAAAATATCTTTAACCCGGCTATGCGATTGCCTCAAATGTAGCTCAAGATCCCAGAACCAGCCCACAAATATGTGTGCATCAAATGTATCTCAAAATTATCCCAGACGAGCCAGCCAAATATTGTCGTAAATTTATTTTGAGAGAAAAGAGTCGTAGAAATAGTGGTCCGGTTTAGAGTGGAAAATGATGATGGAAAGCTCAGTGATAGAAAATGTAGAGATTTAATAGTTACTTCACAGCGTGCTGGAGGAGAGTAAAGACAGACTTATTTACGACAAATCGTGTCTCTCAATCTTCTCTTTCACTCTCCTGGTCAAACAATTATTTGCCAGTTTTCCAGACTCGCATCTGCGCGCACACCGATTCGGTGTTTTCAAACACACACACGACGTTGATACAAACTATATTAAACGAATAGGGGAAATGTTGGGCTTTGGGTATATCCAACACACAGAACTAAATGAGTTTAGGTGATTTTATTCACTTTAAACATCAATCACTAAAAATATCAGATATTACATAAATTATCATAAGTACACAAATGCAAATAACAAGTTTGGGAGGGGGTGAAGAAGATTGGTATCGACTAAGCCCTTCCCGCTCATTAGACAAAGACAAACCCAGTCCAGAGATAGATAATATCAGGAACACGGGTACGTTAACCTAACAGTAAAGTTAATTACTCTGAAAGAGGTGTTACCAAGTTAGGTATAAGTGATAGAAAAAAAAAAACCTGTTCTTCCCAGCTGTTCTTCCCTTTACTAAGCAAATGGAAAGGAGGTGGTTTTAAACAGAGTTAACAAATTATCAACTATCCCACTTAAAGGAACAATGTAGGGTATACAGAAAAGATATATGTTACCAGGTAAGCAAGTTAACAAAATGGTCACACAAAAGAATTAATTTCCTGTCATTCATACACGCGCTAGCAAAGGCCTTCACTCATCTTGCTCTCACTTACCGATTGTGAAAAAATCTTGCACTCCATAGAATAACACAACAGCAGTTACACCTCAACTAAATGTATGAGTGTTTGTTCAAGTTCTAGCCCCAGATTATCGGGTAGGCGGTCAGCACATAAAAGGGTCCCGTAATCGCTGGAAAATGAATCTGTAGTTGTGTCTCTTTTTCTTAATAACAGTTTCTATGGGAGGGCACGGTCTCTGATACCGGGGTGAGGATGGTGTGGTCTATTTGACTATGCCGCGGATAATAAAATTCTTACGCGTGCTGGTACACTTTATCCGTGAGGTATGGTTTAAGTCCAGTGAGAAAACTAGTCACATCACTGTTCAGGAAATTATGAATTATCTCTCTGTGTCAGTAAACTAACAAAGCTCGGGCCAGTGTTCTTCTTCCCGTTACGACTTAAGTTGTTTGATGGTGCGTTAAATTTGTCTTTGGGTGTGCTTTCTTTGCTATAAGTTAGATAGCGGAATTCCAAACATAGAATCGCCTCAAAGATTAAAAATTTACACAGTCTCAACAAGTTCTGCGTCAGGGGAACTCTACACACTGTTTATGCTTTGCTTTGCTTAGATTGATTTCTTTATTGCTTTCTTAATGCTGGGATCGCACAGGTTACGATCACTCTGTATGAAAGAAAAAAAAAGACATGTAATATACCGAAAACAAATAACCTTCTAAAGCGCGATGAATTTCCCGTTAAGCCTATAATACACTCGAGTATTTAATTATGTATTTAATAAACACTGCGCGAATTCTAGTGGTTAAAAACCCACATCTATAAAAACTAGGACTTAACTGAATTTATTAATTATAAATTCCTTCGCGACTTTAAAAGTTAATTTAAGCATCTATTATCTTTTGAAATAATATAATAGATAGATCATTATATTTAAAACTGGAACTCTTGAGATGGTTTAATTAAATAGATTTAAATTAACACAAAATCCCTTGAAATAGAATGACTAGACCACTGATCACTTTACACAATATATATATTTTACCGCTTTGCACAGAATTAGAAATCACTGCAAATATATATAAAATCCAGGGGAAAATCTATAACAAGATTTCAATAAAGCTAGTGCTTCTGTAAAGGTCTGGCCAGCGAGTGATAACGTGTCTAGTTCTACATGGTCTATTTAGCTAAAATGAAATGTAAGTTGAGTGGGACATGATAAACTTGACAACTTATTTGATCTCACGAACTTTTGGGGATCTGACCGCCAAATCAAGAGAAGAAGCCGCCCCCTGGTCTTCGTATCCGCTCGCTGCTGCCCGTTTCGCTTTCCCCCCGTTCGCTCGGTTCCTCGATTGACACCGAGACGCGAAATTAGCGGCAAGCAACTGCGTCTCGTATCAGGGAAAACTACTGTCTTTGATAGCGCCGATAGTCTCCCCTAAGATCCCTCGGTCTGTCTCTTTGATCTCGTCGCTGTATCCTACATGAGTCCCGGTGGAATGCGTTCTGGCAAACGAAAAGTTACAACATTATTATCTGGGACTGACCTACGTTTGCCCTGTCAGAGCAGTAACTGCCAACTGAACTTTGAATGAATGCTGTGTTTTGTGTAAAAACATCTTATTTGCTTTTAAGGTCTGTCATTCTTACATGTAGCATATTATAGCACATATAAATGCTTAGCGTGGAAGTAGGAGGGATAATGCTAGCGTGAAAGGCCAAGCGGTCACACTAGCCTCATGTTCATACCTCATATTAGTCGCGTTGTACGACAGTCCTGAGGGAGGAGTGGTACTATTACTTCTTTATCTCTTCAGAGACCCCCGGGAACAACATGGGGCTTATATACACACGATAAGCCAGAAACGTGTTTCACAAATTAACAGCATATATCACAAACATTTACAAGGCAACTACGCGTGTAATGTGACATAAATCTACTCGATTTAGGCTTGTGAGATATTCCAAGCATAAATATAACGGACGGCAAAGGGAAACCACCCTTGTATTAACCCTAGTAAAATCAGTTTTCACATTTGTGCTACGAAGTTGTAGACTCCGCATCAGCCGGGCGGCATGAAGGAATGCTTTACAACAGCCTCGTCTGGGAGTAATAGTCATGTGTGCTAGGTGACACCAGACCGTCATTCAGCTACTGAGAGCAAATTGAACACAAATAGCAAGGAAGCGGAATGTTCGCACAGTAACAGAAACGAGAAGCCTTCGAACATTATTACTAAAATAAGGAGATTAAACTTCAGCTTCATTGAACTGTGCGATACCAGCTGGACTTGAATAAAGAAATCAGCATAATAAAACTATAAAATCATATACTCATGAGGACAAACAAATTCAAGAGGTGTAGCATTGCTATTAGATGCGTAGGAATAACTCCGTGAAAGGATATTGGGCAATTTCAGATGGGGCTTTATAAGTTAGACTAAAAGGCAAACAAACTTGTTGCTGTCAGCATCATACAAACATATGCGCCTACAGTAAAGAGCACGGGGAAGGGAATCGAATAGTTTTATAACTGGCTTGATGATGCCAAAAATAATATTTATATATAATCAAAAATGACTACCGCAATAAGAGACTTTAATGCCAAAAACTACCAGCTGTGCCGACAAAAATGAGCAAGTTCGTTACTCAGAAAAGAAATATGTGTAACAATTAAAAATTTTCATTATTAGATTTTGCCACATAATTAACAAATTGTGTTTTAACTGAAGCAGTATCCGCTATAGAGATTACTTATTGTAATTTCTATCTGTTAGTGAGCACTGTTTGGTTTTACTGAAAAATATGAACGTCACACAATTTAATGAATTGATTCAGACACTTAACAAGTTTCATGTTTCATGTTATATCATTCAGTATTCATCAATAGTTATGTAGGACATACACTCAGAAGAGAACAATAAAGCATAGCCAGAGGTGTCCTTGACTGGAATCCACAAGGGAAAAGAAGAGTGGGGAGGCCAAGGAGAACTTGGAGAAGAACAGTGGAAGAGGAGGCTAAGGAAATTGGAATGACTTGGGCACAGCTGAAAAAAGACAGCCCAGAATAGAAATCGATGGAGAGCAACTGTTTCAGCCCTATGTTCCACGGGGAACGGAAAGGAATGATGATGATGGGACCGAAGACGCAGCAAAAAAGAGATGAATGCAGTCAGCGATTCATAGCTTGACTGCTTGCGTCAGCGTCAGCGAGCCAGAGCAGACCAAGACCCTACTCCACCTCCAACTGGTGGTCCTGGAAACAGGCTGCATCACTGCAGTCTGGCCGAGAGAGTAGGTATCGAAGAGGGAAGGCAAACCCGGTCCCCAAAAATGCCATGCGGAAGTCGGATGTGTCGGGCCGAAAGGCGCAAATGTCGCAGCTGCGCTGCAAACGGCGACACAACGCAACAAACGTCCTTTTCAGGACGAACGAGGAAGAAGAAGAAGATGATGATGTAGAATTTGTAGACTTCCTGAAGGATAGAGCAACCCGATAATCACCAAGGACATATTAAGCGTTGTTGTGAAGCGTGTTTTGACAGACCAATATGGCGTCTCTAAAGAACACAGAAGTTGACTCTAATTGCCAGTATATAAATACGAGCAAGTATCCCGCCAACATATTATGGGAATGAATTATAGTATACTCTTTCTGCTGCATGTCCTAATGGCGGTATTATTTATCTTGTGATCATTTCATTCCTTTCTGTTCAATTTCAGCTTCATTGGATCTTTGTAGTCAAACTTATTACGACTTATGGCCAATGCACCATGAAAAAAATTGAAACACATGAGTACGCCTTTTGAATGGGTGTTCAATTTAGTTTTCACGGTGCAATGCACGCAGGTTCCGTATTTTCTCGAAAACGCTGGTGGGCCTGTTTCATTGTTGATCACAAACGTTTCTTTAAGACAGTAAATGAGAAGGATGTGTATATACTGAGTATAAAACTTATGAGGTATACTTACTACTCCCCACCAGAGGGCGTCTGCATAGCTAGTAAAATCCTCACCAGAATCTTTCTCAGCGAGATAGACGAAATAGGAAGAGAAAATTAAACCCAGAAATCCTATGTACAATGTAGTAATCAACTCCTGAAATAGATTTTATAGACAAAATACTGTAACCATATATTTACAAAATATTTCATTAACAAGCAAAAAGTTGGAAACAATTTTTTACACAAGATAGTAATTTAAAAAAATATGACTCTAGAGAGCTAGTTTATTGAGAAAACACCGTTTTAACAAGCCGATGATTTTAAAAACTGAAAATTGCAGAGAATATGGGGGAAGAAACACATTTTCGCACAAAGGAAAACTTTACAAAAAAACGCTTTTAAAAATCGACTTCTTCATAAAACATACATTTACTTCTTTCTTTGATCCTTAGCCGCCAACCGTCAAAGCAGTCAGTGGCCATCACGCCTAGTGGCGTCTTGTAGGGCAACAACAAATTGATTCCACTTTGCTCGGTCGGCGGCCATCCTTCGTACAGTGCCCCAACTCTGGTTCATTCTTTGCATCTCAGCCTCCACAGTCCTCCGCCAGGTTGTTTTTGGTCGGCCTCTCTTTCGTTTTCCTTCAGGGGTCCAAAGCACAGCTGTTTTTGTGATGGCATCGGGGTCTCTTCTGAGGACATGGCCAACCCAGCTCCAGCGTCTGCCAGCTATGATGGTGTGCATGTCCTCTTGCTTGCTCCGAGTAAGCAGATCTTGGTGAATTTTTCTTAGATACATTTACATAGAGCATTAACTATGAAAGCATGTCGTAGAAGGCAACTAATATAAGGTTGTGCATGAGGCTAGCAACTTCATCATGTTAAAACAACTGCCATAGAAACCACCGCTGCAAGAGCATATGACTACTAGGCGCAGGTTTCCTTCAAGGGGACCTGATGCAGTTGGGGCTCCATGCTTCGCAAGGGCCGCAAAGGAAAACCATGACCGGTAATGATGAACTCAGAAAACAAGTGTTTGTGTTTGTCCACTCTCTCCGGAGCACAAGTTTGAGAGTGTGACCAAATGAATCGAAGGATGTAAACGGTAAAAGGTCAAGGATCCCGTCACACGCCTATTGAGGCATATAGGAAATATGGTGTTTGGCCCATATTTTCTTGACCAATGGCATACTAGGGGTGATTTGGTCAGCCTCACGCCGGCCGCCTTAACCTTCCCAGAGTTGCTCTGGTACGCAATTCATGAGGCTAGGTCGACTCCTGAGCCGTTTGCGGTCTAAAAAATCCCACCTCAACTGGGGATCGAACCATAGGCCACAGAGCTAGGAAACCAGTGCACTAACCTCTGAGTTGCTACGCAATTGAAGGATGTACCACTGGAAAAAACGTTTTCCTTTCAAGTAATGTATCACCAGTAAGTCCCACGATGACATTGAAAATTATTTATTTCTTAAAAGCGTGAGAATAAAATGGTAGATATTACTAGACGTAAGTTACAGTGCTATTGATCTTAACGCCCCTTTCGGGCCCTTGGTATCGCGCGGGTGTCCAGTCCCACACACAGCCTCATATTAGTGACCTTGCAAGACATTACAAGTGTCCGAATGGCTAAACGGTTAAAGCACTTTCCTCCCGAGGCGAAGGTACCGTGTTCCGGGATCGAAACGTAGTAGCCTCACGCTCTAATCTACCCAGCTGTAACAGGGTACCTGACTCATCTCTACTGTTAAGGAAAGCAAAAGGCACCGAGGAAGAGAACTGGTCACCCTATCTCAATAAAAATCGGGAGTTAGTATGGTGAAGTCTCTAACACTCTTCCCCCTACCTCAGTAACTGCTGTGGGATTACCTTTTTATGTGGGAACGTTGATTCTATTTCTTCTTGATCTCCATGACAACCCTGGTAACTACACGGGACATTCTGCAATTATTATAATTTCCCTTTGCGTACCTTACAGAGCATAGAGCCATTACTGTAGAATGTCCCCTTGCAATCACATGCTCTTGCAGCGATCGCTTCTATGGCAATTTGTTTTACATGATGAGGTTGCAATTCTATGCACCAACTCATTTAGTCGCCTTGTACGACATTGCCTGAGGAACTCACGGGAACTACACGTGGTAGTGATATTACAGATGTCAGAAAAATTCTTGCTACGGGAGACAGATTACCAAGTATTCTAATTATAACCAATCAGGATTCAAACAGGAAATTTTGGTCCATCACTTAAAAAAAAAAGCTTAGGTGCAGGATACGATTCATAGTCCAAACAAATAATAATCCCCAGCATCAGTTTAAAACAGGAGACAATAAACGTATTCTCTTTTCACCCCCAGACAAGTGGTTTTCTTCTGTAGAATGAAGGATACCTTCTTACGCTTCGAGAATCCTCAGACGACAACTTGAACGTCAATTTGAAAACGCTTAAAGAAAGCATTGGCAGTCTCAAGAACGCTGCCTTCTTCAAAGTGTATTTCGTCGACTGATACCTGTAAGGCCATTTGCGCTTTCTCGGGTCCATATATAGGGGGTACTCTTGCTGCAGATATTAATCAGTGATTTTTATCTGCCACATGTATATTCATTCATTGGTGGTTTTTACCTTTAGCTTCGTGAACCGATGGACCCCAGTCTGTTTGGCCCTTGCATGAAGAATATGACCGTACAGTCCTTATGAAAATTTAGGGAGCCGTCGTAGCGCAGTGGTTAGTGCACTGGATTCCTAGCTCGGTGGTCCATGGTTCGATTCCAGTTGAGGTGGAAATTTTAGACCGCAAACGGCTCCTGGGTCGACTCAGCCTCATGAATTGGGTACTAGAGCAACTCTGGGAAGGTTAAGGCGGCCGGCTTGATGCTAACCACATCCCCCCTAGTGTGCTGATGGTCAAGAAAATATGGGTCTAACACCATATTACCAATATGCCTCAACGGGTGTGTAACGGGATCCTATGAAGATTTAGGGGATTCTGCGACAAGGGTTGTTATGGCCAATAAAGTTTCTTACAGACATTTAGATAAATCATCATCATCATCACATTTCATGCCGTCTTCTTTGTTCTGTACTATTCATTAACGGAATTTCCAATGTAGACGATATCCGTTTCCCTTCTTTCACTCCAAGTTTTTGTTTTTGGGGGGTTTACCTCTATTTCTCTCACCCTGTGGATTCCAGGATAAGGACTGCCTTGTTATTCCATCAGTTGGTTTCTTCAATACCTGTCTTTATCCATCGTCAGCGTCTTCTCCCCAGATTTTGTTCCATTGGTATTTGATTGATTATTTTCCTCAGTTACATGTTGGTGGTTGTGTCACGCCTTTCCAATCATTTTGTTCCATTGGTATTTGATTGGTTCTTTCGATCAGTTTACATGTTGGTCGTTGTGTTATGCGTCCCAATCATTATGTTTTGCTCAGGCCCCCATTTAAATCATAACCCACGTGTTATCGGGGCCCGATAGGAGAGCAGGTATTAGTAACACTGTATCCTATCAGGTATGTCATAAAGTGCGACTAAGGAGGGTTGGGCATGGGACTGGCTACCCCATCTTCTCGAAAGCCAAAAAAAAAAAAAAAAAGTCAATACTATGAACAAGTCATCCAAGACAGGCACTTTAGTTCAGTACTGTACAAATGAGAAATTTTGAAATGTAAACGTGAGTAGATATTCTTTAGGCGTCCTATTGGCAGAGTTGTTAAAGCGTTTGCATCTCACGACAACCTGGTAGCGTCATTCTTCATTCTAACCAACTGTAAATTGATCCTCGACTCTGCTTTTGAATTAGAGAAGTCAAAGACTGCGAGGAAAGGAATTAGATACCCCACCCCCATAAAGTTGGACCTGGTTTGGTGAAGTCTCTACCACTTCAAGGCCTGACGACAGTATCTGCTGTTGGATTACCTTTATCTTTTAGATATTCCTTCCCTGAGGAAAACAAATGCCTTCAGACATCTGGAGTGCTTCTGTAGGCTCGGGATAAAGTAGGTAAGTATGAAGGCAAATAAACGGGAAGGCAAATAAACGGGAAGGCAAATAAACGGGAAGACTAACCTGCCGATGAATATAAACAACAGAGCCAAGCAACCGCCAGGTTCCTCCTTGACGATCCACGTGCAACATGCGCAAAATCTGCAAGAAACGGACACCCCTTGAGGAGCAGGTGGAGGGAAAGGAAAGAAAGTTCTGTTAGCAGTGGAAGCAAACGGAATCTAAATCAAGCATGTATAGATTTATCACCGGCTTCTGTACGTCACATTACCTCGACACGTGTACGCTTAACTGTAGAATGTGGATTGATTAAGCAGACGGAAAAGAACTAGTTTTAAGAGAACATAACAAAAATAAAATAGTGTAAAGGCCAATAACGCATTTCTCAGTGTGAATTAGTGTCTGTAGTTTTGTCAGTCGCTTTATACGACACATTATCTCTTTAAAAAAAAAAAAAAATTATATAGTAATGTAACACAGAAGGAAAAGTCAAAGCTTTTTTCCTCCCACATTTTGAATCAAACGAATAAACCAAAACAGTAAAAGTATCGATCAGTAATGTTTCTCGCAGATTAAAACAAACACGAAAAAAGGCTTACTGAGAAATGAAATAGATCTAAGACATTAAATTGCATGTCGATAACATGTTCAGATATGATACTCGAAGAAAGTTTATATTGCTTAAAAATATTTAATAAGTACGTATTATTCATGTCATGTCGCTAACATCTAGTTTGCTTAAAAAGGCATCATTTGTGTAGTCATACATGTATGTATGTATGCATTTAAGAATAGATTGTGATAATGCTAGATACAAATGAATAATGCCATTAGATTATTACTAAGTCTGGAAGGAAGAGCTGGAGAAGAGAGGGATGATCATACGCAGCTCGAAAACAAAAGCCATGGTGATATCACGAGAGGAAAGAAGACATCAGATTAAGCTGGGAGAACAGGTCCTGGAGCAGGTCGACCACTTTAAATACCTTGGAGCTGTCATAGATCGGAAGGGAGGCATCAAAGAAGAGTTGGCTACCCGAAGAGCAGCAGCTGGGAGACTTTTTGAAGCCATAAATCGAGGATTCTTCAGCAAAAGAGAAGTTTGTAAGAAGACGAAGATGGCTGTATACCGCTCCACCTATGTCCCAGTCTTGACGTATGGATGCGAGTCATGGGCAATGACTACAACCCACAAAAGCCAGATCTAAACCTCAGAAATGAGATGTCTGAGGAAGGTGGTTGAAGTAACAAGAAGAAACATGGTCCGCAACCAGACGATACGTCAAGGCCTAAAAACCCAACCCCTGCAGACCCAACTGAGATGGTTTGGCCATGTCTGCAGAATGGGAGAAGATCGGCTACTATGACAAGCATGGGAAACTAAGAGCCAGGGATCCAGATCTCAAGGACGACCCAAAGTCCGCTGGGAGGATAACATTAGACAATCTTTGAAGGCCCGAGGACTAGAATGGAAGCAAGCCAGGAGGAATACAGCCGATAGAAAAGTATGGCGCTCTCTCTTACAAACATCTATACCCACGGTAGAAGAGAAAAGAATAAGTAAGTAAGTAAGATTATTACTCGTGAAGGTTTTTTTTTTAAAAATAGAAGGTTGTGCTCACTTCAAATCGTGCACAGTGATGGACTTAAGGAATCAAATTAAAACTGCAGGTTTCACTATTCATTTAGTAACAATACAGAATGGCAGTCGGTTGTTTATCACTGTGAACAATACATTGCTGCAGGTTGTCGATACTTTGAAAATGTGTGACTTTAAATGTGAAAATACCAAAATCCTATCTCAAATTATAATTGAGTTATGATCTACCAAAATGTGTATACATAATTTTGAAACACCCTGTATGTATGCAGAACGGATCCAAGGGCACTTTACTGAGGGACAACTTTATCATCCTATCTGCTAAGCCTGCTGACTGTAATAATCCAGCCAGATAGCAAGACAAAAGGTCCTTCGCATAAAAAACACAAATTACGAAGAGCAGGTCACAGCAGCCAATCAAATACAAAAACAAGTCAGTCAAACACAAAGAAGAATTAGTTATTAGCCTACCTGATGGCTGATGTAGCAAATACTTGACCATTTGATCCAACTGAAAGTACGACTATTGATGCGACAACAACTGTGAAATCTGGAAGGCGACAAAGAAATCATTGCTAAGCACTCACATCGCGCATGAAAAAAAAAAAGACAAGTTTTCAAACATGTGTGCTTCACAAAATATGTCAAAAATGATAGGACCATGTACACACGTATTAAGTTCTCACATATGTACACGTGAAAAAAAAACATGACAAAAACTACTAGACCGAGTCCACGTGAACTCAGTTTTCACATATGTACACGTAAAAAACAAGGAACAAAAAGTACAAAGTAAGAGTCCATATGTAGACGTAAAAACATATCAACAGCTACACGACGAAGTACATATATACTAATTCTCACATGTGTACACGTAAAAAACATATTAAAAAATCTACAAGACGAAGTTCATATGTACTAAGTTCTCACATGCGTACACGTGAAAAAACAAGAAAAATAAACTACGAAACTCCGTCACGTGAACTCATAAATAAATTAACGTGGCCTTTACTTATGGGCCATTTCTCTGTTGTTTCTCGTCGCCATCATCTTCTCCTCCCCGCTTCAGGGGTCAGGTCAGACTATCACATTCCACGACTTCCTGTACTGTCAGGGGTAAGAGTGGCTAAGAGGTTTGGCGTCCGCCTCGAATTCTAGAGACACGAGGTTCGATTCCCAGTTGAGGGAATATAATTTATGGAAATTTTTTTCAGAACCAGTGGTCCTAATGATATCATATTCCTCCTGGTCTCATGGGTAGTGAGATCGGATGCCTTGCCTTCTCGAATAAGGCCGAAAAAATAGGAGGTCCCGTGTGCCAGTTTCACACGTTAAAAATCCCACGGCAGTTGGAAATCGTAAAGAGTTGGCCATAAGGCCGCTACCATAGCAAAATTTAAAAATTAGACACTTAACCCCCAAATATATTTATAGAATGTGTGATTCCTATATACACACATTGGGATTCTCGCCGGGTCTACAGAGTTCGTGCACTGTGCTGAGATCCTCCTTGTGTGGGAGGACATCGGAGCACTGCTGGAGTTGTCCGTGTGCAATGAAGATAGTCCTTAAAACCAAACCAAACCAAACCAAACCAAACCAAATCTCTAACTGTCGCCCGACATAAATATTTTAACGACGACCAGTAAAACCACCTTGCATTTATTTAACCAGAAAACATTCACACGGGACACACATTCACTCAGCAGAAGGTAAAGGTAGTCCCAAAGAAGAAACGGCCGGTGGGAAGTCAAATGATAGATACTTCACTTTACTAGGTCCAGCTTTATGAAGTTGGTCGATCAGTTCAATTACTCTCAGTCTTTACCTTCCCTAAACAAAGAGCAGAGCCAGGTACCCATTTACAGCAAGGTAGGCTTTCGCGTGACGCTAGCAGGTTTCGATTCCGGAACGCGGTAACTTTGCCTCGAGAAGCAAGCTCTAATCGCTGAACCAAACGGACGTTCACATATGTTCATTTGTACTGTAAATACAAACAAACAATTCACATAGACAGTTTTAAAAGTATATGTCGATAATGGTAAAGGTAATCCCATAGTAGATACTGCCACAGGGGAGGGAAGTGTTAAAGACTTCACTATACTAGGTCCAGCATCCACTGGGGTGACCAGTTCCCTTCCTAATTGCCTTTTCCTTTCCTAACTCAAGTGCAAAGTCAGGGACCCATTTACAGCTGCGTAGACTGAAGCGTATCGATACCGTGAATCGAAACCGGCTCCTTTGCCACAACAAGGATGGGATTATTTTTAGGCGGACGAGGCAAGGGAAGCAACTCGTGGTGCCTCTCCCCTTAAGACCCTCCGTCATGAAAGCGGCTCAAGTATCATCATCAGGAGAACATGTTTCAGTAGGAAATACCATGAGTAACCTTAAGGAAGATTACTTCTGGCCTAGACGGTGGGCAGATGTGCGTGAGTACATTGAAAACTGCACATGCTGCCAAGCGAGAAACTCAGTCACTCGTCACCGAGATAAAGGAAGAGAGGACAACTCTATGAGAGAGAGAGAGAGAAAACCCGGTAGACAGTAGAACGCATCGAAAAGTGTTCGTCCATAGCTAGATATTCTACAGATCTCTTAGGAGAGGGGTATCTGTGACGAAATGGACGACCTCCATCGATCTTTGGTTCTCTCCGGCAGTATCGGTACATTTGTGGTACTGATTTTTATTAGGTGCTATCAATTATCGCTCTTTCTTTCTTTCTTTTTTATTTTTCTGCTAAGTAGCAGATGTTTGATTTTTATCAAATCACCCTGTAGGTGATAAATATCCCTTTTGCAAGGAGCGGCTGATATGATATATCACATTTGCTTGACGCTACCCAGATTTGTGGTTATAGGCGCGGCAGATTAACACGTACATCGGTCCGCGCTATCGGCTTAAATCACCGATAAGACATGGAATTTGTGCACTCATACGACAGATAACGAGATTACTGTCTGTGTGACACAGATGGGCAGGCAAGAGGGATATAATCGCTTCCGGTCACTTGGTTAAAAGTAATCATGGATTTATTACATTTTAGACAATGTGAGTCTACAAATGTGTTGGTGAGAGTATATGCAAGACATCATATTACCATATATGGGAGACGTGACGTTTGGCAAAATCTTTCCATGTAGGAAATATATTGAAAGTGCCACACCCGACCTGTTTGAGAAGATTGGATCTTTCTGATTAGATTCATAACAACCTTGAGAGGGAATATAGGCTGACCATTTTCGCAGTTTTATCTCACTGTGAATTTCAAGCTCGCCAAGACATCATATTTTGCCAGAGTGAAGTCTAGATTCAAATTTCTTTTTGTTAACCGGACCTTTTATTGGAAAACCAGATAAGATTTTAAAAAACACAGGAAATCTCTACATTTTAATAAGGACCACCGAGACTAAGAAACCGAAGAAACACGGTCAGAGGGGAATCTATTGCAAAATTAAAGACATCCCAGACGCGTGTAAGAGAACGATTCGTCTCTTTTATTCATCTGAGCAAACAAGTCTGTAGCCAGGATTGACGTAAGTTGTAATTTACATTTTATATTTTATTACTAACATGTGAACTAACATATATATGTATATATTACCATGTGAAGTTTAATGTGTGAAACTGCTATTGGATGTCAAAGTCATTTGAGGCTGGCAACCTCAGAATATAGAATGATGATTCATGAATGTCGCAAAATTGGTTTCAATTCATTGCAAACGTGTTCGTGTAGTTTTATAAACCTGTCGATTGTCAACAAAGCGACCGCTGTCAAAATGGCGAAATGTGTATCAGACAGAGGAAATCGCCAAGGATAAATAAAAGCAGAAGGGAATCATTATGAAAAGGATTTAACATTTTAGTCCAGGGAAGGATTGTGTATAACTGCATATAAGAAGAAACGGTAGGAACTTATCCTTTACGGAGATATATACGTATTTCGGCTGCCCATAGTTATGCTGAAGGCCTGTAAACCCACTTCTGTTCTAAATATTAAAATCAACAAATAACAGTTTGGGAAATTACATGGATAGGAATATAGAGATTTATCGACTGTATAAAACAAGATAAGATGAAACAATATGGATACTATATAAGCCGAGGATGAGAAAGGAGAAATTTCAGTCAACGCACAGATCGGCTGAAATCGTTGTTTCGGGAAAGTTTTTCAGCCGAAGCTTAAGCTGTGACGTCAGTACCCTCCTATACGCCCGCGCTAGACTTATAAGTAGCGGAGCGGTAAACTCAGAGACACACATCGAAAGAGGTTTGAGACAGACTACGGCAGATAACGCCACAAAGCTACATCCATCTGAAGTGTGAGCGGATCGCCAGAAGTTTCAGTCAGTATCTGGAGTCTGAGGGTAAGCGAAATTAGGATAACTACCGTGTATAATATTTTTCTTTTATTTCAGGTTCATATAGAATTCACAAAATATGCCTGTATAATATTCATTGATATAACGTATTGTTATTTTAATTTGATTTAAACATGTGCTTTGTGGAAGATGGTTGCTTGTACAAATACGTGTCAAATCTAGCCCCACAGCCAAATGAAGAAAATATTTATTATATTAAATGCTGGATCTCGTCGAAGATAAAGGCAGTCCCATGACCAGAGATTGTCATAGGGAAATGAATTGTTAGAAGCTTCAGCATGGAAGATACCGCTTTTACGAGGTTAGGTGACTAGTCCCCTTCCTTGCTGCCTTTTCCTTCCCTAGTTCGAGCGCACAACTTTGTACCCATTTACAGCTGGTAAACTGGAGTGTTCTACAGCCAGTTTCAGTAGAAAGCAACCTGATCACGTGGTCACTCACTTTATTTATTTATGTATTAATTTTGTGTAGATGCTAAGAATAGCATCAGTATTTGAATTTGTACTTGATATGGTTTGGAAGGATCAAGTTATAGATCAGAAAAGGATGTATAGGAGCAGAATAAACCAAATGATGTTTATTACTGATAATGTTAATATTAATCCTGTATCATTGAAATGATGTTACTTGCTATGACTGTATAACTTTGACATCTGATGACTGACTAGTCTGACTTATGTACTAGTCAGTTACAATTAACTGAATGTTAATACTTCTATATCACTGAAATGATGTCCTTACTTACTATGATTGTATAACGATGACATCTGATGACTGACTGGTCTGACATCTGTGCTAGTCAGCTATAAGTCTAGCCAGATACTAGCCAAGGCTGATATGATGTTTCAGGTTCCATGAAATAACTCAAACCGGACTGTCCAGTATCAGAAGCCTGTGTTGTTCATCAGAGGCAATCCCACAAAAGTGCAGGACCCCAAAGAGTGAACTTCAACTGGTCATTGGCATCCCTACAGCTGGGTCTACCAAATCTGATATCCACCAAGGACAGTTCAGTGTCAGCATTGTCAAGTTGAAAAGATAAGTGTCACGTAGGACACTGACCACCACAATATATAAGAAACAGCTAATAGTGGAAAACAATAGTTAATCATAAAGAAAGTCAGTCAAGTGATGACAATTATTTGGAAATTCAAGGACTAAGAACAGTGATTGCAGTTTTCAGTAACATTATTATTATTCAAGATCTTGAAAGCTAAAGTGACAATAATAGACATTGTGTGAATTAATTTTATATATTTTAATGCTCTGTTCCAACTAGCAGAAATAGAATATTAGTGTAAATATTAAAATATTTTAACTGTACCTGAGGAATTATTCACTTCTTACAGTTGTGGTTAAAGTGAATGTTCATTTTATTTATTCCCTAGACATTAATAAGTAATCATAAGATAGTCACAGGGAGGAGACACCTTAAATCCTGGTACAACTTCTTACCAACTGGCCAGGGTTTTCACAGTCTGACTATTTCTATGATATCCATACACCAGTGCTTATTTCTAAGACTGGGGTATTACTTGTAAGACCAGAACTCTTTACTGGCATACTATCCTGGTAGCCTATGAGATACCTGGATTCTCACATAGATCATAATTTTAATTAACCTCGCGCTACAGTGGTTGCTCGTCCGGGATATCTTTGATATTCCAGAGCCAACTTTCTATTTCTGCTGTGTAGAAAATTTTTTTTGTAAAATTTTTTGGAAAGAGTTAAAATAGTAGGAAATGAAATATTTTTTTGGAGTACCATTGAGTACAGATAAAGCTGTTTCATATATGGTGAAGTCAGTTTAGTTAACTTTAATTTTAATTAAGTTAATTATATTGTAGTAATTTAGTTTGAGTAAGACAGCTTACCCTACTAGACTACAGATACATCATGGCTGACTTGGTCAAGTTTAGGTCTGCTACACTGCAGGTGGGAAAAGATCTTGGCATGAGTGGTGATGTTCTGGTCCAGTATGTCACGACGGAATGTGAAAAGTATATGGACAGAGAAGAAAAGAGATTGGAAGCAGAAAGAGCCCAGAAATTTGAAGCAGAGAGAGAAGCCAAGAAATTGGAAGCAGAGAGAGAAGCCAAGAAATTGGAAGCAGAGAGAGAAGCCAAGAAATTAGAAGCTGAGAGAGAAGAAAGGAGGTTACAAGCAGAGAGAGACCATGAGCTAAAAATGAGACAGCTTGATCTTGAACTTCAGGCTGGGACTATCACCCATGGTAATAGCTCACCTCATTCTGAGAATAGCTCTTTTCAGAACACGGCAAATGGAGCCATGAGTTTCCACCTAGATCCATTTGTTGAAAAGGAGGACGCAGTTGAGTCGTACCTGCATAGGTATGAAAGGCTAGCCTCTACATATGGACTGGAAAAGGAAAAATGGAGTTTAAAGTTATCCCAGGGATTGAGAGGTATTGCATATGATGTGTTTCTGAAACTCCCCAAAGAAGATCAGGAAAATTATGAAATACTAAAGCAAGCCTTACTGATCCGGTATGAAAAGAACTCAGAGGCATACAGGAAGAAATTTAGAACTTCTAAACCTCTACCTGGAGAAACATATAACCAGTTCTCAGCTAGGCTAGAAACGTATTTGTTGAAATGGAGTAGTTTAGGTAAGTATCAGAAAACCTATGAGGATCTGAAAGAAATGGTTATGTTAGAGCAAGTGAAAGATTCCATGTCTCAAGAAATGAGGAAATTCCTTATGGAACAAGGAGCAGAGAGGCTGGAAGACACTTTGAAATGTGCAGAGAGGTACCAAGCAGCTCAAGCTGAACTGGTGGGAACTAAAAGAAAGCAAGTAGAAGGATATAAGCCCCTACCACAAAATACCAAGTTTGACCAAAAGGACCAACTGTACAGAAATAAGCCAAGATTGGATGATAAGGACAAAAACCCTCAGACTCAGGAAAAGAAACCCTACAAAAAGGGAGATAAGTGGTGCAAAATTTGTAAGATGAGCAACCACAACACTGTAGATTGTAGAAGGAAAACCCCTCATCACGCTGCATGTTTAGCAACAGGGAATAGGACAGATATGATGGAACTGACAGGGAGTCAGAATAGCCTCCGTCATCCCCCTGTGAGTGAGCTCGTAACCGTGAACGGCAATCGAGTCATGTGCTTATATGATACCGGCCTGGATTTCGACTCAGTTGTGAGTTCAACCCTAGTGCACTCTGATCAAATTACCACAGAAACCGTGGAAATACAAGGGGCAACTAAGGGAACAGCAACCATGACACTTCCTATAGCTAGGATCAATGTGAAATCTCGCTACGTGGAAGGAGTGATAACAGCCGCAGTGATAGATGACCATATATACCCGCTGATATTGGGGTGTAGGTATGTATTTTTGGGTGACCCAGTAAAACCTGTTGTCCTGGCAGCAGTCCAGACCAGGTCGAGCACCAAAAACGAGGAGGAAAATCCTAACAATACTCAGCCAGCGCAGATGAAAAAGGCTCAATCAGAAGATGACACATTGAAGCCTTGTTTTGGCAAATTGCCAAAGGCCCATAACCCTCCAGAAAAAGGAGACTTGTATATGAAATATGGACTACTGTATAGAAAAGCTGGTACAGGACCTCAAGGACATGGACAGCTGGTAGTACCAAAGTCATACAGGGAGAAAGTTATGGAGCTAGCACATGCTATTCCATTTAGTGGACACATGGGAATTGGTGCCACAAGTCAACGGATAGCTTGTCACTATTACTGGCCAGGGATCACGGAAGATATCAAACGATATGTGAAATCTTGTCCAGAGTGTCAACGTGTAGCCCCCAAGCATGGGACTTCACCAGCAACTCTAGGAGAAATTCCAATCATGGGTACTCCAATCGAGAGAGTTGCAGTGGATATTGTTGGACCCTTCACTAGGACTAAGAGAAGGAATAGTTATATTTTAACTCTAGTTGATACATGCTCTATGTGGGGAGAGGCCGTAGCCATGGCATCAATAGATTCCAAGCATGTGGCAGAGGCACTGTTGACAATATTCACCAGGTTAGGGTTCCCACATCAAATATTGACGGACAATGGTTCTCAGTTCAAGGGAAAGCTAACCCAAGAAGTGTTCAGGATATTTCAAGCCAGACATTATCATTGCTCTCCTTATCACCCACAAGGAAATGGTCAAGTAGAGCGGTTCAATGGTACGCTCATTTCTATTCTCAGAAAGCTGGCAAGTGAAAAACCTGAAACATGGGATGAATACTTACCCGCTGCATTATTTGCATATCGGGAAGTCACCCATAATTCCACAGGAATGGCACCGGCCACATTGTTGTTTGGTCGGCCTATAAAAGGTCCACTGGAAGCATTGCTGCGGACTTGGACAGATGAGAAGGCAGAGAAAAGTGTCACCTCATCAATTCAGTATGTAAATGAGTTGACCACTCGACTGAAAATGGGCTGGAAATTGGCTAATGACAATCTTCGCAGAGCCAGAAAGAAACATACTGAATACTATAACAAGAAAGCAAAGGATAGGGAACTTGCTGTTGGAGAAAAAGTGCTTCTTCTATTGCCCAGCAGTAACAACAAACTGCAGATTGGTTGGCAGGGTCCATATAACGTGCTAGAGAAAGTATCGAGGACTAATTACAAAATTGACAAGAAGGGCAAAGAAAAGGTGTACCATGTTAATCTGTTAAAGAAATATTATGACAGGACATCAACGGAGGTAGCCCATATGATGACTCTGGCCATCGCAACCGAAATGAAGCATGAACCACTTACCTCAATAGAGTATCCATTACGACCGACTGAGATATATGAACAAGAAAAAATTAGTACTCAGTTAACTCAGGAACAGAGGGAGCAAGTTAAGGAGGTTTTAAAAACACATGCAGATGTGTTAACTGATAAACCAGGATGCACCAACTTATTGACATATGATATGAAGGTCATCGATCCAACACCTATCTGCATGAAGACCTACCCTATACCATATGCCAAGGCCCAGGCATTGAAGGAGGAAATTGATTATCTGTTGCAAGAACAAATCATCTCCAAGTCAGAATCACCTTACAGTTCAAGTGTTGTACTGTTGAGAAAACCAAGTGGAGAACACCGACTCTGTATCGATTACCGGAAATTGAATGCGATCACTGAAACCCAAGCTGATCCATTACCGGATACCAATCGGCTGTTCTCGACGCTAAGTACTGCGAAATATTTCTCTAAGGTCGATTTAAGTAAGGGATATTACCAGATTCCTGTCAAACCCGAGATTCGACACATGCTGGTTTTTAGCACTTCAGATGGTCACTACGAATTTAATGTACTACCATTCGGGTTAAAAAACGCACCAAGCGTATTTTCAAGGATGATGAGGAAATTGCTGGAACCCTTGAACGACTCTAACATCACCAACTTTATGGATGACATTCTCATAGCCACGGAAACATTTGAGGATCATCTACAGTCTCTATCAATGTTACTGGATAGACTCAGAGAGGCAGGTTTGACTGCTCGTCCAACAAAGTGTGTAATCGGATGTCAGGAATTAGAATTTTTGGGACATACAATTTGTCAGGGAAACATGTCTCCTGATCCCAAAAATATAGAAAAGTTAAGGAATGCACCTAGACCACAGACAAAAAAGGATGTGAGGTCGTT
Source organism: Oreohelix idahoensis (assembly GCA_024509875.1). Lineage (NCBI taxonomy): Eukaryota > Metazoa > Mollusca > Gastropoda > Stylommatophora > Oreohelicidae > Oreohelix > Oreohelix idahoensis. The sequence continues at coordinate 150,420 of JAMPIV010002245.1, read as the reverse complement.
TGTATCCTTAGGAGGATTTTATCAAAAATACATCAAAGACTTTAACACCGTATGTGCACCTTTGACGGATCTGACAAAGAAAGGAAAACCTGACACAATAAAGTGGACTGCAGAGTGTGAGCATGCATATTCAGAATTGAAGCATAAACTCACTAGTATGCCTATTCTGAAGTTGCCAGATATGACGCAAGAGTTTATAGTACGGACTGATGCGAGTAATGTAGGAATTGGGGCCGCGCTTTTGCAAAAATCTCAGACCCAGAATGAGGAACTTTTTCCTGTTGCTTATGCCAGCCGCAAGGTGAACGCGGCAGAAAGGAATTACTCTACTATAGAGAGGGAATGTTTAGCATTGGTGTGGGCCATCAATAAGTTTCAACCCTATCTGTATGGCAAACCATTTGTGGTCCAGTGCGATCATCAACCCCTGCCATTTTTGGCGTCATCACGTCACGCAAATACTCGCTTACTAATATGGTCATTATTGATTCAGCCATATTCCTTCACTATTGAATATATTCCTGGAAAACAGAATGTGGGCGCAGATTTTCTCAGTCGCCATCCCACAGAGATAGAGCAAGATAGAAGGAAGGAAAACTAACCTCGGAATGGTCGATTTGCAATTGTGTTGTACCCAATAGTTAAGCTAGATATCATCCAGCTTAAAATATGGGGGAGCTATGTCGCAAAATTGGTTTCAATTCATTGCAAACGTGTTCGTGTAGTTTTATAAACCTGTCGATTGTCAACAAAGCGACCGCTGTCAAAATGGCGAAATGTGTATCAGACAGAGGAAATCGCCAAGGATAAATAAAAGCAGAAGGGAATCATTATGAAAAGGATTTAACATTTTAGTCCAGGGAAAGATTGTGTATAACTGCATATAAGAAGAAACGGTAGGAAGTTATCCTTTACGGAGATATATACGTATTTCGGCTGCCCATAGTTATGCTGAAGGCCTGTAAACCCACTTCTGTTCTAAATATTAAAATCAACAAATAACAGTTTGGGAAATTACATGGATAGGAATATAGAGATTTATCGACTGTATAAAACAAGATAAGATGGAACAATATGGATACTATATAAGCCGAGGATGAGAAAGGAGAAATTTCAGTCAACGCACAGATCGGCTGAAATCGTTGTTTCGGGAAAGTTTTTCAGCCGAAGCTTAAGCTGTGACGTCAGTACCCTCCTATACGCCCGCGCTAGACTTATAAGTAGCGGAGCGGTAAACTCAGAGACACACATCGAAAGAGGTTTGAGACAGACTACGGCAGATAACGCCACAAAGCTACATCCATCTGAAGTGTGAGCGGATCGCCAGAAGTTTCAGTCAGTATCTGGAGTCTGAGGGTAAGCGAAATTAGGATAACTACCGTGTATAATATTTTTCTTTTATTTCAGGTTCATATAGAATTCACAAAATATGCCTGTATAATATTCATTGATATAACGTATTGTTATTTTAATTTGATTTAAACATGTGCTTTGTGGAAGATGGTTGCTTGTACAAATACGTGTCAAATCTAGCCCCACAGCCAAATGAAGAAAATATTTATTATATTAAATGCTGGATCTCGTCGAAGATAAAGGCAGTCCCATGACCAGAGATTGTCATAGGGAAATGAATTGTTAGAAGCTTCAGCATGGAAGATACCGCTTTTACGAGGTTAGGTGACTAGTCCCCTTCCTTGCTGCCTTTTCCTTCCCTAGTTCGAGCGCACAACTTTGTACCCATTTACAGCTGGTAAACTGGAGTGTTCTACAGCCAGTTTCAGTAGAAAGCAACCTGATCACGTGGTCACTCACTTTATTTATTTATGTATTAATTTTGTGTAGATGCTAAGAATAGCATCAGTATTTGAATTTGTACTTGATATGGTTTGGAAGGATCAAGTTATAGATCAGAAAAGGATGTATAGGAGCAGAATAACCAGATGATGTTTATTACTGATAATGTTAATATTAATCCTGTATCATTGAAATGATGTTACTTGCTATGACTGTATAACTTTGACATCTGATGACTGACTAGTCTGACTTATGTACTAGTCAGTTACAATTAACTGAATGTTAATACTTCTATATCACTGAAATGATGTCCTTACTTACTATGATTGTATAACGATGACATCTGATGACTGACTGGTCTGACATCTGTGCTAGTCAGCTATAAGTCTAGCCAGATACTAGCCAAGGCTGATATGATGTTTCAGGTTCCATGAAATAACTCAAACCGGACTGTCCAGTATCAGAAGCCTGTGTTGTTCATCAGAGGCAATCCCACAAAAGTGCAGGACCCCAAAGAGTGAACTTCAACTGGTCATTGGCATCCCTACAGCTGGGTCTACCAAATCTGATATCCACCAAGGACAGTTCAGTGTCAGAATTGTCAAGTTGAAAAGATAAGTGTCACGTAGGACACTGACCACCACAATATATAAGAAACAGCTAATAGTGGAAAACAATAGTTAATCATAAAGAAAGTCAGTCAAGTGATGACAATTATTTGGAAATTCAAGGACTAAGAACAGTGATTGCAGTTTTCAGTAACATTATTATTATTCAAGATCTTGAAAGCTAAAGTGACAATAATAGACATTGTGTGAATTAATTTTATATATTTTAATGCTCTGTTCCAACTAGCAGAAATAGAATATTAGTGTAAATATTAAAATATTTTAACTGTACCTGAGGAATTATTCACTTCTTACAGTTGTGGTTAAAGTGAATGTTCATTTTATTTATTCCCTAGACATTAATAAGTAATCATAAGATAGTCACAGGGAGGAGACACCTTAAATCCTGGTACAACTTCTTACCCACTGGCCAGGGTTTTCACAGTCTGACTATTTCTATGATATCCATACACCAGTGCTTATTTCTAAGACTGGGGTATTACTTGTAAGACCAGAACTCTTTACTGGCATACTATCCTGGTAGCCTATGAGATACCTGGATTCTCACATAGATCATAATTTTAATTAACCTCCCGCTACAATGAACCACCACTGCACGGGCTGGTGATTGCTTTATTGATAGTTTCGTAAAGAGAACTAAAAGCATAAAGTAGTTCCAGGTTCCCTATGGAGCAGGGAGGGAAAGATGAAAGAAATGATGTACATTCTAAGTAAAATACTTACATTTTCAAAGCAGTGTAAATGTCCCTATAAACATATTCACTTTAAAATTAATGTAAGTTTTCAAGCTTTAAAACAGTGAAAATGTCTATGTGAAAATATTCATTTTACATTAATAGAAGTTTCAAACTTTTCCATAAGTGTAAATATAAATGAAACATAAATGAATTTATATTGTGAACACTTTTCAAACAGTGGAGATGTAAATGTAAAATATATTATATCTGTACGTTTAACGTTTTCATTTAAATGTAATGTAAAGCTGAAGCTGTTCAATTTAAATGTAAAGGAAGTCTTATCTCAAGGGATTAAATTTAATTCTCATCGAGGGTAAATTCTGACATGGGATGGTAGAATAGAAGAGTGGGGCATATAACTGTGTCGGAAAACGCCATACTCAGAAGAGCGTTTCGTTTCTATTTCTATTACCAGTTTTTGGTGGTACCAGCAGAAAGTACTATCTCTGGAACCAAGTGAAGGTAGAAGTGGACTGACGTGTTGCGAGACGCCATCATAAGAGGGTCTTATAGACAGACGCAGAACCAACTTAGCCGTTACTCCTCGACGTTCATGGAACGTGCGGCGCCTGAACTTTGACCAGAGACGAGCGAGAGCAGAGTGGAAAGGAACTGACCCAGCGGGAGAAGAAACTACCACTGGCAGCTAAGTGAAAATATCTGCTGCCAAAAGTGACCTCCTTTATTTCAGTTAAATCACAATCAAGTGATGAAACCTCTTCCATAACTATTCAAATTATTTTCCAACTGTTAAAACTTAAAGTGAATATTAAATTTTGTTATTTGTAGTGTTACAAATTTAACTTCGATTTAATCCTTTTAAATGCACTACATGTTTGTCTCAGTCAAAGTTACCAACTATACACTCTAAACAGAGCTATATATATTACTAATAAATTCCACCGATTAACTCAGGGTTGGGCGCTTAACGAGCTAGAATAAATCTTTGCTAAATTCGTCATAAAAGTGTCTACTAATTATAGAATTAACGTGCTCAGCGACAGCCAGCATTGTTTTCTTTTATCTGAATATCTTATGAAGACTCACATGTGATAGAAGCTTTACTACTCTTCTATTGACATTTCTGCCAAGAGTAATCTTGTGTAAAAATAGATTCCATTGAAGCCTATAATAGATGCTCTTGAGTGTTGGTCACTGTTGGACAAAGCAGAGGAGGCAATACCGTCACAAGGGGGGGGGGGGGGGGGTCGCTCTGAGACGAAGAAAGAATCTGACAACTGATCCCTCAGTCATTTCGTACACGGCCACTAATATCCGGTTGTGCATGAGATTGGCGACCACACCATGTAAAGAAATTGTTACAGAAACCATCGCAGCAACAGTGTGTGAATGCTTGGTGTAGGCTTCCTACAAGAAGACCAGCTACAGTGGTTGTTGCATGCTCCATAAAGAGAGAAAAGGAAAATGATGATGAAAATGTTTGAGTCAGAAAAGGCGTCTCACACAGTGGGGCAGTGGTTCAACCTTTCCGTTTTGTTGTTGCTCCCGATGTTTGATTCTTTCATATTTTCTCTATGTACTGTTACCTTCTTCATTTTCTTACTCTCTATCCCTCTAGCAAGAATCATCATCGTCACCATCAACATTTCCATTTTCACTACTGCAGCTGGTCACATGACAGGAAGCCAGTACAAAAGCATTCATGTGTTCTTGCAGTAGTGGTTTCTGTAACAATTAGATTTTAAATAGTTTAAGGCAGCTTGACGATGCCTCTTACACGTGCTCTGGGATGTTGTTATTTTTAGCAATTAGTTCTTACATTGACTTTGTGTTACAGTTTCCTCAAATTTCGGTTTTCCGTGTTAAAATGGTAAAGTTTTCGTCAAGATGCTCAAACTAGGTCCGGTCTGATAAATGAAATCTGCTGCTATTCTTAACTCTGGCAAGGTCTGGTTGCCTGCCCAAGGACAACCTCATATCAGTCGCCTCTAACGGCAAGGGAACTACGCGGGGCGTAGCTCTTCATAGGTTCCTCTAGATCTATAAATAAAATAGTCATTTTAAAGATTAGGCCACATGGCATCAAAACCCAGCCCCTGCAGATCCAAGTAGAACAGTCATAATTACGATGGTTTGGCCATGTCTGCAGAATGGGAGAATATCGTCTACCACGAAAAATATGAGAAACCATGAGTCCAGGGATCCAGACCTCAGGACATCCAGAATTCGCTGGGAGGACAACATTAGACAATCTCTGAGAGACAGAGGACTAGATTGGAACCAGGCTAGAAGGAAGACAGCCGATAGGATAGTATGGCGCGCTTTCTGGCAAACCTCTGCACCACAGGGTAGAGGAGGAACGACTAAGTAAGTAAGTAAGATTACGCCATACGACGTTGTTATTTACCTCTTTAATGTACAAATCATTTGCTAAAATCCCGTGTCATCATTGTTATAATCGTTAATATCATACTAACCGTTTGTCAGCTTGAAGAAAGAATATAATTTCGCCAGAAACAGCAGACATAAACAACATTATAAATTATTGGCCAGAAAGATTCAATTTCATCATCACTCTTCAGTTCTTAAAGGAGCATAGATCTTCCACAAATGTATGCCTGGTCATCCAGTCATGTGCCATCCACTCTAGGTCTTTCCATGCCTTCTCCATCCCTTTGACTTTTGTCGCTAGTTCTCTACCTCGTGTGTTCAGTCTTCCTGTACCTGTCTTACTCTGGAGATTCAAGAACAAGGACTGTAGCGGAGAGCATATCAACTTTAATAGATGTGACAGATTGTCTTTTTGTTTTCAAACATTTTGTCATTGCTTTTAATACTGCGACACACTAAAAGAGTAATCGATCATCAAAGTCCTCTAAACCTAGACTCTCTTGACAGAGTGCAAAGCAATGCACTTCGATTAATTAATTAGTGGAGCTATGAGATCAACTCCAACTGCTGTATGTGAAATACACACAAATGTGGAACCCCTTGGGTTGCGGAGGGATAAAGCTGCTTTAGAAGTCTATGAAAGATGTAAGAGAATGAACCGAAACTACCCCAATAGACACTTTGTAGAAAACTGGGAACACAAGCAAAGAATAAAACACAAAGTCAGTCTTACAACATGTCCATAAAATTCAGGATAGATATCACCTCCCAGAAAGAAGACAAGATATACACAAAGCAGTACAGAGTTAACCACCACATACTCGCTTAAAAACACCAGAAGTACAAATAAAATTAGTAGATGGAACAACCAAACACTCCGACCCAGTCAGTCATATGAGTTCATCACAACGAACCATTGGTGCCTACACTGAAGAATGGTTGCATGTCTATACTGACGGATCTGCATTTAAGGCCACCATCACAGCAGGTTATCGAGTCTACATATGTTACCCTAATGGATCCTCCGACGAGCTGTTTGATGCATGCGAGGAGTTCTGCTCCAACCACGAAACTGAAATCACAGCACTGGAAACAGCCGTATACCATCTGAAGACTGTATTCGATGCCTTTCCCTCAAAGGCTCAAAACATTGTCATTTTTACTAACTCAATGTCTGCCCTTCAAACTTTGGAAGGCAGTGGACATTGTTGTCACGGGTTGCCTCCCTTTAGCTCTGCATTAATGGTCCAACAGTGGCCAAAACTCAAGAGTAACTAATTTGGGTCTTCAAAGGTGTCTACCTTCGCACAAGATTACTCTTGGCAGAGTTGTAGGCAGAAGGATAATGATGCTTCTACCTCAAGAAAGTTTCATAAGATATTTCAGAAGTCAAGAACAATGCTGTATTGGGCAGGGCATTTCTTAACTTATATCTGATCCGCCGCTTTTTATGAAGAATTAAGCAATTATTAATTTTGGGTCGTTCAAGCCCCCACCCTGATTTACTCAGTGAAATTCTTATTATTATGGTATAGCTCTGTTTAGAGTGTATTTAGTAACTTGACTGAGACAAACATGCAGTACATCCATAATGATTAAATCGACGTTAATTTTGTATATTTACAAATAACATATTTAAAATCACTTAGATTTAACAAGGTTTTAAAAGACTGAATAATGATTTATCAGGAAATTCCTCATCACTGTTGTGATGTAATGAGGGTTTTATGCAAGAAGTCACTTGGCAGCTTGCTTTTAAGTTTGACTTAGCTGCAAATGGTAGGTTCTGCTCCCGCTAGGTTTTTTGGGATTCTGTGCAGATAGGTCACTGGAGTTATCGCGTCTCTGGTCAAGATTAAAGGCGCAGCACGTTCCAAGTAAGATTTGGGAGTAACTGCAAAGCTGGTCAGGCGTCTCTAAGACCTTCTGATGATGGTGTCTAGTTCGACATCAGTCCACTTTTATCCTCACTTTGTTCCAGAGATTAGTACCCTCACTTGTACCATCAACTAGTATGGTAAAAGAATAGAAACAAAACGCTCTCCTGAGTATTGCGTTTCCCGACACATACTTATGTGTTCCCATCTTCCTATTCCACCATCCCATCTACCTCAGAATTTACCCTCGATCAGAACTAAACTTAATCCCTCGAGAGAAAACTTTCTTTACATTTAAATTGAATAGCTTTAGATTTACTCTACTTTCAAATGAAAAGGTTAATAGTATAGATAGAATTTGTTTACAATTACATCTATACTCGTTGGTAAATGTTCACAATATAGATTGAATACATTTTCATTTACATCTACACTGGTTGAAAAGCTTGAAAACTTTCATTAATTTAAAGTGAAAAGGTTTACATAGACATTTTACACTGGTTTGTAATTGTAAATATTATAATTAGAATGTACATAATTTCTTTCACCTTTCCCTCCCCGCTCCATATGGAACTTGGGACTACCAATGCTTTTTTAGTTCTCTTTAAGAAACTAGCAATAAAGCTGTCACCAGCCCTTCCAGTGGTGGTTCATGAAATCATCATTCTATAGGCTGAGGTTGCCAGCCTCAAATGACTTGGACATCCACTAGCAATTTTCACATATTAATATTCACATGGAAATATATACATATTAGTTCACATGTTAGTAATGAAAAATATAGAATATAAAATGCACATTTTGCGCCAATCTTGGCTCACAGACTGTTTGCTCAGAGGAATAAAGGCACTGGAATAGGCCTCTTACACGTGTTCTTAGGGGTCGGTATTTTAACAATGAATTCCCACTATGACTCTGTGCTTTTAGTTTCCTCAGATCCAGGTTTCTTTATTCAAATGGTTTTCCTGGGCTCTTTAAGTCCTTCAAGATGTTCCACAAAGTCCGGTCTGATATATATGAAATCTGATTCTAGTCTTTACTCTGGCAAGGTCTGGTCGTCTTGGCAAGCGATTCTCACAGTGAACTAGACTTGCAAAAAATGTCAGATTATATTGCAAGTCTTATCCCGCATTTGTTTGTTACGAGGCTAAGCAGAGCGCCAATCATTTCAAACATGCGTGTTTTGTGGAGTAATTTCAAAATTATTTCCGCCTGAAATAATGTGCTTGACGCAAAAGGTCACCTCTCCCATATATGGCAATAAAACATCCGATTGCCTTCTCTGCAAATGCCTACAATTACATCTTACTTTCCTCAACGTGTGCAGAAAACGATTATGTCATTCATGTCTGTCCATAAGGTGTCTCCCCGTAGTGGCTATCAAACTTTCAGCGTATTACCATCTTGGCGAAGAAAACACCCTGGCCTTTTCAGCGATTAAACAACTGCACTGGGCGATTTTCGTATTAATCTGTTGTCTGATGTCGACCACACCCGAGATTAACCAACATGGTTGTCGATTAATATTATCTCATCCGTTCCTTCCCCAGCAGGGAGGGACGGGTAACCAAACATACATGACGACTAATCGCTGAGAGGAGTGTAGGAATGTTGAAAATACAAAATATATACTACATAGCAGAGAAAGAAAAAGGTGGCGACCCGGAAAACTCAGGTAATCAGTCCTCACTTCAAATGAAAATGAGTACTGCCGTAGTAGAGAAGAGATCGAGATGAGGTCGCCCCATATCTTGTGAAAACATTCAAAATGACTAAATCAACTTTAGATTTGTCTTTATGTAAGTAACAAATTTAATAATCAATTATATTTTAACAGTTATAAAAGTGAATAATTCCTTATAGAAAAAGTTATCATCACAGGGTGATGTTATGGCGTTACAAAATTGGACTGTTTACTTGGCAGCTTTTATATTTCTACTTAGCTGCAAATGGTTTGTCTGTTCTGCTCCAGCTGATGTTTGGTTCTTTGTAGATGGATGACTGGATCACACTCGTCACTGGTCAAGTTTGAAAGTTGTAGCACGTTCCAAGAAGTGTCATAGAGTAACTACCAAGCTGGTTCCGCCCTCTCTAAGACCAGTCTGATGACGGTGTCTAGCGTCGACTTCAGGCCACTTATACCCTCACTTGTTCCAGAGATAGTACCCTCAACTGGTACCTCCATCTAGTGTCACAAAAGAAGAGAAACAAATACCCTTTGAGTATTGGGTTTCCCGACACATATTTATGTTCCCCCCTCTTTTCATTTCACCATCCAATCTACCTCAGAACTTTTACCCTCGCTGAGAATTAATATTAATTCCACTGAGCGGAAAAAATATTCATTTCATTTAGGTTCAATAGATTTGTATTTACCTTTACATTGATTTAAAAGGTTAATAATTTAAATTGAAATTGTTTCCTTTTACATCTACAATGTTTTAAAATGTTAACAATATAGATTGAATATGTTTATATTTACATCTACACTGGTAGAAAATGTTAATAACATAGATTATGAACATCATTTCATTCACTCCCTTCTCCATATGGAACTTGGGACTACCTATGCTTTTGGTTCTCTGTAAGAAACTTGCAATAAAGCAGTCACCAGCCCTGGCAGTGGTGGTTCACGAAATCATCATTCTATATGCTGAGGTTGCCAGCCTCAAATGACTTTGACACCCACTAGCAATTTTCACATGTTAATATTCACATGTCAATATATACATATTAGTTCACATGTTAATAATGCAAAATATAGAATTTAAAATGCACAACTTACGCCAATCTTAAGGCTTACAGACTTCTGGCTCAGAGAAATAGTTTAAGGCAGCTTGACGATGCCTCTTACATGTAGTCTGAGGTGTTGTTATTTTTAGCAATAAGTTCCCACTTTGACTTTGTGTTACAATTTCCTCAGGTTCCGGTTTTCCGTGTTAAAATGGTAAAGGTTTCCTCAAGATGCTCAAACAAGGTCCAGTCTGGTAAATGAAATCTGCTGCTATTCTTAACTCTGGCAAGGTCTGGTTGTCTTCTTGGCGCGAGGTGACTTTTTACAGTGTTCTAAACTGACTAAAGTGTCAGGTTATATTACACTTCGCTCCCCCCGCAGTACTTTGTTACGATTTAGGTAGGGTCCAATCAGAAATTTTATTCTTTCTATGTTTCGAATGCCCTCCAATCGTTTCAAAACCTGTGTGTTTTGGTGGGGTAATTCCTAATATTTCCACTAGGAAATTTCTGTGCGGTAATGTAAAGGTCATGTCTTCCAAATATTGAAATGAGATTTCCGTACTATTCTCGTCAGTGATTACAAATAACTTCTTAATTTTATCTCAAGTAATATCTTCGTAATAATTCTGCTGGAAGCTTATTACAACATTCCAACTGTCAAGTGCGTGTCTGTAATCTATCCGTAGCGGATGATTTATTGCTCGGCACGCCTTAGGTAAACACAACGCTCTGTCACCATACGAAACTGACCGGCCCATCTGGGGTTTTTATACGTGCCTAATCTTAGCAAAGCCGAGAAGCTTAAAGCAACATGACAAATTATCACCGAAGAGAGTGTACAATTGATATGAAAATACCAAATATCTGCTTGATAACAGAGAAAGAAATGTGCCGACCACTGAAAATTCACGTAATCAGCACGCACAACAAATGTAACTGAATACAGCCAGAGAGGACAAGAGATCGATCCAATAATTATGTGACAATTGAAGAACTGAATTAGCAAAATTAATCACTTCCTAAGGCTTCAGAATAGCTATGCAGTGGATCCCTGGTCACTCAAATACACCAGGTAGAGCAGACAGATAAGCAAAGAAAGGAACAAGACAAGAACAACCACTCACAGCAACAACTCAGCCAAATCACTCATACGAACAACAAAGAAACTTGGCTGAACAAACGGGCCATGGAAAACACCGGGAGAGAGGTTTACAGACATATGGCTGGTCCTAATCCTAATGACAACATTGGTCATCTTACAAGGAGGGATCAGAGCACAATTTTTCGGCTCATAACACAATACATACCACTCAACAGTCACTTGAACAGAATCCAACCACAACACTCTCCAGAGTGCCAGCTATGTAACTACCCCTATAAAACTGTTGACCACCATCTCTTTGAGTGCCCAGCACTCGATGTTGTTAGGAAAATGCTCTTTCCTCCGAGGCCAGATAAGTAGAACACCTTGTACAGAGAAACAAAACAACTTGTGAAACCATGCAGTTATCACTACATTGCATTGGGCCGAAGGGCGAGAGCCCAAGCGCCGCTGGACCAATAACAACAACATCAAAGTCAGGCCACATTGAAAACCCTTGTCACACAAAATATGATGCCTATCCCCAGCTATCTAGGTGAGACCAGGTCATCATTTTCCGCTTACGTACTGGTCACAATAGGTTGAGGTACCATCTATTTCATAAGTACAGCATTGGTCCATCAGATCTCTGCTCCTGTGGCACCAGCGCCATGATAGCCGATCATCTGCTCCAGTCCTGCCCAAGTTACAGCAGTAAAGGAGTGGCAAATGGCAACAACCCACTTATCGCAACGAAAAACTGTTTGGAGATGTTGTGGTGGATTTGATGTTATGAATTGTTGTAGGTATTATTATATTTATATTAAATGAGATTAGCTATGAAGGTCCCTGAATTTACCCAATAGTATTGTGAACTTTTCAGGGTACCTTTCAGCTACCACCTTTTTTATATCAATCAAAATGTATTTATATTATTATTATTAAATGACTTCGTGTTGTGTCTAGGGTTATGAATGTAGAGTGTAATGTACAAAATTCAACAAACATACAAACAAATAGTTTATTATTCACAACAGCACACAGTACTACCACAATAACATACAAACGACACTCTAAAAGACTATCTTATTTAAGACTGTGGTTGAATTTTGTGTAAATATGTTTTTTACAATTTTATTATCCTGATTCTAATTTATTTGGAATCAGGATTGACAATTTAAAAGTGAAATCAAAATAATCAATTACATCAGTCAAATAGCACAACAGATCCTCTGTCCATACATAAAATTATTATTCTCATATACGTCTGTAGTGTTCTCCTACTTTAAGGAAATACTGGTAGTACCACTAGGTTGTTGTTTTAAATCATACCCTTTTAGTAATGTTTGTTTCTATTTGTCACTTGTGGAACTGTTAAATATTTGTCCCAGTTTTATTCACTGTCACTTTTTATATTTCTTCTTTTAAAGTTCTGTAGTTGAGCTCTCAGGTGCCGAACGAGAACTTATCTTGGCAGTAGAATATAGGTTGAACCTTTCCTCTGCTCGCTTGACAATCTGTTCCCTGTTTGATAGGCAATGGCCACTAGCATGGGCTCGCAGTAAACCGGCAGAGTCCTGAATCAATCAGTTTTTAAGCGTTTGGTACCACATTAACGTCAGTACCCAGGACCTCTGAAATGTGAAGGTATGCATCCTTCATAATATCTAGCATACACCAATAGTCCACATTCTAGGACAGGTACATTACAAACAAACAAAAGGGTCATATCCTTATACAAACCTATGCCACCATTTTCTTTTGATGTGACAATGTACACAAGTATTCCTTTCCCTAATAGTTACAACGCCACAGCAATTCCAGCTGTAATCTCTTCCATATAATAGGATAGGTGTTATGCTCCTTTATGACTTTCATACATATTCTTGTAGTTTTACACCTCTCTGACACTCTATCACATGGTGGATCAATCTTTAGGCTTTGCCTCATGTTCGCTATAGACCCACTCATGTCCAGACATATATTATTATTTCACATTCAATTTTTATATAAAATACAGATTAATAAATGTCAATCTTACCACAATTTTGTTCAATGAAATACACAGAGACGATGACTGACACAGTTTCGATCTGTTTTGTTGTCCAGGCTGCACAGAAATTGTATTTAAAAGCACAGCCTGATCTCATCTATCACTGGTGAAACTTTTTCTAGTAATGGCGTCCCCCCTAACGCTTATTCTGACAATATCGATTCAGTTGGCCAATCACTCTTAATTTTACAAGGGTAAACAGTCTTTCAAAAAAATATCATTCAAACCTTTCTACGTTACTAGGCTATTTATGTTTATTCAAAGGTCAGCCAATAATATTTCGTCTCACTTCAAATGCCACCCAATCAGATTCACTGTACTATCCTAGCCTATCTGTCACCTACTTTTTTCCCAAAAATATGCGATCCAATCTAAGCAGATATGACTTGACCTGACAGTATATCTGATCTCTATGTATGGTTTTATCAATAGTTGATTAGTTAAGGGACTATTTATATAACTAACACCATATTCTTGGTCAGCAAGTCTTCAGGTACACGAATCTACAATTTTTAAGGGGCTATGTGGTTTGGTGCAAAATTCTATCTTTTTTTTAATGTTAGTTGTTTATTTTTAAACTACCTCTCGTTCACTCTTTTTCCATGTAATATCAAGCTGAATACGAGAGCTTAGGTCATTCATAATAAGAGCTTAACATGTTTACATGACCGTAGTGTCCACAATTCTAACTTTTTCATTGTATTTGGTGAAACCCCTAAGGCAAGGCTTGCCACTGTGCTACAGTTGGCTTTTAGTTTAAAATCAATTCGAAACGAATTAGCATTTAATCTATCCTTGCCCCTCTTCGTTCCACAATGCATTTTAGGCAAATATTTTCTTAGAGCTAGGAAAAGTGGTTGTTTATGTCAAGGACGAATATGAAAAATTGGGTACCGTTTTATTCGGCTATTCGTTAGCAAATAATAATCTGAAGGCGTAGGCTACACCAACCGTTCTAGCAGAAAATTCTTGTGCACTTTCTTATCTTTGCCTTTATGCCCTATACTGTTATATATTAATTTAGATATTGTATTTAGAAATCACTACAGATGTCAGGAACCTTGAGCTGACTACTACCTTTATTAGTGTCATCAATGTAGAAGCCTGAGGGAGAACGAAGAAGAAGTAGGCAAGTCTAGCAGTCATTAAGTTAGACATCAGGTAATCGATCATTCAGTCTTACCTATGATAGAGATGGGCTTCCTCACAAATCTAAACCGCCCTTTGAGGCCCATATACTTGCTTCTACACCCCGCCGACCAGAGTCTGATGACGAACTCCAGGCCAAAAAATACAACTAACACAATTTCCTGAAATAAATCATCATCATCAGTGAATATTATAAATTATAACCATCACTATCAGTCATAATAATAATATTATTATTGTCTTCATAACAAGCATCCATTCTTACAACCATCGTTATCTTTACAAACACTCCAGCTATCAGAGACAACTCTTCCATAACTGTATTTCAAACTTTTTTCTCTCATCTTCTGTGTATTTAAATTTACACCGTACACCTTCGCCAGTCTCATTATTATATCTTCATTTCCCTCTTCCAACACATATTTCTCTCTTCTATGTTATATTTTGTCGCCCCGTTTAACCATCGCACTTCCAGACCACAAGAAAATGTGTATGGACTTACCATCCAAAACAATGTTTCGTTAGCAAAGCTTGTGTACAGTTCGATGGTGGACAGGACACTGAATATTAAACATATAAGTACCATCATGAACCTGCGAAAATAGGAATACGACGTGAGTCATTGATGATCAATCATAATTCCTCAGCTTCCTTAGGAGCATAGGGAAAAGGATCCCGTTACACACCCATTGAGGCATACTGGAAATATGGTGTTAGGGCCATTATTTTCTTGACCATTGGCATACTAGGGGTGATGTGGTCAGCATCACGCCGACCGCCTTAACCTTCTCAGAGTTGCTTTGGTACCCATTTCAGGAGGCTGGGTCGACCCCGGAGCCGTTTGCGGTCTAAAAAATCCCACCTCAATCATGGACCGAATCATGGACCACCGAGCGAGGAAGCCAGTGCACTAAGCACTGCGCTAGCGATTCTCCACTAAGGAGCATAGACCTTCAACAAACTAATGCCAAGACTTTCTGTCTCGTGCCATCAGCTCCAGGTCTTTTCATGTGTTTTTCATCACATTCATGTCTGTCTCTAGTTCTCTTCTCCACGTGTTCCTTGGTCTCCATCTATCTATTTTACTTTGGGGATTTCAGAACTAGAACTGCTTGGCAATAGAAAAAGCTTCAACAAAACAAAATGAATGTATCAATGTAGATTAGAATTTATACGGACGTTAACAGCTACAAAAAGGAAAACAGGTTGTGTGAGAGACAGAAACCAAAATAAATGTATTGTTTCGTGTCTTAAACTCATACTGTGTATTTACTAACTTACCCTTTCACTCATTATGAAGAACTTACCCTGTCACTCATTATGAAGCATGAGACTATCAGTACAGCCTGGCCTTCTTGCAGGAAACTTACTTCTGCAGAAGTTATTTATGTGGCAATTTACTTTGGCAATGAGGTTGCCATTCCCACGCACAGCCTCATATCAGTCGCCTCTTATGGTACGCTTATGGAGCAGAAGTTCTATGCTTTCTTTGACCCCCCAGAGGCCCCCTGAGGAACTAGACGGGATATACTGTGCATTATTTGATAATATTTGGGCTATGAATCTTATCGTGTGTGTAAGCTTTTTTTCACCCTTTTTTAAGTTCACGGAGAAATATATTCTGTTCAACCTTTGATAGATTCTAATGAGAAAATATGGTGTTTATAATTCTACATGAACCTCGTTATGTAAAACAAATGTCCACAGAAACCACCACTGTAGGAGCATGCGAATACTTGGTGCCTGCTTCCCGAGGGACCTGCTGCAGTGTTAGAAGGAAAATGATGATGATAATTATACATGCCTCAAGTAGTTCCCAGGGGTGTCTAAGAAGATCAAGAAAGAATAGAACTAGTGCTTTCTCAGCCAATGTCGTAAAGAAGCGACTATTTTGAGGATGTGCTTGGGGCTACTAGCACAGTACTAGATGTGCCAACATATCAAAAACCCGTCAAGTGTCATTTCGTTAAGCCACGGTCACCATTCAGATTCAGCTATTTTTGGACAGCTCACGAAATAAGCTATTATAGAGTTCAAAAAGGTAAGAGTAATTGAAGGGTGGGAACGATGAGACTTAAATTTGGAATGGAGATTTGAAACCGAATATTCTCATCATTTATCATTCTGTTGAAGAAACCACGTCCGTGGCGTGCAGTACGCCATTCACGAACACGTGGCCAGCAGCTATAATTCGTAATTCTCTACGTGTCAGAACAATGCTGCATTCTAATTTAACACGTAACAGATGGTTATTGAAATGATGCGTCGATAAAATTATTGGCTACGGCATGAAACTGAAAGAGGTGATCACTTTGAGAGGAGATCTGTTTTGCTGTAGGCCAGCCTAATATTAATCTAAGTAGAGCATAAAGCAGGTAATTTGCGGAACATAAAGCAAGTTGTTCGTGCACAAAGTTATACAAATTATATTCGAAGCAGACTAATATGTATTTGGTAATCAGGTTTAGTTTAAGATCGTATAAGAATGACCTACGTATTTGACACCAAACGCCCCTTTATCTATCCGAGTGGCCATTTTGTCCATACTTGAACCTTGACAGCGACATCGGATATTTATTTCTTTTTACAAGTCTTTAAGGTTTTTATTATTTTTATTTATGCAGTTAACTTAGTTCTTGTTTTCTTTCCCTTCTGGTTTTGTTTAGTTGTCCTCACCAACAGTTTTGCGGCCATGATGTACGATTTTTGTTCTCACAGTAAAGAAGATTTATCTATTTTCGTTACGCCGACCCATAAGATCGTAAATGTGAGAGGTGTAATATCATATAGATTCATTATCGAGTACATTTATTAAAGGAGACGTCAACTATTAGAATCACTATTTGCACAATTCGGCAAACAGAGACAATTTAAATGCTGAGTTCTTTAATACAGACCCTGAACTAACAGCAGAACTATTACAGCCACTATATGCACAAGTCTGGAAAACAGAGACAACACCAAAGAAGTGAAATAAAGGAATAATTGTCAAATTACCCAAGAAGGGGGACCTTGCAGACTGCAACAGCTGGAGAGGGATGACTCTCCTCTCAGTTCCTAGTAAAATATTAGGCAGGATAATTATTCAGAGAATTTCAAAAGCAGTAGCCCATAAACTGAGGACAGAACAAGCAGCATTCAGAAAGAACAGAAGACGTGCAGATCATATATTCACCCTCAGGAACATTATAGAGTAGTGCTCAGAAATAAGCTGGACAACTTTCTCCACACTGGAAGATCTGGAATATGCAGACGACACTGCACTTACTCTCACATTCATATCAACATATCCACACACGCACACGCACACGCACACACACACACACACTGAATAAGTATATCCAACAAGTGGGTCAGAACATCAAACTAAAGAAGACAGAAGTCATGATACTCAAAGTGGATAATCCTGAGCCCTTGGCAATAAGGAACCAGAAGCTAGAACAGACACAAATTTACATATCTAGGATGCACAGTAACACAAGACGACAGAACAAGCAAAGGCATCAACAACAGAATGAAGAAGGCGAGAACAGATTTGCTAGTCTAAACAACATCTGGAAGTCTTCCTAGAACAGCACCAAAAAAAAAAAAAATTATGATTATATGAGAGCTGTGTACTTTGTATGCCTCTCTGTGGTGCGAAAAGCTGGAAAGTATCAGAGAAGGAAATGTCGAAATTGTCTGCTTTCAACACAATCTGCCGACGGAAAATTCTCCGAAACTTTTGGCCGAATACCATCACCAATCAAGAACTGCTTACTTGGAGCAACCAAGAGGACATGCACACCATCATAGCTGGCAGACGCTGGAGTTGCGTTGGTCATGTCCTCAGATGAGACCCCGATGCCACCACAAGATCAGCTAATGCTATGGGCCCAAGATGAAAAGCGAAAGATAAGCCGACCAAAAGCAACTGTGGAGGCGGAGATGCAAGGAATGAACCAAAGCTGGGGCACTGCACCAAGGGTGGTCGCAGAACGAACAAAGTGGAAGCAGTTTTTTGCTGTCCTACAAGACGCCACCAGACGTGATGATCACTGACAGCTTTGACAGCCGGTGGCTAAGGATCAAAGAAGAAGAAGATTAGAGACGTCGCTCCGTGTAATTCCCGGGGGTCACTAATGAGACAAAGAAAGAATGAGACTAGTTCTCCCTCAGGTATGACAACCAAGGCTTGTTGTGACGTGGAAACGTAAATAGATCCTCATAAATCCGTCTACCTTGTTTCCTCATTAGTATTTACGTTTTGCAACGCATATTTTGAAGCTGAACTACGGCAGCGGACGAAAATCAAAGAAAGCCCGTTCTCACGGAAACTGTATATGTTGTTGGTCGGTTTCGGTGAGCAAAATTCTTTATCTCGGGAGTCGAACGAGTTGATTTTCCTGATATGGCCGAAGGCGCGACTTATAACACCACTTAGTGAAATAACAGCATTTCTGTATAAATACTCCGTCCTCCAAAAGTCAGTTTATCAGTTCGCACAGGAAATTTTGGAAATCTAGCTCGTGATTCTAAAGCCATTGTGAAAGTGTGTGATAGCATTCCGTGGAGATAGTTATATTTCTGATTGCGGTAATATATATTAGCATTTAGGTGATTTAATGTGTTAAAGGTTATCATTATAATTCACTGGGATTTTCTAAGTGCTAAGACTAAGAAAGAGATGTTTTAATTGGCTAAATAATGCACTAGGTGATTGTTACTTGACGGAATTCAATTTATTTCTATCCATTATGTGTAATTACAAGGTATTTAAGTGATTAGTGTAATATCATGTGGCGAAACAAATAGCTAGTAATGACAAGCGATATTTGTAAAGTAGTCATAATTATTTTTTTTTTTTTTTTTTTTTTTTTTTTTTTTTTTCGTACGCCCGCTAATACTCGAGGCGAAATCTCAGGTTATTATTTATGTCTAACCTGACATTGATTTTACGTGAGTATCCCTTTATTTCTTGTACAGAGACAGGTGTCCCTCGCCATTCAGGCAAATACTCGCCGATTTCGGAGGTACCCATTGCAGCTGGGTCTTCTCAGGAGCCGCCAGTCCCTGGTCGACGACACTCCTTCAAATGTACTCGCCAGGTCTCGAGTTAATCCAGTCCAAATCCCGGTCGACGAAAAATCCTCAAATGCCGTCGCCCGGGTTTGATCCTGTATCACCCGGTCGCCAGAGCGGTGTTGTAACCACTACGCTAGCGCGGCTCCCAGTCATAATTAAATTACCACTGATATTGTGCGCTGAGTGTTTTACCGGGTGGGAGGGGAAAGGCGCATACCTTAAACCCAATCCGTCCCAGTTGAGCGAAGCGTGATAAGATAGACTAGGACACGTGTGCCTTTTAATTTAATTTAATGACGGAGAGGATAAGAGATCTTAACCTTACGCGTGATAGGATAGAATATTGATATTGTGGTTAAATGTTTTTTTTCTTCCAAATCTAGTACTGATCACAAACCAGCTGCTAGCGGTCTAATAGTACCAGTAACATTTAATATCGGGTCTTCGAGGTTGACCTGTTCGGTCCTCTTGCTTCATCTAGAGAGAGAGAGAGTCCAAACATATCAACTATAAGAATAAGTATAACTGGACATATAAAATACCCAGATTTTTTGCATTCAATTGTATCATATATATATATATATATATATATATATATATATATATATATATATATATATATATATATATATATATATATATATATATATATATATATATATATATATATATAACATTGTTCCCGACTACTGACACTTGTGTTTTTCCCAAGCGAATCTATCCAAGAGAATACATTTGTTCATAATCGGCACTCAACCCAGGAGAGAAAAGCCGATAGGATATACTATCATTATTATATTTTTTTACTAACAGTTTACCGACCAGATGTTTCCTTTAACTATTGGAAGTACTGTCTGCTATGAACACTAGATCGCGGTTTATATTTTGCTACATGAACTATCTGAGGTGACATTATCATATCCAATAAGCATCACCAAAGTAGGCGTTCCCCCTTAGGAAAATTACTTATTCGTGGAGGAACTGGGGCTCACTTCGGAGAAGCTCAACACTGGATTATGCTAACTGCACATGGATGTTAAGTTCAAAAGGTTATTAGCCCAGTAGTAAGTAAAGTGTGATTGATGTGGCCACGCATGAATGAGTGAGAGGAAATATGTTCTAATTACGGAAACTGTACCATCCTTTATTTTCTTTGCAATTACTGTTATTTTACGGGATAGCTTTACTAGGAACCGTGTTCATTGCTATACTATCTGTTTCTATACCCTAGTGTTACTCTATGATTTTTTTGGGGTTATTAACTTTCTTGCGGGATCTTTTCTCAACAAGAGGGTAGGACACTTATGGGGTCATTTTCATAATTCTGTAATCTATGATTTTATTGATTTCTACATGTTTGATGTTGTGAGAGTTTAAATGATCATAAACTAAACAAAACTTAATTAATTGTGTTGGTCTGCCTAGCCCATACCCAATCTTAATTTACCATAGTTTTCACGTTTGTGTGTCTTGTTGTCACATAACTCTGTGTGTGTGGGTGCGTGAGTGGTTAAACATATATATTCCATGTATGGAGTGTAGGACTGTCTGTTAACAAATTACAGTCGTAAAGATAGGCTGGACTAGAGTATCTTCTCAATCCAGGGACAGATTCTACCCTTAAACTATTCGCTAGTGAAATCTATTTCTTTTACTTTATTTCTCACTTATTGACCACTTTGCCTGTTCTATTCAGACGGGACCAAATCTATCTTTAATACATATCTAAAATTTACGACACTTGTACATGAGGCTGCACAATCATCGTGTAAACGATTGTTACGGAAACCACCGCTGTACGAGAATGTGAATGTTTGGTGCATAGGGACCAGCTACAGTGTTGGTTCCATGCTGCATAAGGAGCGAACAATAAAATAATGATGATAAGAAACATCGATTTTCATAAATGAGTGCTTGCATAGAATAGAAGGATTGAAGTGGTATGATAATATCACCAATATGGAACTGATAACAAGAACCAGACAAGTACCAGTGCAACAAGACATGAGAAGAAAACACTGGCGATAGATAGGACACACATTGAGGAAACTTGCTGAAAGTAGTACAAGGGGATCTGTGTTTTGGAATGTCTCAGGTAAAAGAAGCAGAAGAAAACCCACGGAAAAGACACCTGGAGACAAACATGACGGGGGATAAAGATGACATGGAATGACTTTGAGCTGATGGCACGAGACAGGAAAACTTGGCTTACATTTGTTGAAGGGCTATGCTGCTTGGGGAATTGAAAAAAGGTCGGGGTGATGAATAGGGATATTTAGAGGCGTCATTGTTGTAATTTAAAAGATTAAAAAAAGAAAGATGGGGATGATTAGAGGCATCACTGTTGTAATTTAAGAGATTTAAAAAGAAAGAGAGGTGTGACAGGACGTACTATTCGTTCGATCATTTTTTCTGCCAGTCCATTTTTTCTATCTTTTTTTCCCCCCATGTTTATCTTTTAATTGTGAAAATACAGAGCTCAGCGAGTCGAATGACAACAGATGAAGAGATTAAAATACCTGGACTCTTATCTAAACAGGGGCAGTGGACTGGTGTGATTTGCCAGATAATGAGATAATTGGTTTGACCAAACCCGAGTATTACCTAACTGTTTCCGTCCAGCCTAGGTGGATGAGACAAGAAATACTGTAGAATTAAGAAGGGTCGACATGGAAATTTCTGATTTGAGCTTTCCTCAACGGGGGAATATGTGCATGGGAGCGAAATTTTGCTTAAAGCTTACATCATTGTTTCACTGCATTTCCATCTCATCAAGGAAAAATCTCAGAGAGCCAGGACAACGAATGGAATAGAATTCCAGTACAGGACTGGACAGTGTACTAAAGGATCTTCTAAAATTAGAAAGGATAAAACCTCAACTATATTACTCAAAGTCACGAGTCCTCGAAACCTGCCTACAGCGTGAATAGTTATAGGGCGGGCTGAAGGAAAGTCTTCCGTACTCCAGTGTGTCGGAGGAACCTCGAGCAGACGTGGCTAATACATAGGATAAGTTTATGTGTATCCATCCAACAAATCCTGTGAGCAGTTTCTAAAACGACCGTTTAATGATGACAACTAGATGGCAAGAGATAATGTGACAATCCTTTTGTTGTAAATTCAGTGGAAGATAAATCCAAGACTTTTTAGCTTGTTTATTTGATTTGTAACTGTAAATAATCATACATTTTACTATCTTACAACAACCATTTCTCATTACAAGAATATATAGATGTACATAATAAATTGGATAATTGTACTCATTTGACTTGTTAAATTTTTAACTGTTAAAATTTTGAGTTACCTTTTCAAATTTAATTATATTATCACATAGGGTTACGATAGCGAAAGTAGCATCTTATACTTCTGAAGCCTAAATCTATTGTCCAGTTCAGAGTATTCACAGCTGTAACTCACTTGTGATACCAGTGTACTTCTCGGGCACTGGAACTTCATACTTTCTGGAGAGAGATTCTACTTCTGCTCTACCACTATTATCATAATAGGAAAACCTTTCGCTACACTGGGGGCTCTTTCGCGGGATATTATTTTGTATCCTGAGCCACTATCTATGTATTCTTCTATCTTGAGCCACAAATAGTTTGTAAAAATAAATTTTTTTTTGAAAAAATTCTAAAACTTAGAATTTTTTTTTCGTAATAGTAGTACCATTGAGTACGAAGTAAATAGGAAACGCTCACAAGGTTTTAAGGATTTGTCTTGTTCAAAGTAATTAATTGATTTTAATTAAGTTAGTTGGTTAGTGAAGATAAAATTATATACCCTCTGGTAAGTAAGCATCATGGCTGAATTGGTGAAGTTTAGAGCTGCGATTATGCAGGAAGGAAAAGACTTGGGTATGACAGGAGATGTTCTAATTCGGCATATCACAACTGAAGTGGATAAATATTTAGATAGAGAGACTAAAGGAATGGAAGCTGAAGCTGAAAGAGAGACTAAAAGAATGGAAGTTGAGGCTGAAGCCAAAAGAATGGAAGCAGAGAGAGAAGCCAAAAGAATGGAAGCAGAGGATAATTAGAGGCAGAAAGAGAAGTCAAAAGACTGGAAAGAGAAGAAAAGAGACAAATGTTGGAAGCTGAGGCTGAAGAAAGAAGGTTACAAAGAGCTCATGAGTTAAGTTTAAAGGAACTTGAACTCCAGGGAGCAGCTAGCAATCATGGTGCTAGCTCACCTCACTCTGAGAGTAGCTCTAACCATAGCACGGCAAATGGAGCCATGAGTTTCCACCTGGATCCATTTATTGAGAAGGAGGACGCCATTGAGTCATACCTGGATAGATATGAGAGACTGGCCTCTACCTATGGATTGGAAAAGGAAAAATGGAGCCTTAAACTATCTCAGGGGTTGAGGGGAGTTTCATACGATGTTTATTTAAAACTCTCAAAAGAAGACCAGGAAGATTATGAAATCTTAAAACAAGCTTTACTGGTCAGGTACGAAAAGAATTCTGAATCTTATAGAAAGAAATTCCGAACTGCTAAGCTACTTCCAGGAGAAAACTATCATCAGTTTTCTGCCAGATTGGAAACATATCTGACAAAATGGATTAGCTTAGGAAAATGTCAAGATATAAAAGAAATGGTCATGATGGAACAGCTGAGAGAATCCATGCCTCAAGAAATGAGAAAATTTCTTATGGAGCAAGGAGCAGAGAGATCGGAAGATATTTTAACCATGGCTGAAAGATATCAAGCAGCTCAGTCAGAAGTGTCAGGAAATAAGAAGAAGCAGGGTGAGAACTTCAAACCTTCACAAAACTTTACAAACTATGAACACAGGGACAATTCCAACAAGAACAAACACAGAACTGATTATAAAGACAAAAACCCTCTAGGATCAGAAAAGAAACCTCCAAGAAAGGAAGGAAAGTGGTGTAAATCTTGCCAAATGAGTAACCACAATACTGCGGAATGCCGACGGAAAAACCCTCCTCATCACGCTGCATGCCTTACAACAGAAAACAAGGGAAGGAAGGACCTGACAGATAGTCAGAAGGACCTCCATCATCCCCTGTCTGTGAGGAAGTGACCTTGAATGGCACCCAAGTACTGTGCTTATATGATACAGGCTTGGACTTTGACTCAGTAGTGTGCTCTTCTCTGGTGAGTCCGGAACAGATAACCACAGAAACAGTGGAAATCAGAGGACCAGTCAAGGAAGCAGGAACCATGACACTGCCCATAGCCCGTATCAACATAAGATCTCGCTATGTGGAAGGAGAGATCAAAGCAGCAGTGATGGACAACCCTATCTACCCATTAATACTGGGATGTAGATATGTCTTTCTAGGAGAACCTATAAGACCCATAGTGATGGCAACAGTCCAGACCAGGGCAAGCTCTAAGAAAGAGGAGGACATTATCATCAATATTCATCCAGAAGAGATGAGAAAGGCTCAAACTGCTGACAGTACATTGAAGCCTTGCTTTGGCAAATTACCTAAAAGCCATAACCCTCCAGAGAAAGGAGACTTATATATGAAAAATGGCCTATTATATAGAAAAGCTGGAACAGGACCTAAAGGACATGGACAGCTTGTAGTGCCAAAATCATACAGGGAGCAGGTTATGAAGCTAGGACATGCTATACCCTTCAGTGGACATATGGGAATAGGGGCCACTGGACAACGGATAGCCTGTCACTACTTTTGGCCAGGAATCACAGAGGACATAAAGAGGTATGTGAGATCCTGTCCAGAATGCCAAAGAGTAGCTCCTAAACATAGGACTGCACCAGCAACACTGGGAGAAATGCCCATTATGGTAACGCCCTTCGAACGTGTTGCCGTGGATATTGTTGGACCCCTCAGTAGGACCAAGAAGAGAAATGCTTTCATCTTAACCTTGGTCGATACTTGCTCTATGTGGGGAGAGGCAGTAGCAATGTCATCGATAGATTTGAAACATGTGGCAGAGGCACTGTTAACAATATTCACCCGATTAGGTTTCCCACATCAAATATTGACTGACAATGGTTCTCAGTTTAGGGGAAAGCTAACACAAGAAGTATTCAGGTTATTTCAAGCTAGACATTATCACTGTAGCCCGTACCACGCCCAAGGGAATGGTCAAGTAGAGCGGTTCAATGGCACGCTCATTTCAATCCTTAGAAAGTTGGCTAGTGAGAAACCTGAAACTTGGGACACATACTTACCCTCAGCACTATTTGCCTATAGGGAAGTCCCACATAACTCCCCAGGATTGGCTCCAGCTACGTTGTTGTTTGGACGACCAATCAAAGGTCCACTGGAAGCATTGTTGCGGACATGGACTGATGAAAAAGCAGAAGAAACCGTGACTTCTTCATACCAATACGTCAACGAGTTGACATCTCGATTGAAAACAAGTTGGAAACTGGCAAATGATAACTTGAGACAGGCCAGGAGGAAGCAGGCTGCTTACTACAATAAAATAGCAAAAGATAGGGAACTTGAGGTGGGAGAAAAAGTTCTGTTACTGTTGCCCAGCAGCAATAATAAATTGCAAATTGGATGGCAGGGACCCTACGTCATATTGGAAAAACTTTCCCGGACCAACTATAAGATTGACAAGAAAGGAAAGGAGAAGGTGTATCATGTCAACCTTCTTAAAAAGTATTATGACAGGGAAGCATCAGAAGTTGCACATATCATGACCCTGGCCATTGCAACAGAAATGCAGGATGAACCAATTTCCTCCATGGAATACCCCCTAACAACTACGGAAAGCTATGCTCAGGTTAATGTGAGTGAACATTTAACTCTTGAGCAGAGGAAAAAGGTGCAGGAGGTGTTAGAAATCCATGCTGATGTACTCACAGATAAGCCGGGGTGTACTAATCTGTTAGAGTATGACATGACGATTACTGACCCTACACCAGTTTGTATGCGGACATACCCTATACCTTATGCTAAAGGACAGGCACTCAAGGATGAGATTGATTATCTCTTAAAAGAGAAAATTATTTCACAGTCTGAATCTCCCTACAGCTCAAGTGTGGTGCTATTAAGGAAGCCTAGTGGTGAACACAGGTTATGCATTGATTATAGGAAACTAAATGCTGTCACTGAATCTCAGGTAGACCCATTACCTGACACCAATCAGTTGTTTGCTACATTGAGTAAGGCTCGGTATTTTTCAAAAGTAGATCTAAGCAAGGGATACTACCAAATACCAGTAAAACCAGAAGTTAGGAAACTGTTAGCCTTTAGTACACCGGATGGACATTACGAGTTCAATGTACTCCCATTTGGTTTAAAGAATGCTCCAAGTATCGTCACCAGAATGATGAGGAAATTGTTGGAACCATTACAAAATCCTCATATCACCAACTTCATGGATGATATTCTGATTGCTACCACTACCTTCGAGGAACACGTAGTAGCACTCTCCATGTTGTTGGATAGACTGAGAGAAACGGGATTGACAGCACGTCCAACTAAGTGTCATATTGGATGTGAGACATTGGAATTTTTAGGTCACACTATCTCTACAGGGCAAATGTCTCCCGACCCAAAGAATGTAGAGAAAATGAGAAAAGCACCAAGACCACAAACTAAGAAGGATGTAAGATCCTTTGTGTCACTGTGCGGGTTTTATCAGAAATATATACTCCATTTTAACTCATTGTGCGCGCCATTAACCGACTTAACCAAAAAAGGTCAGCCGGATAAAATACAATGGACTGCGGAGTGTGAACAGGCTTATACAGAGTTGAAAAATAAGCTGACAAATAAACCTATCCTTGCCCTTCCCGATCTCACACAAGAATTCGTACTAAGAACGGATGCTAGCAATGTAGGCATAGGAGCAACATTACTACAGCGGGCAGACACACCGCCACATATGCTATTACCAGTAGCTTTTGCCAGTAGAAAGTTAAATACAGCTGAAAGAAATTATTCTACCGTTGAACGTGAATGCCTCGCTTTGGTCTGGTCGATCAACAAATTCGCCCCTTTTCTTTACGGGAAACACTTCATTGTGGAAAGTGATCACCAGCCTTTGATGATTTTAGCAGTGTCTAAAAAATTAAATTCACGACTTTTAAGGTGGAGTTTACTGTTATCTCCATATTCGTTCAATGTGAGATACATTCCAGGACGGGACAATCTTGGACCCGATTTTTTAAGTCGTCATCCTATCAAAGGAGATATAGAAAAACAGAAAAGTAAGGAGAAACTGCAGCATGAGTTACCAAAAAGTTAACTGTGCATGCACTGTTTTAAAGAAGAGGGCTCTGTAGCGAAATTTGGTTCCTCTTGCTTTGTTGTGGAAAAAAAAATGTGTAGCGCGACTCCCACACACACACACCAGCGCAAGGTCAGCGCGGCGGTCTTTCTTTGAAGTTTGTAGACAGCGGAAATGTGAATTACGGTTGAAGCCAGACAATATTACTAAAGAATGAGGAAATAGCTATATAGGAATGTATGACGGACTTTAAAAGTATGCATTTACTGAAAATTAAATTATTAATTACCGGAGAACACCCGGTTGGAATAATATTAAATAAATATAACTCAACAAAGGAGATAGACTAGGAATTATATCCAAAAGGATATTATTCAAATATAAATAGTTTTAAAGATAATTAATATTTTTCACCTTCATCACATCGGCTAAAAGTTAGCTAATAATCTTTAAAAATTTATTACACTAACAAGCCTCAACGGATTTGGATAAAACTTATATGGAATGAAAGCCTCATATGGGGAAAAGGGAATGATACATAGGAAGGACGGAAGAATATAAGTGTGTAGTGGACAGAAGAGAAAAACGAGTACAGGAAAAGCACAGATTGTTTCAAATAGCTTCAAACCAGGAGATGAAACGAAAATCTTTTGGGACTTTTAGAGGTGCTTTCTCGTACGCGCGAGAGACTGAAATATAAGGACAGAGCGGCGCATTGGAAATCACACACTAAATCCAGAAGCAAGAGTGAGAAACTGGAAGACAGCATCTGCAAGAAAAGTTCTATTTTCACGCTGCATGCAGGGCAGATTAAATTAAGCCAATACAGTCTCACCGTGAGCTTATTAATCCTAAGAGGGTATGTAAGTTTATTAAAAATATATGTATTACTAATATCATTTTATTTCAGATTTTATTTCTGATTGATTGTAGCAGATATAATAAAAAAAAAAAAAAAGGGGGAATGACGCTAACCAGAGATAACCTTCACCGGCATTGTCAGGAAGCATAACCATTAATTGGTTAGCCACATATATCATGGCTAGTTCTTGCCTGGAAGCTTACGACATACCAGCAAGTACATAAGTGACTTGACATCTATAAGTGGAAGGCAAAGGTTATATCGTACCCATGTATCATAACATGTGATTTATTCATGTATATTGTTAATTCTGCACATTATACATTATCTTATCATGCTATCTCTGTAATATACTACCATGATTCATTCATTTATATACAAACACTGAAGACATGGTCGCATCATGAACAGCAGAGGGTGGTGAGATTGTTAGAACAATGGCCACCTATTACCTTTTGTTCCAGGTTTTTATGATCAATGTTTATGATCATTCCTGATCGAGAAAATAAAGACTTGTAGAAGTTGATCCAGCTCACTGAAGCCTAGAGGTCAACCACTCTTCAACACCTTAGTCCCCCGTAGTTATAGGGCGGGCTGAAGGAAAGTCTTCCGTACTCCAGTGTGTCGGAGGAACCTCGAGCAGACGTGGCTAATACATAGGATAAGTTTATGTGTATCCATCAAACAAATCCTGTGAGCAGTTTCTAAAACGACCGTTTAATGATGACAACTAGATGGCAAGAGATAATGTGACAATCCTTTTGTTGTAAATTCAGTGGAAGATAAATCCAAGACTTTTTAGCTTGTTTATTTGATTTGTAACTGTAAATAATCATACATTTTACCATCTTACAACAACCATTTCTCATTACAAGAATATATAGATGTACATAATAAATTGGATAATTGTACTCATTTGACTTGTTACATTTTTAACTGTTAAAATTTTGAGTTACCTTTTCAAATTTAATTATATTATCACATAGGGCTACGATAGCGAAAGTAGCATCTTATACTTCTGAAGCCTAAATCTATTGTCCAGTTCAGAGTATTCACAGCTGTAACTCACTTGTGATACCAGTGTACTTCTCGGGCACTGGAACTTCATACTTTCTGGAGAGAGATTCTACTTCTGCTCTACCACTATTATCATAATAGGAAAACCTTTCGCTACGTCCATGTGTTTTTTGGTCTTCCTCTATCTCCTTGCAATTATTCCTTTAAATTGAAATGTAAAATGTATGTGAGAACAAATGAATTCAGTATAAAAGACGAGAGAAAGGAATTGCAGAATGTCAGACGTGCGTGCGTGCCCATTTCACAACCCATTGAAAATAAAGTTCTTTCGTTCGTTCGTTCGTTCGTTACTCCATGCTTTGATGTTAATCTGTCTGCTATCTTCTAACGTCCCTCTTCTCATTATATACTCATAAAACGTGGACTGATACATTGTGGTGAGTTAAATGAGTTTCTTTATGCTCGCTGGCCTCGTTCAGGTTATCCGCATTAGTCTTTTAAACTTTCTATTGAATTCTTCACATTTTTCGTTAAAACCACATCACTATGGTCATCAGAGATCTGGTCTTATTTCATCTTCCATTAATGTCTATGATACACTTTTATATGATATAATAGGCTGTTTGTTACACCGAGGACGTCACTTACTTCCCTTGATAAAGGTTAGTTGTAGAGGATCCTTTTTCCTTTTCAGAAATGCTATTTCGTGGAAAGGAAGGGGGAGGGGGGGGGGGGGGGGGGTGTGTGTGTCTGATGAGCTAAAGAAAGAATATGCCTACTGCACCCCCCATGTTTATCGTACAAGGCGACTTGTTGGAGATTGCGCATGAGGCTAGCAAGCTCATTATGCAAAACACATTAATACAGAAACCCCGCTGCAGGAGCATTTAACCGCTTGATGCAGGCTTCCTGCAAGGTACCAGTGGCTCTGTGAGCAGCACAAAGGACAAATCATGATGAAAATCTTGACAGACAAAGTCAGAAACAATACCCACTACATTATTTTCTGTTATTGTCCATTTTTTTCAATTACCGCGGGAATTTAGTTCTAAATTAGATAGTCTAGTTTAAAAAAAAAAGTGTTATATTTAACAAAATGTACTAAAAAAAGTCTCTTCCATGTTCGTTTTGTATTGCCATGAAGACGGCTTTATTGGCCGACATGTTTGAAGTTTAGTTTTTAATGATACAGCGATACACACTGCTTTCTTCCCGTGGAAAAGTGAAGATCTATCGAGGTTCTAATGATATTCAATACCATAATTCCTGCCGTAAGTACTTCGGTCGGTCGGTCAGTCACATTTTGCACACAATCATTTGCGCACTTTTTCTATTTTCGAGAGAGTACATTAACTTTCAACCACAGCTAAGGGGGTGCAACTGTGGTTGAAAGTTAGACAATAATTGTATTGTTTCCCCTTATATGTACTCTCCCGAAAATAGAAAATGTGCGCAAAATAACGGTGTGCATGAACACTTTGATTATGGAAAGAAGCCAACAACACAATTGATAAACAGTACATGAACTGGAGTTTCGTCAAACTTCAAACGCTGTTCTCAGAGGCAGTAAGTCGACCATGGCTTCTCAGAGGCAGTAAGTCGACCAGGGCAAGATTTTAAAAGATGCACGAACAATTATACGAGACATGTTGTCATAAAATAAATGTTAGTTATTTAGTCAATTTACGGTCCATTAGATCATTATCACTGCTCCACATGTCATTTAGGTAAGGTTACTCCATGTCTTCATATTTAATACATCCATATAATTTTCACTACAAATATCTAATGACGGTCGCCTGCAATGAAATGACCACAGTAGTGATAATACCGTCTGTAATACATGTAACAGAAACAACACACTATAATTAATAACCTGTCAATGTTGACGGGTTACTGCTAGTATATTGATAATGACAAATAAATACTAACTTAGATGTGATTCCAAACACATCTCCTTCCTCATTTCCGTTTTTCTAAACGCCACGAAAAGTACGAAGAGACTGAAATGTTAGACAAAGGAGAAAATGAACACACAAATGCACATACAAACAATTCCACATATTAAATTGACTCTATATGGGCGAAATGTTAGCACGTTCAGGTATCGGCAACTGAACATGTTATCTGAAATTACAGATTATATATATATATATATATATATATATATATATATATATATATATATATATATATATATATATATATATATATATATATATATATATATATATATATATATATATATATATATATACTGAAGCACATTAAAAACGCACCACTATTATATATACTGATGCCGAGAAGCTGGCAAAAAAAAAGTGTGGGAATGGATTTTCCCCGTGTTTGCCATGAGGTAGAGAGCGAATGGCTGCTGGAATGGAAAGTGCAAGATTCAACCCACGGGTGTGTGTACAGACTACATGAAAACGATGAAAGTTACACGTGCAACACGATTCCCAACAGCTATGACCCTGAAAATGTGTACACGTTGTGGCAGTATACTCGGTATAAAAAGGCCGTTGAGACAAAACACCCAGTACATGTGCTTGAAATGCCACGACTATCTGAAAACGACCGCCAACGAGCCATTGGTATGTTGGAGACCGGAATGAGCTCGCGGGTCATTGCCAGAAGGATGAATTGCCACCACAGCACTATTGTACGTCTCAATGAACGTTACGGAACCACTGGCAGTGCCCGGGATAGACTTTGGAGTGGCCAACCACGAGTTACTACCCCTGCGCAAGATCGTCATATTGTGCTGAGTCACCTAAGGAATCGTACTCTCCCGGCAAGTCATACAGCAAGAGCAATAGTGGATAGACATGGGCAAGTCTCTCGAATGACAGTCATACGACGACTCAGAGATACAGGCCTTACTGCAAGACGACCTTATGTTGGGCCAAACTTGACTCACAGACATCGTTAGCAGCGCCTGCAATGGGCAGAGCAACATATCAGATGGACTAGACTGCAGTGGAATGCTGTCCTATTCACAGACGAGAACAGATTCAACATATCCTTTGCAGATGGACGTATGCGGATTTAGCGACGGTGTGAAGAGCGCTTTGCAGATTACTGTGTCAACCGATTTCGAGGTGGCAGTATTCACATTTGGGGAGGATTCAGTTTTCACCATCGCTTGCCTCTTCACGTCTTCCGTGGAAATGTTAATGCTGTGACATATCGAGATGAGGTTCTGGATGCAATGGTTGCTCCTGCGTTCACAATTTATCCAGACTTGCAGCTTCTCCAGCAGGATAACGCACGTGCATTTTTTTGTATTTTTGGTTTTCTCCCTTGCCTGCACAGAATGCAATGAATTTCATAACAATCAAATGTACAAATTAATGACCAGCATGGATTCATAGGAAAATGAATAAAGATTCCAAATATGTAAACTTGTACACACTTATATTTACATTTCACACTCTGTTCCTGGATTATACAGGTGGTGCGTTTTTAATGTGCTTCAGTATATATATATATATATATATATATATACATACATATATATATATATATATCTATATATATACTATATATATATATATATATATATATATATATATATATATATATATATATATATATATATATATATATATATATATATATATATATATATATATATATATATATATATATATATATATATATATAAAGTCAAGCCCCGTAAGCAATTTATTATATAAATTACATTAAATGTTTGAATTGGCTGCCATGCTGCCAGAAATAACTGATCTGAGGTGGCCCCATAAAAGAAAACAATAGAAATTAGGTCGGGAGTACTAGGTGGCCAATCAATGGGCCCACATCGTCCAATACAGTTGCCTGGAAATGTTTCTTGCAAAATCTTACTCTCCAAAAAGCGGCCCCATACCATCATTCGTCGATTATTTTGCACATGTCCTTCCGTTACTCTGTGCGGGTTTTCAATGGCCCATTGTCGTGCATTGCTATGTATTTTCAGTGAACCAATAAGGTGAAACACTACTTCATCACTAAACATGGTCCGTTTTTCATGCTGTCTATATAATAAATTAAAAAATTGTCTAGGAGACTTGACGTTTGACCCACGCTGTATATATATTGTGACAGGATTGTCCGTTCTCTTTTCCTAGCATTCATGTTTATCGCCGACTGTACTGTACTTAATTATTGTTTACACTCCCCTCTTTCACTTCTTGTCATGTCGGGACTTCAGTGACCATCTTTTTCTGATTAGGGTAACCAATCACTTTCGTTTTAACCCATATTGACACTTGATTCTGTGGAGTGAAATGTTGTAACACATTTCCTACCAGACAAAGCACGGGCGCGCCCGATTAAGAAGTAAACTACCTTGGGATGACAACAAGATTACCTGTGATAGATTATGAAGTCGTGAGTGTAAACATGATCGATAATAGAAGGAAGCTGGCATACCTTATATGGAGAGGTGACTTGTAGAGAACACATTTTTTTGCTGGTGTGACGCAGGAAATTTCCGTGAGAGGAATGGGGAATTTACCCCATCAAAATATACGCAAATTGCATGCTATTCACTTGGCATTTGAGATGTAAAAATACATTTCTGATTGGAGCCTTGTCATATAATAGTAATCTGGATGCGTGCCGAATGTTGCCATATAATCTAGCGCCTTTTACGTTTACGGCACTGTGAAAATCAACTCGTCAAGAAAACAGCCAAACAAGCCAGAATAAAGAATAGGATCTGGAATACATTTTAAAGGACCGGACAACGTGTTTGAGCATCTTGGGATTTTCACAATGACAATTCCACATTTATTAATACAGAAAGCCCGGAATCCTTGGAAGCTGAACACTAAGTCATAGTGGGAGTCTTTTGTAAAGTAACACTCCAGACTACATGTAAGAGGCATCTTAATCAAGTTGCCGAAACTATTTCTTTGAGCCAGAAGTCTGTATTCCGAAAGATATTTGGGGTGTGTTGTACATTTTATAATTCTATATTTTGCATTTATTAACATGTGAAAATTGCTAGTGGATGTCCATGTCATACGAGGCTGGCAACCTCAGCTTATAGAATGATAGTTTAATTAACCACTACTGCAAGAGCTGGTGACTGCTTTATGCGGGTTTCTCATAGAGAAACAAAAGCAGAGGTAGTCCCAAGTCCCATATGGAGCAGGGAGTGGATGATGACAGAAATGATGAAAGTACTTATTATGTTAACCTTTTCAACCTGTGCATATACAAATGTAAACATGTTCAATATAAATGCAATGGATATTTTCTGCTCACTGGGATTAACATTAATGATCAGAAAGGGTAAACTTCTGAGGCAGATGGGATGGTGGAATGAAAAAGGGGGGGGGGGGGGGGGACACCTGATTTTGTGTCAGGAAACCCAATACTCAGGAGGGTATTTACTTCTCTCTTATTTCATGATACTAGTCGATGGTACCAATTGGTGGTACTATCTGTGAACAAGTGCGTGGTATTTCTTTTTTTCCTTAACCAGCAGCACTTGGGCTTTCAGCCCTTCGGCCCAATGACACGTCATTGCGAGGCTGGGGAGCCTGTGAACTTTCCTTCCAACTCGGTCAGGAGCTTCGCTCCTTCCCATCCACAGATGGTTTATCTCAGGAACCGTTCAGGTTATTCATTCAAAATCCCGGTCGATGACACTTCTTCAAATGCCCACGCCCGGGCGTGAACCTTGAACACCTGATCGCCAGCGCAATGTGGTAACCATTACACCAACGCGGCTCCCAAGTGAGTGGTAAAAGTGGCCTTCACTCAAATCTAGACACCTAGAGCAGACAGATCTTGACAGACGCTGGACCATCTTCGCAATTACCTCACTATACTACGAGGGACGTGTTGCGGCCACCAGACTTGACCAGTGACGAGAGTGAACCAGTCCATAACCTGCAAAAACAAGTATCGGCTGTAGCAGAAACCAACCGACATCTTACTGGCAGCTAAGTACCTACTTAAAGCTGCCAAATGAACTCTAATTTAAAAAAAAAAACTTCTTATTCAATCCAGATAATCCCTCGTGATGAAATTTTAAAGACTATCTAATTCCCCCCAACCTTATTTATTTTACAATTGTTAAGGATAATTGACTCTTAAATTTTGTTATCTGTAAATATACAAATTATTAGTTTATTTAATCATTTTTTTGAGTGAACTGCACCTGAATGTCTCAGTCATTTAAATACTTATAACAGAGCTATTAAAGTAATATTTTACAAAGTTAAATCAGTTGAGGACTCATCAAAAGGTGCAAAATCCTTACTCATAGAAGGTCTGGGAAGATATACAGTTTACACGACCTGGATCTTATCAGCCGTAGTACTTGATTTTTAAAAATTCCTATGAGGCTCCCTAGGATTGAAGCACCATTTTTCAATTCATATCTCTACCAAGAGTAATCTTGAGCGAAAGGTAGACACCTTTGAAGACCCTCAGTAGATACTCTGAAGTTTGGCCACTGTTGGACCATCATTGCATCATTGCAGAGCATGGGAAGTAAATCCCGTGATATATATATATATATATATATATATATATATATATATATATATATATATATATATATATATATATATATATATATATATAGATATAGATATATATATATATATATATATATATATATATATATATATATATATAGTGCAACATCAGATTAAGAAAGCACTCACACAGAAAATGGTAAAGGAAACACCTTATTCTATTGGGCGTTATAGGTGGTTATAGCAAATAAGGCAGTTTTTGTGTTGGACTCGTTTTGTAAGGTCCGAAATGAAAGGCTAGAACATGAATGAAAAACATACATAGAGGAGGCCTCAACTTTTCAAGAACTGGTGTGGATCTACTGTCCTGGTCATGCAGGAGTATGCAGCAATGAGAGAGCTGACACACTAGCCTCAAGAGTGCCCATAGTAGGGACATTGCATGTGGATAAGAGAGAGATAATAAAGACAATTAATGATCGGCTGTTAGAGAACGATATTGCAATAGTTGAATCAAAAAGACTTGATTGCTGAAATCTGGCATCAAACGTATCACTAGCAGAGATGGACATGTAAGAGGATATATCAGCCGTATATACAACGACAGTGTTGCAGGAATAATCAGCCTTTATACCGTTCAACATTTGCTCAGGGAGACTAAGCACTTATGAGCGTGCCCGTAGTACAATGCAATCTATTCTGATCCATAATAACAATAGCAGTATAACAAATAACAGGGTTTACCAATAACGAAAGCAATAAACATAATAGGGGCGTACCGTACTCACACAGTAAACGGGTAAATGAAATACATTCTTTCTGTGAGACGCTCTAGGATGTGACAACAAATAACAAAAGCAACAGCACGTTAATCCAGTAAAGTGGTAATTGAAACAACCTTATCCCGTGGAACAATCTAGGACATCCGTTCTCAACCTTTCTTATCCTAGTGGACCCCTTGAAATAATTTTCAGGTCTCAAGGATCCCCTACATAAAGATTAATTATTACATCCATAGCTTATGGTACCTTAGAGTGATCAATAAGTTGTAAATGTAATAATCTAATTAAAATTGTCAGTGTTCTTTAGAGTAGAAAATAATTTTGTTTCCCTGGTGGATGTGTTTATTTTGGCCAACTTATTAGCCTACTCTTTCTGTGTGGTTCTCACTCCCCACATAGGATATCAACTTTAATGCAAGTCATAGGTGGAGGTAGAAGAAGCTTCAGTTTTCCCGTTTTTTAACTATTCTACTTGATTTACTTTTTAACTTTATCCAAGCAGGCCTAAAAGTCGTATCACAGATTTCGATTCTGCAAGATGATAATGAAAGGTAGTATGTGCAAGAGTGAACACGGTCTTATTGCGCACTGCCATACGGTGCTGCTCGGTCACTGCCCACCTCTGCGAGCGCTTGCATCGCCCGGCGTGCAAAGTTAAAAAAAAAAAGACAATATCACGGAACCCCTAGCGACCTCTCGCGGAGCCCTAGGTTTCCGTAGAACCCCGGTTGAGAATCCCTGTTCTAGGAAGTTAAAGCCAACAACAGAAGCAACAACATATCAAAGGAGTACTCACACAGTAAAGTGGTAAATGAAACACTTCCATCCTGTGGGACGCTCTAGGAAGTTATACACTTTCACCTGAATGGAATTATTTGCTGGTCTTCTCATCCGTCTTTTGAATGTATCATCAAGCAGACGTTCAGTCACATTAAACTGTGGTCTGATGCTAGTTTCATCACCCTCACCGCCACCTCCGTCATTGACACCACTACTAAGACCGGCAATATCTTTACCAGCAGCACCTGTTCCAATACCGCTACCGGGAGAAATATCAGTGCTCCACGAGATAGGAGAAGAACCGCTGGGCGCCATATTAGGTGTTAAGAGCGAAACTTCCTGTTCTGCGGACAACGTCACACTTTTCGTAGTCTCCACATAAAGGGGTTTCAGAGTTAGATTACTGATACTGCTGTCAGACCGGACATCGTCTCCTCCCCCGTCTGCATCTAAGCATTCGTTTCTCACTGAGAGATAACGTTTGGGAGATTCTTTGGTTGTACTACTTATTTCAGCCAAACTATCAGGCCCCGGATGGCCGTCTGCGCCGCTTTTGCTGTTGTTGGGACTTTTGTCTTCGTCCTGGATTGTAAGATCGCTGTTGTTGTTATTGTTGTTTCTGCCGATAAGCTGTGACATTTCCATAGCGACCTTTGAAAAATCTTGGGTCAGAGGCAGGACAGATTAGCTATACAGGGCAGCGCGAAGTGCTAACCATATGGCTCCATTCTCTGTGGAAAATAAAGCAAAATAAATTAATAGGCAGGTAACAAAGAACTCTTAAATTTTGTTATCTGGAG
Source organism: Oreohelix idahoensis (assembly GCA_024509875.1). Classification (NCBI taxonomy): domain Eukaryota; kingdom Metazoa; phylum Mollusca; class Gastropoda; order Stylommatophora; family Oreohelicidae; genus Oreohelix; species Oreohelix idahoensis. The sequence goes on along the minus strand of JAMPIV010002245.1, from coordinate 112,024 downwards.
TGGGGTTCACCGCTATACATCGGATTTGTGGACTACGAAAAGGCGTTTGACGGTGTGGACAGGGAATCGCTTTGGAGATTGTTGAGGCATTGTGGAGTTCCCCTGGGGATCATTGGTTTAATAGAGAAGGCGTGTGAAGACATGGCATGCGGGGTTCTTCGCGGGGGACAGCTTGCAGAGCCGTTTGGGATGGGGGCAGGGGTGCGACAGGGATGCCTCTTGTCTCCATTTCTTTTCTTGCTGGCAATGGATTGGGTTATGAGATCATCGGCAGCACACAACGGAAATGGAATCCAGTGGACTCTGACTAAGCAGTTGGATGATCTGGATTTTGCCGATGACTTGGCTCTTCTGTCCCATGGCCGTAGTCGGATGCGGGACAGGTTGAGGACACTCGATGAGAGGTCACGGCACACAGGGAAAAGACAAAAATAATGCGAATGAGTGCGGGTAATGATGGCAGGGTTGGGCTTGGGGAGGCGCCAATACGGGATGTGGAGTCGTGCACATGTCTTGGCGGTAGTGTAGACAAAGTTGGAGGGACGGACAGCGGTGTCAAGGTGGGAATACAAGGGGCATTGCATTGGGAAATATATGGAGATCAGGGGAAATGGGATCCAACACGAAAGTGGGAGTCTTCGGCTCAGATGTGGGGTCAGTCCTGTTGTATGGCTCGGGGACATGGAGAGCAGCAGGGGCGGCGGCCGGAAAGCTGCAGACTTTCGTGAATGGGTGCTTGCGTGGAGTGGAGGGATTGGGATGGTGTGGCGGGGTTGCCAACGTGGGGCTGATGACGGGAGCTGGACGGGTGCCGGTGGGGCGGGAGATGAGAGGAAGACGATGGCGATGGATAGGACACACACTGAGGAAACCTGTTGATAGCATTGCAGGACGGTCCTTGTTCTGGGGCCCCCGGGGCGGGGGGGGGGCGGGGGGAACCGGGAGGTACGTGGAGGGGAGAGTTGGAGGCAGGGGTGAAGGTGGTGAGAAGAGCGTGGAGGGGGCTTGAGATGATGGCACGTGACAGGAGGACTTGGCATGTGTTTGTTGAAGGCCTATGCTCCTTTGGGAGTGGAGGGTTATGATGATGAACAAAGAATTTAAACATGATATCAGTATTGGTGCAGAATGAGACATGTGGAAAGTGTAGATATAAGCTGAGGCGAAAAGTAAGATACGCATAGTCACACAAAAAAATTGTAAAGGTAGTCTCATAACATATAATGCCGTAGGGGAGAGAAATGTAAGAGACTCTACCATACTAGATATAGCATCGAGAGGTGGTGCAGCCAGTTCCCTTTCTCGCTGCCTTTTTCAGCCTTAAGTCAAGAGCAGAAGTCAGACACTTATTTACGGCTGGGTAGGCCGGAGTGTTAAGTTGCCGTGTTTCGAACAGGGAAACTTTGACGCGAGACGCTAGCGCTCTAACCACTCTGCCAGTCGGAGGCTTCACAAACATCAGCAAAATGGTATTAAAAGAAATACGGTAAAAGATAAAAATATTTCACTGATCAGAAATAAGAAAATTTCTTCACTTGCGGTATAAATTCTTCTTCTTTGTTCGTCCTGAAAAGGACGTTTTCGGCCGACACATCCGACTTCAGCACAACATTTTTGGGACCGGGTTAGTCTTCCCTCTTCGATCCCTACTCTCTCAGCCAGACTGCAGTGATGCAGCCTGTTTCCAGGACCACCACTTGGAGGTGGAGTAGGGTCTTGGTCAGCTCTGGTTCGCTGACCCTGATGCAAGCAGTCTAGCTGTGGGTTGCTAACTGCATTCCTCAATGTTGACGCGTCTTAGGTCCCAAATTAGGTATAAATTATACAATGGATAATATCCCTGTTTATTTGCACTTCTTTTTCGTTAGAGCAAGTAGTTGGAAGGAAACCACGGTAGTCCAATGTGTACAAAGTGGAGTTTTAACATGGCTTCAATAATATTAAATGATGCCTTTGTGGAATAAAGTTTAAAAAAAAGTCTAGTTCAAGCATTGATGAGTTATATTATACTACTCGTCAAAAGTCAAGGGCCACTTAGAAAAAACCTTGGTTGAAACCATAAAACAAATCTGATATAAACGTAATTGGTATCAGTCAAAACGGCATTTATTGAATACGAAATTGACATGTCACGTAAAGAAATGGAAACACACATTCAAACGCAATGAAGCTGTGAAGTGTGTCACCCACCTTTTCAAAAGTCACACAATAGATATTGGACAAATAGACATTTCAAAATCAGGTATGACCATCGTTTGCAGCAAGGCATTCAAGACAGCGTAGACGCATCGAGTCCACAAGGGTCCGAAGAGTATCCTGAGGAACAGCTTGCCATTCCTGAAGCAGAAATGCAGTCAGCTGTGCAACATCCATTGGCAGGGGGTGATTTGTTGACAATCTTCGACCAAGGACATCCCAGAGGTGCTCAATCGGAGAAAGGTCAGGTGAATGAGCTGGACACGCCATCCTGATGATCCCATGTTGCAGAATAAACTTATTCACCACACGAGCTCGATGGGGTCGAGCGTTATCATCTTGGAGGATGGCATTACCACCTATGGCCTCCAGAGCAGGCTGAACAATTGGTCTCAAGATTTCGTTCTGGTATCTTGGGCCGGTCAAGTTGCCTTGGATGATGTAGAGTGGGGTCCTGCCGTGTCTGTAGAAGCCTCCCCAGGCCATGACAGAACCCCTACCATAACGATCCACCCCTCGAATTGTGTCATCAGTAAATCGCTCTCCTGGTCGTCTCCAAACTCGAATCCTGCCATCATTGAATGACACAGTGAAGCGAGATTCACCAGTGAAGAGAACTTGACTCCATTGTTGCCTTGTCCATCGGATGTGCTCGCGACACCAAGCAACACGGGCTCTACGATGAGCAGGAGTAAGAGGGATTCTTACTGCAGGACGTCGAGCAGCCAGTCCAAATTCATGTAAACGTCTGCGAATGGTGCTTTGACTGACATTAACGTTTACAGTTTGTCTCAGCTGACATCTTAGAGTGGAACAAGTCACTGTTCGATGGCGCAGGGCTGACAACAAGATGTACCGGTCATCATGTCTATTGGTGCATCTAGGGCGATCTGGCCGGTGGCGATTCTCCACACTTCCTGTGGCCTGAAATCTCTCCAAAATTCTTTGGATAGTAGGGTGTGACACTGCAAGCCGTCTACCAACCTCACGGACAGATAAACCACTTTCAACCCATGCTATAGCCGTCATTCTTTGTAAGGTGAAAAGACTTCTTCTCGGTGGCATGGTTTTTGCAAGTCTGCTGATTGTAAAACAAATTAAGAGTGAACTCTGTTCACGAAAAGTCGCCATTGCACGTGGAATGCCAATCAGCACGATTACTTCACCTTTTTGGTTGTACGGAAATTTGAAAAAACAGATTAAAAATGGGAATTTATGGTCAGCAAACCAAATTGCATGTGATCACCATGGTTGTCGGTGGGTTGTTTTTATGCTTAATGTGCATAGAGGACTGTCAGAGGATGATATTGCACCCATTTTTACTAAAAACTTCCTTCATTTAATCATTGTTTGCGCTTATATAAAAGTGTATTGAAAATAATAGGGTGGCCCTTGACTTTTGACGAGTAGTATATATAGATAATGTACGGTAATTATTTGATGCCATGTTTTTTACTCCACTACTTCGTTTAGGGAAAATAAGAATAAAAAAGTCAAGAGAGGTTTTCATTGCATTGTTAAATACATAGGAAACAAAAGAAACCAAGTTTTTCACAAAAATCAGAATCTTCAACTCAAATGTCAAGTCATTCCTATTGTGTGGCTCTGAAACATGGAGAATAATAATAATAACAATAATAATAATAAAAATAATAATAATCATGATCGTAATCATAATAACAAACAAAAAATTCTTTCATAAATGTGTGCCTCCGTAGAATAGAAGGATTGAGATCGTACAAGGTCCCTGATGTAAAAATAATGACAGTGTCACATAATTTGGGTCGATCTCGTGTCCGCTCCAGGAGTATTTAGCTACCTTTATTGTGCGTACAGAATTACGTGCATTATTCGATGTTCGGCACCTTTTTTTCCCCAACCTTCCTACAGGTAATTGGTATTTTCGAGTCTTTGTTTGCAATTTTTTCTGTAATAATTCGTTATGTCTGTTTCCTGTTCATCCCTGCTGGAAAAGTAGACGGATGATGCAAATCTTGATCGACAGTCATGTTAGTAAAATTCTCGTGTACCAGACAGAGGGCGCCGGATTCACACGGAAATGGCCAAGCGAGATCGCTTATCGCTGATATGGCTAGTGTGATCTTCTAATTACTGTCGTGAAGAGTTACAGCCCAGATGGTCAAACGAGGGTCGGTATTTGCAGAAGTACGGGGAGATAGATTATCCGTCTGCGGACATGCACCTGAAAGACGGAATGTTGTAATAGCTTCCAGGCAGAATTGTTATGAAGACATTATTTGTGATAATGCAGGGAGTTATAGTTGCAATCATTACCGCGAATCAACGGATATAACAATTCCATATGTGGAAAGTGACCTTTTAAAATAACACAGAGAATTTCCCTACGAGGAAATTTTTTGAATAGGCCCCATCAAACCACGCATGATTGAAACTACTAGCCGGCATTCGAGATGTAAACATAACAACATTTTTGACTGGAGCCTGGTCTAATAGTAAACAACAACGTGCGTGGGACGAAAGTTGCAATATAACCTGGCACTTTATTCGGTTGAAAGAACTGTGAAATTCAAATCGTGAAGAGACCAGCAAGACAGCCAAAGTAAAAAATAGGATTAGAATTACATTTATCGGACCGGACCTTTTTTGAGCATCTTGAGGACTTATATCCCAGGAAAACTCTACCTTTATTAACACGGAAAACCGGAATTCTAGGAATCTGAACACAAAGTCAGAGTGGGAGCTTATTGTAAAGTAACTCCTCAGAACACGTGAAAGAGGCATCTTTAACAAGTTGCCATAACTATTTCTCTGAGGCTGGTCTGTGATCCCAAAGACAATTTTAGGGTAAGTTGTACATTTATAATTCTATATTTTGCATTATTAACACGTGAAATAATATGTATCCATTGACATGTGAATATTAATATGTGAAAATTTCCAGTTGAAGTCCAAGTCATTCGAGGCTGTCCACCTTAGCATATAGAATGATAATTTCATGAACCACCACTGCAAAAGCTGGTGACTGCTTTATGCGAGTGTCTTATACAGAACTAAAAGCATAGGTAGTACCAAGTTCCATATGGAGCAAGGAGTGAATGATGAGAGAAACGATGTACATTCTTATAATATTGCTAACCTGTTCAACCAATGTAGAGGTGATTGTAAATCTATTCAATCTAAATGTAATGATAGTTTTCCACTCACTGGGATTAAGATTAATTCTCAGAGAGAGTAAAGTTCTGAGGTAGATGGACCAGTTTTGTGATTACTCCCTGATACATCTTGGAACGTGTCACAACTTTCAGACTTGACCAACGACGAGAGTGAACCAGTCATCTATCCGCAAAGAACAAAACATCAGCGGGAGAAGAAACCATCAAACTATTGGCAGTTAAGTTTAAACTCATTAAACATTGTTCTCTACTTCTGAAATGTGAACACTCCCTCGAGATAGAAGCATCATTATCCTTCTATCTACAACTCTGCCAAGAGTAATCTTGTGCGAAGGAAGACACCTTTGAAGATCCACATTAGATACGCACTGTTGAGCCACTACTGCAGAGCCTAGGGGAGGCAACCCGTGACAGACAGAACCAGACCAATTTCAATGGAGCAAGGAATGAGAAAAAGACGCTGGCGATGGATAGGACACACACCGAAGAAACCTGTTGATAGCATTACAAGACACTCATTGCTCAGAAATCCTCGGAGTAAGTGAAGCAGAGGTAGATCGAAACAATACAAGGAAAAGAGAAATGGAGGCAGAACTGGAAATAATGAGGAAGATAGGGAAAGACTTTGAGCGTGACGACACGCATCAGGAAGACTTGGCACATGTTTGTTGAAGGCCTGTGCTCGGTGCGGAGTGGGATGATATTGAATGAATTTGCTTGCTGACATGTTTCTAAATCACTTATTTTAATCTGCGTAACGATCAATTATGAACGCAGTTTCATAATCCAGATATACCAGGTTCGAAATCTGCTGCAGGCGGTTTGGTAGCAGATCGCTTTGTGTGGATTTTTAACAATGGTATAAGCGCCGTACCGTTCAGAAAGCAATGGCAAACTACTGAATGAAAAAATTGCCTAGAAAAATCACAAACAGCCAATAAAAGCTGGGGTTGATTGCCACGTCCTGTAAAGGATACGCAACTAACTTTAACGATCAATTAAAATTTCAATTATGTATGCTTTATTTAAACATCTTGAACACTCATACTTATTGTAGCACTTTAAATCCCCAAATCACTAACTGTTGAAATAAAATGTCATATAACGAATAATGAAAACATCTTTTTTTGGGAAAACGGAAAAGGCGCGCACAACACCGTGAAAAATAAACTGAACACCTATTGAAAGAATGAGCATGCATTGCAATCTTTTTCATACCGTCTTTTTTCGAGACAATACGGAAACACCTCGCATTGCACTGTGTTCGATGAATTGAACAATCAATGAAAAAGCACGCAAGCTTTTCAACTTTTTCATGGTGCATGGACTATAAATCATGATAAGTTTTTACTACCAAGATCCAGTTAAGTTGACATGGAATAGAAATGAGTGAAATGTCCTCAGGAGAAAAAGTGCCGTCATCAGGGGGTGAAGCAGAAAGAGTACAACGTAATTATGTCCCCCGTCTTGTTTGACGGGTTACTTATTCGTATAAATATTTGTACAAACAATTTCACAATATAAATTATTTTTTTTAAAAATGTAGTTAAACATTTACAAAACTCTAACATGCCGCAACAAATAATTCCAAAAGAGAAATAATTTTAAAAACAATACATATAGAAACATAAACCCAGCACCATGGTGGGCAGACGAGATGTAAAACAATAGTCAACGGAACAGAAAAGTCGGTGGTAAAAGAAAAAACTCCACCAGACATTCAATCATGAAACAGTCTTTCAAAGGGTTACAGGAAGTAATAAAATGGGGGTGAGAGACAGAAGAAGAAGAAGAAGAAGAAAACGAAGAAGAAGAAGAACAAGGGAAGGAGGAGGAGAGAGATAGGAAAAGCAAGACAGAAAACAGAGATGATGAGATGTCCGAAGTTAATATCGTCCTGTTCACTCGCCCCAAATTAAAGAAAAAAAAAAAAGGAATGGATTGCTCTCGCTAATAATCACCATGTGCGGCAGGAGGAATATAAAAACATCACGCTTGCATCCTAGACCAGAAATCGTGATTTGTTTCCATTGATCTTCTCTTTCACTTTATCCTTTTCTAACACGCAATCTTTTTCCACAAGAGGGCGGACAGGGAAATGTTTTCTCTCAAAACCCCCTTTTTTAAAAAGGATTAATGGCTTCGTTATGTTTCTTTAAAAAAAAAAAATATTAATGGCTTTATTTTATCATCAACGCGGCTCCTGTTTTTTTCTGGCTTGTTAAGTCCATTTACTTTTGCAAACTATTGCTTTATAACAGTTGGGTCATCTCTTACAGTATTGTATTTAACGTCATGCTTCCTTTTTCTTTTACTCAAAAACTTTTGTTATTTTTATACGTTCTGCCAAGCGATAACTTTAGATAGTTGTCCTAGTTTGATGTGTGTATGTGTTTGTTTAACGGACAACTTTAACTTATAACCGCTGAAACAAAGAGGGCTTACATAATAACAACATCTAGCATGAGGTAGAGGCACCTACTGCAGCCCTACGGTGGTTGTCTTAAACTTCCTTAACCAGGGCAGTTATTGTGTCTGACTCTCAGTCCATGCTTCGGATGGTCCAAAATGGATGGCTACGGCATGAATGGAAAACTGCTTAGGAGCCTCGAATCTTCAGGAACTGGTGTGGATCTACTGTCCTGGCCATGCAAGAGTACGAGGCAATGAAAGAGCTGACAGACTAGCTTCAGGAGCACCCATAGTGGATGCATTGGATATGGATAAGAGAGAGATACTGAGGACAATTAATGATCGCATATTAGAGAACGACACTGCAGAAGATGAATCATCAAGGCTGAATCCGGAGTGTATATAACCAGATTGCAACACGAACAATTAGCATTCATACCCTTTGACATTTGTTGAGGAAGACTGAGCACCTGTAGGTTTTCCCGGAGTGCAATGATGTAGACTCTGATCAACAATAACAACTTTACCTTAATTTAGTGCTTCATAGTCACGAATAAAATGGTATCACATTTTGACTTCTTGCTAATAAATAACTCTTGAATTATTTCAATTTTTTATTGACAAGTTTGCGCGTTCATGCTTTCTCTTAACCGATAAAGGTATATGGCTGTTCTAGTTTCTTTTTTTTTATTTAACTGACAAATGTACGTTTTTTTCATGCTACATAACAATATTATGTAACTTATTACTTCTTGCTAATATACAACTTAAGGCTATTTTTACTTTCTGTTGAAAATGTTGTATTTGTCACTTTTGTATTTTCTGCTAGCGAAGAAAGGTATATCCGATTTATTTTTTTAACGAAACGTTGTAACTTTTACACATTCTGCTAACATATTTAATGTTACTAAAAAAATTTTTATAACTTAATTGACAACTAAAATTCAGTTTCTTTGTTTTTCATTATTAGCCGAAATCTTATGTTAAATAATCTTTTTTTTATTTTACAGTTCTGTATAACCACATCTCTGTAGCTGCCATCACCGGTGTCAATACCTTGTCGAGGTATGGCTGCTTGCGTACTCTGATTACCCCCAGAGCTATGCCAGCTATACTCCTGAAGGTTCTACTAAGCTGGACAGGTTTGCGCGGGCAGGGGTCAGACTAAAGCAGACACCATGGTCCTCCAGGTTGGGGGTTTCAGCATAGGGCTCACACCCCTGTCTATGTAAAAAGAAAGGAAGTTACGGAAACGACAACAAATGAACAAACTTTGCTGCGGGACGGACATCCGGAGTCTGAGGCTCGCATGACTGTCAGTGGTGAAAGCCGAAAGGAAGCCTCTGACACGAAAACGGACGTCCTGACCGCAAAACGTGAAACAAGAATAAGATTTTGAAATGTCAGGAAACGAGACGGGTGAACTAAAACTGGTCACAGCAGAAATGAGAAACTATAGATTACACATTCTAGGGATAAGCGAGAGCAGATGGACAGGGACAGGAAAAGTTAAAACAGCAACAGGAGAAACAATACTTTACTCTGGAAGAGAGTATGGACAGCACAATGAAGGTTTAGCCATTATTCTACGGAAAGGAATAGAAAAGACATTACTGGAATGGAAACCCATCAACAACAGACTGATAAGAATAAGACTGAGAGGGAGATTCACCAACACTACAGTAATACAATGCTACGCACCAACGAATGACAGCGATGACGAGGTCAAGGATGAATTCTATCAACACCTGCAAAAAGAAATGGAAGACACACCTAGATATGATCTTATCGTAGTAATGGGAGACCTAAACGCGAAAGTTGGCACACAATACATATAATGAAAGAGTAATAGGGAAATGCCGCAGCGGAACATCAAACGAAAATGGCGATAAATTAATAAGTTTCTGTAGCATTAACAACCTGGTCATTGGAGGAACATATTTCCCACACAAAGAAATTCACAAATTAACATGGGAATCACCAAATGGTCGGGACAGAAACCAAATAGAAGTGATCGCCATTTAGTAGTAGCAAAACTGAAAGTCAAACTCAGAACGGCTGGACCAGCTGTAACTACACAGAAAAGGTTTGACATCAGCAAATTGAAGGACCCCATTACCAGAAAAGCTTTTGCGGCTGATATAAAGAAGCGATATCAATTTGCCAAAAGTCAGGAAAAGACATCGTCTGATGATATAGACCAGAAATTCAACACCATTTCAACAATATATAAGGAAAGCAGCAAATCCCGCTTGGGATTCCAGGAAAGGAAGAAGCAAGACTGGATAACACCAGAAACATTAAACACCATAACGATGAGAAAGGAAATGAAAAGAAAGAAAACAGAAGCGAAGTCCCCCAGTTTAAAGCAACTATATAGCGAACACTACAGTCAGCCGGACTAGGAAGTTAAACGCCAAACCCGAGCCAACAAAAGGAATTTCCTAGACGATTGTGACGTGTAATGTAAATATAGCCACGGAGATCCAACCACCTTTGCAGCCTCAGTTAGTGTTTATGTTTTGCGAAGGCAAAATCACGTAATTCGCTGTCTGCTGACTCACTTTGGAAGCCGCGCCTATTTTTCCTGTCTTTCTTGCGCTAACGAGTTGTTTACCTATTTTTGCAACATGCCAGATAACAGGGGAGCGAACTTGTCAGTTTACTTGAGTTCTCACGCGAGCTGATCTGTCAATACTTGGATAGTGACAGAAAGCAAGGGGGAAAAAAGATCAGACTCGGTAGCAAATTCAAGGGCGATAATAATACTTCCCGACCACCTTTGATGTCTGACATTTTCAGGGGAATTAAGTATTTGATCTAATGCAGGGGGACGAAATCTAAGAAGGCCCGTTCGCTCGGCATGTCTTCTGATGTCGTTCGGCATTGCGCGTGAGCGAACCGTAGAATCCTTTATCTCGGAAGCCAAGCTCGTTGATTTTCCCTGCTACGTTGAAGGTGTGAATTGTCACATCTCTTAGAGATATTGCACAAAATCTGTATATATACTGCGTTCTCTCCAAGTCAGTTATCAAGTCTCTCAGGAAATTTTGGATAATCTAAACGCGTACGTTATAATCTATGTGAAATAGTGCGTTAATAGCCTTCGTGGGGATTATTCTGTTTTTCTGGTAATAATATAAGTTGTGCTTTGGTGTTAAATGTGTTAAAGTTTTACCATTTTATTCACTGTGAGTACCTAGCGTTAAGACTAGCGAAATAGCAAACGCGTAGATATTTTCTTACCAGTTGTTCAGCTTAATGTAAAAATCCATGAACCATTTTTTTACACCAGAAGATACGGTTTAGCTGACTAAGTAAAATGCTATGAGTGACGGATAAAGTGACAGAGTAGAATGCGCATTATATTTTCATTGTGTGTAATTATATAATGACTAGTGTTTAATATCATGTGTAAAAACGATAGACGCAGACAATTGTGATAAGAGGTTTTGATGGTAGTAAAATTTAAAGGTTAACAAGGTGAGGTCAAGCTATGTAAGTATCCTGAATCAGAAAGATGATGATGTGTTTCTCAGGGATCCCTATCCGCTATTTCTTCTGATCTCACCCAGTGCATATTTATCTCTGTAGTGTTATGTAGATGGCAAGTGTCTAGGGTATGTATGTAGTTAATGTGAGGAATGAATACATATAAACAGAAGTGTAATTCGACAAAATGTAAATAAGTAAGACTGGTGGTAACGTTTTAGTATATGTATATGGGAATAAATATACAATTTAATGTCCTGAACCTCAATCTTTTGGAACAGGACTTGTCAAAATCATAAAAATGTTTATTTACAGATTTTAAATAAATAAAATGGAACTCTATCCATGAAGTGTAACAAAATAAACTTGTCACTATAATGAGTACCCCACTGTCTGATGTTTAATACTGGATAGTAACACTAGTCAGTTATTGGAGGGGTTGTTTTCTTCATCATTCCCCAGGAAATCCTTATTGTTGTGGTGGTTTATATTGAGAGGAACTGTCATATGCCCGTAGTAGGGCCTTATCTTATAAGCCTGTCTGATGATATGGGCTTCAGACTATGCAAATGGTCACTCCACTGATGCTGCTTTTGGGGTGAAGTTATTGCCTGTAGCTCACAGTAAAGTATGAGCCTTCACTGCTCACAATTTCTGTCTTCACCAGGGTGTCTGCAACACTTGCTTACTGGTAATACAACCCTGAAATGAGAAGGACAGTTCCTCCCCTTTATAGCCTGTCTATAAAATTTCCACAACTGATCAATGGAAATCTTACCTGGGGTCAGCCATGTGTGCTGACAATATGCACCAAACCGTATGTTTCCTTGACTACACTCAGTCCTGTGTTTTCATTCTTTTTTTTCATAAGGCATGGTAGCCACTATTCCTTTAGCATTGCTTGTCTTCCATATAATCAGCAGGGATGTACAAATATATCTTGTGACCTGTTAATGACTTCTTTCAAACATTCTATGTGTAGTGTCACATGTTATTTGAACATTGTGTCACTCCTGAAACCACTACCAATTTATTTTCTCCTGGACTTACAGTCGCAAAATTTTATGGCAAATTTACAAACACATGTATGTTCACTACCCAATGGCAATATCCATTTTATTACCACGGCACTATGGCACAAATTTTGTAAGGCCAATAGCAAAATCCTTTTTACACATTTCACTCCGAAAAAGACTGCATTCCTACCTAGGTCATCGTAACCTGAACCGTCTCCCAATTAGCAGTATCGAAATAAAATGTATCGGCATACACCTATAGCCTGATACTTGCCAAGGAAATATACAAATAAAAGCATCTATCTTACCTCAAGTAAAGAATAATACACATGCACAAAGTTGACTAGCAGTAAATGGGTTTTCTAACTGCTTTCTTGTCCAGACGGCAAAAGCTTGGTCACAATGCTTTCCCGCTGCTCTCAACTTGCGATGGCTTTCAAATTCAAGTGGCCTGATCTTACAAGGAGGTGTTAATTTTTATTACCCTACCCTCTAGCCAATCAGAAGTCGAGTCAAAAAATAAATTAACTATTTTTGGACTATAAACTTTGAGCAATCGTAAGTGTGTTCGTTCGTCTGATCATCTTTGTGTATTTTATATCTCAGTTATTTATGGACCGATTTCTAATATTAAAAGTGATAATTACACGGTCAACTGACCTCTATCGTTATATTTACTTTTCCTTTGTTTATTCCTTAACAGTTTCATCTGGGTAATTTTTTTGTAATTAATTGTAGTTCTAACCTGATCTAAAATATCAGTAAATTAAATTTTTCTAAGTCAAGATAATTTTATTAAGTGGGAATCTTTAGGTTAATATATTAATCAATATCAGCGCTATAATTCAAGATATCCCGTTCTTTCTAACTCCCTTTAGTTATTGAGAAATAAATTATTTAATTTTTGTCAAAAACACAGAATCGGCATTTTTGCCACTACAACCAAGATTTTTGTCTACCAAAAACGAGGTAACAATTTGATCGCTTGTTAATTTTGACTACGTCCTTCGATAAATATTAGGGTGGGTGTGTGTGTGTATTGGGGTAGTAACTTTTAACTTGTTCTCTTAGAAATATTCAAATACTCTAGTTAAATTGTGACGGTAGATTTGACAGTGCCCCAGACAAATTTCAAATACAGTTATTTATAGACTGTAAAAATGCGTTAACTAGGTTTTGAAGCGGGGAAATTATGAGCGCGTTGTGACACAGATTCATTTCATCACAACAATCAACTAGCTAGTAATGACAGGCGATATTTGTTAAGGGCGCGTAGTCATAATTAAATTATAACTGACATTGTGCGCTGGGTGTTTTACCGGGTCGGAGGGGGGAAAGGCGGCATGCCTTTACCAAATCCGTACTCGTTTAGCGACGCGCGATAGTATAGGCTAAGATACCGTGTGCCTTTTAATTTAATTAGATGACGGAGAGGATAAGAGATCATACCTTACGCTTGATAGCATAGGATATTGTCATTTTGGTTAAATGTTTTGTTTTCTTCCTAATACAGTGCTTGATCAAAACCCAGCGGCTAGCGGTTTTCTATTGTGGTCCTTTCCTCAGTTACTGAAGGAATAATAGTTGTCGTTGTCCTTGGCGTTCGTCCCCGTACCGGTGTGAACAGGAATTGCCAAGGCGACACACTAACATTTTTTAACTGAAAATTTGAGTAACGGGACTTACAAAATACCCAGATTTTTCCACTCAATTTTATTAGCCTGTCGTAGATTTTGGTAGGTAATTGTGATCGATTTTTGGTCCCGTCTGAATGGAACTAAAACAGGTGGTGACTCAGTGAGAGATAAGGTAAAGAAATAGATTTTCCCGAGTGAAATGGTGAAAGGTAGAGTCTGTCCCTGGATTGTGAAGATACTCTAGTCCAGCCTATCATTTACGACTGAGATTTGTTTATCAGACAGTATAATATTAATAATAATAAATTCTTTAAGCGCCAAACACGGCGCATAAGGCAGAAACCAGTGCTCTCCAGTATACCTCTCTGTATATATTAACATATACACTATAACCACTCACATACACACACACAGATAAGTGACGACAATTAGACGCACAAACGTGAAACTATATTAATGGAGAAGTGATATTGGGACAAGATGACCGACACAGGTAGTTAAGTTTTATTTTAAGTTTATTTATCATTAAGAAAAAAACTTCATAACATTTAATATCAAATATCAAAATATAAAAAAAATCATAGGTTACAGAATTAAGAAAGAAATAGACCCATAAGTGCAATTCCCTCTATTGAGACAAGATCCCACAAGAAGAAGTTATTAACCCCCAAAAGGTCAAAAGATTAGCACTATGGTATAGGATTTTAATATACTGTCAAGAGCAGAGTTTCTAATTAATCTATTCTTAAATGAACAGTATTAGCAAACATAAGACGAAAAAAACAAAGTGAGTACATTGATCATACAATATAAGAATTATTCATTCCTGCTTTCTCTCGCTCTGACAAACATGTGGCCACATTTTCAATCTCGCTTACCTAATTGCTGATTTACAAAGTCTGGAACAGAACTCCTTGGTAAACACGACAGATCCAGTGTTGGGTTTTGGCAAAACAAGCCCCAGTTCCTCAAATTTAGTGATTAATCCTATTGATTGGGGAACGTTTGCTTTGTTACTGTTTATTGAATCTGTTCCTGTCACCGCAATTAGTCCAGGTAAGAAAATACTTGAGATCTAATGTTTACAGTGTACAGTAGCTTGAAATATTCGATAGTTAAATAAAATGTCAGGTAGATAAATCTTTTCTGGGTAAATCCTCGCCACAACACAGTGGTTGGTAATCGGGAAATGTTAATATTGATAACTTCGCCACAGCGGGCTGAATGTAAATGAAAATGGAAAAGAAATCTGGGTGGCTAAATGTCCAGTTACTGTTATTCTTATTGTCATATATTGGTACGCTCTCACTCTCTCTCTCTCTCTAGGTGAAACAAGAGACCAACCCGGTCAACCTCGAAGACCCGATATATTTTACATAAGAATGTTTTTTCCTGTATTGGTTGCACTAGACTTAGACCCTTTTCTCAGAGTAAGGTGCAGGTTGCTGTGATAACCGGTCATTAGTGCGAAACGCAAGACAACACCGAAAGTTTACAATGGGCAGCTTAGCCTTATTAATGACGCAATCACTTCTGATGTTCCTCTATTATACAGTAAATGTCAGTCCACACAAGAAAAAGACCTTGATACTGTGTCTAGTAAATGATAGAAGACTTAAGAACAGTAGTATAGAACAGAGGGTAGGTTTCTGGTATTGTATATATAAACATTTATAACATATAAGGAAGGGAAACCCGAGGCCTGTAAACAGTAAATAAATATTATAATAGACAAACATAAAGGTATGTTTTCAGGCACTCGTAAGAAATAAAGAAGTAGAACATTAGACATCAGAAAAACAACAGACGTTTTGGGGTATGCCTAGCTGGCCAGGAGGATAGTGTGATTCGCTTGTATAGCTAGGCGGTGTTGTCGTACGGGAAGGTCCGGGGTTCAAATCCTGGGTAAGCCACTCACGTCTGTTGTTTTTCTGTTGTCTAGTGTTCTACTTCTTTATTTCTTACGAGTGCCTGAAAACATACCTTTATGTTTGTCTATTATAATATTTATTTACTGTTTACAGGCCTCGGGTTTCCCTTCCTTATATGTTATAAATGTTTATACAATACCAGAAACCTACCCTCTGTTCTATATTACTGTTCTTAAGTCTTCTATCATTTACTAGACACATTATCAAGGTCTTTGTCTTGTGTGGACTGACATTTGCTGTATAATAGGGGAACAACAGAAGTGATTGCGTCATTAATAAGGCTAAGCTGCCCATTGTAAACTTCCGGTGTTGTCTTGCGTTTCGCACTAATGACCGGTTATCAAAGCATCTTTTTTTGGGGGGATGCCTAGCTAGCCGGGAGGATAGTGTGATTCGCTTGTATAGCTAGGCGGTGTTGTCGTACGGAAGGTCCGGGGTTCAAATCCTGGGAAAGCCACTCACGTCTGTTGTTTTTCTGTTGTCTAGTGTTCTACTTCTTTATTTCTTACGAGTGCGTGAAAACATACCTTTATGTTTGTCTATTACAATATTTATTTGCAGGTTGCTGGTAGGTTTTGGGTTGTGACCCGTACTAATTTATAGGAAGAAAAAATACAACATTAACCACAATCTCAATTCTACTCTAACCCGCATAACGGTATAATTTATTTATCCACTCGGTTATTAACTTTGATTAGAAAACACAAGTGTATAGCTTGTCTTATCGTTCTTATTAACCCGGGAAATAAATTCTAGTCATTTACAAAATTACTCATAATGAATTAGAAATAAATATATATTTCGTCAGTACTCATAATGAATAGCGTTTTTTTAAAACTACTCAATTAAATTATCTCTTTTTCTGGATGGTAGCGAGTAATTAAATTAACGCTACAGCCGGAACAATTAGCTATATGTTATTTAATTTGCTAGCAAATTAACACCAAAAATCCTAGTAAAATATAGTGACGGACTTTAACCATTAAATCACTCAACACAGAAAATCTTAGTGAAATCTAATGACGGACTTAACAATTAAATCACTCGAACTCTAGTATAATATTTACCGCAACACAGAAATTAAAAAATATCTCCAGTCGAAAAACTGAGTAATTCCAATGGTACAATGGATCTAGCAAATCGAAGCTAGATGTTCTGAAAAATTATGTGGGTACTAGATAATGGATTTTAAAGGCTGGGATATATAAATGAAATAGAAATAAAATCGCTAACCAGTGTCAGATTTCGCGTCTTGCTCGTATTCTTGGGGAAATCTGCGGTCGAATTTTGAATGAAAGTCAAATTTTACACTTATGCCGACCGCAGACGTAGTTCCGCGAGCAAATCGTCTCTTTGATCTCCCTCGTTCCGTAGCTTAATTACATTCACGAACGAACGGATGTGTAGGGGGAGGAGAGGGAGAAACTGTGATTATCTCCCATTTCCTCAGATTAATTCCCCCTGAGAATGTGCACACATGAATTATCGCTTTTGGTTCTACAAATATACGACCCGTCCTCTCTCTCTCTACACGTGAAACAGTCTGGCCTGTCAATATACAACGGTTGTCCAATCGTTCGCGTTATAATTCAGTTAACGGCTCTGGACTCGCTAATGGGTCTGATTATAAGCATTCCTAGCGTCTGTAAGACAATAGAGAAAGAAAATAAGCGTGGCTAAAATATTAATTCGATAGACATCGAAGCGCATGCCTTCTGCGTTAACAAAACATGAATATTAATAAGCGACCAAGGTGGAAACCAGGTGGAAGCAAAAACGTGTTGATATATGTGATATATTTACATAACTCTGTCACACAGCCCGCTGTGGTAATATACATAACGTTTTTTCCGACTTCTGACAGTCGATTACCCAAGTGGATTTTATCCAGGAGAATACGCTGTTTCATAATCGGCACTCACCCCAAGCCGATAGGGTATCATCATCATCATAATTGACAGTTTTAGCAATCATATGTTTTCCTGCTGTTTACTGGGAATGCTATATCTCAGCGAGTTCCGGCATTAACTATTTCTAGGTGACAATTGTGTATCCAGAAATCTACCACTAAATTAGGCGTTCCCCGTGTAAAATTTAATTATTATTGGAGGGACTGGGGTTCGATTCGGATGATACCAACTACTGGACTTTATATGCACATTCAGGGATTATTCTTCCAAAAGATTGTTTCACCAGATTAGGTAAGGAGCGAATGAGTGGCCACGTATAACAAAGAGAGAGAGAGAGAGAGAGTGAAATATTTTCTTTTGTTACAGGAAACATTGTACCTGCAAAATTCTGTTTTTAACTATTGTTTATTTTTTTACTGGATAGCATTTGAGTGGGAACTTGTTCTTTTCTTTACTGTCTATTCTATACCCTAGTGTTAATCTTTGACCTTTTGGGTTATTAACTTCCTTTGGGATTTTTTTTCCTCAGCAAGGGGGAGGGTACTTATTAGGTTATTTTCCTACGTCTGTAAACATGATTATATTGATATATATATGTTTGATGTTGTAAAGTTTAAATGATAATAAACTAAACAAAACTTAACTTAGTGTGTCGGTCAGACCCATATTCATTTACCATAGTTTTTCACGTTTGTGTGTCTTGTTGTCACACAATTGTGTGTGTGTGTGTGTGCGTAGTAAACTTATAATTATACTTATAGGGATGTTTACAGATTGTCTGATACCAAAAGATAGTCGTATAGATAGGCTGGACTAGAGAAACCACTCATTCCAGTGACAGATCTTCACCTTAATCTATTCATTCGTGGAATCTATTCTAACACCTTTCTTTCTCATACACCCCCACCTTCTACTCTACTCAGACGGGACCAAATAAATCTCTAACCTATCTAAAAATGTACGACAACGATTTTGCAAGACAGGCCGAAGAGGCAGCACTGAAAAATGAACAAAGCACAGTATACAAAATAACTGAAACCATCAGCGGAAAACGAGGTGCAAACAATATTACATTAGTAAGAGATAAGCAATTAAATCTCATCACAACAGCAGAGGGACAGGAAACAAAAAGGGCAGAGCATTTCAGAGAAACTCTGAACAAGGAACCACCAGAGACACAATTGAATGTTCCTGAGGCTGAAAATGATCTAGATGCTAATACAGACGTTCCACGAAAAGAAGAAATCATCACAGCAATCCAAGGGTTAAAGAATGGAAAAGCTCCTGGCCATGATAACTTAAATGCAGAGCTTTTTAAGACAGACCCTGAGCTAGCAGCAGAACTATTAGAACCACTATTTGCACAAGTCTGGAAAACAGGGACAACACCAACTGAGTGGAACAAAGGAATAATTGTCAAATTGCCCAAGAAGGGAGATCTTGCAGACTGCAATAATTGGAGAGGAATCTCTCTTCTCTCAGTTCCCAGCAAAATACTAGGCAGGATAATTATACAGAGAATTTCAAAAGCAGTAGACCACAAACTGAGGAAAGAACAAGCATGATTTAGAAAGAACAGAAGATGTGTACATCATATTTTTACCCCCAGGAACATTATAGAGCAGTGCTCAGAATGGCAAAGACTGCTTTACATTAATTTCGTTGATTTTGAAAAGGCATTTGACAGCATACATAGGGACAGTTTATGGAAAATACTGAGGGCTTATGGAATTCCAAGCTGCATAGTATCAGTCATAAAAAGCCTCTATGCCAACTTTACGTGTAGCGTTGGGCAGAGCAACCTAACCTTTGAGGTGAAGACAGGAGTTCGACAGGGATGCCCCTTATCAACCACTCTATATTTAACAGTCATAGACTGGGTGATACGCCAGACAACAGAGGGCAGTCCAAGAGGAATAAGATGGACTACATTTTCTACATTAGAAGATCTGGAATATTCAGATGACATTGCACTGCTAGCACATTCACATCAACACATCCAGGACAAAACGGATAGACTTAATAAGTATAGCTAGCAGGTGGGCTTGAACAATAATCTAAAGAAGACAGAGGTCATGACGCTCAACCCTGAGCCCATAGCAGTAAGGAATCAGAAACTGGAACAGACAGACACCTTCACATCTATAGGATGCATAGTAACACCAGACGGTGGAACAAGCAAAGACATCAACAACAGAATGATTAAAGCACAGCCTTTTTTAAACTAAGCAACATCTGGAAGTCCTCTCAGTACAGCACAAGCACTAAATTAAGATTATATCAGAGATGTGTGCTTTTTGTGCTTCTCTATGGTGCAGAATGCTGGAGAGTTATAGAGAAGAAAATGTCGAAATTGTTCTCTTTTCACACAACTTGCCTAAGAAAAATTCTCCGAATCTTTTGGCCGAATACCATCATCAACCAAGATCTGCTTACTCGGAGCAAGCAAGAGGACATGCACACCATCATAACTGGCAGACGCTGGAGCTGGGTAGGCCATGTCCTCAGAAGAGACCCCGATGCCATCACAAGAACAGCTATGCTATGGACCCCTGAAAGAAAACGAAAGAGAGGCCGACCAAAAACAACTTGGCGGAGGACTGTGGAGGCTGAGATGCAAAGAATGAACCAGAGTTGGGGCACTGTACGAAGGATGACCACCGACCGAGCAAAGTGGAATCAATTTGTTGTTGCCCTACAAGACGCCACTAGACGTGATCGCCACAGACTGCTTTGACGGTCAGCGGCTAAGGATCAAAGAAGAAGAAGACATCTCTGTAGCATCTAGTGCCTTTCCTATTCGTTTACGAATTGTCCATGACTCACTTCTGTATGTCAGGATTGTCAGGACATTGAATGACTTTCTATCTTACTTCCATTGATATAGAGGTGTTGCATAAAATACTTTTCAATTGATAGAATGCTCCTCTTTCTTTGCTCTTCTTCATTTCTGAGATACATCTTCCATACGATGCGATTAACGCGCCTAGGTCTACCGACCTGCTTTACAACGGGTCCATTTACTTTGATAGTGCGTTCTTGTGAAGTTAATTTATAGACCACTACTTCTGTCTTTTATTAAGGCCTTTATTTTCCCTTTCTGCCACTATTGCATCAATAATTTCCTGCAGTTCTTTTTCTCACTTTTTGTAATTAGGACTAAATAGTAAACGTTCTGCTAACCGACATATTTTTGTCAATTTTCTACTTCTGTTAACATGAAATATTTATATCATTTTCCTAATTTCTGCTAACCATTAAAATATAATGTCACCTACCTACTTTCTGCTAACCAAGAAAATGGAATGCCTCTTTCCAATTTTCTGCTATGTAGCGATGTGGATAAGAGTTTATCTAATGTAAAACAATTCTGAGACGTGTGATAGTAGACATAAATAGTCACGAATATGAATATAAAGTGGAGAATGACAGGAGAGAAGATATATGCATAAGTATTGAATCACTTCTTCACGCACACACACACGCTCACACGCACACACACACACATATATATATATATATATATATATATATATATATATATATATATATATATATATATATATATTTATATATTTATATATATATATATATATATATATATATTTATATATTTATATATATATATATTTATTTATATATTTATATATTTATATATTTATATATGTAACCGTGTGGCCAGAAAGATGTAATTTTAGACGGCATAATTAATTTTCTATCTGTCTACGGTGAATATTTGTGCTCATGATGGCATTCTCACACGGGAATGGGCGATTTAAACGAAACACACCTTTGCCATCCGTGAAGAAGACAGACGTGTGAGACATGGGAGACAGCGCTCGGTTGTTAGACATCTCGGCGCTGTCTGACACCAGAAGAAAACACCTTGTTGAGCACGAAACCGTGAGGTGTGACTCCAGGCAAGAGATATCGTGGGAATGTAACAACCTAGTGGGCGGACCTTGAATTGTGTCGATTAGGAAGATAATCTTGACTAAGATGTGATCTCATGTCATCCAAACTGAGCATAGGACTCCTGATTTGCTCCCTAGAGAGATGGGCGGAGTTTTTCCCTGACATTTTGACGTGGCTATCATGTGGTAAAGGGGTGGAGATGTAGATTTAATCGAAACAGTGAGAGGTTCAGTCAGAGAGCTGAGAAGTAGCCAGATCGTTCTTGTGCAAAACGCGCCCTCGTACGATAACCAACTGAGGTTTGGGCTTTTGCATAGTTGCGTCTGTGCAAAGAGAACTAACGACATAGAGGCATGCTTGCATATACGTAAAAACATTTTTATAATACTTTAGATTTGGTATTATTAGACGTTTCAGGTTAAGGTTTTATTGCTTTGTAGAGTTTGTCTATCTATAACAGTTTGATAGAAGCTGATTGGCGATTTATGTGTTTTTAAGTGTAATTTCACGTATATCTCATCGCTATTTTCAACAGTGAGACTGTGTGTTAAATGTGTAAAGTACTAAGTGAATTTATAAAAGGAATTCTAGTGTCGCATTGCGCTGTATGAGGTGAAAATGATGAGGAGAACATGGAAAGAACTTGAGATGATGGCACGGGACAGGAGGACTTGGCATGTGTTTGTTGAAGGCCTATGCTCCTTTGGGAGTGGAGAGTTATGAATGATGAATGAATTGCGCTGTATACAAGTGTGTACTTATTACCATTATTATTATCATTTGTGTAGTGTTAAGTAATAGTTATATTGCATTCTTGTGAGCCGTAAGTGTGGTTAATTTTACATCAGTGATTATTGTGAGAGAAAGATTAGCGTACCCTCTAGCTCCGTGTGTAGCCTATGCCTATTACATTTAGTATAGAGCTGTAAGAATAGAGTATATATATATTTATATCTGCTTGTTCTTTAGAGCAGCTAGGCCTCTAAGATACTGATCAAATGAGGCCATTTAGACCAGTGAGTTGTGTATAATATTTCATCATGGATAGAAGTGCTTCAATTAAGTTTTCTCTCGCGTGATGATGTAGTTAGTATTTAGTAGGAGTATGAAGGCATTACTGTTGACTGAGATATGTTTATTGTATGATTACACATATACGCAGACCTGCATGAACGAACACACACACACACACACACACACACACACACACACACACGTACACGCACACGCACACGCACACACACACACACACACACACATGGTCATTTAAGTGCATGTACTTGCATATTTTCATACATATGTATGTATTATTATGTAGATGATGTTTGTCCATTAGTACGATGCTTGTTTATTTTGCTTCATTTTATTTCAGAGTCCAGCAATCTGTGCTGGGTTATTATATGGTGTTACGTAGAGAATACCGAAATATCTAGGTTATACGGTGTTGCTTAGGAATTGCCTTCAAAGTAAACTTGTGGACAACATTGTTTCTGTATGATTCATGTGCTACCTGATTAGGTTTTATTAATAAAAGTGGGACCCCTGTCATCAAGAGTTTTTCTGTGACTGCGGAACGTGTGTGAAAGTAGGCCAGAGAGAGTGACTACAACATTACACACGAATTCTTATTCTTCTTCACACATCGTCTTCGCATGGTCATATATATAGGTAGTCCTTCTAAAGGAAACTAGGGATTGAGATGGGTTAGTTGTTTATTTTGATTTCTTATTACTCACTTTTGTAAATTTGTCTTGTGATAATCTATGCTTAACAATATCTTGTGTGTTCTTTATAAATAGTGGGTTAACATGATATATATATATATTGTCAGTACCACAATATATTGTGGATTTATCATATCGACAATACTAATAATTATAGGCTCGATGCCAGAGAAAACTTGCCTCAATAAGTTTATCTAATAGCCTCATTGTTACGTGCAGTCTTTGATATCTTACAATATAATACATTTGTATGCTTGTTATGTTCGCAAATATTTTGTAAACAAAATAGATACTTTTTAGTGCTTAAGGAAAAGTCATTATTGAGTTACTTCCCTTGAAAGGAGTGTCGTCTTTCGATCGAACTCCGCGGATGAATCCAGTTTTACTGCGATTTATTCTTTGTTTGGGTAGAAATAGGTTGTTCTTGCTTCAGTGTATCTATGGCCTGAATTTATGTGTACTGTTTGTCTGGGTAGGACGAGTCTGTCTTATATCTGAATATCTTTGCATGTCTAAGTCGAACTATATGGTCTTTTGGTCGCTAGAAAGGTCAAAGGGCTGTTCGTCGGATGTGTCGCTAGAGAGGTGTGATTTGGCTTCGCCCTGATGATGGGGCTGTGTTTTTCTGTATCGGCTTGTCGCCGGGAAAAGTGATCTCAAGATTGTTGGGGAAAGTGATAGACGTTTAGACCTATCCTGTATGCTTTACCCCAGTGTTTATTCTTATTGCCAAGGGATGGCAGAATCATATTTCTGATACCAAGGTAAAACAAACGCACTTCCTATGAACTCTTACGAGGCCATCGTTTTTCAAGAAGGGAAGATTTAACTATATGAAGACGACATTCATTCATAGCAGCACCATATTGTAAAGTGAAGTCAATTGTCTCATGATAGAATCTACAAAGTAATGAGAACATTTAATGTATGATTAACTTTGATACAGATTCCTAGTTGTATCCAAACGTGAGTTACAGCTCACGAGAGAAGCCATCTTGTATTCACATATTTAAGGACTATCAGGAAGAGAAAGGGATGCCCCGTATTATCGCTTGATGAGTCCAGAGATCACTGCTACACATGAGAACCCATTACTAGCGGTTCAATATGATTACATGAAAAAAAATATGTGCTGATCATTATTTAAAGGAATCTTCGCTAGACGAGGTTAGGTCTAGAAGCCATCTTGAATATTGTTTATAAACTGACGTGCTTTTGTCAGTAAACTCAGATGATATATATATATGGGCAATACTGAGTGCTTGTCGACTGACAGTCCATTATGCTATTATTCTACATGAGTGCCCATGTATCATTGCAAGACCATTTATCCACTGTACCATGATGATAGGAAACTCTTTACAGAGCGATACAACAGGAAGCAATCTGATCATCAGAAGAAGTCCCCCCGTCCGACAAGTATTTCGGCCCTATATACTCCTTTACACTCTAAGGGGGGCGGGCCCACTTGGGTCATGACTCCCAAGCGTCTCAGCTTCCTGTTGTCTTGCATCGAAAATGAACCCATTTCACTTATGGCAGCAATTTTAATTCCACAACTCCGCCAGCCGTGGAGGCAATTGTGAAAGTAACAAAGAGAAGACAAATTATTCCGTTCGTTCCGTCGCACACACTGAGACACCAGCGCGAAGTCAACGAGTCGCCACTGCGCGTTCCCCACTGGACTATTGATACTGACACCCCTTATAGTATACACCGCTTGTCGCCCCTGAGTCGCAGCCCGTTCACTAGTCCACCACAAACCTCAGCGTATTGTGGACTTAGAAAAATTCCTGGTGTTTTCTGTACCGCAGCGTTTATTGTTACGATCTCCATTCCCCATTGCGGTTGTTCCACAGCCAGCCTGATGCCTTTTCGGCAGTTTCACTAAGCCTCTTCAGGGCCCTTGTTCTCGACTGTCCCCTCAGCCCCAACAGTTTCAATAGATCATACACTGATGCAGCCACAAGCCCTCTTGCGCCCACTTCAACAGCCATGACCCTTGCAGTGAACCCATCGTGTCTCAGATCCGCGGCCAGATCACTATACTTGGCCGCTTTGAACGAATGTTGCTCATCTAATCTGGATTCAAATGGCACGGTCAGTTCAATCAGTATGACCTGAAGCGTTGCTGCAGAATGAAGCACTATATCCGGCCGTCTCCGCGATTTTCGGATACTCTCTGGATATGCCCCTCGTCCAGGTAGGTCTACCGCCATCTCCCAATCATTTGCACAATCAAGAAGAGATGGTAAACTGCTACCAGGTTTATTCGGTTTGGGGTGTGCTGACTTTCCTGCCCTCAGAAAGTATGTGTTTGCGGTGTCTGGCCGGACTTTGCTATTCGCCTTCATTCTTGCCAGATCTATTGTCGCAGCAAGCTCATTTAGCACTTTGTTATGGCGCCAAGTGTATCGCCCTTGCCCTAATGACACCTTACACGCTGAGAGCACGTGTTCAAGTGTCTGCCTCCCCTGGCACAGGGGGCACTGCTCATCATCCGACTTTCTCCATTTCACAAGGTTGGTGGCCGGTGGCAGCAGGTCATACAGTGATCTGACAACAAAGCTGAGCCTAAGAGGTGCCATATGCCATATATCATTCCATGTCAAGGACCTCTGCAGGGCTCCTTCCCATGTAGTCCATTGGCCTTGTTGGACCTGCTGCACTGCTTTTTGCAACCTCTTATCATTCTCAGCTTCTCGTATCTCCTGAACTACCATGTCTCTGCGCTCCCTGCTTGATGCCTTGGACCACCAGCGGATGTCTCCATGACCAAATCCCCGTCTATTCGTTTGTGTGTATCCGATTACCTCCCTCAGTTTGAGTGACTCTTGGGCAGCATCAACAGCTTCTTCCACTTTCCACTTCCTTCCCGTTTTCAGTGTGGGCTGAATGGACTTAACCACGTCATCAGCTGACTCGCGTAGCATCATTGCAAGCCTTGCCTTTCCAACTTTGTACTCTTCAACAACTGACTTGAAAGGAAGCAGAAGTTTTGACTTTTTGCAGTACAGTGCTACATCTGACAGACCTGGTGGTACTCCTAGCCATTTTCTCATGAACTTGTTGACCTTCTGCTCTATGGCTTCCACTGTACTTGTGCTTATTTCATATATAAGCAGTGGCCACAGCAACTTTGGTATCAACATGAACTGGAGGCACCACAGTTTGAACTTCCCCAGGAGTCTGCTTTGGTCTATGATCTGTAGCCCTCTGTCTGCCATTTCTATTGTCTGTTGCACTGCCTTTGAGTCTTTTAATGAGGCATCGTACACCCTGCCAAGACTTTTAACAGGTTCCTCAATGACAGTAGGGATTCTTTGGTTGGAAACCGTGAATATGACCTCTGCTATCTTCCCTTTCCTGACTGATAGGCTTCTCTATTATGCCAACCTGTGATTTGTCAATGTATCCGTGCTGTCTAGTGTTTACGTCCAATTAAACTGTAGCAAAGGTACACAGTCGTTGGTGTCGATGACTTCCAGCCATACATGAGTGAAAGAGAAAGACCAATTGTCAACACCACGAACTCTTCTTATCATTCGCGTATTACACTCTCACTTCATGCTTACACACCCCTGCGTAGGTCGAGTTGACATTCCATACTCAAACCACGAGCAACACTCTGACGAGTCTTTAACACTGGAGCTTCCAAACATCCTCTTAACACCGTGGTCCTGTACACAGTTGATGTCAGCAGGAAAAATAAATAGATAACAACAACCCAATACATCTATTTAACACTGATGTTCTAACACCGCCATTCAACACTGATGGCCAATATATATTCAACACTGGTGTACATCATTAATCAAAAAGGAGGTTTATCATCTGGTGGACCAGCTTTATGGGTTTGACCTCGCAGAAGTTGAGAAGTCAACAGACTACCGATACCAGACCGTTTCCTGTGGCTGATACGACACACTTGCAGTATTAGTTTGCTCTTTGTCAACACTTTGTCACGTGACCTATCAAGTGAATGCAGTAACTAGGTCAGCGTTGTTGACATTTTTACATTAGACATTACAGAGTTTCACAGAACAGTTGGATCAATTCTTGTCAATATTAACAGGAAGACAGTATTATTGAACTAAGAAGTCCTATTTTCATCGATGGATCTTCTTGTTTTCTATATATGAACTTTGATATTTAAGGCCAGAATTTGTAATTCAATAAAGTGGCAGTTTATTTATTTGCATAAGAATAACTTTGCCATTACTGTAAAACTGAGCCTATTTTGCAACACATACTATCATACACATAATTTATATATTTATGTTTACATGTTATTTGTTTGTATAACATATTAGTTTATATGTCAGCGGGTTGTGTTTAGGTTGGGCGGTGTCCCACAACAGAATATCCCACGTGATAGAGGGTCCGTTGTGGGAGTTTTCTTTAGGTGCAATTTCCTTAATTGGAAATTTGCTTGCAACAACTAGTTGCTATTTGTGTTAGCTGTTACGACTTGTACCCATCATTGTTGTTGTAACATTTTTCTGTTCTTTAGTTTTGTTCGATTTCTTTGTATTTGTAGGTCTCCCCTTTCCTTTTATTTAGTTGTATACACAATTTATATTCATATACTGTGACGTCATTTGTGTTGTTATTCCTTTGCAGATTCAGTGATTATTTTCATTGATTTCCCTATTTGATTTATTTGATTTCTGCAAACGTTTTCGTATTGTCAGTCTTATTTGTACTTTATGTATTCTGTTGGTTAACATATGTTTTATATAGGTACATTTCATAAGACACTATTGCTTGTGCACTGCACTTGGATTATGGTATAAACCAGTACTTGATTATTATTACTGTTATACAAGACCTTATTAAGGCTTGTGACCCACAGATATTGGGATAGTGTGCTGATTAATCAAGTCATTAAGAACTTGTGGTATTATTATTGTTTCAAGTGATTAGTATTATTGTTAGACATCATGTCTACATTAGAATACTTCATTATACAAGGGAAAGCCCTTGATAAGACTGGTCAACAATTAGAAGAATGGGCAGTTGCTCAATATGACAAGACATTAGCTGCTGCTGCAGAGGAAAGAAAAGCTGCTGCAGAGGAGAGAAAACTTCAAATAGAAGAAAAAAAAAGCTGCTGCTGAAGAGAAAAAAAGCTGCTGCAGAAGAGAGAAAAGCTCTGGCTGAAGAGAAAAGATTAGAAAAAGAAGCTGATGCTGCTGCTGAACAAAAGAAATTGCAGATGCAGGTGGAGGAAAGGAGATTTGAAGCTGAACAAAAAAAATTAGAAAGAGAAGCTGCTGCTGAACAAAAAAGATTAGACAGTGAAGCTGAACAAAAAAGATTAGACAGTGAAGCTGAACAAAAAAGATCAGACAGTGAAGCTGAACAAAAAAGATTAGACAGGGAAGCTGAACAAAAAAGATTAGACAGGGAAGCTGAACAAAAAAGATTAGACAGGGAAGCTGAACAAAAATAATTAGAAAGAGAAGCTGCTGCTGAACAAAAAAAAAATTAGACAGAGAAGCAGAACAAAGAAGATTAGAAGCGGAAGAAAAAAAAAAGCAATAAGAGAACATGAATTTGAGTTAGAGAAATTGAGATTGACAAGTATGAGTAATGTTAATCAGGCATCTAGTGGTAATGGTAAACCTTCTACTTACAAGGTTAAGGTTCCACCGTTCAATCAGTCCAGTGACGATATTACATTCTGGCTGGATAGATTTGAACGTTCTTGTCGTACACATAATGTGGATAAATCACAATACGCTAATCAATTAGCAGAAAACTTGAAAGGTGAATCTCTGACTAGATTATGCCTTGTAGGAGAAGCAGATAAGGATAATTATGATGTCATTAGGGCGGCTTTGATAAAAAAAATACCAGCTAAGTGAGGAAGGCTATCGCCTTTTGTTTAAGACGATGGTGCCTGAGACAGGTGTAGAATTCTCAGAATTCATTGCAAAGGCACGTCTCACAGTTGATCGTTGGATTGAGCTTTCCAAAACAGAAAAAAACGTATGAAGGACTTATGGATTTGTTGCTCAGAGATAAGATTATGTCATGTGTTAACAAACCATTCCTTGAATTTATACATGAGCGTAAACCCAAATCTCTAAAGGAAATGGAAGAATATTGTTCCCAATATGTCACTGCACACCCCGACGTGACTTTTGGCAACACTAAGATTAAGGAGAGTATGCCAGTTGCTTCAGCAACACCATACAATCCCAATTATTCACACAGATTTCAGGGACCTCAAAACAGATTTGATAAAAAAGGTAACCATAATAGTTATCAAAACCAAGGTAACCAATCATTTCAGGGTTCTTCTTCAAAGAACTGGAGACGAGCTGATAGCTCTCGACACAGGGGTGGTCACAATTATAGCAATTTCCATAGAGGAAGTAATTATAGAAACTATCCGAGGTATCCGTCTTGGAGTCAACAAGATCGCAATTACAGAGATACTCATTATAATGAATATGATAATGGTAACCAAGAGAACTATGACTCAAACCCAAATAGGGGTTACAATAGAGGTAACAATAACTACAGAGGTAATAATAACCGAGGTAGATCTCAAAACAGAAGACATAAACCACATTTTCAGGCAAACTCTGCACAACAAGAGTCCCATGAAGCCTATAAACAGAGTAAAGACAATAATGACGCTAATAATATGGCATGTTCCGCTTTTGATTTTGGGAGAGCATCTCAGTGCCCCCAATGCAAAACATTATTTGAGCCAACCACAGTGTCTACTTTAAGCTGCGGCCATCCTCTTCCTGCTCTTCCTGCATCAGTCGCGCATGATGGAAGAGGTTCTCTTGTCTTACATAAGGGTTTAGTAAATAACAATCCAGTCTCCGTGCTATTTGATTCTGGATGCACCACAATTGGTGTTAGGCAGTCACTCGTAGATCCTTCCCGTGCCACTGGACAAGTAGTCAAATGTGTAACATTTGGCGGCACATTAGAGAAATACTCTACTGCTATCATTAGGATTGCTACTCCTTTCTTTACAGGAGATGTACACGCATGTCTTCTTCCGAATCCGATCGCTGACCTCATCATCGGTCGCATTCATGGAGTCAAAGAATGCACTCCGCAACAAATTTCCGCATGGGAAAGGCAAAACATGCAGATTGCTAACGCTGTAGTCACTAGAGCTCAGGCTCTTAATATGCCTCAAACTTCATCTACTGAAGATAATGAAGTGCATAACCAAGATGATCCCTTGGTAATTTCTCGTGACTCGTTTATAAAACAGCAAGAAGATGATCCCACTCTGAAGAAATTCTTCATTCTTGCAACTAAAGGTGATCCGAATAAAGACACAAGTCGTAAATCGTGGATTACAAAGAAGAATGGCGTACTTGTACGTATGGTTCAAGACTCCATTACGTCAAGTCATTCTCAAATCCTGGTTCCCAAGAATTTGAGAGTTAAAATTTTGCAGCACGCTCACGACTCTCAGTGTGCTGGACACATGGGTTTTTCCCGTACTAAGTCAAGAGTCCTTGCGGCTTTCTTTTGGCCATTGGTAAACAAGGACATACGGATTTATTGTCGATCTTGTAAAGTATGTCAGGAAGTTAAATCCAAAGGTCCACGGCATGCTGCACCCATTCAGGCGGCAGACATTCCTATTCGGCCGTTTCAAAAAATGGCCATAGACATTATTGGTCCATTTAAGATCAAGTCTGCCAGAGGACATCAGTTTATCTTGACGTGTGTTGATATGTGCACACGTTGGCCAGAGGCTATTCCTCTGAAGAGCATTACTACTGCTGATATTGCAGATGCTCTTTGGCTTATATTTTCTCGTCTGGGGTTCCCCGGAGAGATATTGTCAGACCATGGCACCCAACTAATATCAGATACCATGTCTCAAGTAATGTCTACTCTGCAGATAGATAGATCTTTAAGTAGTATCTATCATCCAATGTCTAATGGGATGGTCGAACGCCTTAATAGAACACTTAAAAACTTACTAGGAAAGATAACTGAGGATCATCCTCAAGTTGGGACAGAGTTTTACCTGCGGCCCTCTTCGCTTACAGAGAGGTCCCCAATGAACATACAGGATTTTCTCCCTTTGAACTCGTCTTTGGCGCGCGTCCGCGCGGCCCTATGTCGTTGCTTCATGATCTCATAACAGCTGACAATATTGACGATGACACAAAGTCATCCTACGAATATGTCATCGCGTTGAGACAAAAGATTATCGAAGCATGCAAATTAGCAACTTCTTCTTCTGAATTTGCGAAACAGAAGGCAAGGCAATTTGCCAATAAGAAGAGATGCTTACGACAACTTTGTCCTGGTGACAAAGCATTTGTATTACTACCTTGTAGGGAAAACAGACTACTTATTTCTTGGAAAGGTCCGTACGATATAATATCGAAAATTTCCGATGTCGACTATATTGTCGATATTGATGGGAAGCATAAAACCTTCCACATCAATATGCTTACTGAATTCCATGAACGTCCGGATTATTTACAACCCATTTTCCAAGCAACGGACGATTCTCCAGTACAACATGGTCATTACTCATCACTGTCCGTGATACAGGATGAGGAAACGAGTTTTTCAGATGTAAATCTTCCTCTTCCAATGATCCCACTTCATTCTAGTGAATCATGGAAGAACGTTACTGTCTCTCCTGATTTGTCTCTAGGAGAACAGCGACAAGTTTCAACTATGTTGCAAACATTTCAGGATGTACTCACTGACATCCCTGGACAAACTCATGTCATTGAACATGACATTGTTCTAACTGACCATACTCCTATTAGGGTTAGACCTTATCCTATCCCTATACATTTTCAAGCACAGGTCGAGAAAGAGTTGGATGAGATGATAGATTTGAAAATAATCGAACCATCCACCTCTGCATATTCTTCGCCGATGGTTATTGTTCGGAAAAAAGACAATAACATACGTCTTTGCGTTGACTATCGCAAATTGAATCAAGTAACGAAGTTCGATGCCGAACCTATGCCTTTACTGGAAGAGCTACTTACTCGACTCTCCAAATCTCATTTTTTCACTAAACTTGATTTGTCTAAAGGATATTGGCAAGTTCCTTTATCTGAACGCGCCAAACCTCTCACGGCTTTTTCAACACCTAGAGGTTTGTTCCAATGGAATTTTATGCCTTTCGGTCTTATGAACGCACCAGCTACATTCGTACGCATGATGCGCCGAATCCTATCTTATCGGTCAGATGTCATTGCATATCTAGACGACATCTGTCTTTTCAGCGATACTTGGGAAGATCACTATTCAGGGTTAGATGAATTGCTGTCTACTTTGCGCGAGCACAACCTGACAGCGAAACCCTCTAAAGCCTATATTGGTTTTAGCGAAATTTCTTTCCTAGGCCACCGAGTTGGTCATGGTTTCCTAAAGACAGAGGACCATAATACTAGTAAGATACTTAACATCTCTATCCCTAAGACTAAAAAACAGGTGAGAAGTCTGTTAGGTCTTATTCAATTTTATGGCAGATTCATTCAGAATCTATCCTCTATCATGGCACCTCTTTCTACACTTTTAAAGAAAGGTTCGCCTAATATGGTCCACTGGTCTCAGGAATGCCAATGCTCTTTGGATAAGATTAAAACATTGTTTTCAACACCACCTATTTTAGTGTTACCTACTAAAGATAAGACATTTGTTCTTCGTAGTGATGCTTCATCCACTGGGATTGGAGCGGCACTAATGCAAGAGTACTCTGGAACTCTGCATCCTGTAATGTATATTTCCAGAAAACTTAATGCGGCAGAAAGGAATTATTCGGTTTTAGACCGTGAGCTATTAGCTATGGTTTGGTCGATCCTCAAACTACAGAGATTCCTTCTAGGCGCACATTTCATAGTAGAAACCGACCAAAAAGCTCTTACTGCTATACAGAGTAAGAATTTGAAGAGCTCGAGGTCTACTCGATATGCAATTGCTCTTCAACCTTTTCATTTCTCTGTGCGAGCTATTCGTGGATCAGATAATGTGATGGCAGACATTCTGTCAAGATGCCCACATGATTCCACATAACTATTAGGTC
This sequence comes from Oreohelix idahoensis, assembly GCA_024509875.1. NCBI lineage: Eukaryota > Metazoa > Mollusca > Gastropoda > Stylommatophora > Oreohelicidae > Oreohelix > Oreohelix idahoensis. The sequence goes on along the minus strand of JAMPIV010002245.1, from coordinate 78,588 downwards.
TTAGACTTCTTGATATGTCTAGTTTATAATAGTTCCTTTCTATATCAAGATAGATACACATTTGTAATTTAATAATATAATGATTGTATCACTACTTAGCGGTTCATTGATGTTTATTCACCGCTGTGCTTTGATGATTTTTTCTTCATAAATCATAAATTTAAGATATCTAATACGAAATTATGGTATGAAATTTTTTAGGCATTGTGTAATTGCCAGAATTGTATTATACTTTGATGACACCTTCCTGGAAAAATTTACTTGTAGAGAAATAATTTTCTCAGTTTATGAGATACATTCTCACCAGTCGCTCCATAAGTCGACTTAGCCTCATATTAGGCGTTATATTTATTCCTGATATTTTCATCTGCGCATTATTCATGCGTTGTGAGCCTATTGTACGTTGCTCCTAGATGTATTTCAAAAAAAAAAAATGTTCCATTTTTTTTTTCCCGGGAGGTGTGGTAAGACTGTTACGTGCAGTCTTTGATATCTTACAATATAATACATTTGTATGCTTGTTATGTTCGCAAATATTTTGTAAACAAAATAGATACTTTTTAGTGCTTAAGGAAAAGTCATTATTGAGTTACTTCCCTTGAAAGGAGTGTCGTCTTTCGATCGAACTCCGCGGATGAATCCAGTTTTACTGCGATTTATTCTTTGTTTGGGTAGAAATAGGTTGTTCTTGCTTCAGTGTATCTATGGCCTGAATTTATGTGTATTGTTTGTCTGGGTAGGACGAGTCTGTCTTATATCTGAATATCTTTGCATGTCTAAGTCGAACTATATGGTCTTTTGGTCGCTAGAAAGGTCAAAGGGCTGTTCGGCGGATGTGTCGCTAGAGAGGTGGGATTTGGCTTCGCCCTGATGATGGGGCTGTGTTTTTCTGTATCGGCTTGTCGCCGGGAAAAGTGATCTCAAGATTGTTGGGGAAAGTGATAGACGTTTAGACCTATCCTGTATGCTTTACCCCAGTGTTTATTCTTATTGCCAAGGGATGGCAGAATCATATTTCTGATACCAAGGTAAAACAAACGCACTTCCTATGAACTCTTACGAGGCCATCGTTTTTCAATAAGGGAAGATTTAACTATATGAAGATGACATTCATTCATAGCAGCACCATATTGTAAAGTGAAGTCAATTGTCTCATGATAGAATCTACAAAGTAATGAGAACATTTAATGTATGATTAACTTTGATACAGATTCCTAGTTGTATCCAAACGTGAGTTACAGCTCACGAGAGAAGCCATCTTGTATTCACATATTTAAGGACTATCAGGAAGAGAAAGGGATGCCCCGTATTATCGCTTGATGAGTCCAGAGATCACTGCTACACATGAGAACCCATTACTAGCGGTTCAATATGATTACATGAAAAAAATATGTGCTGATCATTATTTAAAGGAATCTTCGCTAGACAAGGTTAGGTCTAGAAGCCATCTTGAATATTGTTTATAAACTGACGTGCTTTTGTCAGTAAACTCAGATGATATATATATATGGGCAATACTGAGTGCTTGTCGACTGACAGTCCATTATGCTATTATTCTACATGAGTGCCCATGTATCATTGCAAGACCATTTATCCACTGTACCATGATGTATTATGCCAACCTGTGATTTGTCAATGTATCCGTGCTGTCGAGTGTGTACGTCCAATTAAACTGTAGCAAAGGTACACAGTCGTTGGTGTCGATGACTTCCAGCCATACATGAGTGAAAGAGAAAGACCAATTGTCAACACCACGAACTCTTCTTATCATTCGCGTATTACACTCTCACTTCATGCTTACACACCCCTGCGTAGGTCGAGTTGACATTCCATACTCAAACCACGAGCAACACTCTGACGAGTCTTTAACACTGGAGCTTCCAAACATCCTCTTAACACCGTGGTCCTGTACACAGTTGATGTCAGCAGGAAAAATAAATAGATAACAACAACCCAATACATCTATTTAACACTGATGTTCTAACACAGCCATTCAACACTGATGGCCAATATATATTCAACACTGGTGGACATCATTAATCAAAAAGGAGGTTTATCACTCATAAATAAAGGTTGTTATTGCCGGGAGTTGTAGTGAGGATAAGCTCTCACTGCAGATAAAATACTTCAATGGCACGCGCCTTAAACAGCCTCTCACAACCAAGTCCAGCTCCCGGCCTTCACGTGTGGCTCAATTTGAGCCCGGCGGAACTGTTTCCACTGACGGGAGAAGGGGCAAAGGCGAGCGACTGGCGCCTTAAAACCAGCAGCTTCGGGCAGATAGGGCTCGTGATCCTTGGTTGGTAGCTTATCTAAGAGAAGGAACTCTGAATTCAAGCCACCGCTGCCTTGCGGGAATATCCATTTGTGGAATTGGCTTCGGGAGTAAACCCTGAGGATAAATCCGGAGTCGGAGTCGCTAAGGCAGTCTAATGTCGATTCGACATTACTCTGGCAACTCCTGCGACATGGCTGGTACCAAACTGTGTCGGCTACTGCCGTTCCTTTGGATCTACCGGCTGTGTGGAAAGGGGGAACATGCTGAATGGGCAACAGCTTGATCTCCATATAACTGTGCCCAAGCTCGCGCCCTGGAGAGGACACTCCAGCTTCACCCTATAGGTGTCGGCAAAACACGGGAAGTAGCAGTTACCGGTTATAAGCAATTTGCCCAATTGGCATAGGGCATGTCGCCAGGGGCTACTTCCGACAGTGGGAGAGGTTCTAGGATCTCACTGGACAGCTACCGCCCGCTTCAAGCTGGGCAGCCCCCAGTCAATAAGGATTTGTCCCGCCACTGTCTGCTTTCCCCATTGGGTGCATGGGGATTAGGGTTAAACCCGAACTGTGGACAGAAATTTTTGCACCAAGCAATTATCGAAAAAATAGAAATAAGCAAACTCTCAGATTGGGATGCTGGAACGTCCGGACTATGTTGACTGGACTATCCGAAAACCTACAGGATGTAAACGATGTAAGGAAGACAGCCATAATTAATAATGAGCTTAAACGACTTCAGGTGGATATAGCTGCACTTCAGGAAACGCGCCTGGCGGGCTCTGAAACGTTGAGCGAGAAGGACTACACATTTTATTGGCAAGGGAAAGGTCTTAATAAAGCTAGAGAACACGGAGTAGGTTTTGCGGTAAAAAAATCGCTAACTAACATGGTTGAACCAGGCGAGAATGGATCAGAACGCCTGTTAATGCTCCGCCTGCAAACTAGCACAGGTCCCATGACCCTTGTCAGTGTGTTTGCTCCTACTCTGTACTCTGCCTCAGAAGCTAAAGATGAGTTCTACGAGAATCTAGCAGCAGTAATCAAAAGCATACCTAGGCAAGAACAGCTTGTTCTCCTTGGTGACTTTAACGCTAGAGTGGGTGGCCTTCATGTCTGGGCAGGTTTGGTATTGGCAAGATGAATGAACACTTAAGGCGATCTTTGTCCTCTCAAAGGCTGTGTGTGGTCCCGGTTGCCGGGTCCTCCCAGCGCAGTAGAGGCAGTGAGTGGGAACTGTGTCTGTGCCAGACTGCCCTTTTTCGAGGACCTTCGGTCCCGAAAGGATTTTGGCTGGACGGGCGTCTGGGAGACATGGCGAAATGGTTTTATAGCGACAGGAGTAGAGTACACATGAGGGCAAGTTCGGGGCACAGCGGATTGATCTACCGCTTGCTTGTCACATTGATCACAGAAACAACAATTAAAAGTCTGTTGTACCAATATACGCCGCTAGGTGTGACGGAACAACGGACGATTTCTTGTTGCCCTAATGACGCCGCAAGGTGTTATGGCCGAAGACTGCTTAGTCGGTCGGCGGTCAAAGGAATAATAATAATATAATAATAATAATAAGATGAATGAAAATGGACAACGGCTCTTAGAGTTATGCATCCACCATGATCTCTGCGTGACCAACACCTACTTTCAGACAAAACCCCAGCATAAGGTGTCATGGAGACACCCACGATCCAAGCACTGGCACCAACTTGACCTGATTCTCGTCAGAAGGCCACTCCTCAGGTCTGTGCCCTCCACGCGCTCGTACCATAGTGCAGATTATGACACAGATCACTCCTTGGTTTGCTGCAAAATCAGAGCACAACCAAGAAAACTCTATCGTGTCAGACATGAAGAGAAACCACGCATTGATACCAGCAAGATGTCAGACCCTTTCATGATCGCTCAATTCAGTGCGACCTTCAAGAAAGTGCTCAGTAGCCCTCAGCATGTAGATACTATTACAGAGAACTGGGAGCATCTACGGAACACCATTCAAAGTACTGCACTTGCCACCTTTGGTAAGAAAACAGCAAAGTCAAATGACTGGTTTGACGCTTCATCAGATGTGATGGCACCTGTTATTGAAGCTAAGCGCAGTGCTATGAATGAATACAAACGTTCACCGAGTGCCAGAACCCTACAGATCCTGAGGGCTACGAGAAGCAAAGTTCAACAAACTGCTCGACGCTGTGCAAATGACTATTGGCTCCAGCTCAGTGAGAGCATCCAGATCGCAGCGCAAACAGGCAACATTAGACAAATGTATGACGGTATAAAGAAAGCACTTGGCCCCCATAAAAGTAAGACGGCACCGCTAAAAACCATCAGCGGAGAGAAGCTAACCGATAAGGGTAAGCAGATGGAGAGGTGGGTCGAGCACTACTCTGAGCTTTACGCTAGAGACAATACCGTTACGCCTGCAGCCCTTGATGCTGTCAATAGTCTGCCAACTATGGAGGAGCTGGATGCCGAACCAACATTAGAGAAACTCAGTAAGCCATTGATAGCTTGGCCTCTGGCAAAGCACCAGGCAGTGATGGGATTCCTCCTGATTTAATCAAATGCTGTAAGAGCACGCTATTACATCCCCTGCATAGGATGCTGTGCCAGTGCTGGGAAGAGACAACTATTCCTCAAGACATGCGAGATGCCAAGATTGTAACACTGTATAAATATAAAGGAGACAGAAGTGATTGCAATAACTACAGAGGCATCTCTCTTCTTAGTATTGTTGGTAAGGTTTTTGCCAAAGTCATCTTAATGCGACTACACAAGTTAGCTGAGCGCATATATCCAGAGGCACAGTGTGGATTCCGAGCTGGCAGATCAACAACAGACATGATCTTCTCTCTCCGCCAGCTTCAGGAAAAATCAAGAGAGCAGAAAAGACCATTATATATCGCCTTTATAGACCTCACAAAAGCATTCGACCTGGTTAGTAGGGATAGACTCTTTAAAATCCTCCTGAAAATAGGCTGCCCTTCTAAAATGCTGGAAATGATAAAGTCATTCCATGACGACATGAAGGGAACAGTCCAATATGCTGGAAGCACGTCACAGCCCTTTGATATACGAAGTGGCGTTAAACAAGGCTGTGTTCTGGCTCCGACCCTCTTCGGAATCTTCTTTGCCTTACTCTTGAAACATGCATTCAGAGATGCAACTGAAGGAATATGCTTTCACACTAGGTCAGATGGCCGTCTGTTTAATCTTTCAAGGCTGAAGGCAAAAACAAAAATCAGAAGGGTCACTATAAGAGACTTGTTGTTCGCTGATGATGCTGCAGTCGTCACTCAAAGCCAACAGGAGCTTCAGAGCTTGATGAATCGCTTCACTAAAGCATGCAAGGACTTTGGCCTCACAATAAGTCTAAAGAAAACGAATGTGCTGAGTCAGGATGTGGGTGCTGCACTAGTTATCACTATCGATAACTATGAATTGGCAGTGGTGCACCACTTCACATACCTAGGGTCTACCATCAATGACAAACTCTCACTGGATACAGAAATCGACAGCCGCATTGGCAAAGCTGCAGCTACCTTTGCCCGCCTCACATCGCGTGTTTGGGGAAACTCTAAACTCACAATGAAGACCAAAGCTGCGGTATATAATGCCTGCGTCACCAGCACACTCCTATATGGCAGCGAGACCTGGACGACCTATGCTAAGCAAGAAAGAAGGCTCAATACCTTCCATTTGCGGTGTCTACGCCGCATCCTCGGCATCTCGTGGAAAGATAAAGTGACAAATGTCGAGGTGTTGTCACGTGCTGGCCTTCAAAGTATGTATACGCTGCTTAGACAGCGCAGACTTCGCTGGCTTGGCCATGTTCGCCGCATGGAAGATGGTCACATCCCAAAAGATATCTTCTACGGACAATTAGCAGATGGCAAGAGAACAGTTGGGCGACCACAGCTGAGGTTCAAAGATGTGTGTGCAAGAGAGATATGAGGGCACTGGACATGGATCCAGCAACATGGGAGGCATGAAGCTGCCGATCGCAGTAAGTGGCGATGCTATTTACGGCACCACCTCAGATTGGGCGAAGAGAGGCTCACACAAGAAGCAGAGGTGAGGAGAAAACTTCGAAAGGAGCACCAGGAAAATAAGCAGTTGAGGGCTGTCACCTCAGGGGCGCATTCCCATAGTCAGTTATGACTGAAGGGGCTATTATTATTATTATAATAGCCTCATACCACACAATATGACGACCCTGTACAAGCACTGTACTGATTACCGATCACCATAGCGGCCACCATCTATGACAATGAAAATACCCAAAACATAGAACACCTATAATCTGCGGTATATAGAAAATGCCACTAGATAATACACAAAATCTAGAATTACACAATATGATCCACTTAATCCGCAATAAGGCAAAACTTAGAATACACCTCTCATGGCACTCTTCTTAGCAAGAATGCTGGCAAGGGAAAACATAGGTACGTCCTCACAGACACGGCTAGAAGTATTATCCCTATCATGGCGCCTAAAAATTCCCGCTTCCGCTAAATCACATGACATGCGGGTAGTTATCCCAATGTTGCCAAAACTCAGTGTTACCAGTCTGATATTTCGTCACTGCGAAATAGCGCGTGACACACACACACACACATATGTCGTGGAACGACTTCTCACCGCTTCTTTTCTTCTGTCTATTATTTTATATCTCTACTAAATCTCTCGCTAGATTGTAAAATAATTCCCTTCAGTTGACTTTTTCATTCTTATAATGAAAAAGTCTCTCTCTCTCTCTCTCTCTCTTAGATTTAACAGTATTTTACTAGCTCAGGATTCTCGGTCCAAGGTAATAAATTATTCACTTCGCCAGCAAAAGTCGAAGGTGGAACACAGTACAACGACCGGAAGTGACCTGTGTTGGGTTCACAGAGGGAACTCATGAAAAACAGCCGGCAACGATGAACGAACGCTAGGGCGAGTTGAAACGAAGTTAACTTGATATCCATGCGACCAAAAGATGGATTTGCTACAATGCCACCCAAATCACAGCCCACCCCTGCCCGGAATACACCTGGAATTTTAGGAGGGAATTTTAAGCGGTCATTCTTCTGGTAACCATCGTACGTAGCAGATGTGATTTTATGGGCCTCGGTCGAGGCTACTTTGTACTTGTTGCAAAATATCCTTAGTGAATTCGTTGAGCGAATCCACCCAGGTTGCGGTTACGAGGTACTAACCCAGGTTGCGGTTACAAAGCAAAAACTCAGGTTGCGGTTACCCAGTACTAAACCAGGTTGTGGTTACCAGATACCTAAACCAGGTCCAGGGTACAAACCAGGGTACAAGTCCATGGTACCCAAGATTATCCTTACCCACAATACCATATCAAATAGGTTACCATACCCAACCATATCCTATCACCCAGTAACCATACCACACATCCCATAAGCAGAAGAGATATTCAGCAGAGGTGACTTACCCCATCCTTATCTGTGATGTGCACTGAGTCCAGGGAAGCAAACTCTGACCCCCTCTGAACCCATTAACTGTTATGAGACCCAAACTAGTTTTTTTTTTAAAACAGTTGACTTACCCCATTCTTATCTGTGATGTGCACTGAGTCCAGGGAAGCAAACTCTGACCCTCTCTGAACCCATAGAACTGTTTATGAGACCAAAGTGCTGGAGCAGACCAAACCAAGAGAGTCCGAACCAAAATCATCTCCGCAGCTACTACAGGCCTTCGGAGAGTTGAGTATAATACCTACCAGCAACACTACCATAGAAAAGATCTCTGGTCCAAGTGATGACCACACTAGTTGATTTTTTTTTATTTAAACAGTATAGCTAAACCTTTTTTTCATATTTATATGTATATAAAAAAGATGAAAGATTCTATACCCTTTTATCCAATTTAACATAACAGAGTCTGTTGTTATTTTTCTTGTTAACTTTATTTGGGTTGTATTTTGTTTTAAATATAAATCTACACCCTGGGGGCTCAGCCATAATTCTATTAACTTCTATTGGGTCGGGATATTTTAATTGTGGCTGGACACCAAATCTCTTTCTCAACCTTATGTGCTTTACACAGTCCTTTTGTAGGATTCCTGAGGAAGAATTTATCGTCCAGAAAATATCCTGTTTAGGTACCAGAATTCTCTTTTTTAGTAAATTTCTAGTACACTATTTCCCGAGGAGAGGCAGTTCTATTATAAACTCGGAAGCTATCAATAAGACATTATTATCTGTATTCTTCCATTCCGTTCAAGCTGTCCTATCTCCTCAAAACACCTCGCGACAACTACTCTTATTTCATATTTAGACACTTGTCTGAGATATGAAAACTCTTTATCTTTCCTAGACCACTACTGCTGTAGGTACTTGTCACTTATTGGTGTCCAAGTCTAGGATTAGATTAAAGAGGGGACATATAAATTACCCTAGACTAAAATACATATAAATTTTTGCAAGAAAAACAGATTTTAAGTTTTGTTATGAGAACTCTTCTTGGTGGTACTGCTGGAAATTAGTTACCTATTGTTAACTAATTTTTAATTTGATGGTTATAAATGCTGGTTTGATTTAATATATGATTTTGTAATACTTTAGTATAGTTAAGACTATAGAAAGTATTTTTGCCTTAATTATTGTTTGTGAGTTAGAGATCTCATACTCGCTCAACGAACCACTATGGATATAATGGAAGAATCTGTAGAGTTGAATGAGTGGAGAACATTCTGGACAGAGTTAGCCATTGAGTGTGAACTCTCCGGAGAAGAACTGGATACTTTTGTTTCACAAAAGATGGAAAAATGCAGGATGAGAGAAGCGGAAAGGAAGAAATGGAGAGCAAAATACACGGAAGAGAATGTGGAACATGAGAGACAAAGACAAGAAAAATCCCTCCAGTGTAAGGAAGAACTGGAAACTCAGTTTCAACCTACAAATATGGAATCCAGGGATAAACTTGAATCTAGGAATACTCATCATGCCACTCCTTTGCCAGTTGCATCACCATCTTCAGTGGTAAATATAACTGCACCACATGAAGCCAAGTCTATGTCTCAGGATTCAGGCTCAGACAGAGCAGAGGTACGGATATCCAAACGGAGACATCTAGACTATCCTGAAAATAAGATTAAGCACAGGAGTGCTGATAATCTGAAGAGACCTTCCTCATCCTCAGCAAAAACTCACAACAGGCATACCAACAACAACCGCACCAACAACCTGGTAAATAGGATCGCTCAACCAAATAGGATCACTCAACGGAAAAGGATTACGCAACCCTATGGGAAGGGAAGGGATGTTCTTGAACATCACCTGTCGGCCAACTTACATCAGTTAGACTGTATGCGCCGAGACCCAATCCCACAGACTTCATACAAAGCTAAGGTCCCTACCATGGATGGGAACTTGACGAAGGCCCGGAGTGGATACAGGGATTCTCAAAATGTGGAGACTGCCACAGTAAATGGAGAAGAAATCACCTGTTTGTATTATCAAGGTCTTGGGTGTGATGCCCTTGTCTCAGCCTCTGTCATCGACCTTGATCAAGTCACCGAAGAGGATGTTGAGGTAACAGCACCCATGATAATCAACAGAAGGATGATTTTGCCTTTAGCTTATGTAGAAGTTAGGTCGAACTTTGTAAACGGCAAAGTAAAGGCCGCAATATTAGATGAACGAATTTACCCGATACCTCAAGGAGGGAAATATATATCATCTTAGGAGACTCAGCACGACCCAGAGACGGCGTGACTGAACAGGCTATGGAGACTCCAATGCCTAACTCATCTTCCAACATTTTCACTGAAAAGTTGGAAGAGTGCAAAGGGATTGACCACCCCAGTGCACTTAATTCTGAACAAGTTTTGATAGTCTCACCCACTATCTGCGTGCAGAAAGTGAAGCCGGGCCAGAATTTCTTGGTACCTGGTGAGATGAAACATGTTTCAGAAATACCTTCCTTTAACATGGGAGAAGCGGCTGTAGAGGAACAGGACTCTCAAGCACTAAGACTTCACTCAGTTCCGATAACCTCACCCACTCTCTGGGATCAGAAAGTGAAGCGGGTCCAAATTTCTTTGGTACCTGGTGGGATGGAACATGTTTCAGGAATATCTTCCTTTAACACGGGAGAAATGGCTAAAGAGGAACATGAGCCTCAAGCACTTAGTCTTCAGTCAATTCCGATAACCTCACCCACTCTCTGGGATCAGAAAGTGAAGAAGGTCCAAATTTCCTTGGTACCTGGTGGGCAGGAACAACTGGTAGACTTATCTTTCTCTGTCACTGGAGAAACAGGGATAGAAGATCATACACGCTCTCATACCTGGGTAGATAGGTATGTGTCCTTAGACAGGTCAAGCAATATGACTAAAATAAGGTTGTGTATGAGGCTGGCAACCTCATCACGCAAAACTATGTGCTATAGATCCAATTGTAAGCAGAGTGTAGGCTTTAGGGCAAGCTCTTTGCCAGGAGGCAAGCTTCAATGGAGGATCCATAAGGGAGAAAAGAAGAGGGGGATATTTTTTGGGAGCAGGCTTGCTCAACCCACCTCAACTACTTATTGAAGAGGAAACGGATAGCCAGGTGTGGATTACAGGCATACCGTTTGACAGAGGAAAAATAGGAAATATTTGGATTGAAGGAATGGAGGACACGATACATGAATGTAGTGTCCGACATAAGAGAAGAGTCGGCTCGAACTTAGTTGGCCGTTGGCCGAACTTTCAAAAGGGGGCTTATGTCGTGGAACGACTTCTCACCGATTCTTTTCTTCTGTCTATTATTTTATATCTCTACTAAATCTCTCGCTAGATTGTAAAATAATTCCCTTCAGTTGACTTTTTCATTCTTATAATGAAAAAGTCTCTCTCTCTCTCTCTCTCTCTCTCTTAGATTTAACAGTATTTTACTAGCTCAGGATTCTCGGTCCAAGGTAATAAATTATTCACTTCGCCAGCAAAAGTCGAAGGTGGAACACAGTACAACGACCGGAAGTGACCTGTGTTGGGTTCACAGAGGGAACTCATGTAAAACAGCCGGCAACGATGAACGAACGCTAGGGCGAGTTGAAACGAAGTTAACTTGATATCCATGCGACCAAAAGATGGATTTGCTACAATGCCACCCAAATCACAGCCCACCCCTGCCCGGAATACACCTGGAATTTTAGGAGGGAATTTTAAGCGGTCATTCTTCTGGTAACCATCGTACGTAGCAGATGTGATTTTATGGGCCTCGGTCGAGGCTACTTTGTACTTGTTGCAAAATATCCTTAGTGAATTCGTTGAGCGAATCCACCCAGGTTGCGGTTACGAGGTACTAACCCAGGTTGCGGTTACAAAGCAAAAACTCAGGTTGCGGTTACCCAGTACTAAACCAGGTTGTGGTTACCAGATACCTAAACCAGGTCCAGGGTACAAACCAGGGTACAAGTCCATGGTACCCAAGATTATCCTTACCCACCATACCATATCAAATAGGTTACCATACCCAACCATATCCTATCACCCAGTAACCATACCACACATCCCATAAGCAGAAGAGATATTCAGCAGAGGTGACTTACCCCATCCTTATCTGTGATGTGCACTGAGTCCAGGGAAGCAAACTCTGACCCCCTCTGAACCCATTAACTGTTATGAGACCCAAACTAGTTTTTTTTTTAAACAGTTGACTTACCCCATCCTTATCTGTGATGTGCACTGAGTCCAGGGAAGCAAACTCTGACCCCCTCTGAACCCATAGAACTGTTTATGAGACCAAAGTGCTGGAGCAGACCAAACCAAGAGAGTCCGAACCAAAATCATCTCCGCAGCTACTACAGGCCTTCGGAGAGTTGAGTATAATACCTACCAGCAACACTACCATAGAAAAGATCTCTGGTCCAAGTGATGACCACACTAGTTGATTTTTTTTATTTAAACAGTATAGCTAAACCTTTTTTTTCATATTTATATGTATATAAAAAAGATGAAAGATTCTATACCCTTTTATCCAATTTAACATAACAGAGTCTGTTGTTATTTTTCTTGTTAACTTTATTTGGGTTGTATTTTGTTTTAAATATAAATCTACACCCTGGGGGCTCAGCCATAATTCTATTAACTTCTATTGGGTCGGGATATTTTAATTGTGGCTGGACACCAAATCTCTTTCTCAACCTTATGTGCTTTACACAGTCCTTTTGTAGGATTCCTGAGGAAGAATTTATCGTCCAGAAAATATCCTGTTTAGGTACCAGAATTCTCTTTTTTAGTAAATTTCTAGTACACTATTTCCCGAGGAAAGGCAGTTCTATTATAAACTCGGAAGCTATCAATAAGACATTATTATCTGTATTCTTCCATTCCGTTCAAGCTGTCCTATCTCCTCAAAACACCTCGCGACAACATATATATATATATATATATATATATATATATATATATATATATATATATATATATATATATATATATATATATATATATATATATATATATATATATATATATATATATATATATATATATATATATATATATATATATATATATATATATATATATATATATCTATATATATATACATATATATATATATATATATATATATATATATGTATGTATATATATATATATATCTTGGAAACACTAGCCCTGAGTAATTTTTTAGTTTAGTTTTTATAGCCAGATTCTCCCACAGATCCCGTCACTTATAGTGAACACCTGCACTGGGAGCGGCAAAGTCTAATAGGAGACAAAGGCCTAAGGGGACAGGGAGTTTTTCCCTCTGCGACGTGAGAAGTGATCTCCTATAGGGGGATCAGTGAAGAAGCGGAGACGCGTCCACTGGTATCCGGTCTCAAAGGGTTTACAGTCAGAGACGTGGTCACTTGAAAGGCAATACGACTCGTTTGTGTCCGCTTTCCCCTGAAAGATGTAGATTTTGCCGCGACCAGCAAGAAAAGGGGTTAAAAACATCTCTGCGGTGCCGATGCGAAACACGTGCAAGAAGGTGTCTAAATTAAGAATTACACGGCTACATCCAGGAATTACATTCACAGATGCTATTACGAAGAAAATGTGAGGAGATAAAATCAAAGATAAGAGAAAGACGGTCCTACCAGCTAGAAACTGACAGAAATTCTCATTCAACTCACGACATGTTAACAGACACATTTTTCCTAAGTTTCGATTTCTGCTAACCTGCAAAATTTATGTCTTCTTTCTACTTTTTGGTAACCTGCAAAATTTATATCATCTTCCTAATTTCTGCTAACCAACAGATTCTTGTCACTTTTCTACGTCTGCTAACCTTCAAAATTTAATGTCACTTTCCTACGCTCCGCTAACATGCAAAACTTATGTCCTTCCTACTTTCCGCTAAGCAACAAATTCTTGTCACTTTTCTACTTCTGCTAACCTGCAACATTTAATGTCACTTTTATGCTTCTGCTAACAGACAAATTCTTGTCACTTTTCTACTTCAGCTAATCTGCAAAACTTATGTCTTCTTCCTACTTTCTGCTAACCAACTAATTCTTGTTACATGTCTACTTCTGCTAACCTGCAAAATTTAATGTCACTTTTATACTTCTGCTAACAGACAAATTCTGTCACTTGTCTGCATCTACTAATCTGCAAAATTTAAAGTCACTTTTCTATTTCTGCTTACCTGCAAAATTTAACGTCACTTTTCTACTTCTGCTAATCTGCAAGATTTCAAGTCACTGTCATAATTTCTGCTAACCAACAAATTGTTGTCACTACTCTACTTTTGTTAGCGTGCAAACTTCAATGGCACTTTCCTACTTTCTGATAAGTGACACATGTTTGTCAATTTCCTAATTTTGATAACCTGCAAAATTATGTCACCCTCCTACATTCTGATAACCTGCAAAATTTAATGTCACATTCCTACTTTCTGCTAACCTGCAACATTTAATGTCAAATTCCTACATTTTGCTAACCGACACATTGTTGTCGTTTTTCTACTTTTGCTAGCCTGCAAAAAGTAATGCCATTGTCCGACTTTCTGCTAACTGAAACCTTTATTTCACTTGTGTACTTTGTGTGAAAATTTACTTTAATGCCATTATCTTTATTTCTGTTAGCCGGCCATATTATTACGCTCATCAAACCAGGAATTTAATGCCACTTTCCACTTATTAGGTAGCTAAATATTTCTGCTCTTGTGTTAGCTGATAAATTATTTCTATTTCCTTGTAAATATTTGAACACTCTCTGTACCTTGCCCAAAACAACAACCAACAAGCTTCATACGTTCATAAATGGTTGCTTGCATAGAATGGAAGAATTTAAGTACTATGACATGACCACTAATGTTGAACACACGACCAGAACCAGACAAGCGTCAGTTGAACAAGAGTTGCGAAGAAGACGATGGAAATGGATAGGACGCACATTGAGGAAACCTATTGATAGTCTTACCAGGCAGTCCTTGCTCTAGATCAGTGTTTCTCAAGCGGTGTGCCGCTGCATACTAGTGTGCCGCCGTGCCTATCAAAGTGTGCCGCAAAAAATTTTGTAAATTTATTACGTGAAGTATATTTTTAGTGATCTTGTAATGTAAAATTGATCTTACTGCTTGAATTCATTAAATAATAATTGGAGCTATTTACTGCTTTAAACAAAAATAGATATTCTTAAAAATTATTTTAAACAATTAAAAGAAAATCAAATTGTGAGTTTTCCTTATTCTAAAGTACCTAAAAATTAGTGTATTTAATTTAGTATATATCACTGTAATTTTTTATTCAGGCGCGGGGTCAGATAGGTGTGCCGCAAATTTTTAGAAAATTAAAAAGTGTGCCGTGAACACAAAAAGGTTGAGAAACACTGCTCTAGAATCTCCAGGGTACGAGAGAAAGGGGAGGTAAAAAACACGGAGAAGAGAACTGGAGACAGAAATGAAGAGGCTAAAGAAGGTATGGAAGAAATTGAGCTGATGGCACAAGACAGGAAGACTTGGCATACGATTGTTGAAGGACTATGCTCCTTGGGGAGCTAAAGGGAGATGAACGAATTAATGAATTTACCTTTCCCGTTTTTTTCCCTTTGTCGGGTTTTCTGTGCATACATTTTTAACTTAATATTTTTACAAATATTTTTACTTCGTTCTTATTTTAGACAAAGTTTTTCCCTCATAAATCTACTCATTTCTTTCTTTACAAAAGTCTTTTGTTTTATCGGAGTTTTCCTAATTTTATACTGTCTCTCATTTCTTTACTTTGCTTGTATAATTTCTTTGCTACTTGTTCTGCTCTTCTTTATTTCCTCATCATTTTTCCCCACAGAGATTAATCTTCAATCTTCGTTTAGTTTTGTTTGTGTGTGTGTTGATTTAATTGATTTTTGGCCCCACGCACAAGAAAACAATGCTTATTTATCCAGTGCTTGGAATACCTAGCTTCTGGACCGGCCTTACGCTGATTTAACCTATTTAACCCAATCGGGCCCACGCTCATAGGGTCCCGCTCTTCGGTTCCTACCTCCACTTAAAAAAAAAAATATGAACGAAGATTAGTTCAAATTAGATATCAGGTCTTTATCCTATTGTCTTGTATTAAAAATACAACCGTACCTAAATGTATGTGCTAAATTTTAACATGAGACGTAATACGTCTTCCAGAGAGCCCCACCCGAATGGTCCAAATCGGGCTCCGCAAACTAAGGCCGACCTTGCCCGATTCAACCACACGTTAGTTATAATTTAGCTATCTAGTATTATTTGGACTAAGAATCAGTGACTTTCTCCAAGAAAGAAAACAACTCGACCGCACAAATAAACAGTCTAAATTTGACTGACGTATAGCTATGGTTAAGCTAACGTTAAAACAGGCGCATTCTATAATTGGACACAGCCTAGGAATAATTACCCCATCTTTTCACGTCTTTCAAACATACATGTATCTTCCTTAGCACATAAATCTCCTCTGTCAATTACGATCTTTGCCACTCAGTCACTCATTTCGCTAACTATTCTCTGGAGACGGACGATAAGCAGGGTATTATCTTTTTTTCAAGCTTGGACTGTGCATTTCTTCGCTTAGAAGAACACTCATTTTTATTCAATCATTCATCTCTTTTTTGCTCCTTTATTGTTAATGTTATTGTTGAACAGAATCGACGTCATTGCACTCCAGGCATATCCATAGGTGCTCAGTCTCCATCAGCAAATGTCGAAGGCTATGAACGCTAATTGTCCCTGTAGCGCGCTGGTTGTATACACGCCGGATGCATCCTCTCATTAGTTCATTAGTAAATCTTTGTTGGTCTTACGTTTGATGCCAAATTCCAGCAATCTTTAGGAAGATGGAACTCCCACTGCAGCTGACCTACTTGCAAGAAGAATGCACCAAAGCACTTGCTCATGCAGTCGAGGAAGTTGAGGGGAACTGCTGTAAGACGTGGAGTACAATGGATGGGTGTGAAAAAAATCGAAGAAAGGTAATTCGTCTTACGAGGACAAAAGACAAAGAAAATAGCCAACGTTACGACCACAAGGCCTTCGTCAGGGAAAGGAAAGAAAGTGAAGGCTAGATGGGACACATAAGAACCTAAATAAATATAAATCTCACTTCTGCAGAGTCCCGTGCTCTCTCCCTTCTTCGCCGTAGAGACGACATTATCATCAAACCGGCTGACAAGGGAGGAGCCATTGCCGTCTGGCAGAAGGTAAAAACCAGTTGACCAATGGTTCTTTTTACAGGCCCAGGACCAGCGATGCAACTGTCTCCAACAATCGCATTGTACACAACACTATTAAACAGCTCATCACTAGTAATGTTCTTCCTCCCCACGCATCTCATCTTAGGATTCATGAAAGTTCTTTGGGCAAGCCTGTATTCTACATGCTCCCCAAAATTCATAAGATCGACAACCCTGGCAGACCTATTGTCTCGGTCTGTTCCTGTCCTACTGAGCACATTTATGACTTCCTCGATAGCATTTTCCAGCCTATCGTTGAGAATCTTCCCTCCTTTATCATAGACACTAATCATGCTCTTTTAACTTTCTCCTCTATCCGAGTCTCAGCAGACCGCTCCTATCGCCTTTTCTTGTTAGACGTCCGTTCTCTGTATACCTCAATTCCCCACTCTGATGGTCTAAGAGCTCTTCGCTTTTTTCTTGACCAGCGCACTTGTCCTTCTATATCCACTGACACTTTTCTCCGTCTTGCTGAACTGGTCCTTCAACTTAATTCCTTTGAATTCAATGGTCAGTTTTTCGACCAAATTAGTTGTGTTGCCATGGGAACGAAGATGGGTCCTAGCTATGCCTGTCTGTTCATGGGCTACTTGGAGCATCAGATATGGCAACAATACTCCGGTCCTTTCCCCGGGTTTTACCGCAGATATATCGATGATGGCTGTGGTGGATTTGATGTTAAGAAATGTTGTTGTTATGTACTCTTAGTGTACTGAATGAGGTCAGCTGTGAAGGTCCCTGAATATAACAAATTATTATGGTAAGTGTACAGGTACCTTTCTGCTACCACCTTTATGATCTCATTCAGACTTATTCTTTGACTAGAATGTATGATGACTACGTTTGGTGTCTAGAGTTACGAATATGTAGTGCAATGTTGCATTAACCAACTGAACAGATAAACAACTATTTTATTATCCAACACAACACAACACTACTACGACAATCACATACAAAGTACACTTTAAAAGACTGTCTTAAGTAAGTCAGTGGTTGAATGTTGTGTAACGTTAATTTTTTTTTCAATTTATTTTGTCCTGACTCTATTTGTTTGAATCAGGACTGACAATCAAAGTGAAATCAAGGGAATTATTTACATTAATCAATTTACACAATGGATCTTCTGTCCATAATACAAGTATTATTATAATAAAGTGTGTAGGTGTAATTTTCTTAATTAGATTAATACTGGTATATATATATATATATATATATATATATATATATATATATATATATATATAATGGTAGGTTGTTAGTTAACATCCCTCCCTATAGTTCATTTGCTTTTCATTTGTCACAGGTGAAATTAAAAAAAAAAATATTTTCAGTCTTTATTCTTAAAACTAGAGTTCATAGAGGTTGAGCTTCCTGGTGCCGAACAGGCACTTATCTTCGAAGGATAACACCTGTAGATCTTTTCCTAGGCTCGCTGGACAATCTGTTCCACTTATTGAAAGGCAATGGCATCCAGCACGTGCCCGAAATATGCAAACAGTGTCAGGAATCAATCAGTTCCCACGAGCTTGGTTTTACGTTAATGTCAGGGCCACAAAAAACCCTGAAATAAGAAGGTTATGCATCCTTCTTTATAACAAGCATACAATAATATTCCACAATTTATTACAGGTACAGTACAAACAAATGAATAGGGTCAGCTCTTGATGACAACCTATTTTACCATTATATTTTGACGTGACAATGTATACCAGTATTCCTTTCCCCTAATGGTTACAACGCCTCTGCAATTCCAGCAGTAATCTTTTTCCATACAATAGGATAGGTGTTATGCTCCTTGATGACAATCATATATAATTTTGTAGTTCTACACCTTTCTGATAGTCTATCATATGATGGATCAATCTCTAGGCTCTGTATAAGTCTGTCATGGACCCACTTACTTACAGTCGTATTGCAGTATCTCCCATTCAAACTTTATTTTAAATAAAAGGTTAATAAAATCAATCTTACCACAAATTTCAATGAAATATACACAAGCGAACGATGACTGGCAAACAATTTATGGCACACTTTAGATCTGCCTTGTCCAGACTGCTTTCTATAGGTTTGAAAAGCACCAGCCGGCTCTCATCGCTCCTTGATCATCAGAAAATTTTTTCAAAATGGCAACGAGCAGTCTACGTTTCCGATAATATATAATGTATGGGCCAATGGGACCATGAACTCATTTATTTTGAATCAAACTTTAAAAAAAAAAAACTCTCAAACTACTATGTTTACTACTGCAAATATATTTTTAGTTTTAGGTCAACCAATCCTATCGCGCCTTCCTTTCAACTACCGCCAATCAAATTACAGGTACCTTTTAGTCCTTATTTCCCCAAAAGCTTTTTTCAAAACATGCTATGAAAAAAAAAAAATAAGCAGGCATGATTTTTGTTTTCGTCAGTCCGTCTTACAATACATAGTATTTTTGCCAATATCTTGGTTATTTATTGTACTAGTGCTTAACTGACACCATATTATTGCTCAGGAAATCATAAGGCATCCGAATATATAATTTTTATGGCCCTATGTATTATGGTTCATAATTCCATATTTTTTTCTATGTTAGTCGTTCAAATCCAGAAACTACCACCTGTTCCATTCTTTTTCTAACTATTTTCAAACCAAATACGAGACTTGTCCGTAGTACGTTAGAATTACGTCATTCCTTATAAGAGCTAAGGTTGTTTACATGATTCAATTGACGAACATTTTTTAGTTTTGTATCGTAATTTGAAAATCGCCCAAGGCTATGTCGCGCGAGTTGGCTTTTGTGCAATCAACGCGAGACGGCGTCCCTATGTTCTGTCTTTCTATCCCTCCCCTCCTTTTTTTTATTCTATTTCTATATCGTCTTGAACTTGCACAAGTGTTACATTTAATCTCAAGGACGAATTTCGAAAAGACAGTATCTTTCATTCGGCTATAAGGCTTATCAAAATCCGCATACCGGCTGGCGTGGGGACGAAGAAGCTGGACTCAATTTGTATGTTCTATCTTATTTTTTAATTTATGCACTATAATATTCTATAATTTAGCTATTGTATTTAGAATATCGTCACACATCTCCCCACTTTAGAACGGACTACATGATGTCAGTTCATAATTCGAAATACACAGAGATAAATTTAAATCATTATGCCTGGTGACTACTCTGATTTTCGTCGTACGGGTGTCTACTTAAAAAATCTGCACCTACGTTTTCCGACCCGGGGATATATTCTATGATAAATTGGTATGGCTGTAAGAGCAATGACCAACGTAATAATCTAGCATTTTCATGCTTTGCTTGCGACAGAAATACGAGTGGTTTATGGTCTGTTTGGATCCTAAATGATCTACCATAGAGATAGACCTGGAACTTTTTTATCGCCCATATCAAAGCCAGACATTCCTTTTCACTAGTTGAATATTTTTGTTCCGCTGTGTTCAGCTTACGGCTAGCATAAGCAACTGGGGTTAATTCCCCATCAAGTGAATTGGATCTCTGTAATAGGGCTGCCCCTAATCCGACGTTACTCGCGTCCGTTCTCACAACAAAGTCTTGACTCAAGTCGGGCAATTTCAATATAGGCTTGCTTGTGAGTTTTTCTTTTAACTCTTGGTAGGCCGATTCACACTGCGCTGACCAAGTAATTTTATCAGGATTTCCCTTGCGCGTTAAATCCGTCAGTGGTGCACATATCGAGTTAAAATTTTTAATATACTTCTGGTAAAAACCACACAACGAGACAAAAGATCTCACATCTTTTTTTTTGTCTGTGGCCTCGGAGCTTTCTTCAATTTCTCCAAGTTCTTGGGGTCAGGGGTCATGCTTCCCTGAGATACTGTGTGTCCCAAGAATTCCAACTCTTTACATCCAATACAACATTTGGTCGGTCTAGCCGTCAAGTTTGCCTCCCTGAGTCTATCCAACAACATATTCAGAGAGTTAATGTGTTCCTCAAATGTTTCTGTAGCAATGAGAATATCATCCATGAAATTCGTGATACATGGATTATTCAGGGGATCCAACAATTTTCGCATCATTCTAGAAAACACACTCGGAGCATTTTTCAACCCAAAAGGCAACATGTTGAATTCATAATGTCCGTCCGAGGTGCTAAAGGCCAAATACTGTCTAACCTCAGGTTTTACTGGAATCTGATAATAGCCTTTGCTCAGATCCACCTTAGAGAAATATTTGGCTTTGTTCAGCCTAGCAAACAGCTGGTTTACTATCAGGTAATGAATCCACCTGACTTTCTGTGACAGCATTCAGTTTCCTATAATCTATACACAGTCTGTGTTCCCCAGAGGGTTTTCTCAACAGAACCACACTAGAACTGTACGGAGATTCACTGTGTGAAATAATTCCTTCTTTCAACAAATAATCTATCTCCCCCTTCAAAGCTGTCTCCTTTGCAAACGGAATCGTATAGGCTCTCATACAGATTGGTGTTGGGTCTACAAGTTTCATATCATACTCCAACAAATTCGTATGCCCCGGTTTGTCCGTTAACACATCTGTATGATCATTCAAAACCTTTTGAACTCTCTCCCTCTGATTTTTCGTTAAGTGGTTACTGATTTTTACCTGTGCGGCTGTCTCACAGGGATGTAGGGGATATTCATGAGAGGTGAGTGGTTCATTATTCATTCCCGTTGCGAACGACAAGGTTAGTAAGTGTGTCTCGTCCTGATTTTCTCTTTCCAGATATTTCTTTAGGAGATTCACATGATAGATTTTCTCTTTCCCCTTTCTATCTATCTTATAATTTGTTCTAGACACCTTCTCTAGAACTGTATATGGACCTTGCCATCCAATTTGCAACTTGTTACTACTGCCTGGTAATAGAAGGAGCACCTTCTCTCCCACAGCTAAATCTCTATCCTTCGCCTTCTTATTATAATAGGCAGCATGTTTTTTTTCTGGCTTGTCTCAAATTATCATTAGCAAGTTTCCAGCCAGTTTTAAGACGAGTGGTCAGCTCGTTCACATATTGATATGATGAGGTAATATTTTCTTCTGCCTTATCATCAGTCCACGTCCTTAACAAGGCTTCCAATGGACCTTTTATTGGCCTCCCGAATAACAGGGTTGCCGGTGCCATACCGGTTGAACTATGGGGTACCTCCCGATAAGCAAACAGGGCGGCGTGAAGGTACTGGTCCCATGTATCTGGTTTTTCATGTGCCAACTTTCTCAGGATCGCAATGAGTGTCCCGTTAAATCTTTCCACTTGGCCATTTCCTTGTGGAGGGTACGGGCTACAATAAAAGTGTTTGGCTTGAAAGATCCTAAAACTTCTTCCGTTAGTTTCCCCTTGAACTGTGAGCCATTATCAGTCAAGATTTGGTTGGGAAAGCCTAACCTTGTGAAGATTGTGAGTAATGCCTCTGCCACATGCTTCGAATCGATTGACGACAGGGCTACCGCCTCTCCCCACATTGAACAAGTGTCCACCAGAGTGAGGATGTAACTGTTCCTCCTCTTGGTCCGAGTGAGAGGTCCCACAATGTCCACGGCAACTCTCTCAAAAGGTGTTCCCACTATGGGCATTTCCCCTAGAGTTGCTGGAGCAGTCCAATGCTTTGGAGCTACCCGTTGGCATTCTGGACAGGATTTTACATATCTCTTTATATCTTCAGTTATCCCTGGCCAGAAATAATGACAAGCTATACGCTGTCCTGTTGCGCTGATCCCCATATGACCACTGAAGGGAATCGCATGCCCTAGTTCCAACACTTTTTTCCTATATGACGTGGGAAGGACCAGCTGTCCGTGACCATTGGATCCAGTTCCAGCCTTCCTATATATCAGTTTATTTTTCATATAGAAGTCTCCCTTGCCTGGAGGTGTATGACATTTGGGCAATTTCTTAAAACAAGGCTTGAGGGTCTTATCCTCAGCCTGCGCCTTCCTCATCTCATCTGGATGGGTATTTATTGGATTTTCCTCCTCCTTTTTGGACTGTGATCTGGTCTGCACTGTTGCCATGATCACAGGTCTCTTGGGATTCCCCAAGAAGACATATCTACACCCCAATATCAAAGGGTAGATTGGTTCATTTATCACTGCTGCTTTGATGATTCCTTCCACATATCGCGTTTTTACATTTATCCTGGCGATGGGAAGTGTCATGGTCGCTACGTCCTTGGTTGCAGCCTGGATCTCCACTGTTTCTGTGGTGTATTGATCTGCTTGCACCAGGTGAGAACTCACAACTGAATCATAATCCAATCCAGTATCATACAAGCACCTTATGGTGACTCCATTACATATTACTTCTTCACACACTGGGGGGTGATAAGGTTCCTGCTGTTTAGTAGGGTTGGCCTTTACTCCCTTTCTCCCCGTTTTCATTGCAGCGAAGGAAGGAGGTTTCCTAGTACACTTTTCGGTGTTATGGTTGTCCATCTTACACCATCTACAATATAATCTACCTTTATGAAAGGGTTTTCTTTCCTCATATTTTCTGTCATTGAATTGTGGGTTTTTATTTCTATAATCATTTCGTGGCCTATCAAAATGTTGCTTACCTTTGTTTCCCTGATCTTTGTTGTCAAATCTGTTAGAGTTTTGAGGAGCCCTATAATTGTCTACCTGTTTCTTTTTTGTGCCCGCTACCTCTGCTTGGGCTGCCTGATACCTCTCAGCGACATTGAGTAACTCACCCAGCCTCTCTGCACCTTGTTCCATGAGAAACTTTCTCAAGTCTGGAGCCATGGACTCTCTCAATTGCTCAATAAGGATCATTTCTTTAAGATCTTGGGTTTTCCCCAGAGCAGTCCATTTCTCCAAGTAGGTCTCTAACCGTGCAGAGAACTGGTGATAGGTCTCACCCGACAGTAGCTTGGCATTTCTAAATTTTTTCCTGTAAAATTCTCCATTCTTTTCATACCTTAACAAAAGAGCCTGCTTTAACATGTCATAATTGTCTTGATCATCCCTGCTCATTTTGGCAAAAACTTCATAAGCTGTTCCCCTAAGACCCTGGGATAACTTTAGGCTCCACCTTTCTCTCTCTAAACCATACGTGGTAGCCAAAAGTTCAAATCTACCCAGAAAACTTTCTATGTCATCGTCTTTCTCAACAAAATGGTCTAAATGAAATCCCATAGCTGAGGTTGAGGCTCCCTGACTAGCAGTGGCATCGGAGGTAAAGGGGCTGGCACCATTTTCAGGAGCATGGCCTTGTAATTCCAACTCCCTTAGTCGTAACTCGTGCTCCCTCTGCAATCTCCTATCTTCTGCCTCCCTTTCAGCCTTTTTTTCTTCTCTTTCTGCAGCTAATCTCTTTTCTTCTCTTTCTGTAGCTAATCTCTTTTCTTCTCTTTCTGTAGCTAATCTTCTTTCCTCTGCTTCTCTTTCGGCCTTTTTTTTCTTCTAATTGGAGCCTTTTAATCTCCGCCTCCCTATCCGCCTCCAATGCCCTAGCCTCTTTGTCAGCCTCAATCTGCAACCTCTTAATTTCTTTTTCAGCCTCTAACTTTCTTTCTGCTTCTAATCTTCTGTCTTTCCTATCTCTTTCAATAAATTTGTCACATTCTGAGGTTACATACTGGACCAGCTCTGGCCGATCCATGCCCATCTCTCTAGCAGTCTGCACAGCAGCAGATCGAAACTTTGCCAGATCAGCCATTCTGTACTATGCAACCTTTAAAATTTCTAACTAGACAAATTTCTAATTGTGACTAACAATTTCTAATTATGACTAAGAACAACCACAGGCACTGATAGCTCAACCACTATTTAAATTCCACAAAAGAATACTTTTAGTTTTATTTTACAGGTATTTAAAATTCTCGGGACCTGAGACCCTAATATAATTTATAAGAATTTAAAAATCCCGGAATCGAGCTACCCAATATATGTGGTGGATTTGATGTTAAGAAATGTTGTTGTTATGTACTCTTAGTGTACTGAATGAGGTCAGCTGTGAAGGTCCCTGAATATAACAAATTATTATGGTAAGTGTACAGGGTACCTTTCTGCTACCACCTTTATGATCTCATTCAGACTTATTCTTTGACTAGAATGTATGATGACTACGTTTGGTGTCTAGGGTTATGAATATGTAGTGTAATGTTGCATTAACCAACTGAACAGATAAACAACTATTTTATTATCCAACACAACACAACACTACTACGACAATCACATACAAAGTACACTTTAAAAGACTATCTTAAGTAAGTCAGTGGTTGAATGTTGTGTAACGTTAATTTTTTTTTCAATTTATTTTGTCCTGACTCTATTTGTTTGAATCAGGACTGACAATCAAAGTGAAATCAAGGGAATTATTTACATTAATCAATTTACACAATGGATCTTCTGTCCATAATACAAGTATTATTATAATAAAGTGTGTAGGTGTAATTTTCTAAATTAGGTTAATACTGGTATATATATATATATATATAATGGTAGGTTGTTAGTTAACATCCCTCCCTATAGTTCATTTGCTTTTCAGTTGTCACAGGTGGAATTTTTTTATTAATATTTTCAGTCTTTATTCTTAAAAAAACTAGAGTTCATAGAGGTTGAGCTTCCTGGTGCCGAACAGGCACTTATCTTCGAAGGATAACACCGGTAGATCTTTTCCTAGGCTCGCTGGACAATCTGTTCCACTTATTGAAAGGCAATGGCATCCAGCACGTGCCCGAAATATGCAAACAGTGTCAGGAATCAATCAGTTCCCACGAGCTTGGTTTTACGTTAATGTCAGGGCCACAAAAAACCCTGAAATAAGAAGGTTATGCATCCTTCTTTATAACAAGCATACAATAATATTCCACAATTTATTACAGGTACAGTACAAACAAACGAATAGGGTCAGCTCTTGATGACAACCTATTTTACCATTATATTTTGACGTGACAATGTATACCAGTATTCCTCTCCCCTAATGGTTACAACGCCTCTGCAATTCCAGCAGTAATCTTTTTCCATACAATAGGATAGGTGTTATGCTCCTTGATGACAATCATATATAATTTTGTAGTTCTACACCTCTCTGATAGTCTATCATATGATGGATCAATCTCTAGGCTCTGCCTAAGTCTGCCATGGACCCACTTACTTACAGTCGTATTGCAGTATCTCCCATTCAAACTTTATTTTAAATAAAAGGTTAATAAAATCAATCTTACCACAAATTTCAATGAATTATACACAAGCAAACGATGACTGGCAAACAATTTATGGCACACTTTAGATCTGCCTTGTCCAGACTGCTTTCTATAGGTTTTAAAAGCACAAGCCTGCTCTCATCGCTCCTTGGTTATCAAAGATTTTTCTCAAAATGGCCACGAGCAGTCTACGTTTTTCGATAATATATAATGTATGGGCCAATGGGACCATGAACTCATTTATTTTGAATCAAACTTAAAAAAAAAAAAAACTCTCAAACTACTATGTTTACTACTGCAAATATATTTTTAGTTTTAGGTCAACCAATCCTATCGCGCCTTCCTTTCAACTATCGCCAATCAAATTACAGGTACCTTTTAGTCCTTATTTCCCCAAAAGCTTTTTTAAAAACATGCTATGAAAAAAATAAGCAGGCATGATTTTTGTTTTCGTCAGTCCGTCTTACAATACATAGAATTATTGCCATTATCTTGGTTATTTTTTGTACTAGTGGGTAAAGGACACCATATTACTGCTCAGGAGATCATAAGGCATCGGAATATATAATTTTTATGGCCCTATGTATTATGGTTCATAATTCCATATTTTTTTCTATGTTAGTCGTTCAAATCCAGAAACTACCACCTGTTCCATTCTTTTTCTAACTATTTTCAAACCAAATACGAGACTTGTCCGTAGTACGTTAGAATTACGTCATTCCTTATAAGAGCTAAGGTTGTTTACATGATTCAATTGACGAACATTTTTTAGTTTTGTATCGTAATTTGAAAATCGCCCAAGGCTATGTCGCGCGAGTTGGCTTTTGTGCAATCAACGCGAGACGGCGTCCCTATGTTCTGTCTTTCTATCCCTCCCCTCCTTTTTTTATTCTATCACTCTATCGTCTGGAACTTGCACAAGTGTTACATTTAATCTCAAGGACGAATTTCGAAAAGACAGTATCTTCCATTCGGCTATAAGGCTTATCAAAATCCGCATACCGGCTGGCGTGGGGACGAAGAAGCTGGACTCAATTTGTATGTTCTATCTTATTTTTGACTTTATGCACTCTCAGTATACTACAAGCCGACAGATGCCCATAGCTACCTTATGTATACCTATTCTCATCCTCGGGCTTGTCGTGACTCCCTTCCATTCTCACAACTTCTCCGCCTCCGCCGTTTGTGCCTAGACGATGATGACTTCCACTTCCGAGCCAATGAGATGTTGGATTTCTTCCGTAGCAGACTTTATCCGGAACATGTTCTCACCTCTGCCCTCCAACGTGTGCTCCCCATCTCTCGTCAGGAGGCCCTCAAATCTCACTATAAACCCACTTCAGATAGAGTCAAATTGATCTTAACCTATCACCCTCACAGTACTGCAGTCAAACAGATCCTTTTCCGCCATCTCCCTATCCTCCAAGCAGAGTCTGTGACCCAGGAAGTTTTCGGTGAAGCACCTTTGGTGGCATATAGGCGCGACAAGAACTTGAAAGATCTTCTTGTTTCGCAGCCGTCTTCCAAAGGAGAATGCCACTTAGTTAGGCACACTACCCTGTGGTCGGACACGATGCAACATGTGCAAGTATGTCATCTCAACCCAAAAAATGTCTTTTCCTGAGGCTACGTACACCATCACCAGTAGCTTCACGTGTGAGTCGCGCAATGTCATTTATACGATCATATGTAAACGTTGCTGCATAATCTATATTGGCCAAACAGGCAAACGACTTGGAGACAGATTTAGCCAGCACTTGAATGACATCTCTCAGCAAAAATCCACACCAGTTGCCATACACTTTAATGGTCCTGACCATCATGGTCCCATCGACATCCAGGTCACGGCGATCAGATCCTGCTCCTCTGACACTGCTAGCCGAGAACAGCTTGAGAACCGTCTTATCCACCGCATGGGGTGTCTAAAACCAGCCGGTCTTAACACTCTGCACACCTTTGTCTGAGGTCACCCCCCCCCCCCCACATCCCCTGTTCCATTTTGACTCTTTCCACTCTTATCCTATTTTTCTATTTTTCTGCCGCCTTCTAATAATATGTATGAATATATAATACACTGTTTTTAATATGTCTTGATTTTTTATTTCATATTTATTTATCTCCAACTCATTCTGTCCTCTTCTATTTCCAGTCCCCACTAATATTACGTTTGGATAGTTTATTGTTCAGTTTCGTTCTTTAGTTTCGTAGTATGTGTTGTATACATCCGGTGGTGATAGTCATTTCCTTTTCCGGGCATGCCAGTCCGTTCGCGGGAAGCAATAGTGGTAGGACTTCGATTCCTTCAATGAAGTAGCTAGGTTTAATTTGTATATTTATTTAGGTTCTTATGTGTCCTATCTAGCCTTCACTTTCTTTCCTTTCCCTGACGAAGGCCTTGTGGTCGTAACGTTGGCTATTTTCTTTGTCTTTTGTCCTCGTAAGACGAATTACCTTTTTTCGATTTTTTTTTCACACCCATCCATTGCTCATGCAGCAATGGTTTCTGTAGCAACGTGTTTTAAATGCTAGCCTCATACACATCCACATATTATTCGCCTTGTATAACATACACGAGAGGGCAATAGCACTGTTCTGTTAAAGTGTCCTCAGAAACCCCCAGGTAACTAGGTGGGATGACACCTATGCTGGTTGATTTAATTTATTTTAATTTAAATCTTTAATATCTTGTTCAGCACCATAATTTCATCTTCGTCGTCATCTTCTTCTTCTTCTTCATACACTGTCAGACGTCTACTTGAATATTTTCAAAGAAAGCAGTAGTCAACTTCAAACTATTTTTAATTTTATGTTGAAATCAGATGCACTTGGCCACAGGATTTAATGAATCAGTGGAACGTACTTCAATTGATGAAGGCATCACCAGAATTTTAAGGGACACTTTTATTCTTGTCGGGTACTTGAAAAATACAAACAAACAAACAAAACAGTAGATGCACTTTTGCTGTAATCATGCATCTAATATACAGAGAGACAGAAAATAAAGTGGCTTGTCCATCTCATGAGATTTAAACCCGATCAGTTACCAGTATGATCTGCAACAGTAGAAGATTTGCTTTTAAGACTCAGGGAAGTCCAAGAGGCAGGTAGATGAGCAATATCGCAAAAATCCTACAACAACACGAGCTCACATCAGCCAGTGCGACATACTTGGCGCAAGAATGAAAATGTCAGCTTTCCATAGTACTTCACATAAAGTCTAGACCCTGCATTAGATGTTAGAGAACGACACGGCAATATATGAATCAACAAGGCTGAGATTGTTGGAATTGGGCTTCAAAGGTAAGACTAGCAGGGATGGACGCATAAGAGGGTGCATGTCACAGGTAGGTATAATTTGAGAATAGATTATGTCTGAGTTCAGACATATTATGAATGCAAAGATGTGAAAATAGATGAGAATAGAATCACTAATGAAATTTTGAGAAGAGATATGACTTCTGAAGCGTGGTTGGGCCACGTCTTCAGCCTACTGTGACTTATTTTACTAAGACAATCTGCTTCTCTCCCTCCTATGCTTCTAATGGCAGCAAGGGACAACGTTATGACATACAGTGACAGTTATAAAAAGAAGAGATCCTGACCACAGGATAGGTTTTTTGTTTTGTTTATTAAACAACACACAAAACGATACAACAGCATGAACAAACAAACAAAAACCCCGTATGCCTTCACAAGGTCTGGAGGCTACGGGGATGCATTGAAACATCAAATACAGAATTATGGTCAACACCCTCTTTATCACACGACTCTGCTCAAACACACACGCCAAACCTCGCCTCGCTATCCCTCCACGCACACACTTACTGGCACGCTTAAACTGTCCTAATTAGGGGTTAGGCACCCCAGCTATCAAACAATGACAGCGGCCAAATCTTTTTAGAGCTTGTCAGGTACTCTCCTAATCTGCTAGGAAAAATCACTCTGTTCCAGCTAAGGTATTATATACTCGGAATACGGTTAAGCTCCCACTGGGAACAGGTAAATAAATCCCAAGAATTACACTTAATATCGCTAGTGGTCACCACTAATTCAGCGAGCTACCACGAACCCTAGCTGGAGCGAATTTCTCTCACTGATTAAAATATATACTACAAATGCGAATCAGTGACTTTCAGTTAGGAAATCAGCTTATCCGGGAACAATGAGAGGCGTATACCCCTCTGCTAAAGATAATGACAACTGGAAAAATCGCTGGCTTCTACTGGGTGTTGGCGTCAAAATACTCCACGATGACGGGGGTCGTAAGTGGGTAGGTCAAGGTTACTCCAAGAATGGAAGGTAATGGCATCAGCCAAGGCGCTAATGATTTGCAATACGCCGTGAGTAAATTATCCACTATGGACTGGTTAGTGGCTATTAACTGAAGACTGCAGTAATCGTAGACGTAGGACACATGAATTTACATGCCACTAATAATTCTGGATGGTTGCGTAATGCCCGATCCAAGAAAAAACCACAGTACCTGGGGCCAGAGCAAATCAAGGAATTCCGATTTAAACTCTCTAACAATTGTTAGCTTTCAACTCAACAACGTCACTAGACGACAAAATCCTTGAATAGACAACTGGTAAAGAATGATAGAGACATGAACTTAAATACGAAGAAGAATGCCAGGTGTTCGAAGAACGCTTTCCCTCATGTGTGCGGATGAAACTTAAGACAGACGTTAGAGTGTTTAAGATCTCCCGTTCGATGCTCGCCCCTGTTCAGGATGAAGGATCGAAGGCGGCTTGAAACGAAACAACGAGAATTCTCTGAGCGAACGGGGGACACAGAAACTAGCCGCTTGCTACATAGAGACCTCTTCGGCAAGAAATGCCGCTGAAAACTTAGAGGAGCAAAGAGTTCCCTGTTTTTCCCACACATCAAAGAGACCAGGGCCCTTTTTAGCTTCCATGAATGCCAACATGAAAAGATCGTTAGACGTCCAGCCGCTTTGCACGTGCAAAGAGGTGTGGCTAAACTGGACTCTAGCAAGATTGACAGAATCGGAGAGAAAATAGGAGCTGTTAAAATCAAAAAGAAGGGGGCCAAAAGCAAACAAAGTTGAGAACCCCTGGTGTATCCAAGCAGCGCGCTACAGGAACAATTAACATTCATAATCTTCGACGTTTGCTGAGGGAGATTGAGCACTTATGTGGCTGCCCGGAGTGCAGTGACGTAGATTCTGATCATCAATAACAATAAAAATAATGGACAGGAAGAGTAACAATAAACACTGAAAAACTCGTGTCGTGATTAGTTACAGGTAAGCGTATTACGTGCATTTTCTCGTGTTATCTATTATATTATTACTAGCAATAACCCGTCAAACTTGACGGGTTTTTAATTATAGTGTGCTGTTTCCGTTCCCGGATGAACAGATAGAAATACATTCTTGGAGTGGTTTTGGTTTATTTCCATTATGCAGTGTAATCAAACTGTTCATGAACACCGTCATTTGAACGCTTTTCTTTGTTGATTGTAACTATTTTAGGGAGAGTATATATAATGGAAACATAACAATTTTTCAACACGGTTGCATTCCTCAGCTGTGACCAACGTACACACGTCGAGAATTATGTTATTTTAGATTCAATTTAAAAGTTCTTTGATGACAACATTTCGTGTAAAAGTGCGTGGATTGTTTTCAAAGAGTGTTCCCTGATAAAAATTGGTTTTAACAAAAACTGTCAAGTTTTCATGATTTGTACATTGGGTGAGGGCTCATGCACACCAATTTTTACGCACTTTTTCTTTGTCGAGCGCTTCTAATTTCGTGAAAGAATTTAAAAAAAAACCGAAGTATTTGTTTTATAATAATATAATAGGGGAACAACAGAAGTGATTGCGTCATTAATAGGCTGAACTGCCTATGGTAAAAACTTCCTGTGTTATGTATTGCGGTTCGCACTAATGACCTGTCATCGAAACATCCTTTTTTGGTGATACGTAGATGGCAGAGAGGATAGTGTGATTCGCTTGCATAGCTAGGCTGGGTTGTCGTACGGAAGGTCCAGGGTTCAAATCCTGGGTAAGCCACTCATGTCTGTTGTTTTTCTGTTGTCTAGTGTTCTACTTCTTTATTTCCTACGAGTGCCTGATAACATACCTTTATGTTTGTCTCGTATTAATTTACTGTTTACAGGCCTCGGGTTTTCCTTCCATATTTGTTTTATATAACACCCACGCTGCGCAAGTTGCACACCGTGCGCTGCGCACTTTTTTTTTCTGGCGCGAGTTACTATTTTGAGTGAGACCGAGCGACGTAACATACATCGGTAATTATGTTAGTTGGGATGGGATTTAAATTTTAGAAGATAACCAATACTAGCAAAAGAAACAAAATATCAGTAATATCCTTTCCTTAATAAATAAGGCACAAGATAATATAGAATTAATGTATTATGTTTTTCCCAGCCGGTGCATGCTTATACAATAAATTAATATTAGACAAACATAAAGGTATGTTTTCAGGCACTCGTAAGAAATAAAGAAGTAGAACACTTGGACAACAGAAAAACAACAGACGTGAGTGGCTTACCCAGGGTTCGAACCCCGTACCTTCCGTACGACAACTCCGCCTAGCTATCAAGCGAATCACACTGACCCCACGGCCAGCTAGGCATCCCCAAAAAAAGATGCTTTACTGGCTATTTATCAGTAAGAAACACAAGACAACACCGGAAGTATACAGTGGGCAACTCAGCCCCTTAATGACGCAATCACTTCTGTTGTTCGCCTATTAACAGTATGTGTCAGTCCAAACAAGACAAAGACCTTAATACTGGGTCCAGTAAATAGTAGAAGACTAAAGGACAATAGTATAGAACAGTGGGTAGGTTTCAGTGTGATTCGCTTGATAGCTAGGCGGAGTTGTCGTACGGAAGGTACGGGGTTCGAACCCTGGGTAAGCCACTCACGTCTGTTGTTTTTCTGTTGTCCAAGTGTTCTACTTCTTTATTTCTTACGAGTGCCTGAAAACATACCTTTATGTTTGTCTAATATTAATTTACTGTTTACAGGCCTCGGGTTTCCCTTCCTTATGTGTTATTTATGCTTATACAATGCAAAATTTACCACTTCTGCCCAACGAAACGACAGGTATTACATGAAAAGGAAAATGTAGCACCATATAAGATACTCCCGTACGGTAGTGAAGCGTGTGAGACTTCACCATACTAGGTCTAGCTTTTTTATAAGGTGAGGTTCCCTTCCTCGGTGCTTTTTCCTTCACTAGCTCAAAAGAGTCAGGTACCCATTTATAACTGGGAGGACTGGAGAGTCACGCTACAAAGTTTTGTTCACGGAACCTGGCAATTTTGCCTCATGTATTATATTGTTTGTATTTTACCGGTATTCCTGATATAAAAAATGTGTGCGGAAGCTACTTTCAAACTACACTAGATACACTGTATATAACTGAGCTATCGAAAGATGTAGAGGATATCGGAAATGCACGAACTAATAACGAGAAATTAAATAAAACAGGAAACACTTTATAAAACAAAATAGTAAGCCGAGCGACTTTATACTCGTATATATATATATATATATATATATATATATATATATATATATATATATATATATATATATATATATATATATATATATATATATATATATATATATATATATATACATATACATATATATATATATATATATATATATATATATATATATATATATATATATATATATATATATATATATATATATATATATATATATATATATATATATATATATATATATATATATATATATATATATATATATATATATATATATATATATATATATATATATATATATATATATATATATATATATATATATATATATATATATATATATATATATATATATATATATATATATATATATATATATATATATATATATATATATATATATATATATATATATATATATATATGTATATATATGTATATATATATATATGTATATGTATATATATATATATATATGTATATATATGTATATATATATATATATATATATATGTATATGTATATATATATATATATATATGCGTGTTTGTGTGTATGTAATAATTTAAGCATGTCAGACAAAAAATGAACAAAACTTCTTCTTCGTCGCTCGCTCTCAAATAACCACACCAATCGCTCTTAAAAAGCTGACAATTTGTCTCAGGCTTCTCTCGTCACAATACAGTCTCTCCATCAACTGGGTTGGCGAAGGCCATGCTGTCACCCTGCTCCTCTCATGGAAGCGACAATCTTGGAGGACAAGCTCTACTGTTTGTTTATTCTCCCCAAAGAGGCTCATATTTATGTGTCCAATTGTCAGTTTGTAGAACAGATGGTACTTGAATCTACAATAGCAGGTTCTCAGTCTGAACAAGACCTTGCCCCGAATGAGTGGGAATAATAATTCATGTTCCCAAGAGGAGATAGCCATGAACATAAGTAGGAATCATGACATACTAATAGGCAGAATGGGCTGCACTGAAGACAGCAGAGTAAAGATTAAGAGAGATTTATTGCAAATAATCATTATTAAAAGATACGCCTCTATGGAGATAGTTACTGTGACAGAATGGGGCGACCCCTCTAGATCTCTGTTTCAATACGGCAGTATCAGTTTCATTTTTGTACTGATTTTTATTGCGTGCTTTCAATTGCCACACTTTCTTTCTTTCTTTATATGCTATGTGTATCAGATATGTTCTCATTTTAAAATATTTTACACTCCTCTCAGCGATAGTCGTCAGGTCTGTGTGTTTACCTGTCTATCCCTGCGGATAGATTAGACGGTGATGCAAGAATGACCGACAGAAATCCGATTGTACCACAAGGGTGCGACTGTTTTCGCACGTAAATGCCAAGCCAGTTTACTTAGCGCTGATATGGCTCGTGTGACCGATTAATTATTGTCGTGATAAGACACAGCACAGATAATCAAACAGGAGTTTGTGTTTGCATAAGGAGCGCCGGTCAAGACTGGACCTGGTGGGATGACAGACACACCTGAGCCGAAATGGTGTAATATTTCCGGATAGATGTAAGAAGTCATATGTAATCATTGACGAGAATATTTGGAGGTCACGATTGTCATATATGGGAAACGTGACCTCTGCATTTCGTTGAAAAATTTTCCCATGTCGGAAATATTTTGAATTTCCCCACGGGACATCAATCAAACAATCAATACCCTTTAGCTCCCCGAGGAGCATAGGCTTTCAACAAACACATGCCAAGCCTTCCTGTCCTGTGCCATCCTTTCAAGTACTTTCCATGTTTTCCATCATCATTTTCACCTCTGTATCCAGTTCTCTTCTCCGTGTGTTTTTTGGTCTACCTCTGCCTCTCTTTCCCTGTGGATTCCAGAACAAGGACTACCTTGTAATGCTATCAACAGGTTTCCTCAATGTGTGTCCTATCCATCGCCAGCATCTTCTTCTCAGCTCTTGTTCCACTGGCACTTGTCTGGTTCTTGTCATCAATTCCACATTTGTGACTTTGTCATACCATTTCAGTCCTTCTATTCTACGCAAGCATCCGTTTATAAAAGTCTGTAGCTTTTTAGTTGTTGTTTTTGTTGCTGTCCTTATGTCTCAGAGCAATACAATAGCACTGACTTGACATTTGAGTTGAAGATTTTTATTTTCGTATTGGACTTGATTTCTCTTGACCTCCATATGTTCCCCAATGCAATTGTTACGGTGTTATTTTAAATGACGGCGTCTGCTGGGGTTTAGCCGTGCGCAACGTTTAGGGGTCATTAACATTTATAGAATATGTCGATATTTTACGGTATACTGAACGCGAAATATATGCGGAGATTATGACGCATTCGCGTTGGGAAGGTCACGCTGGGTGACTTGGTTACATGGCCCTTGTTACGCTATCCGTCAAGCAAGAAAGTCGTGTCTTGTATTTCTTCCAAGGAAAAAGGCTTAGTATATAGCCTATATTATATATATGAATCGATGTAGAACTCAGGGTCAGTTCGGATATTAATCTAAGTATGAGATTAATTAAATTAAATTAAATGATGGAAGGAGAATCGCATTATGATTCAAATTGTAGCTGTCAAGAACTCATGCGCTCATTTCTGGCTGTTGACTACAACAGCGCACGTATATAGCCACGATGTTCATCTGACATATTGTTTTGACACGGACGGATACTTACTGATAGTATTTGGAATTCATTGTTATGCTGAACTGTACATGAAGTTTTGTGAATGTCGGATATCGTCTTTTGTATGAATACATGTGGACTCAGAAGCAGAAGGCTTGATCTTTTACTTACGCTTCGGGTTTGGTTCACAGCGGTTAATGTTTACGTTTTCCAGCACGATAGCTCTCCCACAAGGGAAATCAGCTAAGATATAATATGCAAATCAGAACGTCGAAGGGATGTTCTGATGGTCAGAGCTAACCATCAATACCAAACTTTAACTACATCTAGAGAGTGACTTTACTCTTCAATCAGTAATAGAAGAACGAAGGAACAGCAGCAAACACACCCAACCAACCCGTCACAACTGGTGGCCAGTAGTGGTCTTGAAATTTTCAAAAGAGCGAACCTCAAAAAAATGAGACATTTTTCCTTTCGAGCCGAAACGGACATTATTATGCAAAAACACCGGTGACGTCATGCCCTTGACAACAGTACGAACGGTTGCAAAAGTCAGCAACATTCAATGTCCTTCAAAAAAATTTATTTGGAGCTCTCAAACAGCAAATGAAACGTATTACTAATGCCTTCAATGTTTCAAACAAGCTCGCGAGTCTGTTGGCGAAGCAGATAATGTACTGTATTACTGCCAAAAAAAGATAAGTAACTGATTTTAAACGTTACCATATTTCGTCCTGTTTGTCCGATAACGCCATGTTCTTTTTTTTTGTAGCCATGTTAAATATTGTTTCTGTCCTTTTACATGTAGCGGGTTTGTATGGGCGGCGAATTATAATCAGTTCTATGGCTCTTTGGATGCTACGAATTGATTGTAATTGTTCTTAAGGCCGTGAATTAATAGCATTTCGCGAAGAACGCGTCGAATACATTATCGGTGATCGTGTCATTCGGACTTGCATTAATTCACCTTGCATGTTAGTTGTATAGTCGTGTTATAACTATGGTATTCTAGTGTATTTGGTTCTAATTTTTATTCAGTTCTTTAACTATGTTGGTAATCTATCGTGTTTTTGCTGACCTTACTATCTTTCAGTTTATATTTTTGTTGTACAACCGTTAATGAGTCCATGTATACGTCACTAATTGTTGTGTACGCAGGTTAATTATCTATTCATTTCATTCTTTAATTCTCACTTCCGGTCTAGTCAACTTAGTTGTAAATGCATTTTTATTGTGAAAATGTCTTTGTTGTATGTTAATAATGATCTGTAATCCTTGGTTAACCCATTGTATTGTTTGTCTTCATTTAATCCCTTTATAATTTAATATTAATGCTATAATTTATTCATTAATAAGAGTATAGATTAATATGATTAAATTTTTATGAGTTTTAAAGAGGAATTAGGGACTTTGCACCAATTTGCAGTGATGGTCCAAGAAATGGGCAATGCACTTTATTGCTCATGATTATGACATAATATACTATGATTAATTATTATAACTTTATAACATATTAAGACATATTAAATATTAATTAGTACACTTTCTCAGTACTACAGTGGGAACTTGGTGACAATTAAGATTAAATAACATAATTATTTAGGAATAATACCCATAATTATTGAATATTAATATTAAGTGCATGATATAATTTCAGCACCTTGTATAACTAACTATCATAACTATTTATGATAGATATTAGCGGGTATATATATATATATATAATATTTTTACAAAATATTATAGATTTGTGGAACTTATAAATAACAGTACGGGAATACTGCAATTTCTTATATTAATTATTCATTCGTTGAGTAATTATAATTATTGACATAGATTCTGGTGGTGATTACAAGACATAAGTAATTGAATACTTAAATAATTCAACTTCAAGAATGCTTACCTTGGATCATTTCATTAAAATTGGAAAAGATTGTAACAAAAAAGGAGATGCACTCCTTGAATTTGCGGAACAGCAACTTGCGAACCATGAAAGAAAAGAGGCTGAAAGGACAGATATTGCTAAGGAAGAAGAAGAAAGAAAGGTGGCAAGAGATGAAATCCTACGGATTGAAGAAGAGAATAAATTGAAACGACAGGAAATCATACTGCAGCAAGAAATGGAATTGCAACGGCTTAAATTGGAAACAGCAAAACTTAATTCAACGGGTGCTGCAGCAAGCCAAAATGATAATGCTCAATCAGGATCTTCATCCAACCGACTTAAGGGCAATTATTACTTTAAGCTACCACCTTTCAAATTACACGTGGACGACCTATCATCATGGCTGGCGCGCTTTGAGGATATATGCAAGGTCAATAACCTTGACAAAACTGCATGGGCACTTAAACTTAAGGAATTTCTGGATGGCGAACCTGCAAGTGCAGCACAAAATATTGATCCTACATTAGCCACAGACTATGAGGCCATTAAGACTTTGTTATTACGTCGTTTCCACTTGAACGAAGAGGCATGTAGATTACGTTTCAAAAGTTTGTTGCCAGATAATAATAAAGATTTTACAGGATTTATTGCTAACATACGCAATACTTTTAACAGATGGGTTGAACTGGCAGGTGTCAACAAATCTTACGACAAGTTAGTCGATTTGTTATTGAGGGATAAAGTATTATCTTCTGTCAGCCCACCATTCTTTGCTTATCTGCAAGAAAAAAAACCAGAAACTATTGATGAGTTAGAAAAAATTTCTTTAAATTACTGCACAGCTCATCCGAATGCTAATATTTCTGGCTCGTTGATAAGAGAACCTCTTCCTGTAGCCTCCAATATGGCATATCATAGTAATAACAAACCAAGAACACACAGTGTAGACAGAGGTAGGTTCAAAGAAAACTATGACATTAATTTTCATAAGGGAC
Source organism: Oreohelix idahoensis (assembly GCA_024509875.1). NCBI lineage: Eukaryota > Metazoa > Mollusca > Gastropoda > Stylommatophora > Oreohelicidae > Oreohelix > Oreohelix idahoensis. Next base: position 39,480 of record JAMPIV010002245.1, on the reverse strand, counting down.
AGAATAACTTTAACAATAACTTTAATAGAGGAAGACAACAAAACAGAAATTATTCACGTCAGTCAAGATACAACAGTAATCCACGTAACTCAAGTTATAATCGGTCATATCAATATAATAATGGTAACAATTGGAAGAATGGCGATAATTATAACTCGAGACATCGAGATAACAATTACAATAGACGACAACGGGATAATTCAACTAATTATTCTCGTAATCGTTCTCATTCTCGTGGATCTTCACATTATAACCATACTACCGGGGCAGCAGTTACAAATGATATCACTCCTAAGGTTCAGGTTCCACCTAACGATAATACAATGCATTCTTCTGCTGCATGTTTTGCTATAAATTATAACGTGGCGAATAGTTGCCCACAATGCAATCTTATTTTTCAGAAGGCAAAGGAGACAGTGCTAAACTGCGGACACATTCCACCAGAAGTAGGTCTTGCAGCCAATGATGGAACAGGCTCTCTGATTTTTAACAGAGCGATAGTTAACGGTTCTATAGTTTCTGTATTGAGAGATTCGGGGTCCACAACCATTGGAGTGCGACAGTCGCTGGTACATCCTAGCTGTGCAACGGGGGAATATGTCCGTTGCATGACTTTTGGGGGAACTATTGAGTTTTACCCCACAGCTATTATCCATGTTAAAACACCTTTTTTCACAGGGAACGTGAAGGTATGCATGCTGAAAAAGCCGATTGCAGACCTTATGGTGGGTCGCATACACGGCAGCAAGGATTGTTCACCAGAAGATATTATTGAATGGGAGAGACACAATCTATGCACTGGAAACGCCGTGACAACTAGAGCTCAGACTATGCTCATAGAGAGTGTCAATGATAATAAGATGGATGCAGAGAAACAGGAGGATATTGAGGTCAATTCACCTATTGACAGGGAATCATTTGCAAACAAACAAAAAAATGACAAATCTTTAAATAAATTTTTTAACCTAGTTAATAAGGTTGATAATTTAACATCAGGTAATAATAACAAACATTGGTTTATTGTTAAAAATGATATACTGATTAGATGCTTTCGTGATAAATCACAGGTAAAACAACAAGTGATGGTACCGGCTGCTTTTAGACGGTACATTCTTCAACACGCGCATGATTCGCAGTGTGCAGGACATATGGGATATACTCGAACACGATCTCGAGTATTGTCTTCATTCTTTTGGCCAGGAGTATCACGGGATATTTCGCAGTATGTACGTTCTTGTACTACGTGCCAGGAAGTGAATGCACGTGGAGCTTTTCACACGGCGCCTATTCAGGCTTGCGATATCTCAGTACGACCTTTTGACAAGATGGCCATAGATATAATTGATCCACTTCTACCATCTGCGAGAGGACATAGATTTGTTCTCACGTGCATTGATTTATGCACACGATGGCCAGAAGCCATTCCATTGAAGACCACCACTACCACAGATGTTGCTGATGCACTACATCTAATTTTTTCTAGAATAGGGTTTCCTAGAAAATTATTATCTGACCATGGGTCACAGTTTATATCCGATACCATGAAGGAAGTAATGAAAACCTGGAACATTGATAGAAATTTGAGTAGCATTTATCATCCCATGAGTAACGGTGCAGTTGAAAGACTTAACCGTACGCTTAAGCAACTTTTACATAAGGTTACTGTTAAACACTCTCAGGACTGGGACAGAGCACTCCCAGCTGTCCTGTTTGCTTACCGAGAGGTGCCACATGAACAAACTGGCTTCTCTCCCTTTGAGTTAGTTTTTGGTGCCCCTCCGAGAGGTCCTATGGGACTGATAAAAGATTTATTAATTGATGCAGAGATGACTCAGGACACTCAGTCATCTTATGAGTATGTGATTAATCTTCGGAATAATATTATTGAGTCTTGCCAATTGGCAACAGCTTCTTCTGAGGCTGCAAAAGCTAAGGCTCGATCTATACAAAATCGATCTAGACGATTACGCCAGTTATTCCGAGGCGATGAGGCTTATGTATTACTCCCTCACAATAACAATAAGTTATTTATCTCATGGACTGGTCCTTATAAGGTTACTGATAAAATTTCAGACGTTGATTACGTCTTAGATATCAAGGGACACAGAAAGATATTCCATATTAATATGCTCAAGCAATTCCATACACGTCCTATACACTTACAGTCAATTTTTCATGAACTAGATGACAATACTGTATCTACTTGTCATTATTCTAATCTATCTGTTATACAGGAGGAAGAATCTTCTTTTCCTGAAGTGCAGATGCCTTTACCTGTACTTATTGTCCAATCTACTGAATCTTGGCGTGATGTGACCATTTCTTCTACGGTTACACCGCAACAGCATCAATGCATTGCTGATCTTCTACAATCTTTCCCAGGTGTGTTAACGGATGTACCGGGTTGCACATCTGTAATTAGTCACGATATTATTCTTAACGATGATACACCAATTCGTGTTCATCCTTATTCTGTACCTCTACATTTTCTGAGTAAGACATCTCAGGAACTCGAACAGATGATATCATTAGGTATTATTGAGACTAGTACATCTCCATTTTCTTCTCCTTTAGTCATTGTCCGGAAAAAGGACAACAACATACGTTTATGTGTTGACTATAGGAAACTTAATGCGCAGACAGTACCGGATAGCGAACCACATCCTATCCTTGACGATTTACTTCCTCGTCTATCCAATGCTACACTTTTCACTAAAATTGACTTAACCAAAGGTTATTGGCAGATTCCACTAACCGAAAGAGCCAAATACTACACAGCATTCTCAACTCCACAAGGTCTTTATCAGTGGAACGTGATGCCTTTTGGGCTAATGAATGCTCCAGCTACCTTTATTCGCATGATGCGAAAAATTTTAGCAGGTAGATCAGATATAATTACCTACATTGACGACATATGTTTGTTTAGTTCATCATTTGAGGAACATTTTTTGGGTCTTAAATCAGTTTTGGAAATATTGCGGGATAACCATTTAACCGCTAAACCAACTAAAATTCAAATAGCGTGTAATGAGATAACATTCCTGGGACACATTATTGGATCAGGACGTATCCAAACAATTCCCAGCACGGTTTCTAAAATATTAAATTTATCTGTTCCTCAAACGAAGAAACAGGTTAGGAGTCTGTTAGGGTTAATCCAATACTATAGCAGATTTGTACCTCACTTATCATCCATCACGGCTGTCCTGTCATCGTTACTAAAGAAGAACATGCCATTAAGGATAAATTGGACAGACGAATGTGACAAAACTTTTCGCACTATCTTAAACATTTTTTCATGCCCACCTGTTTTAAGATTATCAGATGCCTCTAAAAAGTTTGTTCTACGTACAGATGCGAGTAACTACGGACTCGGGGCTTGTCTACTCCAATATCATGATGATGTCCTTCACCCTGTACTTTATATCTCACGCAAGCTGAAACCTCCGGAGACTAAATATTCGACTGTAGACCGAGAATTGCTCGCCGTAATCTGGGCAATTACCAAACTAGAAAATTTTTGCTGGGATCTCTATTTCTGATCCAGACTGATCAGAAATCTGTGGCAGCATTACGTCGTTCAAACCATAAAAGTGCTAAACTTGCACGATTTGCTATTGCGTTGCAACCATATGAGTTCGAGATACAGTCGATACCAGGAACTGAGAACGTCATAGCCGATACGTTGTCCAGACATCCTACGGATTCTGAATGAATATTACTATTTCAAAAAAAATTTCTGACTAATCAAGCATTACATTTGCAATGAACGGTATTAATGCCACGTCAGAATATACAACACTTCAGTTGGACTTCCTACTGAAATAAGGACATTTCGAAATAAATTATTGTGATCAAAATATCAAGTTTAACGGATCGTTTGAAAATTTGGACTTCACTTCCACTTTGCGTATCACTCATTTCGATTGAAAACTGTTAAAAAGGAACAATCTCTGATGTAGAAGGGACAGACACGGTGATGACTTATTCAATTTACGTTCAAACTTTAATAAAGGAACTAACGAGGTTTGGATAATCATATCATAATTCGATAATATGAACCTTGGATTTTAATGAACTTTCACACAAGTCAATAGGAGGTAACAACGATTGGATCTTCATGACCGATATTGTTAAATTTTCTAGTTATTAAATTAATATATAATAAAATAAAGTTAATGTGTGATGAAATAAAAAAATAAAATATACTAAGAAAAGATGAAACAAAATAATATCACACCAATTAATATTTTAATTAGTGTAATTATTAAGGTAATAGATATTACATTATGACATTTCATATTTATAGTTAAAATGTATGAATTTTTTCTGTTCTTTTCTTCTGATTGCTTTAATTTAATTAGGTATCTATCCTTACACTTCATTTTCACACGCATTCTAATTTAATGTATACTTTAATAATTAGTTTTAATTGTCCGTACTTCTCAATTTTTATTTCTTTTACTCTCTTATACTATTTCTCATTTTCTTCAATTAGATATTAATTAGTTAGTACCATACGTACATATTATAATTAATTATTTTAATTTTAATTAGTTAGAATAATTTTAATAACACCTCACATTATTAGTTAGTCGATACATACAACAAATTAATTAGTTAATTAGTTAGTGACAGTGACATTTCCTTGTTTAATATAAGTTATATGTATGATATGACGTTGATTTTATTATAAGATATTACTGACATGACCACGACACTGTTCTAGATAGAACATCGTAGGTCATACGTCGGGTTTTGTTAAATTTTTGATAATTTGATTAATATTATTCAAAAAAAATCTATCTAATAGATTTTTTTTTTTCCCCCGTCTGACAGGAAATCTGTTACGGTGTTATTTTAAATGACGGCGTCTGCTGGGGTTTAGCCGTGCGCAACGTTTGGGGGTCATTAACATTTATAGAATATGTCGATATTTTACGGTATACTGAACGCGAAATATATGCGGAGATTATGACGCATTCGCGTTGGGAAGGTCACGCTGGGTGACTTGGTTACATGGCCCTTGTTACGCTATCCGTCAAGCAAGAAAGTCGTGTCTTGTGTTTCTTCCAAGGAAAAAGGCTTAGTATATAGCCTATATTATATATATGAATCGATGTAGAACTCAGGGTCAGTTCGGATATTAATCTAAGTATGAGATTAATTAAATTAAATTAAATGATGGAAGGAGAATCGCATTATGATTCAAATTGTAGCTGTCAAGAACTCATGCGCTCATTTCTGGCTGTTGACTACAACAGCGCACGTATATAGCCACGATGTTCATCTGACATATTGTTTTGACACGGACGGATACTTACTGATAGTATTTGGAATTCATTGTTATGCTGAACTGTACATGAAGTTTTGTGAATGTCGGATATCGTCTTTTGTATGAATACATGTGGACTCAGAAGCAGAAGGCTTGATCTTTTACTTACGTTTCGGGTTTGGTTCACAGCTGTTAATGTTTACGTTTTCCAGCACGATAGCTCTCCCACAAGGGAAATCAGCTAAGATATAATATGCAAATCAGAACGTCGAAGGGATGTTCTGATGGTCAGAGCTAACCATCAATACCAAACTTTAACTACATCTAGAGAGTGACTTTACTCTTCAATCAATAATAGAAGAACGAAGGAACAGCAGCAAACACACCCAACCAACCCGTCACAGCAATGAAAGCGTCTCGTGCTTTATGTATTCTTATTTTGATATCATTGTCTGTCCCTCCAACTTTGTCTATATTACTACCAAGATATGTGTACGATTCTACATCCTTTAGTGGTGTTTCTTTAAGTTCAATCTTGTTATCGTTTCTTGCTTTGATTCTCATAATCTTTGTCTTTTCATTATGTATTTTCAGACCCACTTGTTGTGACCTCTCATCAAGAATTTTCATTTTCTCTCGCATCTGATTATGGTTATGGGACAGAAGAGCCAAGTCATCTGCAAAATCCAGATCATCAAGTTGTTTAGTTAGATTTTACTGGATTCCATTTCTGTTGTGTGATGTCGATGTTTTCGGAACCCAATCTATTGCTAGTAAGAAAAGAAATGGAGACAAGAGCCATCCTTGTCTCACTCCCGTTCTTATCCTAAACGGTTCTGTAAGTTGTCCTTCATGAAAAACTCTGCATGTCATGTCTTCATAGGTCTTCCTTATTAAGTTAATGATCTTCATGGGAACTCCATATTGCCTCATCAGTCTCCAAAGTGATTCTCTGTCTACACTGTCAAATGCCTTTTCATAGTCCACGAATCCGATGTAAAGCGGTGAATTCCATTCCAGACTTTGTTCAACTATTATTCTCAATGTGGCTATCTGGTCTGTACAGGATCTACAATGATGAATGCAGTCAGTAACCCAAAGCTTGACTGCTTGCGTTAGGGTCAGCGAACCAGAGCTGATCACGACCCTTCTCCACCTCCAAGTGGTGGTCCTGGAAACAGGCTGCATCACTGCAGTCTGGCTGAGAGAGTAGGGATCATAGAGGGAAGGCAAACCCGGTCCCAAATAATGCAATGCTGAAGTCAGATGTGTCGGCCGAAAGGCGCAAATATCGCAGCTTCGCTGTAAATGGACACAACGCAACCAACGTCCTTTTCAGGCCAAAGGAGGAAGATGAAGAAGAATCTCTCCGTTGCTTGTCTATGGACTTTTTTAATCTCTCCAGGATGATTCTGTTTAATACTTTTCCTGGCACTGATAGTAACATTATTCCTCTATAATTTGTGCACTCTTGTAAATTTCCCTTCTTAGGCAACTTGACCAGACAACCTTCCTTCCACTCTGCTGGTATTTCCTCTCTCCTCTAGACTTTCACAAGTAGTTTGTATAATATCTCTTTAGAGGTATCAAAATCTGTTTTGATGGCCTCTGCTGGAATGCCTTCTGGACCAGTTGCTTTTCCATCTTTCAGAAGCTTAATGGCTTTATTTATTTCTTCTCTACCTGGTCGTTCACAGCTGATTTGTAGCTCCTCTTCTGCTGGCTGGATGTCTGGGGGATTAGTTGGAACTGGTCTATTGAGAAGTTCCTCAAAATGTTCAGTCCATCTCTTCATTTGTTCTTGTATATTACTAAGCAATTTTCCATTCTTATCTTTTATGAGGCCATTTGCTTGCCTATATCTCCCTGTTAGCATCTTTGTGTTGTTGTACAAGTCCGTCATATTTCCTTTGGCTGCAGCTTTCTCTGCTTCCCCTGCCAACTCTTCAATATACTTCCCCTTGTCTCTAATTTACTCCACGGGACATGCATGTTTGAAAACGATTGGTTTGTTACTTAGCTTCGTAATAAACACATGCGTGGGAAGACAGGGAATATAACCTGACACGTTTCAGTGTTAAGACCCTGTGAAATCCACGCTTGCCACGACAACACTTGACCTTGCCAGAGTTGGAATTCAGAATTCCTTTTATCAAGCCGGACCTTTTATTGGAGAATCTTGACGGACTTACAAAAACAGCCCAGGAAATCTCTATAATTTTAATAAGGAAACCGGGACTGACGAAACTGAAAACACACGGAGTCATAGAGGGAATTATCTTCTTAAAGAAACGACACCCCAGACACGTGTAAGAGGCCGATTCAAGTTTCTTTTATTCATCTGAGCAAAAATGTTTGTGAGCCAGGATTGGCATAAATTGTCATTTTACTTTCTATATTTGTCATTACTAACATGTGAACTATATGTATTTATTGCCATGTGAATATTAATATGTGAAAACTGCTAGTGGATGTCCAAGTCATTTGAGGCTGGCAACCTCAGCGTATAGAATGATGATTTCATGAACCACCACTGCCAAGGACTGGTGATTGCTTTATTGCTAGTTTCTTAAAGAGAATTAAACGCATAAAGAGCCCCAGGTTCTATATGGAGCAGGGAGGAAAAGATGAAAGAAATGATGTGCATTCTAATTATAATACTTACAGTTTCAAACCAGTGTAAATGTCGATGCTAACATATGCACTTTAAAATTAATGGAAGTTTCAAACTTTTCAAATCAGTGTAAACATAAATGAAAACACATTCAATTTATATTGTGAACACTTTTCAATCAGTGGAAATGTAAATGTAAACATATTCTGTCTGTACTATTAACCTTTTCATTTAAATGTAATGTAAAGCTAAAGCTATTCAATTTAAATGTAAAGAAAGTTTTATCCCGAAGGATTAAATTTAATTCTCATCGAGGGTAAATTCTGAGATAAATGGGGTGGTAGATGTGGTGAAAAATTCTAATCCACATATATAAATTAGAAAATAAATGTAAAGCCTAACGAAGTAATTCAATAGAAAGAAAGAAGAATGGTGAAAGATCAGTGCTTTCACAATAGCATACGCCTGTGTTGTAGAAGCCACAATGGCTGAACCAGAGATCCCCTTTTTCTACTTCGTCTGCATAACTGTAACGCTTCCACGTACGATAGTAAAAGCCTAAAGCATCATACACGCGTTTCTAAAAAAAAAAAAAAACTGGTACTGTATTTCTTAGACGACCTTGATAGGCACACTGCTTAATGACCTAGATATAATACTACATTAATGTCATTATACACACTACGTTAACCTAAAAGACAGACGGGCTTAGAAGAGAGAGAGAGAGATGCACGGAGGAACGCCAATCCCACGCGAAAGGCATGCAGGCCTGATTTTTTTCAAATAAACAGTGATAAAAAACACTAACGATACGAGGTTAGGTTTTGAAAACAGGTTTAAGCTCTTATTGGGAAACCTGACATTCTACTGATTTATGTCTAAGCTCCTGACATTAGTCTGACAGTACAGAAGACATCCCTTGGTACAGAAGTGAACGAGTGGTAAAAAACAAATACACGACTATCCTAGAATAATACATATTTTGAACGAAGCCACTTAGCCTCATTAAACTTATATATTTGTATGCCTTAGGACTTGCTGACAAAGAATATGTTATGTGTTACGCAAATAGTCTAGTAATTAACAAATTATAGCCAAAATACTATAGTGGGGTTGTCTGACAGCACAAGATCATATTTGCTCATAATGGTATGTTTGAAAAACACTGCTTTAGGGGAAATGAGGCCAACAAGTTAGATACGATTTGATTGGCTGTAGTAATATGTAAGGCGAAACCTTATTAGTCGAACTGCAAATACTATTATTGTTGTTAATGGCTACGTGTAGGATGGGTAAAATTTTTTCAAAGGCTCTTGTAAACATGGTCTCATTGGTTAGAACGTTCGATATAGTCAAATAGAAGCGTCAGTTCAGGGCCAGTTTTGAAAATAAATTTTGTGAGAAGCAAGTGCGTTGAGATCAAGCTAATATTTTTCTAATAAAAGCCTGGGATAAGGCAGATCAAAATTGTGCCAGAATTCATCGCCAGTCAACGTTAATTGTGTATATTTCCTTGAATTGTGGTAAGCTAGACATATATATATATATATATATATATATATATATATATATATATATATATATATATATATATAGATATATATATATATATATATATATATATATATATATATTATATGAAAATTGAATAGGAAATGATAAAATGTGTCTGTATGTGTGTGGTTCAGTAGCAAACAGAAGGCAAAGCCTAGATATTGCTCCACCATGTAAAAGCTTGTCAGAGAGGAGTATAACTGCATAGGCATATATGGGCTTGCCAAATAGTAACATTACACCTATACTATTGTATAGAAGAAATTAATGCTGGAATTGCAGAGGCGTTGTAACCATTAGGGAGAGGAATACTGGTGTATATTGTCACATGAGAAGCTAGCAGTTGGCCTACAGCGCTGAACTCTGTGTTTGTAATGTCCTGTACTTCAGTGTCGAAATATATTATATATTAGTTCTGAAGAAGGAGGTACAACCTTCTTATTTCAGGGACCGTGGTACTGAAGTATTAGAGCAGCACCTGGTCTGAGTTTTGCTGGATCCAGAGGGCTGGCAGCAGACTCCTTGTCCAAGATATCGACCAGTGGTGTATTTCAAGATAACTGAGAAGCAAGCGAGCAGAGGAGACAGTTTTCCTGCCGCCGACACATGAGTTAAGAATTCGTCAGCCAGAGCAGCTCACCCTTGTATAACCCACCCTAAAATTGACTGTAATACTAAATCAAGAGGGACAGTTATTGTTTTACAAATAAAAAGAACTGTGAACCCTTCAATATTATTTCCACCAGTAACAAACACATGAAGTCGTGATGACAAACAACAACCTAGCTTCAAAAGCCAGTATTACCTCATAGTACTACATCATAACCCTACACACATATTGTAATAATATTATAGGTCAGGACAAAGATCCTTTGTATAATTTTTGTACATAAACATTGTGTTTACATTTGATTGTGATTCCTGATTCACTCTGTAGTTGGATCAGGATATCTATTATTGAAAGAAACTAATACATAATTTAAAAGTTAACACTTGACTTACTTAAGCTAGTCTTCTAGAGTGTTATATGTATGTGCTTGTCATAGTGTTGTAAAGTGTTGTGGATCTTAATAAAAGTGTTTATCTGTCTGTTGGTTGTTGTAAACTTACACTTCATCATTATCATAATTCTAGACATTCAACGTAGTCCTCACAATATTCCAGAATAAGTCTGATTGAGGTCTAAATGTGGTAGCAAAGTAAGGTCATCTGTAACACACTACACTTATTAGATACAGATACCTTCACAGCTGATCTCAGTCAGTACACTAAGTCCATTATAACTAGTTATATAATCCCAACATACCACATATATTGGGGTCCTGTCCGGGATATTGAACCCTCTCTTACCATATATATTGGGGGTAATTTACTTCTGGGAATTATAAAAATTAAAAAGGTATTCTTTATGTGGAAAATAAATAAGGTTGAGCTCTCAGTGCTTGTGGTTGTCCTTAGTTTAATTAGTCATAGATAAAATTGTTTAGTCAAACATTGTATACATTTGCCTGTTAGAAAATGGCAGACCTGGCAAAATTTCGATCTGCTGCTATGCAGGCTGCTAAAGATTTGGGAATGGAGGGGCAAATTATGATTGCTTATGTCACAACTGAATGTGACAAATTTATTGAACGCGAAGAAAAAAGATTAGAAAAAGAGGCTGAAAGAAAGGTACAGGCTGAAAAAGAAATTAAGAGGTTGCAGATTGAGGCTGACAAAGAGGCTAAGGCATTGGAGGCGGATCGGGAGGCAGAGATTAAAAGGCTCCAGTATGAAGAGAAGAAATGGAGGCAGAAGAAAGAAGGCAAGCTGCCGAAATGGAAGCAGCAAAGGAGGAGAAAAGATTACAGAGGGAGCATGAGTTACGACTAAGGGAGTTGGAATTTCAAGGCCATGCTCCTGAAAATGGTGCCAGTCCCTTTACCTCAGATGCCACTGCTAGTCAGGGAGCCTCAACCTCAGCTATGAGTTTTCATTTAGATCATTTTGTTGAGAAAGACGATGATATTGAGAGCTATCTAAATAGATATGAACTATTAGCTACCACGTATGGGTTAGAGAGAGAAAGGTGGAGCTTAAAGTTATCACAAGGGCTTCGTGGTACAGCTTATGACGTTTTTGCCAAGATGAGCAGAGATGACCAAGACAATTATGACATGTTAAAGCAGGCTCTGTTGCTAAGATATGAAAAGAATGGAGAATTTTATAGAAAAAAATTTAGGAATGCTAAACTACTGTCAGGTGAGACATATCACCAGTTCTCTGCACGGTTAGAGACATACTTGGAGAAATGGACGGCTCTGGGGAAAACCAAAGATCTTAAGGAAATGATCCTTATAGAACAACTAAGAGAGTCCATGGCTCCAGACCTGAGAAAGTTTCTCATGGAACAAGGTGCAGAGAGGCTGGGTGAGTTACTAAATGTTGCTGAAAGATATCAGGCAGCTCAAGCAGAGGTAACAGGTAATAAAAAGAAACAGGTAGACAATTTTAAGGCACCACAAAACTTTAATAAGTTTGATCATAGAGAGCATAACAAAGGTAAGCACCAGTTTGATAGGCCACGGTATGAAAATAAAAATAAAACCCCACAATTCGATGAAAGGAAATTTGATGAAAGAAAATCTTTCAACCAAGGAAGGAAGTGGTGTAAAAAGTGTAAGATGAACAATCATACCACTGAAAATTGTAGGAATAAAACTCCTAATTTTGCTGCTATGAAATCTGGGAAGAAGGGAACAAAGGTCAAACCTGAGGAACTACAGGAACCGTACCACCCCCCAGTGTGTGAAGATGTAATCTGTAATGGAGTCACCATAAGGTGCTTATATGATACAGGTTTAGATTATGATTCAGTTGTGAGTTCTCACCTGGTGCAAGCAGATCAATACACCACAGAAATAGTGGAGATTCAAGCTGCAACCAAGGAAGTAGCGACCATGACACTCCCTATCGCTAAGATACATGTGAAAACGCGATATGTGGAGGGAGTAATCAAAGCAGCAGTGATAAATGAGCCAATCTACCCTCTGATATTGGGGTGTAGATATGTCTTCCTGGGGAATCCCAAGAGACCTGTGATATTGGCAACAGTGCAGACCAGATCACAGTCTAAAAAGGAGGAGGATAATCCAATAAATACTCATCCAGATGAGATGAGGAAGGCACAGGCGGAGGACAAAACACTCAAGCCGTGTTTCAAGAAATTGCCCAAATGTCATACACCTCCAGGCAAGGGAGAATTTTATATGAAGAACAAGTTGATTTATAGGAAGGCTGGGTCTGAATCCAATGGTCACGGACAGCTGGTCCTTCCCACTTCATATAGGACTAAAGTGTTGGAACTGGGGCATGCGATTCCCTTCAGTGGTCATATGGGGATCAGCGCAACAGGACAGCGTATAGCTTGTCACTATTTCTGGCCAGGGATAACTGAAGATATCAAAAGATATGTAAAATCCTGTCCAGAGTGCCAACGAGTAGCACCTAAGCATTGGACTGCACCAGCAACTCTAGGGGAAATGCCCATAGTGGGAACACCCTTTGAGAGAGTTGCCGTGGACATTGTGGGACCTCTCACTCGAACCAAGAGGAGGAACAGCTACATTCTGACTCTGGTGGACACCTGTTCTAAGTGGGGAGAGGCGGTAGCCCTGTCATCCATTGACTCTAAACATGTGGCAGAGGCATTACTCACAATTTTCACAAGGTTAGGCTTTCCAAACCAAATCTTGACTGATAATGGCTCTCAGTTCAAGGGGAAACTAACAGAAGAAGTTTTCAGAATCCTTCAGGCCAAACACTTCCATTGTAGCCTGTACCATCCCCAAGGAAACGGCCAAGTGGAAAGATTTAATGGTACGTTGATGTCGATCCTGAGAAAGTTGGCACATGAAAAACCAGATACATGGGACCAGTACCTTCACGCCGCCCTCTTTGCTTATCGGGAGGTACCCCATAGTTCAACCGGTATGGCCCCGGCAACATTATTATTTGGAAGGCCAATAAAAGGTCCACTCGAAGCTCTGTTAAGAACGTGGACTGATGAAAAGGCAGAGGAAAATATTACATCATCATACCAATATGTGAATGAGCTGACCACTCGTTTAAAAACTGGCTGGAAACTTGCCAATGAAAATTTGAGACAAGCCAGGAAAAAACATGCTGCCTATTACAACAAGAAAGCTAAAGACAGAGATTTGGCTGTGGGAGAGAAGGTACTGCTTCTTCTACCCGGTAGTCAGAATAAGTTGCAAATTGGATGGCAAGGTCCATATACAGTTCTAGAGAAGGTATCTAGAACAAATTATAAGATAGATAAGAAGGGGAAAGAAAAAATCTATCATGTGACTCTCCTGAAGAAATATTTGGAAAGAGAAAATCAGGAAGAGACACATTTGTTGACCTTGTCTATTGCAATGGAGATGAAAAAGGAACCACTTTCATCATTTGAATATCCATTACACCCCTGTGAGACAGCTGCACAGGTGAAAATCAGTACACATTTAACGAAAAATCAGAAGGAGAGAGTGCAACAGGTTCTAGATGATCATACAGAGGTGTTAACGGACCGCCCGGGGCATACAAACTTATTGGAATATGATATGAAACTTATAGACCCCACACCTGTATGTATGAAGGCATATTCGATTCCTTTCGCTAAGGAGAAAGCCTTGAAGGAAAAGATAGACTATTTGTTGAAGGAAGGAATCATTTCACACAGTGAATCTTCGTATTGTTCCAGTGTGGTGCCCTTAAGAAAACCCTCTGGAGAACATAGACTCTGTATAGATTACAGGAGACTGAATGCTATCACAGAAGGTCAGGTGGATCCATTGCCGGATACAAATCAGTTGTTTGCCAGGCTAAATAAAGTTAAATATTTCTCAAAAGTGGATCTGAGCAAAGGATACTATCAGATTCCAGTAAAGCCTGAGGTTAGACCGTACCTAGCTTTTAGTACCTCAGAGGGACACTATGAATTTAACAGATTGCCATTTGGATTGAAGAATGCGCCTAGTGTCTTCTCTAGAATGATGAGAAAATTGTTGGATCCTCTGAATAATCCATGCATCACAAACTTCATGGATGATATCCTCATAGCGACAGAAACATTTGAGGAACACATTGACGCTCTGAACATGTTGTTTAATCGACTTAGAGAAGCGAATTTGACAGCCCGACCAACCAAATGTTGCGTTGGATGTAAAGAATTAGAATTCTTGGGACACACAGTCCATCAGGGAAACATGACCCCTGACCCCAAGAATTTAGAGAAACTAAGAAAAGCCCCGAGGCCACAAACAAAGAAAGACGTGAGATCCTTTGTCTCATTATGTGGTTTCTACCAAAAGTATATCAAAAACTTTAACTCCATATGTGCACCGTTAACTGATTTGACACGCAAAGGAAATCCGGATCGAATTACCTGGACAGCACAGTGTGAATTAGCATACCAAGAATTGAAGGAAAAGCTCACAAGCAAACCTATTTTGAAATTACCTGACTTAAGTCAAGAATTCATTGTGAGAACGGATGCAAGTAATATCGGTTTGGGCGCTACCCTGTTACAGAAGTCAGATTCACTGGATGGGGAATTAACACCAGTGGCATATGCTAGCAGAATGTTGATTAAAGCTGAAAAAAATTATTCAACTAGCGAAAAAGAATGTCTTGCAGTAATATGGGCGATCAAGAAATTCAATATTTATCTGTATGGGAAGGCATTCAAGTTGCAAACGGATCACAAACCCCTGGCGTTTCTAGCGCAGGCTAGGCATGAAAATTCGAGGTTACTCCGATGGTCATTGCTTTTGCAACCATTTCAGTTCAGCATAGAATATATTTTTAGAAAAACTAACCTGGGTGCTGATTTTCTAAGCCGCCATCCGTGTGATGAGAATCACAGTGATCACCAGGAATAATATTAATTTTCTCTATGTGTATATAGAATTATGGACTGACATATGATGTCTGTTTTAAGTGGGGAGAATTTGTGGTGAAAAATTCTAATCCACATATATAAATTAGAAAATAAATGTAAAGCCTAACGAAGTAATTCAATAGAAAGAAAGAAGAATGGTGAAAGATCAGTGCTTTCACAATAGCGTACGCCTGTGTTGTAGAACGCCATAATGGCTGAACCAGAGATCCCCTTTTTCTACTTCGTCTGCATAACTGTAACGCTTCCACGTACGATAGTAAAAGCCTACAGCATCATACACGCGTTTCTAAAAATAAAACTGGTACTGTATTTCTTAGACGACCTTGATAGGCACACTGCTTAATGACCTAGATATAATACTACATTAATGTCATTATACACACTACGTTAACCTAAAAGACAGACGGGCTTAGAAGAGAGAGAGAGAGATGCACGGAGGAACGCCAATCCCACGCGAAAGGCATGCAGGCCTGATTTTTTTTTTCAAATAAACAGTGATAAAAAACACTAACGATACGAGGTTAGGTTTTGAAAACAGGTTTAAGCTCTTATTGGGAAACCTGACATTCTACTGATTTATGTCTAAGCTCCTGACATTAGTCTGACAGTACAGAAGACATCCCTTGGTATAGAAGTGAACGGGTGGTAAAAAACAAATACACGACTATCCTAGAATAATACATATTTTGAACGAAGCCACTTAGCCTCATTAAACTTATATATTTGTGTGCCTTAGGACTTGCTGACAAAGAATATGTTATGTGTTACGCAAATAGTCTAGTAATTAACAAATTATAGCCAAAATACTATAGTGGGGTTGTCTGACAGCACAAGATCATATTTGCTCATAATGGCATGTTTGAAAAACACTGCTTTAGGGGAAATGAGGCCAACAAGTTAGATACGATTTGATTGGCTGTAGTAATATGTAAGGCGAAACCTTATTAGTCGAACTGCAAATACTATTATTGTTGTTAATGGCTACGTGTAGGATGGGTAAAATTTTTTTCAAAGGCTCTTGTAAACATGGTCTCATTGGTTAGAACGTTCGATATAGTCAAATAGAAGCGTCAGTTCAGGGCCAGTTTTGAAAATAAATTTTGTGAGAAGCAAGTGCGTTGAGATCAAGCTAATATTTTTCTAATAAAAGCCTGGGATAAGGCAGATCAAAATTGTGCCAGAATTCATCGCCAGTCAACGTTACTTGTGTATATTTCATTGAATTGTGGTAAGCTAGACATATTTCCTATATATATATATATATGATATATAATAGGAAATATAAAATATGATATATGTGTGTGGTTCATATATATATATATATGTAAAAGCTTGTCAGAGAGGAGTATATATATATATATAAATATAAACATGACATATATTGTATATATATGAAAATTGAATAGTGGCGAAATGATAAATTGTGTGTATATGTGTGTGGTTCAGTAGCAAAAAGAAGGCAAAGCCTAGATATTGCTCCACCATGTAAAAGCCCACTGTGCAAGAGGAGGGGTAAAAGCTGCATAGGCATATATGGGATTGCCAAATAGTAACATGACACCTATCCTATTGTATAGAAGGAATTAATGCTGGAATTGCAGAGGCGTTGTAACCATTAGGGAGAGGAATACTGGTGTATATTGTCACATGAGAAGCTAGCAGTTGGCCTACAGCGCTGAACTCTGTGTTTGTAATGTCCTGTACTTCAGTGTGGAAATATATTATATATTAGTTCTGAAGAAGGAGGTACAACCTTCTTATTTCAGGGACCGTGGTACTGAAGTATTAGAGCAGCACCTGGTCTGAGTTTTGCTGGATCCAGAGGGCTGGCAGCAGACTCCTTGTCCAAGATATCGACCAGTGGTGTATTTCAAGATAACTGAGAAGCAAGCGAGCAGAGGAGACAGTTTTCCTGCCGCCGACACATGAGTTAAGAATTCGTCAGCCAGAGCAGCTCACCCTTGTATAACCCACCCTAAAATTGACTGTAATACTAAATCAAGAGGGACAGTTATTGTTTTACAAATAAAAAGAACTGTGAACCCTTCAATATTATTTCCACCAGTAAATAACACATGAAGTCGTGATGACAAACAACAACCTAGCTTCAAAAGCCAGTATTACTTCATAGTACTACATCATAACCCTACACACATATTGTAATAATATTATAGGTCAGGACAAAGATCCTTTGTATAATTGTTGTACATAAACATTGTGTTTACATTTGATTGTGATTCCTGATTCACTCTGTAGTTGGATCAGGATATCTATTATTGAAAGAAACTAATACATAATTTAAAAGTTAACACTTGACTTACTTAAGCTAGTCTTCTAGAGTGTTATATGTATGTGCTTGTCATAGTGTTGTAAAGTGTTGTGGATCTTAATAAAAGTGTTTATCTGTCTGTTGGTTGTTGTGAACTTACACTTCATCACTATCATAACCCTAGACATTCAACGTAGTCATCACAATATTCCAGAATAAGTCTGATTGAGGTCTAAATGTGGTAGCAAAGTAAGGTCATCTGTAACACACTACACTTATTAGATACAGATACCTTCACAGCTGATCTCAGTCAGTACACTAAGTCCCCTATAATTAGTTATATAATCCCAACATACCACAGTAGAATAGAAGAAAGGGGACACATAAGTATGTGTCGGGAAACGCAATACTCGGGAGAGCGTTTCGTTTCTATTCTTTATCATAGTTATTGGTGGTACCAGCAGAAAGTACTATATCTGGAACAAGAAGGGAACAGTGGCCTAAGCTTTAAGACGAGGGACCAACTATGTAGACTC
Organism: Oreohelix idahoensis; assembly: GCA_024509875.1. Taxonomy (NCBI): domain Eukaryota; kingdom Metazoa; phylum Mollusca; class Gastropoda; order Stylommatophora; family Oreohelicidae; genus Oreohelix; species Oreohelix idahoensis. The sequence continues at coordinate 21,288 of JAMPIV010002245.1, read as the reverse complement.
TCCTTGACATTTCTGGGAAACGAGCTACACCCGACAACCTTGACCAGCGACGAGCGTGAGCAGTGTAAAAAGAACCAACCCATCAGCGGGAGCAGAAACTACTATTCGCAGCTAAGTGCAAAATATACGCTGCCAAAGTAAACTTTTTGTCATCGACTCTACTATCAATCAATGATGAAACTTTTCTTCAAAACGCTTCAATTATTTTCAAACTGTTAAAACTTAAGTGATTATTAAATTTTGTTATTTGTAATTTTACAAATTTAACTTCGATTTAATCATTTTAAATGTACTTCATGTTTGTCTCAGTCAATTTACTACACACACTCTAAACTCAGTTATACCAGAATAATAAGAATTCCACTGAGTAAATCAGAGGTGGATCTTAACGAGCTAAAATTAATCATTGCTTAATTCTTCACAAAAGTAGTCGGCAGATTCTAGAATTAACGTGCTCAGCCAAAGCAGCATTGTTTTCGCTTATCTGAATATTTTGTGAAGACTCCATTTGTGATAGAAGTATCATTAACATTCTATCTACATCTCTGCCAAGAGTGATCTTGCGAAGGTAGACACATTTGAAGGCCCGTAGTAAATACTCTTGAGTTTTGGCCACTGTTGGACCACTACTGCAAAGCAGGGGAGGCAATACCGTTACAGTTACTTACTTACTTAGTCGTTCCTCTTCTACCCTGGGCTGTAGAAGTTTGCCAGAGAGAGAGAGAGAGCGCGCGGCATACTATCCCATCGGCGGTCTTCCTCTTGGCCTGGTTCCATTCTAGTCCTAGGACCTTCAGAGATTGTCTAATGTTGTCCTCCCAGCGGACTCAGGGTCAGTCTAGAGGTCGGGACCCCTGGCTCTTGGTTTCACAGTTTTGTCGTATGGCGATAATTAACGTGGGGAAAATAAATAAACTCTAAAAGATTTTGAAACAATAGTGGAACAATAGATTAATTTTGAACATTAGTGAGGACTGTAACACAAAACAAGGGGGAAAAAAACAGATTATTATCATCCACGTCATGTCTCTTTGTTTATCTGCGTATAAAAAATGGGATCACTACTTTAGCTGATAACCTTGCAGGAAGCTTGCAACAAAGCTGTTACACCTCATCCTTGCACACAGGCGTATGTTCTTTAAGAAGATATAGCTGTGGACAATCTTCGCTGCATTTTTTATTCCAATGTTACGATGTTACAGTGTGTGCATGTTATGTATTAACATCAAATTAATGAACCCACAACATGTATTCAAACACCAGCAAATGCACCCGTAACAAAAGCATTCATGTGATTTTACAGCGTTGACATCTGTAGCAATTTATTTTACTTGATGCGGTTGTCAGCTTCATGAACAATCATATAAATATTGCCTTTTACGATGTGCCTGAGGGAACAGTAACCCTAATCGTTCCAGAAGACCCTGGGAACTACACGGTGTAAAGCATAGACTATGCAGGTGTTACAAAAAATAAGCAGACAATATTGCACTAAAAGCTTGAATCGACCGCGGAGTTCACAGAAAGCTGTTAGCCTAATGACAGACAATACTTTACGGCACCGCTAATGGCTTACTGATATGAGCAGGTCTGGATAAACAAAAGCCCACGTTCGGCTTCATGCTAATTACCTCCTGATAAGCAAATACAATTAGAAGTATCAATGCTTGATTCCATCATCAGACAGAAGTAGCGCCCACAGCTATCATGGATCTGTAGCACGTAAACTGAAGCTAAACACGTCACAATCGGTTAAAAAGGAGAGTAATCTTATGGTATAAAGCAGTGGCGGTTTCACTGCTTTTTGGCTGGTGGGGATATCTAAAACATTTTTTCGTAGCTACACGTGTTCATACGAGCGCGGGAGAATATAAAACATAAAATGTTTGAGATGACAATATCATCACACAGAAAATACATCACATGTCCTTTTGGATTTCAGGTTAGTGCCTGATGAATCCCCCCCCCCCCCCCCCCCCCCCAAACCCCCTTTCCTTTATATCTCCATTTACATTTAAAAGTAAAAGGTATACCCATAACAGTTACTGCCGAAGGGGAGTGAAGTGTTAGAGACTTCACTTTACTAGGTACAGAATCGAAAGCTGGGAGTAACCAGGTCCCTTCCTCGCTGCCTTTTCTTTCCCTAAATCAAGAGATAAGTCAGGTACCCATTTACAGCTGGGTAGACTGGAGCGTGGTGATACCGTGAATCGAATCCGGCACCTTTGCTCTAACCACTCTGTCAATCGGACGCTGTGCCATATATTGTTACCTGTGGTAGTTGTTACCTGTGGTAGTTGTTATTAGGATTTAGCAATGGTTGATACTAATAAGTTTCTGTTGATTTATCGTATATAGCGCGCTGAAAATGGCAGATTAATAGATTTGTGTGGTATCAAGTAATGCAGTTGCGTTTCTTCATTTTGGCGCATATTAATACGCTTGCAAGATTAAAAGACCCACTTGGAAACAAAGAGCACCCATTATAAGCCTGATGTTACTTCATAAGCACCGGCTTCATTCCCCCCTCCACACCACCGATTTCTAAAAGAAATACATAAAAAATAAACATTGTATCGTCATGGATACTAAAGAAGATATGCTTCAGAAATAATCTTTTTGCTTTATTTTGTTGTCCATATTGCGTTCGGGAGCAAGGGAGGGAGGGAGAGAGAGAGAGAGAGAGAGAGAGAGAGAGAGAGAAAGAGAGAACGAACGAACGAACTTTATTTTCAAAGGGTTAAGAATTGGACATTCTGCCTTTCCTCTCTCTCTCATCATGTATACTAATATCCTTTCATCCTCACATTTACTTTAAGCATTATTAAGGCATTTATCATTATAAAAGTAATATTACATTTGCAATAATCATCATAATTAAAGTGTTTTTAAAATAAAATAAATAATAGAAAACCCCAAAAAAAATTAATAATAATAATAAATTTGAAAATAAATAAATAAATAAATAAATAATGATAATAATAATAATAATAATAATAAAAAACAAAAAAAAAACAATAACAACAAGACATAAGAATCGAATTCTTCGTACTGTAAATTAGTGATTTGAGACATATTCAGAGGTATGTTATAAGAACTTGTAAAATGTTCATAAGGTTTTCAACTGAATGACTCAGGGACTTTTTTTTTTTTTTTTTTTAGGTTCATCAAGATGAGGTGGGTAAACAGTTACTTTCCTCGCTGTCTTTGCGTCCCAAACTCAAGACCAGAATCAGACAAGGTCGATAGTTAGATAGACATATATGAAAGCAATTAATTTGCCAAGGGTTGAAAGAGAGAGAGAGAGAGAGAGAGAGAGAGAGAGAGAGAGAGAGAGAGAGAGAGAGAGAGAGAGAGAGAGGGGGGGGGAAGAGGTAGATTTTCGAGACAGATGAATTTTTGTATTATTAACTTTATATCATATCTTTCTAACATCGAGAAGAAGTTATGAACTAATGAAATGAAATTTATAACAGCTTCGTTTATATTTAATAACACTGATGTTTTTCCACATTATTTTTGTCTCATTTGGCAGTTCCTGCTAAATTATATGCATATGTGTGTGTATGTATATTTATTTATTTATATTTTAGCCGGCAATATACAATATAAACTTTATTTTGTTTTATTACTGCACATTATCCACAAGCCCCGTGTAGTTCACGGGGGGGGGGGGGGGGTGTCTCTGAAGAGACAAGGAAAGAATAGGTGTAATGCTCCCACATGCATGTCGTACAAGGCGACTAAAATGAGGTTGTGCGTTGGGCTGGCGACCCTCAACATGTAAAACAAATTGCAGCAGAAATTACAGCTGCAAGAGAATGTGAATACTTAGTGCATGACTCCTGCAAGAGAATGTGAATACTTGGTGCGGACTTCCTGCAAGGGGACCAGCTTCATTGGTGGCTCTGTGCTACGTAAGTAGCACAAAGGATAATCCCATCCCAACTAACATAATTACCGATGTATGTTACGTCGGTCGGTCACACTCAAAATAGTAACTCGTGCCAGAAATAAAAGTGCGCAACGCACGGTGTGCAGCTTAAGCGGCGTGGGTGTTATATAAAACAAAAACTTTTTTTTTGTTTTTTGTTTTTGTTTTTTAATTCTTTCACGAAATTAGTAGCGCTCGACAAAGAAAAAGTGCGTAAAAATTGTTGTGTGTGACTTGTTATGGAAAGAGAATCTACGGTAATCTGAGAGTCTTTGTAATCCCGTTAGCGTTCTATGATTTGCTAGCAAAACCATGCATTTTTCTGCCTGTCTTACTCACACAAGCTTATTTTTCATCCATGTCTCTTTCTTCGAACATAAGTGTTTACAAACTTTCGTGACCTGCCATTCATAAACAGGTAGTGAATCCGGTTTGTTTACCTCGTCTCATCACGCGAGCTTATCTGTCAATCATACGATACCTGACAGACCGCACGTGAAAAACCCAGAACCTTTTGAAGTAGACTCACGGGCAAAATCTTTCCCCGAGTACGCTTTGAAGTTCGTACTCAGGGGAGTCAGAAAAACCCCTGGGCTTTTTTTAATCTCAGAAGCGGGCATTCGTACAGAGAAAATCTTCGAGAACCCCGTTACACGGATATAAGTCTTTTGATGACGGTTGAAACTTCGCCAGAAGGCCGACCGTAAACTTTTATCTGGGGAACTCATGTTTCCGATTCTCCGTTATACACAATAGTGTGAAAAGTAACATCATCTATAGATCAGAGAAACATGATGATATATAAACTGTATTTTCTTAAATCTGCTATCAGTTGTCTCTCAGAATTATTGGATAGTCTAAGCACGTAGTTCTAGAACCATTGTGGAAAATGTGTTAATAGCATTTGTGGGGATCTTTCATTACGATTTTATGGTAATAGAAATTAGTGTTACGTGTTTAAAAAGGTTACCTTTTACCAATTAAAAGTGTTAAGCTTTTCACCATTATAATTCACTTAGAGCTCTAGCTGTTAAAACCAGAGAAATAAAATAACGCGTAGCTATTTTATACCAGATGTTCAGTGATAATGTTAATTTTCACCACCCGCTTTCTCACACAAGAAGAGACTGTTTTAGTTGACTGATTTATATGTTAAGCGTGACTGATAGTGACAGAAAAGAATTCACGGTTTATTTCATTGTGCGTATTTATTATAAGTGCCTATTATTTAATACCATACGACTAAACTATCAGACGCCAACAACTTAATATTATTAAAGACAGGCGATACTTTGCGTAAGTGCGCATATAGATCATTAACTAATAATTGACATTATGCGCTGATCGTTAAAGCGCGAGCAAAGGGGCGGGGAGAGTGCATACCTCCATCCGACCTGAAATCTCAGCACTAGCGAAAGCTGACCGTATAGGCGTAAAGGAAAACACCTGTGCCGTTTAACTTTAATCAGGACTGACGGAGTGGATAAGAGATCGTTCTGTCCCCACCTGTGTGCATATATATATATATATATATATATATATATATATATATATATATATATATAATATATATATATATATATATATATATATATATATATATATATATATATAACTATATATATATATATATATATATATATAGAATAGTAGCATTTTTCCATAAAAGATTTTTATTCCTAGCAGACCTGATCAAGGGCATCCAGCGTTATTTTCTTCATTTACTGATTGGTTAATGTTGTCTTTTCTTGGCTTTTCCGTCACCAATTTCATTTGTGAGCAAGGACTTTCCAAAGATACATGAGAAACATTTTAACTTGTAAATTTAACTGGACTTACAAAACCCAGCGAAATTTTTTCTAATTTTACTAGCCAACTGGGGTACACAAAAGAACACTTATACTCCGACTTCTGACAGTCGTATTCAAGCAGATTTATCCAGAAAGTTACGCTGTTTCAGAATCGGCACTCTACCATAGAGTCAGCCGATAGGATCATCATCATTATTTGTAACATTTTTAGCAACCAGATGTTTCCCAATACTGGAAGTATTTTCCTCTTTTTTTAACTTTGAACCTCAAGAGCACGTTTCGCTATACTAAGTATTCGCGGTGACATTTGTTCATCCAGGAAAAACCCACACCAGATTCGGCGTTCACCTCGCTAGTCTTGACTTGTTGGAGGATGGACTGGGGCTAATTTGGGAAATAAAACCTGGCATTTTTTATATTCAGGTTAATTGTATTTCCAAGGGATATCACCAAGAGTAGACAAGCGTGATTGAGTGGCCACTGTATGAAAGAGAGAGTGAATATTTTTCTTTGTTACAGGAACTTTACCAACATTGTATTTTG